>CP136066.1:89391138-90055585 GCA_032622095.1 Siphonodentalium dalli | reverse complement strand
ATGGCCCTTTACTGGACTTTGTGTAGCGTCCATAACAAACATGCTCTATATCCATGTAACTGGATTCCCATCGCAATTTGTGATGCGTTTTCCAATTTCTGCAAAGCAATTTACAATGAAAAAAGATGTATTGGTAGGGAATGCTATACAAAATCTACTCTGACCTCTGGCTGTGGATTCTTTATTATTGGATATTGTTGTCTTATGTCGCAGTGATATCACAGGTTGGGGGGAAATGTTTTGTCTATTAATTATACCCCCTGCAACGCGGTTGTGGAGAAGGGGGTTTATACTCCAATCAGCTTGCCTGTGGACATAAATTTGTCTGGAGTTTTTCTCAGATGTTTTCTGATCATTTTCCGTGGAAGTTGGCACAGACATCAACAACATGAGGACCTGCGATTATGACATCTGTCAGACTTTTTATGGTGGCGTTACATCCCCATTTTTCGACTTAGAAAATCTTGCAAAATGTATAATTTTGTCCGAGCTTTTATTCCTACATTTTTAGCTCAACTTTACTTTTGTAAAGTTTGAGCTATTTGCCATGGCTTGGTATCTGTCATCCGTGTGTGTGTGCGTGACTCGTCAACAATTTCCTTTAGCACTGGCTACAGGTCGTACCTTTGGTCGGATCATTATGAAATTTGTCATGGCTGTTGACATTGACATGTAGATGGGAACGAGTCATTTTGGGGTCATTCGGAAAAAAAACATTTAAAAATTTAAAATTTAAATCCATTAGCACAGGATACAAGTCGTACTGTTCGTCTGATCATCATGAAATTTGTCATCGATGTTGTAACTGGAGATGGGAACGGAGTCATTTTGGGGTCGTTCGGCCAAAAAATATGGCTGCCAGCAGCCATCTTGGATTTTACTCTTTGCATGACTAAAATCCTTCTGCATGGGCTACAGGTCGTAGCTTTGGTCAGATCTTCATGAAATTTGTCAAATTGTCATCAATGTTAATATTGACATGTAGATGGGAACAAGCCATTTTGGGGTCAAAAAAACAAGGCGCGCCAGCGGCCATCTTGAATTTCAAATTTCAATCCATTAGCACGGGGCTACAGGTAGTACTGTTTGTCTGATCATCATGAAATTTATCATCGATGTTAATATTGACATGTAGATGGGAACGAGTCATTTTGGGGTCGTTCGGCCAAAAAACATGGCCACCAGCAGCCATCTTGGATTTTACTCTGCATGACTAAATCCTTTGGCATGGGCTACAGGTCGTAGTACCTTTGGTTGGATCATTATGAGATTTGTCATGGCTGTTGACATTGACATCTAGATGAGAACGAGTAATTTTTGTGTCATTCGGCAAAAAAACATGGCCGCCAGTGGCCATCTTGAATTTCAAATTTCAATCCATTAGCACGGGCTACAGGTCGTACTGTTCGTCTGATCATCATGATATTTGTCATCGATGTTAACAATGACATGTAGATGGGAACGAGTCATTTTGGGGTCATTGGGCCAAAAAACATGGCCGGCAGCAGCCATCTTGGATTTTACTCTTTGCATGAATAAATCCTTGGGCACGGGCTACAGGTCCTACCTTTGGTCGGATCATTATGAAATATGTCACAGCTGTTGACATTAATAAGTAGATGGGAACGAGTCATTTTGGGGCCATTCGGCAAAAAAACATCGCCGCCAGTGGCTATATTGGATTTAAAAATTTAATCCATTGGCACGGGCTACAGGTCATACTGTTCTTCTGATCATCATGAAATTGTCGTGGGTGTTAATATTGACATGTAGATGGGAACGAGTCATTTTGGGGTCTTTCGGCCAAAAAACATGTCCGCCAGTAGCCAACTTGGATTTTACTCTTTGCATGACTAAATACTTTGGCACGGGCTACAGGTCGTAGCTTTGGTCGGATCATCATGAAATTAGTCATGGATGTTAACAATGACATGTAGATGGGAACGAGTCGTTTTGCGGTCATTCAGCCAAAAAACATGGCCGCCAGCAGCCATCTGGGAATTTACTCTTTACATGACTAAATTCTTTGACACAAGCTACAGGTCATATGATCTTTTGTCGGATCATCATGAAATTTGTGATAGATGTCAATGACATGTAGATGGGAATTTAAGTCATTTTGTGGTCATTTGGCAAAAAAACATGGCTGCCAGCGGCCATCTTGGATTTCACTCTTTGCATAACTAGGCCTTTCAACTTTCCACATTCCTAATCACTCCATTGACATTATGACATAACACATGAAATTATTCCATTTCCAAGTTGAGCTGCAGTGTCATTGTCACTTTTATTATATTTAGCCATAGCATAGTATGATAAAGATAGTGACCACTCGTCGTCTGTCTGTGTGTCCATGGACATTTATGCATGGTGCGATAACTCAAACATTTTCTATCTGATCGGAATTTTACATATGAATGTCTGAGCCCAAAAGACAGATCAAGTTCGAATATGGGTTTGATGTGACTATTTTTAACTGAGTTATGGCCCTTTTTCTAAAAAATATTCACTCTATATTAAAAAACAAAACAACATTTCTTAGATTGAATTCCTTCCTCAATTTATCCAAAAAAAAAACCCACAAAAATAATCAATAAATAAATAAACAAAAAAAATAAAAAAATTTTGTTTAAATAATTAAACAAATTTTTTTTTCCAAAGTTACCAAAATTTAAAAAACTAACACCATTATAACTCTGCCAAGGGTACCCGAGTCAGCACATCAAATTTTGTTTAAATCGGAACAAAATACATGTATTGTGTTGTGTACTGGTAAATTTGTTTTGAGCGACATTAAACCCAAATCACCAATTCCATCTCATGCCTTTGGACTACTGTAGCCATTAATACATAATGGCTATATTATTTTCTGATGTCTCTTATGCCAATGTGTAGATAAAGTTATTGTATCTAATTTAAAAAAAACAGTTTCAACAATTCACATCACATGTAGACTAGATCATCACTCTACAGATGGTCTGATGTTATTATACAAAAAATGTAAATGTTATTTGTTTAATAGTGATACCAGTCTTCAGCATAAACTATGCCTGTGATTTGTTGACCGCTTTGGTGTATAAATAATTCATACCATATTACCAATGGGTCAGCAGTGAGGTATATTATCTTGATGGCGGTTGTTGGTAGAATATGATACATTGTAAACTTAAATTGGAATCTCTTGACCAAGTATTCCATGGTCACCTTTTCACATTTAACCCAAGGCTGGGGTGGTGCAGCGCATTACAGATCCTGTTCCAGTGCATTCTCTTACATAAGGTACATGTAAATGTGATTGACCCATAAATTCCTATAAGTTGTGTTATGTACATGTATGGTCTATAAGAGTACATAACAGTATACTCTATAAATCAACATCAACACTCTCATTTATGTTTCCGATCATAGTAATTTACTATCGCCAAGGAATAGGTTAACATCTGCCGATCATGATCGGCCTCTCATTTGCTCAATAGGTTTTATGATTGGGGTTAGGGTTTTGTACCTGCAATGGGAATCTGTTATTTTATTATTTTAACTAAATGTTTCCTGATATGTGAACCATCTTATTGTTTTAAAAAGGGGGTATCCTTAGTCCCATTGGGACAGTCACACCTCTAATGTTTACAAGAGTTACGGCCCTTGTTTGAGTTAGAAATTTGTGTCGGACCGAAAGAATATTTAAGCTTGTAACTCGGGGTGTTAATTATAGGGTGTTATTGTATGTTGAGCATAGTTTGGTGGTGGAAAGGATCCCCGCATACCAGTTTCATATTTGCCAGTTACAACCATTATTTGACTTGGAAATTTGTGATTGAGGATTTAGAGGGTTCGGAGGTATATAGTGGAGACCTTCGTTTGACCCCCGTCCTTCACAGTGCAAGTTTTGTCTGCACTCTTTTCGGAGTTATGGCCCTTTGCCAGAGTTATGACCTTGTGTTAGACTGAGAGAAGTGCCCCATTATTACTTTATTTTCGCTCTAAATATAGGCAACATTGAGCGTTCCCTGTCTTATATTCCACTATAGTACAAGAAATATCAATCATGCCGCCATTATACTAAACAAATGACATAAATATTTTGATACATGTGTAGCATGCCTTTAAATCCGACAAGAGTACATGTACATGTAAATTATTATTCATGATTTTCATTAACTCATTTTCAACACTTCTGACTTGCTGTAGAAATTCTAAAGCATTTGCCTAAAGTGATATCTTATCAGTTGTATGTATTTCAATTACTGCTACTGCAAATGAGAATTATGAATATTGAATTGCAATTTGATTTCATTCCTGGCGGTAGTTTACCTTTTATTGTGAAAATATCACAATATATAACAACACTAGTCACTATAGTCTACACACTGCAAGGTGAGTGAAATTATGAATTATTGACAAATTTGAAAATCATGTATTTCTATCAACTGGCGACTGAAATACCGGTATCAATTTGTGCTATAAATTAGTACACAAGCACTTGAACATGAAATCGTGTGGGACTGGTTGAATTGACCTGTGATATGATGGATCACATCCATCCTCAAGCTACTTTTGCCATTTAACCCTTTCATACTGGTGCAGCATTAAAGATAATGTGCATGTGCACACTCGTATACATGTATAAATATATGCATGTCTCTCACGGTGAGCCTCGCATAGAAAAGTTCACTGGTTTACAATGTTAAGGCAAATGTTGTTAGGCCAATGTCTTTTCTTATATACGCGAGGCTCCCAATGGGAGACTGCTATATATATATAAGTGCATTGGACCAAGTTTTTCGCAAAATTTCATTGAGCTCTAGTGATGATAAGGTTAATGGCATTTTTCTGATGTGCAGGGGTAGACATGCTTGAGACCCCGTCACAGTTTAATTCATACCAGTTTCTCAGCTTCTGTTATTTTACGGAGTTCGAACTCATAGTCCTGATATGTGTACATGTACTTGTAGATGGTGATTTATGAGCTGAGTTTAGAACCACATATTTGGTTGGAGGGGTTCTGGTTCTGACCCCCCCTAACTTTGGTTTTCAGTGGAAAATCTGTTGTAAGTAGACCAACAAATGGCCACATTTAGAATATTTCTAACTTTATGAACTTGAGGTACCAGTTACAAAATGATTCAATCATGTGAGATGTAAGCCACAGGAATATCCATGTTGGTCGGTTGATAAAGGTTTATCGTCATTTCAGCCGCTATGCCATGTCACAACATCAGTTTTACTGGTTGAATCACCACATGAATATTTAATCGCTCCACCTCACAAAACGGGCACCCATGTTGTTCAGCTTTGGTTCGTTAATTAAGCTAGCTTATGTTCATATTATGAGGTATAACAATGAAATTTGGTATGGATGTTTACCCTTACCGAAATCACAAGCCCTCGGTAAGCATTCAGGAAGGATTCGAATGCTTACAAATGAAGACTTAAATGAATCCTTATCTCAATCAATGCAATGGGCCAGTTACAGGCAAAATAAGCACTCGAAACAGAATTTAGCCCTCAATAGGGCCGACTTATTTAAATGAGCTAAGTACTCCCATAAGCACTCGAAGGCTTATTAAGCCTTCGAGGGTTTAGCTCATTTAAATAAGTCGGCCCTATAGAAGGCTTGTTGGTTCCCGTAAGCACTCGAAGGCTAAATAAGACTTCATAATTTGCATATAAGGCTTCGAAGGCTTATATTTAAGGCTTCGAAGCCTTATATGCAAATGATGAAGGCTTAAATGAAGCCTTACGAACCATGTCTCGAATCCTTAAATTGGTCCCCGAATGCTAAAGATTATGGTGAAATGATGGCCTGTTTTCATAGAGTTACCCATACTGCATGGAAATGAGGGATAACTCTATGCAGGATGCATGGGAATATGGGTGGTGTCATCAAAATTGGATATCCATTCTGGAGATGCTAGAAATAACCAAACAATTATGAAGTGATAACAATTTTATATTTGTGAAATGAACAATTTTGAGTATATATGTATATCAAGAATTTATGTTAGCTGTCACTATCATGTCCATGTTTAATGCAATTTGATTTATGTACTCTCAGGCTCCGTGTAGGTGGCCCCTTAAGCTAATAAATTGTTTAGGATATATGTCAATTCCACTGGCGATGCATGTAGTCTCAGTCTTCTTTTCTGGGAGTCGTTTTCAAATTCTGAAATGAGAAATAGTAAACAAATTTTAAATTATGTTTACATCAGAAATAACTGAAATGATATTATTTGTTTCAGAAAATGAGTTATGTGAATGATACAGTTGTTTGTAAATATATCAAAATTGTATTGGACTGAATATTAATATTTTTAGCTAGCATTGAACTATTAAAATGCCCAAAAAATGATATTGGTGATGTTTTTTGTGGATTTAACATCTGATAAACCAACCTTTGAGTGATACTCAGTTTATGATATCAAAATGCAGGCATATCCAAAATTGAGATTAGATAGCTGATTAGATATTCTAAATGTGTGCATTAACTGGAAGGAAATGGTTCAAATAATAAGAAAATAAGATATCCAATTTATAATATAATGCTAGTTTTACAATGCTAATAACTTACTTTTTGCATTAATGCCCTTTGCTGTCATTTTCTTGTTAAATAGGAAATCATTGGACCATGCAGCGATATGGTCTCATATAGGTTCCAATATCAATATTGCTCCTATAGGATATACATCCAACATGGCGGCGCGTCCCGTATCCAATCACGTGATTAAGAACGCTCTATATTACTAGTTTTGGAACCCATTGGCTCCCCTGCATTTAAATTACCATAGGTTCAAACAAGACGTGTATAATGTACTTGTTCAATATGCCAACATTATCTTCCTCTGAAATTGATGTTACCATGCATATACTAATAATTAATTAATTATGAATAATAAATAGATTATGTACACTGAAAATTCATAAAACACCAGAAGTCCACACAACCTTTTTAGTATTTACCCAAATATCAATTCATGCAGTTAATTGTCAACAGATGGAGATTGTCAGTTTAAAAATCAATGCACAAATTGAGCAGTTATTTTAAAGAAAAATTATGATACCATGCATCTATTTAATGCTGAATTTTTAAAATAACAGTTAAATAGATGGTATAATTATTTTCTTTGCTGACCCCAACATTATTTTTGTAACTCCATGCAAATTGTAATGCTGACAATTAATTGACCTGTATCTGTCAGGCAACCTCAGCAAAATTTCATATTTTTTGGAGACCTGTCAATTTAAAATGTTTTTAACTATAAATTAAATTGCCAGTGATTTATAATACTTAAATTACGAATAAAGTATAAATATAAACATCATCCTATATGTTATAATTTGATAAAATAAATGCAAAGTATTTTCTCACCTGAATTTAAACTATAAGTAAATAATCCTGCATGTGACATAAAGAAAACCAATATAATTTAACCATGACTTCCCATTGTGAGCCATCCAAAGTTTGTGAAATTTGAGAAAATTCCATCTGGTCTCAATTTGCATTGAGGGAAAGTCAGGGTGATTACATAACAGGTTCTCATAGACACAGAGTGAAGCAGTTGTCCCAATTAAATAGTAGGATTGATTACAATGTTAAAGTGATTTATTACTGGCAATGAGATGAATCAGCCTTATACAGGGATGTGGCTAGAGGGTCTCCATTGGTACCTTGGATGATATAGACTAGCTGTTCTGAATTATCAGTGGGCCAACACATCTTGAGAAAAATATAGAGATCTTGAGAAAATTGCAAAATCTCCTATAAAATTATTTATTGCTTTAGGTTGTCTCAAAATGTTCTTATCCATGGCAATTTTCCTATAGGAAATACGGCCCTATAATTTTCCTAATGTGAATCGTCATTTCCAATATGAATTTCCTATAGGTTCCTATATGACATTTCCATATGGGGTCCTACAAGTTGAAAAATTATTAATTGTATTAATTATTTAATTAATTTTTATTTATTAAAATTCGGATTAAACCACAATATTTACACCATGTGAAACTTGACAAATTCTGAATATTTTCAAATGTATATTGCCAAACAAATTGTTAAAACTACAAATTTGCCATATAATTATTAATTTTTCCATATATTTCTCCATGTTGGACTTGGTTAATTTGCAGCTTCAGATTCAGAACAGTTTTGTATTGAAATATTCTAAGTCGAGCATCGAGGGCTAAGAGGCCAACAATATATTGAAGCCTTAATTTGAATGCTGATTTTAGAGTCATATGTCTGGCTGAAGTCTAAATTTTATTAGTTAACAGAAAATGTTAGCTTTCGCCACAAGCCCTCATTATCCAGAGTGCTTATGTGGGAGACCTAAGGATTCGATTCCTTATCGAGTGCTTATACCTGCACTGCATCTTAATCACTCGAGTCCTAAGCGATGCATTCGAGTCCTAAGCGAGTGCTTACTGTGATCGATATAAGCACTCGAGTCCTAAGCGAGTGCTTACTGTGATCGATATAAGCACTCGAGTCCTAAGCGAATGCTTATTGTGATTGACATAAGCACTCGAATCCTTGGCGAATCCTTGTTGAAGGCTTATTAAGCCTTCATGCTCGGTAAGGGTAATACTATGAGGACATTAAATTGAGGGTTCCATTATTTTGTACCGGGTATGGCTTTTCCATCATTATCAGAACAGCGTACCTACGGAATAGAGAACCATTGGAATAGCGTACTGTCGGAATAGCGAACCTTCGGAATAGCGAACCTTCGGAATATAGTGAACCTTCGGAATTGCAAAAATAACCTTCTGAATATAAATGAAATTCTGCAAATACCGCTATACTTAAAGTAATTGACCACCAATAATGTGGTGTCACCCGTTAATATGACGGTACTATACCGCGGTATCCTCCAATACTGCGGTACTGATACCGCTTGTTAACGCGAACAAGTATGTGTGAGTAAACACCTCCCCTAAAAGAGTTCTATGAAAATCACCGCAGTATTCAACAAAATTAATGCGGTGCCCGCTAAAAGACCACGGTATCATTATCGCCCAATACCGTAACTCCATGCCATGACTGTCGCGATACCGCTACCGTTTATTACCGGTATCACCGCGGTCATGACCGGGGTATCACCCCGTTTTTCTGGTCAAATACTTTGAGAATAGCGGTATTGTCATAACATCCCATGTTTCTGCCAAATTAAGGGGTCCCCATTCTTCTAATGTGATTAAGACAGCCACTGTGCATATCAATTCTGCAAATATTTTCATAACACCCCATGTTTCTGCCAAATTAAGGGGTCCCCATTGTTCTAATTGGATTAAAACAGTCAAAGGGCATATAATTTCTTCAAATATTGTCTTAACATCTCATCTTTCTGCCAAATTAAGGTGTCCCCATTGATCTAATTGGACTAAAACAGTCACTGGGCATATACATTCTGCAAATATCGTCATAATATCCCATGTTTCTGCCAAATTAAGGGGTTCCCATTGTTCTAATTGGATTAAACATTCAATGGGCATATAAATTCTTCAAATATTGTCATAACATCCCATGCTTCTGCCAAATTAAGGTGTCCCCATTGATATAATTGAACTAAAACAGTCACTGGGCATATAAATTCTGCAAATATTGTCATAACATCACATGTTTCTGCCAAATTAAGGGGTCTCCATTGTTCTAATTGGATTAAAACAGTCACTGGGCATATCAATTCTGCAAATATTGTCATAACATCCCATGTTTTTGCCAAATTAAGGACTCCCCATTGTTCTAATTGGACTAAAACAGTCACTGGGCATATAAATTCTGCAAATATTCTCATAACATCACATGTTTCTGCCAAATTAAGGGGTCTCCATTGTTCTAATTGGATTAAAACAGTCACTGGGCATATCAATTCTGCAAATATTGTCATAACATCCCATGTTTTTGCCAAATTAAGGACTCCCCATTGTTCTAATTGGACTAAAACAGTCACTGGGCATATAAATTCTGCAAATATTGTCATAACATAACATGTTTCTGCCAAATTAAGGGGTCTCCATTGCTCTAATTGGATTAAAACAGTCACTGGGCATATAAATTTTTGCAAATATTGTCATAATATCCCATGTTTCTGCCAAATTTAGGGGCTCCCATTGTTCTAATTGGATTAAAACAGTCACTGGGCATATACATTTTGCAAATATTGTCATAATATCCCATGTTTCTGCCAAATTAAGGTGTCCTCATTGTTCTAATTAGACTAAAACAGTCACTGGGCATATACATGTACATTCTGCAAATATTGTCATAACATCACATGTTTCTGCTAAAGTAAGAGGTCCCCATTGTTCTAATTGTATTAAAACAGTCACTGGACATACAATGTACATGTATAAATTCTGCAAATATTGTCATAACATCACATGTTTCTGCCAAATTAAGGGGTCTCCATTGCTCTAATTGGATTAAAACAGTCACTGGGCATATAAATTTTTGCAAATATTGTCATAATATCCCATGTTTCTGCTAAATTAAGGGGTCCCCATTGTTCTAATTGGATTAAAACAGTCAATGGGCATATAAATTCTTCAAATATTGTCATAACATCTCATCTTTCTGCCAAATTAAGGTGTCCTCATTGTTCTAATTAGACTAAAACAGTCACTGGGCATATACATGTACATTCTGCAAATATTGTCATAACATCACATGTTTCTGCTAAAGTAAGAGGTCCCCATTGTTCTAATTGTATTAAAACAGTCACTGGACATACAATGTACATGTATAAATTCTGCAAATATTGTCATAACATCACATGTTTCTGCCAAATTAAGGGGTCTCCATTGCTCTAATTGGATTAAAACAGTCACTGGGCATATAAATTTTTGCAAATATTGTCATAATATCCCATGTTTCTGCTAAATTAAGGGGTCCCCATTGTTCTAATTGGATTAAAACAGTCAATGGGCATATAAATTCTTCAAATATTGTCATAACATCTCATCTTTCTGCCAAATTAAGGTGTCCCCATTGATCTAATTGGACTAAAACAGTCACTGGGCATATACATTCTGCAAATATCGTCATAACATCACGTTTCTGCCAAATTAAGGGCTCTCCATTGTTCTAATTGGACTAAAACAGTCACTGGGCATATAAATTCTGCAAATATTGTCATAACATCCAATGTTTCTGCCAAATTAAGGTGTCCTCATTGTTCTAATTAGACTAAAACAGTCACTGGGCATATACATTCTGCAAATATCGTCATAACATCACGTTTCTACCAAATTAAGGGCTCTCCATTGTTCTAATTGGACTAAAACAGTCACTGGGCATACACATTCTGCAAATATTGTCATAACATCACATGTTTCTGCTAAAGTAAGAGGTCCCCATTGTTCTAATTGTATTAAAACAGTCACTGGACATACAATGTACATGTATAAATTCTGCAAATATTGTCATAACATCCAATGTTTCTGCCAAATTAAGGGGTCTCCATTGCTCTAATTGGATTAAAACAGTCACTGGGCATATAAATTTTTGCAAATATTGTCACAATATCCCATGTTTTTGCCAAATTAAGGACTCCCCATTGTTCTAATTGGACTAAAACAGTCACTGGGCATATAAATTCTGCAAATATTGTCATAACATCACATGTTTCTGCCAAATTAAGGGGTCTCCATTGCTCTAATTGGATTAAAACAGTCACCAGGCATATAATTTTTTGCAAATATTGTCATAATATCCCATGTTTCTGCCAAATTTAGGGGCTCCCATTGTTCTAATTGGATTAAAACAGTCACTGGGCATATACATTTTGCAAATATTGTCATAATATCCCATGTTTCTGCCAAATTAAGGTGTCCTCATTGTTCTAATTAGACTAAAACAGTCACTGGGCATATACATGTACATTCTGCAAATATTGTCATAACATCACATGTTTCTGCTAAAGTAAGAGGTCCCCATTGTTCTAATTGTATTAAAACAGTCACTGGACATACAATGTACATGTATAAATTCTGCAAATATTGTCATAACATCACATGTTTCTGCCAAATTAAGGGGTCTCCATTGCTCTAATTGGATTAAAACAGTCACTGGGCATATAAATTTTTGCAAATATTGTCATAATATCCCATGTTTCTGCTAAATTAAGGGGTCCCCATTGTTCTAATTGGATTAAAACAGTCAATGGGCATATAAATTCTTCAAATATTGTCATAACATCTCATCTTTCTGCCAAATTAAGGTGTCCTCATTGTTCTAATTAGACTAAAACAGTCACTGGGCATATACATGTACATTCTGCAAATATTGTCATAACATCACATGTTTCTGCTAAAGTAAGAGGTCCCCATTGTTCTAATTGTATTAAAACAGTCACTGGACATACAATGTACATGTATAAATTCTGCAAATATTGTCATAACATCACATGTTTCTGCCAAATTAAGGTGTCCTCATTGTTCTAATTAGACTAAAACAGTCACTGGGCATATACATGTACATTCTGCAAATATTGTCATAACATCACATGTTTCTGCCAAATTAAGGGGTCTCCATTGCTCTAATTGGATTAAAACAGTCAATGGGCATATAAATTTTTGCAAATATTGTCATAATATCCCATGTTTCTGCTAAATTAAGGGGTCCCCATTGTTCTAATTGGATTAAAACAGTCAATGGGCATATAAATTCTTCAAATATTGTCATAACATCTCATCTTTCTGCCAAATTAAGGTGTCCCCATTGATCTAATTGGACTAAAACAGTCACTGGGCATATACATTCTGCAAATATCGTCATAACATCACGTTTCTGCCAAATTAAGGGCTCTCCATTGTTCTAATTGGACTAAAACAGTCACTGGGCATATAAATTCTGCAAATATTGTCATAACATCCAATGTTTCTGCCAAATTAAGGTGTCCTCATTGTTCTAATTAGACTAAAACAGTCACTGGGCATATACATTCTGCAAATATCGTCATAACATCACGTTTCTGCCAAATTAAGGGCTCTCCATTGTTCTAATTGGACTAAAACAGTCACTGGGCATATACATTCTGCAAATATTGTCATAACATCACATGTTTCTGCTAAAGTAAGAGGTCCCCATTGTTCTAATTGTATTAAAACAGTCACTGGACATACAATGTACATGTATAAATTCTGCAAATATTGTCATAACATCCAATGTTTCTGCCAAATTAAGGGGTCTCCATTGCTCTAATTGGATTAAAACAGTCACTGGGCATATAAATTTTTGCAAATATTGTCACAATATCCCATGTTTTTGCCAAATTAAGGACTCCCCATTGTTCTAATTGGACTAAAACAGTCACTGGGCATATAAATTCTGCAAATATTGTCATAACACCACATGTTTCTGCCAAATTAAGGGGTCTCCATTGCTCTAATTGGATTAAAACAGTCACTGGACATATAATTTTTTGCAAATATTGTCATAATATCCCATGTTTCTGCTAAATTAAGGGGACCCCATTGTTCTAATTGGATTAAAACAGTCAATGGGCATATAAATTCTTCAAATATTGTCATAACATCTCATCTTTCTGCCAAATTAAGGTGTCCCCGTTGATCTAATTGGACTAAAACAGTCACTGGGCATATACATTCTGCAAATATCGTCATAATATCCCATGTTTCTGCCAAATTAAGGGGTTCCCATTGTTCTAATTGGATTAAAACATTCAATGGGCATATAAATTCTTCAAATATTGTCATAACATCCCATGCTTCTGCCAAATTAAGGTGTCCCTATTGATATAATTGGACTAAAACAGTCACTGGGCATATCAATTCTGCAAATATTGTCATAACATCACATGTTTCTGCCAAATTAAGGGGTCTCCATTGTTCTAATTGGATTAAAATAGTCACTGGGCATATAAATTCTGCAAATATTGTCATAACATCACATGTTTCTGCTAAAGTAAGGGGTCGCCATTGTTCTAATTGTATTAAAACAGTCACTGGACATACAATGTACATGTATAAATTCTGCAAATATTGTCATAACATCACATGTTTCTGCCAAATTAAGGGGTCTCCATTGCTCTAATTGGATTAAAACAGTCACTGGGCATATAAATTTTTGCAAATATTGTCATAATATCCCATGTTTCTGCTAAATTAAGGGGTCCCCATTGTTCTAATTGGATTAAAACAGTCAATGGGCATATAAATTCTTCAAATATTGTCATAACATCTCATCTTTCTGCCAAATTAAGGTGTCCTCATTGTTCTAATTAGACTAAAACAGTCACTGGGCATATACATGTACATTCTGCAAATATTGTCATAACATCACATGTTTCTGCTAAAGTAAGAGGTCCCCATTGTTCTAATTGTATTAAAACAGTCACTGGACATACAATGTACATGTATAAATTCTGCAAATATTGTCATAACATCACATGTTTCTGCCAAATTAAGGGGTCTCCATTGCTCTAATTGGATTAAAACAGTCACTGGGCATATAAATTTTTGCAAATATTGTCATAATATCCCATGTTTCTGCTAAATTAAGGGGTCCCCATTGTTCTAATTGGATTAAAACAGTCAATGGGCATATAAATTCTTCAAATATTGTCATAACATCTCATCTTTCTGCCAAATTAAGGTGTCCCCATTGATCTAATTGGACTAAAACAGTCACTGGGCATATACATTCTGCAAATATCGTCATAACATCACGTTTCTGCCAAATTAAGGGCTCCATTGTTCTAATTGGACTAAAACAGTCACTGGGCATATAAATTCTGCAAATATTGTCATAACATCCAATGTTTCTGCCAAATTAAGGTGTCCTCATTGTTCTAATTAGACTAAAACAGTCACTGGGCATATACATTCTGCAAATATCGTCATAACATCACGTTTCTACCAAATAAAGGGCTCTCCATTGTTCTAATTGGACTAAAACAGTCACTGGGCATACACATTCTGCAAATATTGTCATAACATCACATGTTTCTGCTAAAGTAAGAGGTCCCCATTGTTCTAATTGTATTAAAACAGTCACTGGACATACAATGTACATGTATAAATTCTGCAAATATTGTCATAACATCACATGTTTCTGCCAAATTAAGGGGTCTCCATTGCTCTAATTGGATTAAAACAGTCACTGGGCATATAATTTTTTGCAAATATTGTCATAATATCCCATGTTTCTGCCAAATTTAGGGCCTCCCATTGTTCTAATTGGATTAAAACAGTCACTGGGCATATACATTTTGCAAATATTGTCATAATATCCCATGTTTCTGCCAAATTAAGGTGTCCTCATTGTTCTAATTAGACTAAAACAGTCACTGGGCATATACATGTACATTCTGCAAATATTGTCATAACATCACATGTTTCTGCTAAAGTAAGAGGTCCCCATTGTTCTAATTGTATTAAAACAGTCACTGGACATACAATGTACATGTATACATTCTGCAAATATTGTCATAACATCACATGTTTCTGCCAAATTAAGGGGTCTCCATTGCTCTAATTGGATTAAAACAGTCACTGGGCATATAAATTTTTGCAAATATTGTCATAATATCCCATGTTTCTGCTAAATTAAGGGGTCCCCATTGTTCTAATTGGATTAAAACAGTCAATGGGCATATAAATTCTTCAAATATTGTCATAACATCTCATCTTTCTGCCAAATTAAGGTGTCCTCATTGTTCTAATTAGACTAAAACAGTCACTGGGCATATACATGTACATTCTGCAAATATTGTCATAACATCACATGTTTCTGCTAAAGTAAGAGGTCCCCATTGTTCTAATTGTATTAAAACAGTCACTGGACATACAATGTACATGTATAAATTCTGCAAATATTGTCATAACATCACATGTTTCTGCCAAATTAAGGGGTCTCCATTGCTCTAATTGGATTAAAACAGTCAATGGGCATATAAATTTTTGCAAATATTGTCATAATATCCCATGTTTCTGCTAAATTAAGGGGTCCCCATTGTTCTAATTGGATTAAAACAGTCAATGGGCATATAAATTCTTCAAATATTGTCATAACATCTCATCTTTCTGCCAAATTAAGGTGTCCCCATTGATCTAATTGGACTAAAACAGTCACTGGGCATATACATTCTGCAAATATCGTCATAACATCACGTTTCTGCCAAATTAAGGGCTCTCCATTGTTCTAATTGGACTAAAACAGTCACTGGGCATATAAATTCTGCAAATATTGTCATAACATCCAATGTTTCTGCCAAATTAAGGTGTCCTCATTGTTCTAATTAGACTAAAACAGTCACTGGGCATATACATTCTGCAAATATCGTCATAACATCACGTTTCTGCCAAATTAAGGGCTCTCCATTGTTCTAATTGGACTAAAACAGTCACTGGGCATATACATTCTGCAAATATTGTCATAACATCACATGTTTCTGCTAAAGTAAGAGGTCCCCATTGTTCTAATTGTATTAAAACAGTCACTGGACATACAATGTACATGTATAAATTCTGCAAATATTGTCATAACATCCAATGTTTCTGCCAAATTAAGGGGTCTCCATTGCTCTAATTGGATTAAAACAGTCACTGGGCATATAAATTTTTGCAAATATTGTCACAATATCCCATGTTTTTGCCAAATTAAGGACTCCCCATTGTTCTAATTGGACTAAAACAGTCACTGGGCATATAAATTCTGCAAATATTGTCATAACATCACATGTTTCTGCCAAATTAAGGGGTCTCCATTGCTCTAATTGGATTAAAACAGTCACTGGGCATATAATTTTTTGCAAATATTGTCATAATATCCCATGTTTCTGCTAAATTAAGGGGACCCCATTGTTCTAATTGGATTAAAACAGTCAATGGGCATATAAATTCTTCAAATATTGTCATAACATCTCATCTTTCTGCCAAATTAAGGTGTCCCCGTTGATCTAATTGGACTAAAACAGTCACTGGGCATATACATTCTGCAAATATCGTCATAATATCCCATGTTTCTGCCAAATTAAGGGGTTCCCATTGTTCTAATTGGATTAAAACATTCAATGGGCATATAAATTCTTCAAATATTGTCATAACATCCCATGCTTCTGCCAAATTAAGGTGTCCCTATTGATATAATTGGACTAAAACAGTCACTGGGCATATCAATTCTGCAAATATTGTCATAACATCACATGTTTCTGCCAAATTAAGGGGTCTCCATTGTTCTAATTGGATTAAAATAGTCACTGGGCATATAAATTCTGCAAATATTGTCATAACATCACATGTTTCTGCTAAAGTAAGGGGTCGCCATTGTTCTAATTGGATTAAAACAGTCACTGGACATACATGTATAATTCTGCAAATGTTGTCATAAAATCCCATGTTTCTGTCAAATTAAGGTGTCCTCATTGTTCTAATTAGACTAAAACAGTCACTGGGCATATAAATTCTTCAAATATTGTCATAACATCCCATATTTCTGCCAAATTAAGGGGTCACCATTGTTCTAATTGCACTAAAACAGTCATTGGGCATATAAATTCTGCAAATATTGTCATAACATCCAATGTTTCTGCCAAATTAAGGTGTCCTCATTGTTCTAATTAGACTAAAACAGTCACTGGGCATATACATTCTGCAAATATCGTCATAACATCACGTTTCTGCCAAATTAAGGGCTCTCCATTGTTCTAATTGGACTAAAACAGTCACTGGGCATATACATTCTGCAAATATTGTCATAACATCACATGTTTCTGCTAAAGTAAGAGGTCCCCATTGTTCTAATTGTATTAAAACAGTCACTGGACATACAATGTACATGTATAAATTCTGCAAATATTGTCATAACATCCAATGTTTCTGCCAAATTAAGGGGTCTCCATTGCTCTAATTGGATTAAAACAGTCACTGGGCATATAAATTTTTGCAAATATTGTCACAATATCCCATGTTTTTGCCAAATTAAGGACTCCCCATTGTTCTAATTGGACTAAAACAGTCACTGGGCATATAAATTCTGCAAATATTGTCATAACACCACATGTTTCTGCCAAATTAAGGGGTCTCCATTGCTCTAATTGGATTAAAACAGTCACTGGACATATAATTTTTTGCAAATATTGTCATAATATCCCATGTTTCTGCTAAATTAAGGGGACCCCATTGTTCTAATTGGATTAAAACAGTCAATGGGCATATAAATTCTTCAAATATTGTCATAACATCTCATCTTTCTGCCAAATTAAGGTGTCCCCGTTGATCTAATTGGACTAAAACAGTCACTGGGCATATACATTCTGCAAATATCGTCATAATATCCCATGTTTCTGCCAAATTAAGGGGTTCCCATTGTTCTAATTGGATTAAAACATTCAATGGGCATATAAATTCTTCAAATATTGTCATAACATCCCATGCTTCTGCCAAATTAAGGTGTCCCTATTGATATAATTGGACTAAAACAGTCACTGGGCATATCAATTCTGCAAATATTGTCATAACATCACATGTTTCTGCCAAATTAAGGGGTCTCCATTGTTCTAATTGGATTAAAATAGTCACTGGGCATATAAATTCTGCAAATATTGTCATAACATCACATGTTTCTGCTAAAGTAAGGGGTCGCCATTGTTCTAATTGTATTAAAACAGTCACTGGACATACAATGTACATGTATAAATTCTGCAAATATTGTCATAACATCACATGTTTCTGCCAAATTAAGGGGTCTCCATTGCTCTAATTGGATTAAAACAGTCACTGGGCATATAAATTTTTGCAAATATTGTCATAATATCCCATGTTTCTGCTAAATTAAGGGGTCCCCATTGTTCTAATTGGATTAAAACAGTCAATGGGCATATAAATTCTTCAAATATTGTCATAACATCTCATCTTTCTGCCAAATTAAGGTGTCCTCATTGTTCTAATTAGACTAAAACAGTCACTGGGCATATACATGTACATTCTGCAAATATTGTCATAACATCACATGTTTCTGCTAAAGTAAGAGGTCCCCATTGTTCTAATTGTATTAAAACAGTCACTGGACATACAATGTACATGTATAAATTCTGCAAATATTGTCATAACATCACATGTTTCTGCCAAATTAAGGGGTCTCCATTGCTCTAATTGGATTAAAACAGTCACTGGGCATATAAATTTTTGCAAATATTGTCATAATATCCCATGTTTCTGCTAAATTAAGGGGTCCCCATTGTTCTAATTGGATTAAAACAGTCAATGGGCATATAAATTCTTCAAATATTGTCATAACATCTCATCTTTCTGCCAAATTAAGGTGTCCCCATTGATCTAATTGGACTAAAACAGTCACTGGGCATATACATTCTGCAAATATCGTCATAACATCACGTTTCTGCCAAATTAAGGGCTCCATTGTTCTAATTGGACTAAAACAGTCACTGGGCATATAAATTCTGCAAATATTGTCATAACATCCAATGTTTCTGCCAAATTAAGGTGTCCTCATTGTTCTAATTAGACTAAAACAGTCACTGGGCATATACATTCTGCAAATATCGTCATAACATCACGTTTCTACCAAATAAAGGGCTCTCCATTGTTCTAATTGGACTAAAACAGTCACTGGGCATACACATTCTGCAAATATTGTCATAACATCACATGTTTCTGCTAAAGTAAGAGGTCCCCATTGTTCTAATTGTATTAAAACAGTCACTGGACATACAATGTACATGTATAAATTCTGCAAATATTGTCATAACATCACATGTTTCTGCCAAATTAAGGGGTCTCCATTGCTCTAATTGGATTAAAACAGTCACTGGGCATATAATTTTTTGCAAATATTGTCATAATATCCCATGTTTCTGCCAAATTTAGGGCCTCCCATTGTTCTAATTGGATTAAAACAGTCACTGGGCATATACATTTTGCAAATATTGTCATAATATCCCATGTTTCTGCCAAATTAAGGTGTCCTCATTGTTCTAATTAGACTAAAACAGTCACTGGGCATATACATGTACATTCTGCAAATATTGTCATAACATCACATGTTTCTGCTAAAGTAAGAGGTCCCCATTGTTCTAATTGTATTAAAACAGTCACTGGACATACAATGTACATGTATACATTCTGCAAATATTGTCATAACATCACATGTTTCTGCCAAATTAAGGGGTCTCCATTGCTCTAATTGGATTAAAACAGTCACTGGGCATATAAATTTTTGCAAATATTGTCATAATATCCCATGTTTCTGCTAAATTAAGGGGTCCCCATTGTTCTAATTGGATTAAAACAGTCAATGGGCATATAAATTCTTCAAATATTGTCATAACATCTCATCTTTCTGCCAAATTAAGGTGTCCTCATTGTTCTAATTAGACTAAAACAGTCACTGGGCATATACATGTACATTCTGCAAATATTGTCATAACATCACATGTTTCTGCTAAAGTAAGAGGTCCCCATTGTTCTAATTGTATTAAAACAGTCACTGGACATACAATGTACATGTATAAATTCTGCAAATATTGTCATAACATCACATGTTTCTGCCAAATTAAGGGGTCTCCATTGCTCTAATTGGATTAAAACAGTCAATGGGCATATAAATTTTTGCAAATATTGTCATAATATCCCATGTTTCTGCTAAATTAAGGGGTCCCCATTGTTCTAATTGGATTAAAACAGTCAATGGGCATATAAATTCTTCAAATATTGTCATAACATCTCATCTTTCTGCCAAATTAAGGTGTCCCCATTGATCTAATTGGACTAAAACAGTCACTGGGCATATACATTCTGCAAATATCGTCATAACATCACGTTTCTGCCAAATTAAGGGCTCTCCATTGTTCTAATTGGACTAAAACAGTCACTGGGCATATAAATTCTGCAAATATTGTCATAACATCCAATGTTTCTGCCAAATTAAGGTGTCCTCATTGTTCTAATTAGACTAAAACAGTCACTGGGCATATACATTCTGCAAATATCGTCATAACATCACGTTTCTGCCAAATTAAGGGCTCTCCATTGTTCTAATTGGACTAAAACAGTCACTGGGCATATACATTCTGCAAATATTGTCATAACATCACATGTTTCTGCTAAAGTAAGAGGTCCCCATTGTTCTAATTGTATTAAAACAGTCACTGGACATACAATGTACATGTATAAATTCTGCAAATATTGTCATAACATCCAATGTTTCTGCCAAATTAAGGGGTCTCCATTGCTCTAATTGGATTAAAACAGTCACTGGGCATATAAATTTTTGCAAATATTGTCACAATATCCCATGTTTTTGCCAAATTAAGGACTCCCCATTGTTCTAATTGGACTAAAACAGTCACTGGGCATATAAATTCTGCAAATATTGTCATAACATCACATGTTTCTGCCAAATTAAGGGGTCTCCATTGCTCTAATTGGATTAAAACAGTCACTGGGCATATAATTTTTTGCAAATATTGTCATAATATCCCATGTTTCTGCTAAATTAAGGGGACCCCATTGTTCTAATTGGATTAAAACAGTCAATGGGCATATAAATTCTTCAAATATTGTCATAACATCTCATCTTTCTGCCAAATTAAGGTGTCCCCGTTGATCTAATTGGACTAAAACAGTCACTGGGCATATACATTCTGCAAATATCGTCATAATATCCCATGTTTCTGCCAAATTAAGGGGTTCCCATTGTTCTAATTGGATTAAAACATTCAATGGGCATATAAATTCTTCAAATATTGTCATAACATCCCATGCTTCTGCCAAATTAAGGTGTCCCTATTGATATAATTGGACTAAAACAGTCACTGGGCATATCAATTCTGCAAATATTGTCATAACATCACATGTTTCTGCCAAATTAAGGGGTCTCCATTGTTCTAATTGGATTAAAATAGTCACTGGGCATATAAATTCTGCAAATATTGTCATAACATCACATGTTTCTGCTAAAGTAAGGGGTCGCCATTGTTCTAATTGGATTAAAACAGTCACTGGACATACATGTATAATTCTGCAAATGTTGTCATAAAATCCCATGTTTCTGTCAAATTAAGGTGTCCTCATTGTTCTAATTAGACTAAAACAGTCACTGGGCATATAAATTCTTCAAATATTGTCATAACATCCCATATTTCTGCCAAATTAAGGGGTCACCATTGTTCTAATTGCACTAAAACAGTCATTGGGCATATAAATTCTGCAAATATTGTCATAACATCCCATGTTTCTGCCAAATTAAGGTGTCCTCGTTGTACTAATTAGACTAAAACAGTCACTGGGCATATACATTCTGCAAATATTGTCAAAACATCCCAGTATATCTCCATGTTGATATAAATCTAGAATAACTCAGACATTTCAACTTTCCGCATTTCTAACCACTCTGTTGAATGTAACATATGATATTATTCCCTTTTCAATTTCAAAATTGTATATACCGGTAGTGTCATTGGCACTTTCAGCATTTCATTTAATTCAGTTAATTCACATTGTCACAAGCTTAACATAGACATACATGTAAACCAATTTCATCATTGTTTTCTTCATTAAAGGAAAGTGCAAATTCGTTGTTTATTCCATCATTTCATTAAAGGGACACTTTATGTGTGGTATGTTCACACATATTGATTCATTCAGACGAACCAATCCAGATTTCATGAAATTGACACTTCACATTCAGAACACTTCCAACTCAAATATTAAAGTGACATTCCATTTCCATCCATTGGAAATTCTAATTGAACCGATATATATATATACGGTATATATACATGTACATAATTTACATGTACATGTACCTACCACTTTATTCATGAGAAAATTTCTGCATTCATGAAAAAATAATTCGTTAAACATTTTAACCTGTACTGTGGTAGCGTGATTGCAGACATCTAGGACCTGTGGGCCTGGTTGAATTCACTGCGGTTTGATGGATCACGTCAATCCTCAAGCTACATATGCTATATATGGCATTTTGATCTGACGTGCAGGGGTAGATAAGCTTGAGACCCCACCACAGTTCAATTCACACCAGGTTCTCAGCTGTTATTTTCGGATGTTTGAACTTTAGTAAAATATGTTTGGACTAAACATAATCGGGATAATGTTGTTACCGGTATATACCTGTACATCAAAGCCCCATGCACATATAATTATATAGCAGACTACGCCAAGATCAACCAGTCCTTATCATATTTTTTGTCTGAAATTTATAAATAACTTGTAACTCACGGTTGGTAGTTACGTGTAGGTGGGGGGGGGGGGCAGAAGTATTCAGCGATTTAATGTTGGGTTTGAATAGTTCACAAGGTTCCTTGGCAACATCAGGTACTAGTAACGTGGCTATTGGTGATTATACATGTACTATCTCAAATTCTCAACCCACGTTCTAACCTGGTATTTTAATATGATGATACGGACATCTCACCCAGTGGTATAGCACAGGTACATGTGCATGTAGTACGCAACATCCTATAATTATTGCAATATTGAAGTTGATGATAACATTTGTGGTTGCTCCATTACGTGTCACGTGCGATCATATTAGAATTTAAGAGGCGTCGCATGGTATATATATATAGACATGCATGCGACATGAATATTATTTGCATTTCAACAAAATGATATGATATGATATAAACCAATGGTTTAGGTATAGCGTTCCAATATTTTTTGTTTAAATATAGTTTATATTCTACATTTGGCGCGAATACATCTTTAATCAGTATGTCTATTATCTTATACCTAGTTCTTTGTCCATTACTTCCTCGCTCATCATGACATACCATGTCCCAGCGTAACAACACTCGTGGTGTGCCACCATTCCTTTTCGGTGGCCCCTCTTGGCGACCTGAAATTAGCAGAAACACCTCCAGAAACAACACATGCATGCAGGGAATTTTTAGCAGTCGATTGCAGAATTATGGATGATGCACACTACACATTACCCAGGTTTAGCCACATGTATATACGCGTAACTTGTAACATGTGTTATTGCTATACGTTATTGCTATGGAGATTCACTTGGCGGACAGATTCACACGATTTCATTGCGTCAAACCTCACACGGCACAACCGTTCTGACGATTCAGCGACCAAATACACGATTTAGTGGCTTGACAGCGACCAAACTAATGTGTAATGAAACAGAAAATATACACAGAAATGAATACTTCTCGAATATGGACATGCATGTATATACCGTATATTATATTTATATTAGGAACGGCGATCTTTCATTCGATAATCTGTAAACAATTCAACATTAGCTAGTAAGCGCAACAATATATTGTTGTGCTAACCATGTGTTTCAGTATGGAGTCCATAACATGAGATTATGTATACATAATCCTTGACATACATTGACCGGTTGTATTTGTTTTCCACCAACATTGTATGGAATTCGTCTTTATAGTGTTGAGCAGAAACAAGGGAACCGGATTAATTCACCCTTAATCTGCCGGTGTATATATATACCTGCATGCATCCATTTTCTGATGTGGCATTGATGAGTGGGATCCACGCTGTTGGTACAAATACGTTGTATATCTCCGTTGCCAAATAAGCTGAATCTGTATGGATAAGAAACGAGAATCAAGTGAAGAGACAATTATAGTGTGCGGATGTGGCTTGTGTGAATAAGTAAAATAGTGCGAATATTAATTTCCTTTTGCGGGAAGCTATTGATTGGTCGAAGCATCGCACTCTCAATTTAAAGGTACTCAATCCGATCAGACGCTCATTACCATTTCTTTGGCTTCGGGGGTAACAAATATTTGATTCGAGTCGAGGAACGCACCCATCAAAGCGCAGGGTGATTAGATTTGCTATTTCTATTGTTTGTGGACCAGAAGCACATGGTCAAACGGGTGAAGATGCGGATGAAGATGGATAACTCTACAATCAAGTGGTTAGTATTACCACTTGATTTTAGAGTTATCCAGAAGACGTACCAACAACAACCACCCGTCCATGGCTACTGTGTGCCGTTCGATATCATTGGCATGTGACCCGCCATATCAAATCCAGTCGGAAGTCGGGATTTTGTTTACCCTGTGCCAATGCATTCTCTTACATAAGCGAGTCGACCATAGGTCGCCTCGCATATATAAGAGAATGCATTGGCCTAACAATTTTTTATCATGTTTTTTAAATAAATGTTTCTTACAATTTTTAGGACATAAAATAAAAAACATCCATTACCCTGCAGGGAGCCCCACACATATATAGAAGCATATAGAAGAGTGTCGTCTGCTCATGTATGTCTGGGGCTCTGTATGGGTGAAATTATAAAATTGTTAAAGAATACAAGAACAAATTATTAAAATTGTAAAAAATTGTTAGGCCAATGCATTCTCTATGGTCGACTCGCATATATAAGAGAATGCATTGGCACAGGGTAAAAAAATCCCGACTTCCGACTGGATTTGATATGGCGGGTCACATATATATGGCAACTTCTGGGTATGATAACACCTGGCAATCACTTAAGGGTCAGACGCACGTTTTGTCAAAATTTCCTGGTATTTCAAAATGAATTTTCTCTAAATCTATCAGGAATATCTTTGTGAAATTTTGTACAAGAGATTATTGTGGTACCATACATAAGAACCATTGGACATTTGGTTATTATAATCTCATTTACTTTACTTTTATGGCATGACAAATCTTTAAAATTTCACTGTGTTCAGGTACCGAGAACTACTGTAAAACATATTTTTTTCGAAAGTGCATTTCATATATACATGATATCATATCTGAAGATCATGAGAGGAGACTTAATTTTTCCTGATTCATGAAATTAAATGATTATTTTCATTCAGAAAGACAACTACCATAAATAATTTTTTATTATTGAGAATTGTCATGCCATGCTTGTTGGTCATTGAAAAATTGGGCTCAGTTGAGTTCTGGGTCATGGGTTCATAACCAAGTTAAATCTGACCACCATATCTCTTAACACTGTGGCCTAATTTCTGTTGATTGCTCCCTGCTTGAGTGGACAGCACCACATTTGAACATTTGTTTTCATTGGGCTGGCATATTTGTGACTGCTTTATTCTTCATTATAATACATGGGGTATGATGCTATAATATGCAATTAAAAAGCTAACTCAACATTATGATACAAATGAAGCCTCCTCTCATGGAGTCAAGACAATAAGCTATTTGATGGTTGACATGTCGTTTGAAATTATAAATTTTTCTGGCAGTTCTCGGTACCTAAAGGGACAGAAACGAAACAAATATTTTCAACCTCTCAAATGTATTAAAATCCATTATTGTTATTGTCTCTTTATAATTGCTCTGATTCTATATATAATGAAAATTATCATATGTAAAATTCAAGATTTTTCACCAGATAGATCCAGAGAAATTCTTTGTTGAAAATCACTTGCCATTTCTGGTTGGATTTACCTGGATTTACTGTGATTTATGCAAAACGTGCGTCTCCCCCTTAATCAGGTATATATATGAAGACTAACATCAGTTGACCATTTAATTGCGGGTAGATCGGAGCCTGGACTTACAACATACCAGAAATCGGAACAACAACAACAACAACAACAACAATATCTATTATTATGTGGGCAACAATTTGCACATCGGTTAGAGCAAAAGCCGACGAATAATGACTTTGAAAGAGAAATTACAATTATTTTAGTACACCTCTGAATATATAAATATAGTTCAGTGAAATGTTACAACATCCTCAACGATATCGCCCAATTTCCCAGGCTTTATCAAACGTTATCAAAGTATATATATTATGTAGGCTGCCACGAAACAATTGGCACATCGGTGGGAGGAAAAGCGGATAAACGATATATTTTTGGAAGAACAAAATATTATTTTACACAGGCTTTTATCAAACTAAATATTATGTGGGCTGCTACACATATCGGAAAGAAAAATCAACTCAACCATGCATATTTCCAGGAATATACCCAGACTGAACAGGAAGGAAGTTCGCAATGTTTGTAACAGAATGCCGTTATCGATATAATATTTGCCCCTAAATTAATTATGATAATAATGACAATGTGCCCCTTTACGATCTTTCTAAAGCTTCCTAAAATTAGTTAACTTCCTTGTTCATTGTTTTACCCAAACACGAACAAGGGCCATTCTGTAAATTCTTTATCCATGTATCTATAGCGGTGATCGTGCATTGTGATAACGAACCAGCCGTCCTAATTACAAACAATAAGCACACCTGCAAGAAGCCTAATGAGGTCTGTCTGGTTCGTGACGGATCATCGCTACATTACAATACTAATTATGATTATTAATTTGATAACAGTCATGTTACTGTCGGGTGTCGCTGGTAACTTATGCGATTACAACTTTATTACACCAATGATATATGAGGACATTAAATTCGGCCGCTTGGATAAAAGCCACGCGCCGAATTTGATACTTTACTTCGTCTTTCGATCTACCAGAAGTCCACACGTTTGCTGTGTCTTTTTGTCCAACCACGGGACTAAAATTGCTCTCAATAAATATATTCGACGCCACGGTTGTTCTAATTACTTCAACACCAGGACGGATCACGGCCACGAAGGAAAATCTCAACTACGATCGTCCCCATAACTATTGGAGTCTGCCACATATACGGTGATTTGGTGCCGTGAGCAGGATTCGGTGAGTACCTTTTTCTTTGGTTTCTTCGTATGTCTGACCACTTTACAAATTTCCCTGTTAATTTTTCATCTGTGGGATTAAATTACGGCAACCCGAACGATATTGGCCCCGTGGACTGGACACCAGGATTGTTAAACGCGTGTTATATTGCATCTTCTTCACAATCTCGACCCTTACAGTATTATCAAGACTATCTTTCGGACATTTTTGAGCTAGAGCACGTGACTCTTACAGAGTATTCCAATATTTTACGGCCGCGTTTTTATAGACGAGTTAACACTCGCTACGGAAGCGTGATCGAGGGAGTCTTTGTAAGACACACGCTGGTATATCTCGACTATATACACATAGTTTTTGAGACTGTTTGGGCAACGTCAGCTGGTCCTGTATGCAAGTACGAGTCTGGTCGATGTTTTAAACTTCCTTTTAAAACCGCACGTGAAGATTTAGACCTCACTTAGTTGCAATAAGTCTGTTGAATAATTAATTAATAGTCAATTAATTAAATCATCAAGTGAAATTTAAGCCTTAAATTGTAAACCTATTAAACAGTTAATTTCATTTGATTAATGGACAATAGGTTAAAAAAAGAATTAAGTCAATCAGAGTTTAAAACATTAATACAACCTACATTTACCAAAGTAATTGGCCAACTTTACCAAATAAAACGTGTAAAAGAAATACTAAATAAAGGGAGTTACATTGAAGTTACGTTAATATTTTCCTTCTGTAATACACGTGACAATATCGACCGCAAACACAGATATAAAACAATACACGTACCACAACCATTTACAGATAACAAGCCTTACAAACCCACTGCAATAGTTATACCTTTCGAGGACACTTTTGGTTGGCCCGCCCCACATACATCAAGTTAGATACTTTAATTAAATTAATTAAATTTAAATACAAGACATAATGGATGCTAATGATATTCTCAGAGCAGAGTACCAAGCACAGGCCCAACACATGGACATGCGGGAGGTTCCCCTGCCCAATGACGAGGATGAAGACGAGGCTGATCGCCTCCGATATGTCCATGCTCAGAGAGAGGCTCAGGCCCATGCACAGGCCGAGGCTCAGGCCCATGCTCAAGCCCAGGCCCAAGCCCAGGCACAAGCCGCTGAACCCAATGAATTTAATGTTCAGATTGGTCGCGTTCTCCATGGCCTAGAGCGTCAATTTGAGGGTTTTAATGTAAATTTGGCTGATCAAGCTCGATGGCGCTAAATTTATAGAATTTATAAAACAAGTGGAACGTTACTGCCAAATTGTGGGGACCCCAGATGAGGACAAATGGCTTGTCACGTTACAAAGGACCCGTGGTCCTATCGCAGATTTTCTCCAAAGGTATAAATTAGAGAATATGCATGCCCCTTGGGATCGGATCAAGGAAGAGTTGAGGGTCCGATATGATAATGTTAGCGACCCACAACAGGCCTTGGCAATCTTGAGGACCATGAAACAAAAGCAACAAGAAAACATCTACATTTTTGTTGAGAGAATGCGACAGGTTGCTACTGACGCATTCCAACCACATGAACTACGGATGGATCCCGTACAATTTCAACTTGTAAATTATTTTACCGATGGTTTAAATGATCCAAAATTGCAAATGAAGTTAGTGAGAGAAAATCCAGTAACTTTAGACCATGCCGCTCAAATTGCCATGACGGAATTTAACATGAAACAACGATTTTCCCTAAGATTTCCCAAGGCCCATATTCAATCCGATGAGACTGGCGAACCCATGGAGGTCAGCAATGTCCGACCTCCAGGGATAATCCAGTGCACATTTTGCAAATTAATAGGCCATACCTATAAAAATTGTCGGAAACGGCAACAACAGAATCAGGGCCAAAATAAAGACAACAAAACGCAAGACTATCGACCTGATCGAAGCATGACAAAAATGCCAGACAGGGAGGTCCATGCAGTAGATATTGGATATAAGAATTCTAATATTGGATATAAGAATTCTGATAATAAATGGGCTTTCTGCAAGTACTGCAATAAGGTACGAAAGCACCATGAGAGTGACTGCTATTTTAAACCTAAAGAGACAAAAAACTAGGTCAGTCTGAACTGTCGAAGACCCCAGGGCGGACTTGTGAATCCAACAAGTTTGGAACCAAAATGTGGTCTTCTAATAAAAATGAAAAAGCAAGTCAGAAATTAAAATCCAATACATCACACTCAAATTCTAAAATAAATACAACTGAAGATAATGCAATATATAACCATGAGTACACTGTTGGGACTGCAAATAAGTATGCAGTCTTGATGGAGCACTCTAATCAGTCACCTGACATGGAAAATGTGTCCCTGACAAATGTTCAAACAGAACAGGCCAAGCCAATTAAATCCGAGCCCTGTCGCACAACACTAATTAATCATGACAAACATATGGGAACATACCATAATGACGTTAGATTAGTTGAAACACCTGATAAGTATGACACACTTAGGGTGTCTCCAAAACAGAGGGAATCATTAAAAATAATTCCCTCTTCTGAAAATAAACAAATACATAATGATTTCAAAATGAAAGACAGGCGTGAATGGATAGACAAAATAAAACAGCTGAGAGACAACTCATCTGAGAGTATTGGGAGTCTGAAATCTGGTGGATCTCATGCGAGACCTGCTGGTCGTCAGAGTCCTAATACATCAGACCCTGGCCTGGCTGTGCACATGACAGGTACACCTGTACCCTCTTCCGTTATATTGTACATTGGGAAACAACGACTCAGAGCCTTAGTTGACACTGGCGCCCAATGTTCTATATTGAGTCAGAAAATTTATACTAATTTAGTCGATAAACCTAAACTACTAAAAAAGACAGAAAGTCTCACTTCAGTGACTGGAAGTGAATTGAAGGTTCTAGGTGCAATAGACCTAGCCTTCAAAATAAATGGGTTAAAATTATGTCATAAGATTTATGTAGTAGAGAATATGAGACGCAATATGATATTAGGCACTGATTGGATGACACAAAATTGTGTTAGAATTTATTTTGATTTACAATGTCTTAGAATCAAACATAGGATAGTACCATTAGTGCCTGACATTCAATTATCATGTTTAGTGCGTCTTAAAACAGAGGCATTGATGAAGCCCCGGAGTTGTCTGATTAGTTCTGTAAACCTAGTAGGGGGCTGTATGGGAACGTTTAATACGCCTTATTTAAAGGTTACCTCAATTAATAATGGGTTTTTATCTCAACAGCCTGGACTTGAAGTTAGTGACTCCGTTGCAAAAATTAATGCCCCTAATCAACGATCGCTTCCTGTATTAATTGTAAATGATACTGATAAGTTTTATAAACTTAGAAAAGGATGTGTGGTAGGCAAGGTTGAGCCTGTCCACACAAATGACAAAAATGAAGTACGAGACGTACTTGAAACTCATCAACAGCATACTGTTGATAATACAAAATTGGGCATTGATGAATCCGAAATTAATGCCCCAATGGATAAAATGAACATAGTTAAATCCTTGCTAATGAAGAATAGTGACCTCTTTGCTGCCAATGATGCACAACTGGGGGTTACTGACACCATTACCATGACAATAAATACTCAGGGTCACGACCCTATAAAAATGAAACCGTATCGTGTACCCCTGCAAAAACGCGAAATGTTAGATAAAGCTGTAAATGACATGTTGAATGCCAAGGTCATTGAAAGGTCAAGGTCACCATGGGCTTTTCCGTGCATTCTGGTCGGCAAAAAGGATGGATCACAACGTTTTTGTGTCGATTTTAGATCGTTAAATGCTATCACGAAAACAATTAGTTGGCCACTTCCGGTAATTGATGACCTACTTAATTCACTCAATGGGTCAAGGTTCTTCTCTGCCCTTGACCTTAAGAGTGGGTACTGGCAGATCAAACTGGATGACGATGCTAAAGAAAAGAGTAGTTTCGTGTGTCACAAAGGTCAATATTCTTTCCGAGTTTTACCATATGGCCTAGAAAACGGGCCCTCAATTTTCCAGGAACTAATGAGTGAGGTCCTGGATGGCATGCAAGAATATGCATTGGCCTATATGGATGATATATTAATATTTAGCAAGAATATTGGTGATCATATCCAACATGTCCAAAATGTATTTGACCGCCTTAAACAACATAACCTAAAAATGAAATTGAAAAAGTGTAGCTTTCTCAGAAATGAAACAAATTATCTTGGATTTATTATTAACGAAAGAGGAGTACAGCCTGACCTTAATAAGGTCATGCATTGGCCTATATGGATGATATATTAATATTTAGCAAGAATATTGGTGATCATATCCAACATGTCCAAACTGTATTTGACCGCCTTAAACAACATAACCTAAAAATGAAATTGAAAAAGTGTAGCTTTCTCAGAAATGAAACAAATTATCTTGGATTTATTATTAACGAAAGAGGAGTACAGCCTGACCTTAATAAGGTCAAGGCCATACGAAATTTGCCAACTCCCACTACAGTCCGTGGAGTACGTTCTTTCGTGGGTATGGTCTCCTATTATCGTCGATTTGTCCCGGAATTTAGCTCCATTGCAACACCTATGGTTGCACTCACCAAAAAGTATGCCAAATTCAAATGGACTACTGAGTGTCAACAGAGTTTTGATTTATTGAAAGCTAGGCTAACTGATGTACCATATTTGGCTTATCCTGATATAAACAAACCCTACATATTGTATTCAGATGCATCCCAAGACTGTATTGGCGCTTGTCTTACCCAACCCTTGTCAGGCAGTGAACGGATTTCTGACGATACTGAGTGTTCAGAAAAACCAATTTATTACCTTTCACACAAACTAAGCGATACGCAACAGCGTTGGGCTGTAATTGAAAAAGAATGTTACAGCATTCATTATGCTCTAAAGAAATTTGATCATTATCTGACAAACCTTCATTTTATAATACGAACTGATCATAAACCACTACAATATCTGTTAACTGGACCCCTCAGTACTAACAAGAAGCTACAGAAATGGGCCCTAGATATATCAAGCTACAATTGTAAAATCCAGTATATACCTGGTCCTCTAAATATATGTGCTGACCTTTTGTCAAGACTACCATTGAAAGATTATACGAGTGATGACCCTATGTCAGAACCAGATCTCAATGATAAAACCTATAAGGTTAATGCCTTGAATTCAAACCAATTCACCCCCGGTGAGTTTGTGAAATGTAAACTGCCCAATGAAGATTTACCACCATTGGACAAGTTACAAATCACTGGTTATGACATGATGGAAGAACAAGATAAAGATCCGGAAATTGTTGCCCTTAAACAACAATATAATAGTAACTCACCCCCACCTTCGGTATGGGATCAATATATCATGATTAAAGACATAATTTATTATATGAGTAATTCCAAGGATGACCCAATTCTTCGAATGTGCATCCCTAAACATTTGCAGAATGCTGTGTTGAAACAACAACATGACGATAATGGTCATTTCGGAACTGACAAAATGTTTACTGCCTTACATCGTAAATATTATTGGAAAAATTTATATAAGGATATTTACAAATACTGTGAACTGTGTATACCATGCAATAGTAGGAAGCTACAAAAGATAAAACCCCCTTTACAGGAAATAGCAAATACTCCATACCCTTTTGCTAAAATTGGGCTGGATTTGAGTGGTCCATATCCTACCACTCACTCTGGAAATAAATATATAGCAACTTTCATTGATCACTATAGTGCCTGGCCTGAATGTTTTGCAATCCCTGATAAAAACGCTCAAACTATAGCTCATTTGCTAATGGATCAAATCTTTCCTATATTTTCAACACCCCTTGAGTTGGTCACCGATAATGGGTCTGAAAATTGTAATCAAGTTATGCAAGATGTATTACAACAATTAAACATTAATCACGTGACAACTTCCTATTATCACCCACAAGGAAATGCTCGTGTTGAAAGAGTTCACAAAACCATCCATCACATACTTGCGAAACTAATTGAGAATCAATTAGATACCTGGGATTTGCATCTCAGTCAAGCCTTAGCAGCCATACGATTTAATGTTAATGAATCTACAAAGTTTTCTCCGTTTTACTTGTAATATAATAGAGATCCTGTACTTCCGTTAGATAACCTTCTCAAACCACATAGAAAATATGTTGGTGAAGAGTTTCATAAAATAGCTATGCAAGAAATGCACCGATCTTTCCGATTGGTTCATCGTCATTTTAAAATAGCTCAGAAGCGCCAAAAGAAATATGCAGATAAAAATGCTAAAGATGTCTCGTACGAGGTCGGCGACCCCGTGTATTATCGAGATAATCGAACCAGAAATAAACTGGCCTCTAAATGGCACCCTTATTACCGAGTAGTAGTTAAAATGTCTCCTGTGAGTTATAGGATTCGCAATCAACTCACTGGAAGGGTTACCAAATGTCATGCGGAACTGCTACGAAAAGCACACCTTGAATGGGAAATTCCTAAAGGTGATGACAAAGTTGTAGCCTTACGTGCACAACGCTTTGTAGTTCCCCCATCAGAATCATCTTCAGACTCTGAAAGTGATTCTGAAGATAATATACCTCTTGCTCGCTTAGCGCGACAACACCGACATGTGAGGGAACATTCTTCCGATGAGGATAACATTCCATTAATGGACCTTGCTAAAAGGTTGCGTGCAGAAAAGCACAGGGATGACCCTCAATCCGGGACTGAAGACCATGTGTCTTCTGAAGAAGGTTTTACGCTCTCTGAATCGTCTGATGGTATATCTGAAATTGCTTCTGCGTCGGCCGATGACGATAGTGAATTCGAAACGCCCGCAGAGGACATGAACCATGACGATGCAGATATGCAGGTAGACTTTATAACAAAAGTCGAGACTCCGACTAAATCCCTTGCCTCTGTCGAGTTAATCACATCTGATTATGTATGGCCAGAATGGCCTAAACAATGCAATGAATTATAAATAATGTATGGCCAGAATGGCTTTAATAATGTAATAAATTATAAATAAATGTACAGAGCTTCCCCTTAACAATAGCCATTGATGGGTAAAAATTGACAAATTGTATTCGATTATACCGAATATTACTGGTTCTACAGTATACCATTAATGGTGGTGGAGTATATGTGGATAGGATAAATATTTCTGCCACTCCACTTATAAGGGGCATGCCTGAAAAGTCCAATAATAATAGTCCAACAATGTTAATTATGAAGTCCATAATAAAGTCCAATTGTGTACAGCGTTCCTTAAACAATAGCCATTGATGGGTAAAAATTGAAAAATTGTATTCGATTATACCGAATATTACTGGTTCTACAGTATACCATTAACGGTGGTGGAGTACTTGCGGATAGGAAAAATACCTCTGCCGCTCCACTAAGAAAAAGGAATGCCTCAATAATTAGTCCAATAATGTTTTCATGAATACAAAGTCATTATAATTAATGACCAAAACAAACCATTCAACAACTACAACCCTCACATAACATTTACACACTTAGCACCTACGCCTGCGGTTTATATGGTTGTGCTGGCGCGGCCATATTGCAAAACAGACACCTGGAAAATGACAACATTAATCACCATGACACTTATACACACTAAATGACACACTTTTGACAATTTGACATACAAAAACATACCTTCTCATTACAGACACCATGCAGACAGTCCAAATATTAATAAGTATCTTTCCGTTCATCACAGTCATATCGGCTACACTCATAGTTTCACACAATGTAATATTTCACAAAATCAAAGATGTCACAATGACAAATTCTGATTGGACTTTGGGATTTGTAATTGATCTAGCTCCCTTTGATATGTACCTTGACTTGCTCTCTAATCAAATAAGTGATGCTCATCTGTACTTGTAAAGAACTATATATGATCACGCAGACGCGCTTGCAATGATACGCCGAGAATATGCTAGTGTCGTTATGAGATATCAAGAATATAAAACTTTACATGATAGTAAAAATTATGATTATCCCAAACCAACCAGTCGACCCCAAAAATTACGTAAACATAAATCGTCACGTTCGCGTAAAAGAGGTAAACGCTCTTTACTTCCGTTTATCGATGAAGGCTTATCTTGGTTATTCGGAACCGTAAGTGAATCTGACCTGAAAAACATAAGAACCGCGATCGAACGATTATCTCAGAATCAGTTGAAAGTACGCCACGTGATAAACCAAAGTTTAAGTATCATGAATGCTACGCGCAATTACCTGAAAGAGAATAGACAGAAAATCAATCAACTAATGGAGACAGTAGCATTAATCAAAACTAATATAGATGCAACCATTAATGAACAGTATAACATATCCTTAAATTAGAATACTACAGTAGCACTCATCATAATCTGGATTTAATCATTAATGAAATAAGCCAGATGGTAACATCTGCTCGTTTTTACCTTGAACATCTTCATGGTCAACTAAATGTTTTAACAACGAATCGAATCTCTCCTAGTGTTATTAGGATAGATGTATTTAGACACATGCTGCATAATCTTAAAGGAAAACTACCCGATCACCTCAAACTCCCTTTTGATCCAACCACTGAGTTATGGCATTATTACCAACACTTGTCGTGTAGTACCATCATAACTGAAAAACAAATCATTGTTTTGATCAAAGTGCCTCTGTTAGATATTAAAAATCGATTTGAGATCTTTAAAATTCATTCCTTACCATATACGCTTAATGAACCTAAGGTGAACGTAAGATTTAATCACATGTTGGCTGAATACCGTCTTAAAACAAATAGTTTAGCAATTAACCCTAGTAGAACACAATATCTAAATTTATCTCCTACATCGACCTGCCTCCACAATACTTTACCTTATTGTATGTATGATGGTTTAATTCGAGACATAGATAAATATAAACCGTGTCACGTCGCTTTATTCCTATCAGATAGCCGATCAATCGCTAAACATTGCGTAGTTGACGTTGCTCCGAACAGTCTTCTTCCTTATTAATTAAGTTAATCAAGGATTATTTATTTTAAGTCTTGAACGACCTTTAAAATTCTCCATAGACTGTCGAAATCGAGATGCACAAATATTTTCAACCTCTCAAATGTATTAAAATCCATTATTGTTATTGTCTCTTTATAATTGCTCTGATTCTATATATAATGAAAATTATCATATGTAAAATTCAAGATTTTTCACCAGATAGATCCAGAGAAATTCTTTGTTGAAAATCACTTGCCATTTCTGGTTGGATTTACCTGGATTTACTGTGATTTATGCAAAACGTGCGTCTCCCCCTTAATCAGGTATATATATGAAGACTAACATCAGTTGACCATTTAATTGCGGGTAGATCGGAGCCTGGACTTACAACATACCAGAAATCGGAACAACAACAACAACAACAACAATATCTATTATTATGTGGGCAACAATTTGCACATCGGTTAGAGCAAAAGCTGACGAATAATGACTTTGAAAGAGAAATTACAATTATTTTAGTACACCTCTGAATATATAAATATAGTTCAGTGAAATGTTACAACATCCTCAACGATATCGCCCAATTTCCCAGGCTTTATCAAACGTTATCAAAGTATATATATTATGTAGGCTGCCACGAAACAATTGGCACATCGGTGGGAGGAAAAGCGGATAAACGATATATTTTTGGAAGAACAAAATATTATTTTACACAGGCTTTTATCAAACTAAATATTATGTGGGCTGCTACACATATCGGAAAGAAAAATCAACTCAACCATGCATATTTCCAGGAATATACCCAGACTGAACAGGAAGGAAGTTCGCAATGTTTGTAACAGAATGCCGTTATCGATATAATATTTGCCCCTAAATTAATTATGATAATAATGACAATGTGCCCCTTTACGATCTTTCTAAAGCTTCCTAAAATTAGTTAACTTCCTTGTTCATTGTTTTACCCAAACACGAACAAGGGCCATTCTGTAAATTCTTTATCCATGTATCTATAGCGGTGATCGTGCATTGTGATAACGAACCAGCCGTCCTAATTACAAACAATAAGCACACCTGCAAGAAGCCTAATGAGGTCTGTCTGGTTCGTGACGGATCATCGCTACATTACAATACTAATTATGATTATTAATTTGATAACAGTCATGTTACTGTCGGGTGTCGCTGGTAACTTATGCGATAACAACATTATTACACCAATGATATATGAGGACATTAAATTCGGCCGCTTGGATAAAAGCCACGCGCCGAATTTGATACTTTACTTCGTCTTTCGATCTACCAGAAGTCCACACGTTTGCTGTGTCTTTTTGTCCAACCACGGGACTAAAATTGCTCTCAATAAATATATTCGACGCCACGGTTGTTCTAATTACTTCAACACCAGGACGGATCACGGCCACGAAGGAAAATCTCAACTACGATCGTCCCCATAACTATTGGAGTCTGCCACAATGTTCCAACCACTGTTGAAATTCGAGCGGTGCATATTGGAGGCGGCGGATTAGTTGAAAACACTATCTATGAGCAATAAAACCCGGCTACATTTTTGCTTAATGTCCTTACCTTGGGAAGGACTCCACCTTTGTGAAGCATAACATTTGCTCCTGGGAAATCTTCATTGAGCCGCGTGAGTCTTTTGTAGAAACCCAAATCAGCATAGAGATCTAAAGAAAGAGATGTAATAAGCCCTTCGTTATAGGCAGTATAAGCTACTATTCAACGAATTGCTATGAACACACCGGTATATATAAGACTTAGAGATGAGATATTTCCAATATTTCACAAGACATTATTCACACCACTCAACTGAAAATTTCCCCCCTTCCCACAGTATCACAATCCCTCAATCGCGACTGCAATAATTTCTTGGAAGTTAAAGGCCCTCTTAATTTTCAAGTCACCTAATATTTTTTTATAGTGCTTTATATACGATTTTAATAACAATATATGCCATAAATATGATAAAAATACTTTAATTCATCACCATTTGAAACGTCTCAGAAGATGCCTATAGAGAAATTGAAAACAACTGAATCAAAGAAAGATTTCCCCCGTTATGGCTCACAGAATGCAAAATAATTCGAACTAAAACTGTATTTTCATTGGAAGGGGAATAACGTTATCTTTAAGATATAGAGTTATTCCCCCTCCATTGAAAATAATACACTTTGCACTACAGTCCAGATGAAACTTTATCACAAAAACACGTCGGTAACTCAACAAAAACAACATTTTCACAGTTTATTACACCGGATAAGTTGACAATACAATGTTTTGGAGCTTCCTGTTTCAAATGGTATATAATATGGCATATATTTTATATATGTGATCTGGGGGTTCGAAAATTAACATATGAGTTTGAAACATGCCATTGCAGTAAGCACATGAAATGTCTTTCAATTGCATATTCACTTATAATGTAATGATTAATTTACATGTGTGATGTGCGTCTGTGTGTCTGTGTGTGTGTGTGCAAACTGAGATAATGATTGTTGCTTCAGAATGAACAAGTATTAGACTGATTCCCGTCGCACAGCACTCGACCAATGCTATTTCACCATACCAGTGATTACGATCATGCACACACGCTAAATTTGACGATTTATATAGAGTGGTGAGCCCATGCAGGCTCCGTTCTATCGGTAAATAAATGGTCAGTTAATGTTAATTTGCATTTTATACCCGATTATGTGATTTACAGGAGACCATTTATATAACATTTTTGGCCGAACTTGTTTCGGACAATTTTCGTTTATTTTCGCGATTTGCCTATTTTCGAGGCATTTTTGCTCTTTTGGCCTGGATTATTTTTTTCACATGCAATTTCGTCTCACCTCACTAAAGACGTTGCCATGGTAATTTGCCACATTTCCCCAAAGTTTCCTGACCGAGCAGGGCGGGAATTTCTATTAGACCACTTTTTAGAACTCGACCCAAAAGCTTTTCGGCTCAAAAAGTTCCGCCCAGATGGCCATTTATGATGTTAATCTATCGAAACATGTCTCAACCTCTGCATCTGTACATAGTAATTATAAGTAAATAAATTCTAATATAATATTTAGATGTCCTGGATTGACTCATGTGGGTTGTGATATGATGCATCTACATCAGGTCGCAGCATGAGAAGGAACTTGGTATTACATGACCAATTATATCATTGCAACATGAAAATATACTGTGAACTGTGACATGCCCACACCCCCTCCCCTCCCCCAGCCCACACCCCTTCCATACCCATCCCCAAAATCTTTATATTTGCCGCACACCATTGCACCACCTGTAAATATACACAGCAACTTTAATATCAATATAATATTAATGTAATATATTTGTATAAGGGTCCTGCCCTCATAAGCCCAGCTTTTGTGGGATCCTGTTGTATATAACATGTTATTATTCGATAATATCAAATAAAAACTTATTGAATTGAATTGAATATGGGACATTTCACTACATTTTCCGAAAATTTCCCGACCGAGCACAGCGAAAACTGAAATGCGACCCACTTTTTTGGACTCGACCCAAAAATTATTCGTCCCAAATTTTTTGGCCGAGGTGGCCATTTATGACATCGAACTTGATTCGGATAATTTCCGTTTATTTTCGGACTTTGGATATATTCGAGGCATTTTTGAACTTTTGACCCGGATATTTTTCTTACAGAAAATATCGTCTCACCTTACTAAAGACGTTGCCATGGTCATTTGCCACATTTTCCAATTTTTTTAAAATAAGGAATAAGTAACGGAATTCACTCTGCTGGGGATTTGACTGATCGCCGCGATGAGCGATATGATGCTGTTTCGTCCTGGCTGTAGTGTATAGGTGTGTAATGGTTGACGTATTTGTACCCAAGACATAAGTGCTGCTGGTAAAGAACTTTTCTGATTTTATGGGTATACATGTATTGGGGAAGCGTATATTGAAGTTGCGACCACCAGTATACTGTGTAATAAACAGCGGTGATGGCCTATTTCCTACATTACAATTCTAAATACGTGTATCTTATATATGGCGATGTGATCGCCAATCTGGCCAAGGACCCACCTTTAACCTTTCCTGCTTTATATAACTTATTTGCCAGACGATCAACGAGATCAGCCAGCGCATCTTTGCACGGATCCAGTTCCTCCTCAGTAAAGAAGTCATCTATAATCAAATATCCCTGTAATTTAAGAATTAATATATTTCATATTCCACATTAGCATACATGGTTGATTGAATGGTGTGGATATATATGGTTATATAATATACTACATATTATGGAAGGTTTGGAGGTGTCTTTGTAAAAAAGAGAGGTGAACCAGTCCACGGGAAGCCAAAATGGCAATCGAATTCGATATAGGCTACGTATACCACACCGCGCACAAAAGTGCCGCTAATAGCAGCTATTAGCCCTTATAATAATATAATGACAATTTTCAATAATTAGTACAAGGTTGACACGCGAAGAATTCTCATGGACCTCGCATCGCATGAATTTAACTCGCACATATACTTTCACAAGGGGGGGGGAGTGACATGATGTTCTGGGCAGAGGCTCAGAACTGAATATTCCGCATGGTGACAATTTACCCGTGGTTATCATCTGATTACATTGTACATCATTTGAACTGATTTCAGTTGTCAAAGAGCCAAAGGGCCTTCTGCAATGATCTCATTGTGACTTATAGATCACCTTGATATATAATTTTTATATCATTTTTATATATTTATATCAGTCCTTCCCAGGAGACGGGAGTGATTGCTCTCGAACCCGTATGCACTCGTAATTTTCAATTCACGTGTGCTAAAATTCGCACCCGTCCTTCTTCACAAAATACTAATGGAGACTGTAATTGTTGGTTCAATATTGAACTATTTTAAGGTTTATTTAGATGCTTTACCATCTCAGTGCAACTATGGCATATTAAAGTGTAACTAGACATAGGTCTATTCCACAATGACTTTTGGTTTGAGCAAAAACCAAACTTACATGTACAATTATGGTATCGTATGGGTGCCATATTACTCCCGTCTTCTGCATTACGGGAGCAAATAAATGCTCTCGGTGTGTTTTCCTCATGGGAAGGACTGTTTATATACTCGTAAGATTTGTATCACAGGATTTCTGTCGGATATCCTGTGATGCATAGGTACCTCAGAGAGGGCTCCCTCTGTTCAGATGGCTTGACTCCATTATCGTTGTACAACCTGTTTGGCCTAATGGGTTCTCAACTCAATCCCTGTGCCACAAATTTGGCATCAGGTTCTCTGGCTTTTTCTTTGGCGAATAGCAGTTAGTTAACTTAGGTTGTCTCGCCATCGATGGAGTGGGCCTCCGTCTGCAGGTCGTTCTGTCGCTAAGGCGGAGAGTGAGTTAGTCTCCTTCCTTCATGATCCTGCATCATGGGACCTTGACGGGTGGGACCTTAGAACAGACAGCTGAAGAAGACGACACAGAGAGGAACGAAGAGTTTCTTCTAACGTTATACTTGCTCGGTTCGCTCGCAACTATGCATTGGATGGCACCTCATGGGATGTTTGTTTCAAAACAAGGGGGGCGGTACACATTTGAGCAATATAGCACTCTAACTATATGAGTTATTTCACGTAAATAATCCTAACAGATTCATTAAAGTGTTCATATATGATACAATCTGTTTTAGAAGAGTACCTTTACTCAAAATTTGGCTATTAACTTTATTGCTCGTGCCTCCTCCTGGGCTTGCATTCTAATCCATATAGTTCAGTGTGAGGGCTTCCTTTTGCGGAAATATGATATTTTTAAAAATATAATATATATTTCCTTAAAGAAAGCCTGAACACTGAACTATCATAGGGCCCTCCCATGGCGGTGCCATTCCCAACCCCGCGACTCGCCAATCTTCTGATTGAGTTGAAAATAAACTGGCTAATTCAATCTGTACAGTGAATTATATTGGGACTGCGCATGCGTGACTGATGCCGAGGCAAGCCACTGACCATTAGTTACCGTAGGCGACCAAAAAGTTAACCCTTTTCTGCTATGGTTTACAAACGCAGGACATCTATCCATATAGTTCAGTGTTCAGGCTTTCTTTAAGGAAATATATATTATATTTTTAAAAATATCATTTCTATAGGTGAAATTGATGTAGTGTCTTTAGACTGATGTAACAACAAATTTGCGAAGAATTGCAATAATCCTTTCTCAAAACCATGGATGGGAGGTGGCTTGAGACTTTAATAAACAGAAATTTGGAAAAATTATCTTGTGAACTATCAACTCTAAACATCTTCAGATCTGCAGTTTCTACTATTTTTATGTGCTTGAATTTATACATTTTTTTCCAGGGAAGAGGATAAAGCCAATCAATGCAGCTATTAACTGCTTGATAAACAATACTGACCCAGCTGGATTTGTCATAGATGAAATTCCCCCAAAAGGCAAGTTCTTTTTACATTTGTTTTTCAGTGAGGGAGGGTATTATTATTTTCTCGAGACCTATACAACATGAACTCATATTGTTCATTCTTTTCTTCGCTATACTCTAATTACATTCACTCTTTCAGTTTGATATTGTCCCAAGAATTATTAAGTATGAATCGTTTTTATGGTTATTTGCAAGGGCAGAGTCAAAGGTATATCAAGTGGACTGTCCAACTATGTTCGATATTGCATTTATACCAACATCCATAATAACTGCATTTATTTGATCTGCCTTTGAATAGAAACTTTTTAATAAGTGCATGTGACCGGGCTCAAAACGTTTAACCATAGTCTGTCTGAATAAGTTGAAGCCAACAAAAACTTAATTTTTCAACAACATCTATATCACAAAACCACATTTTGAAATAGATATGATTAATGATCCCATTGCCATTGGGTCTAGTCTCGAACACCACAAAAGTAACAGTTTGTCCATTCTAGTCTGCTTCTTCCCAGCCTCTGATGACTAAGTGGTCCTCATTTTTGTCATAAAGAGCACATGTTCCAAGACATGAGTCCTCCATGCAGGTGCGCCCATAGATCTGGGCATGAATGGTGCATGTTTACAAACTATCTGTTGCGCCTATATGTATTTTCAGGTCATTGATTGTTACACTTCGGTTGTTACCCTTGTATAACTGAAAAACAATAGGTATAGAAAAATACCTTGCAGCTAGCATTACTTTCAAAATAGTGAACTGTCACTTAATTTTGTTGATTGCATTGTCAATCTGAAATTTGGAAGATATAAATTTTTGAAAGTAAAATAAAAAGATTTAGTGTTGGGGTTGACATCCTGTGCACCAACGCCCATGAAAGAAATCATTAACTTTTTGGACTAATATGAACATTTACCATAAGTTTGAAAGGCATATAAAAACACCCCAATTTGGATCATTATGCTACAAAATTTCCCCATTGGAAGGAACATGGATCCTTTCCCATAGAAGGGATGTGGACCTTGCCAAGTATCTAAAAAAATATATTTTTGTTTAAATTTTTTTAGAATTAAACGACTGCCTGCCAGTAAATTTAAGTCATAAAACAGCATAAAAAGGAAATATAAAAAAAGTGTATTTCAGAAACAGATAATCAACTTACATTATTACTTTATTACAGGGCGAGGAATAAGGGCAAAGCAGTCATTTGAGACAGGAGACTTCCTCCTTGTTTATGGCGGTGAATTATTGACAGGTGCAGAAGGAGATGCAAGAGAGGATCATGATCAATCAGCCAATTCTTTTAGATATTTTTTTTGTTTCAAGGAATGTCGTTATTGGTAAGTTAATATGATATCCTTTGATTTATGACCCTGAATTTTTTTTTCGGGGGGGGGGCGCGCATGTAGTGTTCTGACTTTTCTGTCCATCTGTCTATACAGATTTTCATGTCCACTTCATAATGCCTAAATGCTTCGGATTTCTTTGAAACTTGGTATGGTTGTTCCCATGAGGCCTTCGTCTCTGCTCCATAACTAACACATGCTTCAGTTGAAAGAAACTTGTTATCATTGTTCCCCATGAGGAGATGACGTGTAGCGAAAAAAAAAATGTGTCTCATTGAAGATCAAGGTCGTACATGACGATTAGAATATTTGACACTTATCTTCTCTGCTCCATGCTTTGTTGGATTCAATTGAAACTTCGATAGGATTGATCAATCAACACAAACTTGTTTTATGAATGAACAATATTCTGATGTAAAGTCATGCTGTGGTTCAATATGATTTTTGCACGAGTTGTTGTCCCTGTTCAGATAATAATAGGGCCCAATTAAACTTCTAGCTTAGATTCTATCCTAAGACTCGATCAAGCTTGTAGACTCAATTTGGAATCTTTCAGTCTAATTCAATAATAATAATCCTTATTTTGTATGAATATATGTGTTCTGTAGACTTTTACATTTTTTACCAAGAGAATATTTTATCATGTAGCTAAAGCCTACTAGCTCTTTAAAGTGACTCAGTCTACATATTTGGTGTTTGGCAATAAACGCAAGTTTGTTGTAAGTTTTTTTAATTACCCACCACCAAACACACAACACTATGTTCCCTTTATGCCTCATCAAATGTTAACACAAATAAAATTATTGTGTGATTGTGCCCGAATAAATTTAATTCTGAACTTCAGATGAAGCGCATTAAAATGAGAATGTTGAGATGACCATCCATGACCAACCTCTGTGTTTTCAATAGCTTGATCAGACATCGCAAAAAGATTAAATGAGATTTTAGCTTGTAGTCTTTATTTTGTAAACTGTATTACTAATTATAGTCATAAAGTAATTGCATTTAATAGTTGCATGTATCACAAATCCTTTAAAACAAAGTTTAAATTGCCAACATTGTTGAATTATTCATTCGGGGGGGGGGGGGGTGGGGAGAAATTAGATATTAAAAATATGCATATATTAGAGAATGCATTGGCCTAACAATTTTTTTTTTTTTTTTTTTTTTTTACAATTTTTTACAATTTTAATAATTTATTCTTATATTCTTTAACAGACTTATTTTGTAGATTTAGGGCTGATGATATCGGCCCCTGGCACTCAAAGGGTTAAGGACATTTAAATAAGGACATACATAAAAGTTGCAATTACCTTGTGGAATCATATTTAGGTTATTTACACATTTATTTTTGGACTGTATTATGTATAAGATTCCAAAAATAGGAATTAATAAAATAAGATTTCTTATTTTTGAAATGTTTTGAAAGTGATTTATGCAAAATATCTGTATTATTTGACTTATGTCATGTTTAATTTCAGCATTGATGCAACGGAAGAGTGTACTAAGGGTTTCGTGATGGGTCGTCTAGTCAACCATGACAATAAAAATCTACGAAATTGCAAAATGCAAGCAGTAGAACACAATGGGGTACCATACCTTTGCCTATATGCTATCAAAGCTATCAACCCAGGAGAAGAACTTCTCTATGATTATGGAATCAAGCATCCACCGTGGGAGACTGATGATCTCTTACAGGTTTGTCAGCTATTTAATTTTCCCAAATTCAGTAGTGGTGAGCATCAGCTGAAATTACTTAACATTACATTATCCTTTTACTTTATTTCACGAGGAAACAAATTAATAAATATTTGAGAGGTTATAGTCCCCATTAAACTACACTACCTCATAGTATAGGTGTCGGGTATAATCCATGGCAAACAACCTCAAAGTCTGAGGAAGGGAGGCAGAGCAACATGCATACTATTTGGTATTTACTTGTGGATGTTTTCATTGGGCCAAAAAAATAATACCTGTGTTTAGGGTTACATACACCCAAAAATTTCAGGTAGGTAGGTCTTTTTTTCTTCTTTTTTTCGGTGGTATAATTCAGATCAGCACAGACCAACCGATAAACAGGTATTAAAACAACACTTGATAGAACTGAATGCTAGATTAACTGGTGCTGATTTCCTGGTTGCCTACTTAGTTTCTCGAGGAATGGATTGTTGGCAGCATTATATTTCATGCGGAAGAATTTACAATTTTGTTACATATTTTATTCAACAACAGTAGTTTCATATGAATGAATTACATAGTAGGACATGTACCGACTGTACCTAATTTTCCAAATAGTAAAGGTTTTATCTCGAAAACGAAGGAAACAAACACGCCAGACTGCAATTTTCTTCTGACATTTTAACTGACAAATTTCGGTATTTGGCTGTTTGTGTTTTAGAAGTATTTCAATGTTGAAATTTCAAGTCGATTGATGAGAATTTATTTGATAAATTTGTTTAAATTATAGTAAGGGCAGATGGCATTGTTCATTATGTTTTATAGGGGTATAAAGCTACCGCTGGGAACCTCCGAGTGCTATGACAACCACACACTATAGGTGCAGATGGGATTTTTCATTATGGTTTATAGGGGTTTTGGGGACCTATTCAAAACAAACCTGCAATTCAGTCGCAGAAATCATGTTTGGGCTTCGTGTCTTAATACAAAGCGGAAAAGATACGTCATAAGTAGATATCTTCCGGTGCGTGTGTTATAAATGGAGGGGCGACGTATGGGTGAATTTCAATTCATGGAATCCGCAGACTTCCGTTGGATAAATAGATAACAAAATTTGATAATAAAATTTTGTTTAAAGTTTCATAAAAAGTTTATGGTCGCACACTTTTACTAAGGTTGGTCGGGAAACCCTGAACACAACATTTTATTTTTTTGGCCTTGGAGAAGAAATCATAAATACCTAATCACAAAAAAGCAGTCATTGCATATTATTGAACTCACTATAAAATATGTAATGTTTTATGCAACCAGTTTTTGGTCCAAGGAATTAAGACTCCTGACTTAACTATGTCTCATTGTGGCAACATTGTATTGTCTTGGGCACATTGTATTGTATGATCGATTGGGAATACTTTGAAATTACTACAAAAATGAGATGACCAGGCATGATTTCTATGACTTTAGAACAAAAACTGTAATTTTCTGTCCCCTGTGAAGGTCCCAGGGAACATGTTCATGGTCTTGGACTACAGGAACATGGAGTTTATTAGAAATTAATACAAATTTGATAGTAGGTCTATAATATATGATTGCATATAATGAGCACCATCTTTTTGTGTCACCCCTTTTGGTCCATTCAAGTATTGCAGCATAATGAGCATATGTTAGACATAAAACACTCACAGTTTAAAATATAATCTTTGATGATAATTATGCTACATGCCTTGTAGTTTATGCACACATATATTATGAGGACATTTCTATTTGTGTAGCTTAGTGAGGACTATAGATCTGTGCTAACATGTGTCCTTATATATTATGAGGACATTTCTCTTTGTGTAGCCTTGTGAGGACTAAGGATCTTAATCCGAGCTTCCACCTGACCGCAATGTACATTAGGGCTGCAACGATACGCCCACCTCGCGATTCGATACGTATCACTATTTTTTGCAACGATACGATACGTATCGCGATACATTGCAGACTGAAAATTGGATCAGTTTACAACTTTGGATTCTTCTGTTGCATTAATAGCCATTATGTGTACTATTATTCAGCCATATACTGGAATTATGACCACACTTGATGTTATACCATCTCGGCACCCTGTACAGATATTTGGCAATCAAAGATTCCTAAGGCCAAAGGATCACTCTCACCAAAAAAAGTGCTGAAGGGTGCACATGTTTTGAGATATCCTTCTGAGTAACCTTTAGTTTTTGCGTCTGTCATGATTTCTGTTTGAGGATAATTAATTTATGTTCCAATGAAAATTAAAATTAACTGAAAACAAACTGCTTTAGGGCATCAGACTTTCAACTTGAACGCACAAAACCCAAAGTGCTTCCACACCGGCGATATAAACTTCGCCAGCGCCCCGACAATTTTTCGAGTTATCCCGCCAGGCCCGTCTCCGACTGGCTGAGAACTTTTATCATGCGATACTTCCGACATGTTAATTATACCCACCGCAACGAAGTTAGGGGGGTATACTGGAGTCAGCTTGTCAGTTTTGATCAATTTCCGTGAAACTTGGCACAGACTTCAACCACCATGGGAACCTGTGCACCTGCGATTATGACGTCTGTCGGACTTTTTTTGGTGGAGTTATCCCCCCTTTTTCGACTTAGAAAATGTTTGCAACATGTATACTTTTGTCCGAGCTTTTATTCCTACATTTTTCGGTCAATGTTTTTTAATCTTGGCACTGATATTTAGTACCATGGGAACCTGTGCACCTGCGATTATGACGTCTGTCCAACATTTTTTGTGTGGAGTTATTCCCCTTTTTCGACTTAGAATTTTTTTTCGCAACATGCATAATTTTGTCCAAGCTTTATTCCTACATTTTTCGGTCAATAGGTTTAAGATTAGGGTTATGGTTGTACACCTGCAATGGGAATTGTTACTTTATTATTTTAACTAAATGTTTACTGACATGTGAAACATTTTAGTATTTTAAAAACAGGGGGGTATCCGTAGTCCCATTGGGACAGTCACACCTCTAGTTTGTTTTGATTTTAAATGTCAAATATATTCAACTGACCCTCGCGGAAGAACAATTTTGATTGGTTAACAGAAAAGGAAAATACGGAATCTTTGCGGTTACAGCCAATGAAAAGTGTCCTCTCAGAGAGCTTGGGTGACAAAAATGCGGATCGAAAACGTACCGGAATAATTACGAAACGAACCGCGTATCGCACCGCCGGTAAACATCGCGATTCACCGAAACCGCGGTGAATCGTTGCAGCCCTAATGTACATAGGGGAAGATCAGATTCACATTGATAGAGATTTCTTATCTTAGTTTTCATACCTCGGTCCAAGAATGAGGGTATAGATTCCCGGTCTGCCAGATTTTTGAATAATTTTAGTGGAATGTTCAAGTAATTGAATAAAAACCATTATAAACATGTGTTTTATATCGCCGAACATTCAATTTTACTAAAAACATTGTAAGGAGTTTTTTCAACAAAATCATTAAGAGGTAATTTAGCATCAACTTTTATTTGTATCTTTATCATAATTGAAATATTGTTTCCACACTAATTGCAGTAAATGAAGAAAACAGCCAAATGTTTGAGTTGACACTAATACTGACTAATTTCTCATAATTTCTGTTCCAGGTCACAGTTAAAAAAAAGAAAAAATCAGAATATGATGGAGCGCCTTCGGGGAACATCGACTACCCAGAACCTTCACAGAGCATAGAAGTTGCAGAACCTTCTCAGAACATAGAATGTGTAGAACCTTCTCAGAACGTCAAGTATGCAGAACCTCAGAAAAGCATGGGCGATTTGAAGCCTTCTGAAAATATCAAGGTTGCGGAGCCTTCTCTAAACATAAAAGTTGCAGAACCTTCTCAGAACATAGAATGTGTAGAACCTTCTCAGAACGTCAAGTATGCAGAACCTCAGAAAAGCATGGGCGATTTGAAGCCTTCTGAAAATATCAAGGATGCGGAGCCTTCTCTAAACATAAAAGTTGCAGAACCTTCTCAGAACATTGGTTGCTTGGAGCCTGTTCAGAATGTTGAACTTTCTCATAACATTGTTCACTTGGAACATTATCAGAACATACAGGTTGCAGATCCTTCTCAGAAAATCGAGGACAAGGAACCTCCTTGTAACATTGAGTATGTAGTACCTTCTCAGAACCTTCAGGTTGCGGACATCAGTTTGTCAGATGATGAAGATTTGGCAAGTAGTGGTTTCGAGTATCAACCAAGTGAGGAAGATTTGGCAACTAGTGGTTCTGAGTATCAACCAAGCGGGGAACAAAGTTCAGATGATGAGGAGAAGGTGCCATGTTCAGAGGATGAATTCTCAGACATCTATCCATTCCCTGAATTGATGAAGTGCCAAAATGAAGCTATAAGCACAAGTACATGTATGAGTGAGTACAAATCTACTGACAATATACTTACTCATTCGGTGCTAGAAAGCACATCAACATACTGTACAGAACAGGCTACTGACATAACTGAGCCAGATAGCACATCTTGTTGTTCAGAAGACGTTAATAGTTTGATAGCAGTTGATACAACTGCAAAATGTAGTTTAACTGCGAATGGTATGTTTTAACCGCACAATCAGCCAGTTGTGGAATACGGTTTAACGGCATCTTATAACCGCGGTTAACATTAAACGAAACGTGGTTAAACTGGGGTGTCACCCCTGGAGTGTCACCCCAGTTAGATGGGCCATTTACTTAGGGTAGTACAGTATACATTTAGAACAGAACATGTTCTCCAGCCGAACACAATTACATGTAAATCTTTGGTGTTGAGGCACCTGTCTTTTTAGCTGAACTTGACAAGGTCACGTTTGAGCTAATATTATTACTATGGGTTAATTGGCGTCCATCTGTCGGGTGTCGGTTCATCAACAATTTCCATTAGGTCCCATCTCTCGTCCGATCATCACTAAACTTCATATGGATCATCAGGATGACCACTAGATGGGAGTCATCAAATTCCTCCGAAGTTTGTTAAAAAACATGGCCACTGGCAGTCATCTTGGATTTTACTCTTTGCAAGACTAATTCCTGTGAGACACCTTACAGACTACATCCCTCATTTCAAGTCATTTGATCGTCACCAAACATCATAGTTATCTTAAGGGTGACCACTAGATGGGAACTATTACATTTGTTTTTATTTCATTGGAAAACATGGTTGTAAGAATCCATCTTGGATTTCACTTTAAATATATATCTCCTCATGTTAACATCTAGTATTAATAGTACTTAAGACATTTCAACTTTCCACATTCCTTATCGCTCCATAATGTAACACATGAAACGGCGGCAGGGGATCCATTTTTGGGCCCCTTTCCCCCAGCCAATTTTTCCCCTTCTGTCATACCACAGGACATATTCCATATGTATACAGGTATAAAAATGTTTACTTCTCAATGAAATTGGGACATTACTAAGAAATTTAAATAGTTGACAACTTTATTTGATTTCTAGCGAGAATACACACTCGAACCGATCTATCACGAACCGAGGAAGTGATCAAAGCCGACATCGCTAGAACACATGCTTTGGAGTCCGCTGGTTACGTTGCTGCGGTTAGGTTACGAAAAATGACTGGCGATAATTTAAACATGTTATATTCCGCTACGTTATGCACCGAGTCTTGAATAGTGGTCGTTTAACTTCAACAGGCGTGTTTCCTGCCTGCATGAAACTATCTCATATCCAAGTTGAGCTACAGTGTCATTGACACTTTCATCATTGTGATTGTTGCCTATGTATTTAAAATTATGGTGTTTAAAATTCACAAATGACTTTATGCCCAAAATATTGCAACAAAACATGCAGAAGTTGATGCAGAGGAATGTTTGGATCTAGAATGAATAATAAGGTGACTGATTAAATACATGTATACACGAGGCCCCCACCCCCTTTTCGTACGCCGTATTCCATATCCTGTTATGAGGTACGCCGTATTCCGGCCCCTCTGTTAGGAGGTATTCGGTATTCCAAAAAATACCGGTATTCGTACGCCGACCTTCCAAAAAATGAAGTTTTCATATATTTGTATGTATTCTATAAGGCTGTTAACTCAACTTAACTGGTATTCCGTATTCCACCCTCTGTGTTAAGTGGTATTCCGTATTCCAATAATTCCATGGGGGGTGGGGTTGGGGGCCTCATACACCACTTTTATATTCAGGGAGCGACTTGTGGGGTGATTTCTATACAAGAGCGCCTTGTGGGGTGTTTTCTATACAGAGTGTCAGTGACTTGTGGTGTGATTTCTATACAGATAGTGACTTGTGGGGTGATATCAATACAGAGTGACTTGTGGGGTGATTTCTTCAGAGAGAATGACTTGTGGGGTGATTTCTATACATAGAGTGACTTGTGGGGTAATATCCATACAGAGTTACTTGTGGGGTGATTTCTATATGTACAGAGAGCAACTTGTGGGGTGATTTTTATACAGCGCATGACTTATGGGGTGATTTTGTGCACTTTTAGTAAACGATCATAAATCTACAACCCCAAAATACTTGTTCAGACTAAAATGTAATCGGACTTTACATATCAATGTTCTATCTTGGCATACCTGAAATTTTACAGTAAAACCTGGTAAAACAAACAATTATTTGATAGAATACAAATTTAAATTAATGTGTAGACCAATCAGACTTTGCTTTGAATAATAATACAGGCATGAAAATGAAATATTCCAAATTACAGTGCAACTCGCAAGCTTTGATGAAATTGTGTCATGGAGGTGGTGGGTGTCTAAACTCTTTGAGGAAAAAAAAAACGTTTTTGCATGTAGGGCAGTTGGGGGTGCCCAAATGGCTGCATTTTGTTTTTCAGGTATGTTTATGCAAATTTATTCCATGCCCCCCCCCCCCCCCCCCCCCCCCCTGATGAGATGCCAAACTATAGTCGGATTCCTTATGTCATTTTGCATTTTTGTTTGTTAAAAGCGATCTGAAAACGGAATCTGTATTTGACCCACTGCAACTATCCGTGATTTAATAGTTGCAATATATGATATAATTATGCCTCAAGATACAGTAATTGGCAAAGGTAAGTATCGAATGTTTTTGTAATTTCGATAACATGCAGTTTGTTGAGTTAAACAAAAATATTCCCAACAAGACTAAAGTTTCACGATGTGATTAAATTATTGTTTTCTAAGATACTTGTCTGTCTTGTTGTCCACTGACTAGTTTTTAAGCCACATCGTTGATCACAACGGGATGTAGTGTCACAATTACACAGGTATAGATGTTAGTTGTTCGGTTATTAACTCCATCATTGTCATGGGAGATTCTGTGTTTTCGCAGGATTTGTGCTACTGACAAATGGACAATTCAGTGCAGCTGAGATCTTTACTATAGCAGTATAGGCTTTGCTTTCACACATCCCACGCCAGTTACATTTGACAAACTTCAGTCCAGCGGCTGAAACCCAACATTCACGATCAATATTCTAACCACAATTAATCTTCACGCGTCATGATCAGCTGTGCCTATCAAGTAAATTTGAATTTCCACTAAAGCAGAGCTTAATGAGTAAAATCAACTATAATTGCATTTTCATGCAAATTCCGAGTAGGTGCTTGGCGAAACTGTTACTAATGAGCTCGGGTGGCAAAGTCTCCTGATCTTATAATGATCAGTGGCCTATGCAGAACATGCATGCACAGTTTTAGACTGTATCTAACTTGGAACAATACCAGCACCATGTGATTGGACACTGACTAAATTGAGCAAAAATACCAATGAATGATTAGTACACACTTGTATTTGATTAGCAACTGTTGCTAACCTTATTTTTATAAGATATTTGGTTCACCCTGATGATTAGGTATATCTCGAAGCCACTTACCGAAGTTGCTATGCGTAATAGCATATTTTTATTACCAGGTGGACGTGGAAAAATAGAGGGGTACACAAACAAAAGCCTCACACAAACCTTTTTCCACTAAAGTATCAAGCTGTAAACAAGTAGATTCTGAAAATAGACGCACTCCTACTATAGAAACCGTTGTCATATCGCTTTTAACATTCCGAAAATGCCCGACCATTTTTTTCGACATAAGGAATCCGACAACTATGGGATCTTACAATCTTTCAAGTTTTTATCAAATTGGTAAATTATTATACTGTGAAATATTTTTCCTATTTTATTATTTTTCCAGACTATCTTCACAAAAAGCCTGCAACATTCAAAGCGTTCATGACAGATTTTAACATTTCTGAACAAACAAAGTATATTGATGATAGAGATTCAAACACAGGACCGATTTCCGCAGATATATTCTCAGATACAGATGAGGAAGTAGAGGAAGAGATTTCAAGTGGATCAGAATATGTTCCCAGCGACGATTGTAGTAATGTTAACGCCAACAGCACAGATAATGAAGTCGTCAGGGAGACAGAGGATGAAGCTTGGGATGAGCAGATCACAGGACAGAAGATATCTTGTAAAAGAAGAAAGTTGAATGTTCCACACATAAGTCCAAATCCCACTGACAACTCCGAAATAATCCCTGAAACAGATGATGAAGATGATGAAGATCCGAGATATATCGATGAAGATGAAAAGATGTATGACCAAAAGTACAAACATATATTCATTAGAAAAGTTGTTAAGTCATCAACAAGCAAGTGTGGAAAGTTTAAGAAGAATCAAAGGACATACAACAGTTATCAGAATTGTGAACTCTGTAGTCCAAAACCTCGATTTGTATCAAACTTTGCACAGCATGTATTGAAGCAACATGCTGATAATGCTGATGTTAGAGCAATTCGAGAGAATCAAATGGAAAAGAAGAAACTGTTGAACCTTCTGCGTGCTCGCTGTAATAATACACATAATGTCAGAGTACAAACATCTGGAAAAGGAGAAATATTACTGGATCGAAGACCAACAGGTACATTCAATATAGAACTCTTTGGACCATGTCCGAAATGTCTTGTATGGGTATCAAAAAAACTTATGTGGAAGTACCAGAATTCTTGCCCGATGGGAAAGTCAGTTTGTCTTTCAAAATCGAGACTGCTTATACAATCAGATGCACTTGTCAACAGAATCCCATCTCATGCGACATACAAACTAATTAATGAGGTTTACAGTATTATGCGTTTAGATGCAGTTGGCGAAATTGCAAGAAATGACAAATGATTGTTGCATTAGGGAACAAGTGGATGGAGAAGAACGTTGGCAATGTCTTAAAGCGGGGGAAATATACCAGCCAAGTTATGCGTTTAAGCGCAAGGCTGCTGCAAAATTTACGCCAGTTGAAATCTTTGGACCCATGCCCAGTTGGTTCTTGTGAAAACAGTGATATTTCGTCATACCTGAAACCAGAACATTTCGACACAGTGGTCCAAGCAACACTTCTTACCACAAGCCCGGATAAGTTTGACGATGAGCAGCTTAAAAATCCAAGCAATGCATTGAAACTAGGTTTCGACATAAAGCGTATGGTTGATATGAAGATTGGTTTTGCCATCAAAGAAGGAGATACAACATCGAAAAATGATGCAGAAGAATTTGGAAAATTAATACAAATATTCTGGAGTACAAAGGTTACAAAACTGGCTAAGGTGTTATTGGAGAAGAGACACTATTACAACACCAAAAAACTGCCACTGTCAACAGATATATTAACTCTGACCAACTACTTGAAGGACTCAATTGCCCAATTGAATCTGAAGTTAATAACACCTGAAAATTACATGGTGGTTGCTGAAGTTGCATGCACACGATTGCCGATGTATAATAGACGCCGTACAGGAGAAATGGAGGGCATTGGGTGAGTATGAGTTCTTCATTGTTATAATTTAGCCATATTGCCAATCAGTCTGAATCAGATGCAGGCCAGAGCTGGCAGAGCATATGGGGCAACCTATCATAAATTTGGTTTGCCTGGAGGTTGCCTTGCTTGAAATTGGGACAAACAGTTAAGATGTTGCCGTAACATTTTTCCGACAGCCTTAGGGGAATGGGACCCTATCCAGTAGAGAACAAATTTTGCTGTTGTTATTGCGTTCATTTCTTCTCATGTCTAATTGTGCCTCAATTATACCCAAAAGTCAGTAAATTGCCACCCTATAAATGCAATCAGTACATGCCCGAAAATTATACAGAAAACAACGAGATGCCCCTTCGATCAAATAAAGTGTGATGATTTATTCTAGTTGCTCGTTGAAAGTTTTATTTGTGCTATTTCATGGATCAGTGCAGGATTTAAATTCCCCTATTCCACTGGTAAACGGTGTGCCCAAATTGCATAAATGTGCCTAAATGACCGCATGTAAATCAAGATTTTATTGAAATGGTACCAGTAAGTAAAATGTCACAAAGAAACATCGACAATCGGGATTTATGTAATTTGAATGAGCAAATAAACCAAAAGTCAACGTTCTGCGTGGATAGAATTTCCGGTAAATGTAGACGCATACCAGAAACAGTTACTGCCACATCCAATCAGGTGCGTTCCATATTTGTTTAAAAGCGATGTCTATAATTAGCAACTGGGTTTTTCCCCCCAATTACAAAAAGTTTCATATTAATGATGGGAGATTGCTTCTGTCAATATTTGATGCATAATACCTTTATCAATGGACCTGTATTCCAATTGATTTTAAAACAAACATTATTTGGGTGAATATTGGACTGTCAATATGTCTTACACGCGAATTGCCAGCGCTCTCAAATGCCAAAAAATCCCAACTTTGATTCAATTGGCTGAGTCGTTTTGACGATATGGCGATATGGCGCGAAAACCCCAACAAATTCAGGTATTTAAGCAGCCATAACTCCAGAAGTTTAAGTCCGATTATAAAAATTTGAGTGGGATAGTGATCACCGGCAACTAGATATTATAATCAGCAAATTTCATCAAATTCTGCGCCAAAATAGGTTTGAGATACATACCTGCACGCCCGTTCTCCCAAACCAGAAGGGAAATCCGTTAACTATATATATCTTTATACAGCGCACAGTTTGATGCACATAACGCAAAAAGTCCCAACTCAATATCTGAAGCCGTTCTGGATTTCGTATAAAGAGCAGCAGACACTTCTCATGTCCAGTTATTGACAGCTGAAAGATGCCGCATCATTAATCATCTTGGCGGGAACTGTGCAATTAGAGTTGTCCTTCCTTGGTCAAATGTCAAATTTTGTGAAACTCATTTTTATGAAGAACACACCAATTGAAAATCGAATAATTCCTATGTGGCATGGTTTGTACCCAATACAGAGTATAACATTATTAGAGCTGGGGGTATTATTGTTGGTCTGAGACTCCTCCTCCGAATTCTACCCAGACTGACCTAGTATAAAACTGCAATGTTTATCCTGTTTTGTTTGTTATCATGGTATATGGGAATGGCAACATGCATAAGCAAAAAATGACAATCGTCCTTGAATCGTCTGGCAAAATTATGTTATCAAACAGTTATATTTTGGCAGAGCCTTTTGCATCCTGCTTCGTAATTGTTTTCTTATAATATCCTTCCTTCTTACTCGTACTTTGGTTGGAAATGCATCTGGCACTCAGGCACTGCAAAGTATTGGTACCCACATATCTAAGATAACTTTTCACGTTTATATTAGAGCAGACAAAAGATCAGAGTCTGGTGTTTTTCAATGCGCCTGGGCACACGTGCACATGGAAGTTATGACCGAACAGTTTCTTTGATCTAAGCAACGTTGATTACATTGTAAATGGAACCGCGGTAGATCAAGAGACCCGCTATGACCTGTCATTATTAGCAGGATGCTTGCATTTACACTTTGTTTAACCCCTTTTCAAATACTCATATACTCACAATTCTTTCATATTTTTATTTTATTTCGGGGGAGGGCGGCATGATCTGGAAGGGGAATGGGCCCTAAAAGGGACCCCCTGCCCCGTTAGCGAAACTCTGCTTAACCAAACACCAATAGCACAGTTTATTTGGTTTAGCTCAGTGCGGTTTCTCAGTGTAGTCTCAACACTGAAACCTCAGTGTTAAGGCCAACACTGATACAACTCTATAACGCACTATTGCATTTCACAGAAGCATCTTGAGTATGAGTGCATGCAAGATTGCAAAGATATTAAAAAGTGTTGAATTGTGATTTTATGAAGGGGAAAATACATCATATAGAAAATGATTTGTATTTTATTTTCAACTGGCCATAAAAGATTCTGCATATAGAGTGAGTACAAACTTATTATTGAGTTATTATGGCAATTTCAGAAATAGGTGTGTAATAAATTCAAGGCTGCTGAGTTACCTAATATGTACAAAAGACTGCAATCTATGCATTTGTTTATAATGGAATTCATTTCTCAGGCTTCAGGATTACAACATCAACAAAGATGACAATCATGATCTAGCGGATAATCTGTCAACATTTGAGAAGAAGCTGATGGAGTGTCAACAAGTGTTTTTCATACGAGGCAAGGTGAGAAAATTACTTTGAAAGATTTTACAGAGGCACTGTGAGCAAAAATGTATAAATTTGGAGCTTTATAATAGTGCTGAAACGGATATCCGGTTAACAACCGGCTACCGTCGACAACTGGTTGAACTACGATCAACCGGTTAACTGCTATGTAATACACACATGCAATACCACTGATAAAAACTAAAGTATTCAGGTCCTTAATCGGCGTAGACTGATAACAGTAGCTTTTAAACACAGGTACTTTATCAATTTTGCTACACACGTTATCACTCAGAGGGGTATACATTCAAAATTACGCGTATTAAAAGTCAAAATCTGGTGCAAGATCAAAAGTCTTCCATGAATGGCAGAATACATAGTCTGGCATTGGCGGCTTAACATCAAAGATGCATGACGTCATCTTTGATGTTCCGATGTCCGGTAAAACATGTGCACTGATACCACTTGGTCATTGGCAAAGATCAATACAATCGTTTTCACTGCAGTATACGGTGTAGTCATTTGACATCTATTCTCAGACTGACTACTTGTAGACAGTATCACGGATACCCAAGAAATGAGTAAATCAGATGTCTGGGCACATTTCAAAGAGAAACTGGCAGAATGCAAACTCCGAGAACCAACCCTATTTACATACGCTCGGTCTATACTTCTAACATTACTGAGTTTGAGTAATCTCAGTCGATGAAGTTCAAATGAACTCGAATCAAAGTGGTGTTCCCGTGCAGTCGGACTTATTTGCATCCAAATGACTAATTCTCAGCATGTGATTGTCTTCTAACAGAAAACACTGTTTTCAGCAGGTTTTCAGCTGTTTTTTAAATTTTCATTTGTTAACTATATAAAGTTTACAAACTTCATAATTGTGTTTATCGGTCGTCAGTCATCCTATCCATCTCAAATCACCAAAGAACACACATCAGTTAGAACACCTGAGTCACATGACTTAATAATCGGCCAGTCCCGCAATCGCTATAATGGCAATAAAAAACTGCCAATATTTGCAATGTATACGAACATGTATATAGGTCACACAATATTCTTCTCAAAACGAGAACGATAACAAGTCAGACCTGTAGCAGTCGCAGTACAAACAGGTCAAGCATGACACGTCTATTTATAAACACTGCGAGTTTTTGTTCACTGTGTCATCTGCCAATTTGTCAACATGTGGCTTTGTGACGTTCGTGTTTGGTGATTTACATTCGTTTGATACAATCTCTGTCTGTGTAAACATTACGCGAGTTTGCCATACGGTATAAACTTATGCTGATATATTGGTACATATTATAGTGTAAATAATCAGTGTAAAGTCATAGGTTGAAAATAGCGGATAACCGGTTATGATCCGGTTACACCTTTATTACCAATTTTCAACCACCAAATACCCAATTGCAGGCAAGTATATAATACCATCAGGTTTATTGTTTTTTCTATCTACATGACATTGAATTTAATCAATTTTCGAATGCTTTTAAGTTTTATTAAAGATTTAGTTTTAGTGAGATTTTGTTCAGCAACAGTAAGATTTTGATTTAAAGGGACAAGAGGATAATGCTCAGGAGCTTGATGTTTTGTTGAATTATCATAAATTTTGCATTACTGAACTTCGTTCTAACCAAGTTTAATATATGATTGCACTTAACCTCAACCGACCGTCGGCCACCTTTGCCTTGTTGAATAAAATGCTCTAGATGTTGGAAATTAGCGGCTTCATGTTAATGTTTAAAAAGTATTTCCAACTTCTGCATAATGAGTTACATATAAAATTTTCTGAGGATATGTGTTGAACAAATTGCTTTTAACGACATTTGACTGTATTCGTTGTTACATGCATTACACATTGTAATTATCCACATAGAAATCATACAAATTATTAAAAGTACAGATAAATAACACCAAGTGCTTCATTGTCATTAAAACTTTCATTATATTTCTTGTTCCAGCGAGGACGACAAGTTCCTGTCATTATGCCACAAGATGTGGGTCCTGCTCTGGAATTCCTTGCAACTGCGGCAGTCAGAGAGATAGTAGGCATAGACGGAAAAAACCCTTATCTCTTCGCCAAGCAAGGTGAATAGTAAATACAATATTTGTAAAGTACCTCTTATGCTCAATGTAGTTTTATAACTGTCTTGGTTCATCTCTCCACTATTCCTTTAGCATGGGCTACAGATGGAAGTGTTGCATTAATAACATTAAATCATGGAATTCATAATCAAATCCTATAGCTCTGACTATTGCTCCGATCATCATGAAATTTCAGACTCAAAATGCATGAGGGCTCGCAGGGCCCAAATGCATTCTGAGACGAATGTTCGAACACTCGGTAATTATTTCACTTAAACCACAGACAGCATGACTCACTGACAAGGGCGTTCATATCCTAGGTTAATATTGATTAATCGCCATTATGGTCAAGGCGGTACAGACAGAATTATTGTGCGTTTTTCATGTGATCTTGGCATTGCGCTGTATGCACCGGTATGCACACAGACGTTTCATATCATAGAATTATAGATGGTGGCTAGGTCCTCGTATGTGCCCAGAATATGCAGAAGTGTGGTAAGTAATTTCCTGACAAGATCACAATTGTTGATTCCATTTCTGACAGGGGCGTAAATATAGAGGATTGTAGTTGAAATTTCCAACTGCATCAGCTCTCCTTGAAGCAAACTGCCATGTTCATATAATTCTATTTGCAACCCCTTGTGATGGAACTTGCCAACTTATTCACAAAGCTTTCTATCAGTTGGATATTTCCATCATGAGTGAACCGACTTCTGTGGTATTACTTTCATTTGTGGTATTACTTTCATACCACATTGGATAAAACCGCCACGTGACCGGGTCATCCAATAGCAGCGCGTTTCCGGTGCTGGCGAGCATGTAAGTTTTTGGCTCCAAATATTTCAAAACAAAATGGACGACTGCGTGAAAAAACTCCTGAGCGACTGGAAAATCTGGCAAGACGTCGTGGATAGCTTTGCCGGTATAGTATACCTTTGTTATAATCATTCTTTGTACGGTACACTGATTATGTAGGCTTCATGTGTTGAGTGTATATTTATTTATATTTGCCAAATTTTGAAGTTTATAAATTTACACAACTGCTGACAGCACTAATTTGACTAAAGTAGTACACTCATACACTCAACACATAAAGCCTACATAATCAGTGTAACATACAAAGAATAATTACAACAAAGGTATACTATAGCGGCAAAGCTTTCCACGGCGTCTTGCCCCATTTTACTTTCCAATCAACATTGGTGTAAACTTTCCAATCAACAAATGTCATCCAACCCTAACCAACAGTTCAATAAACGTAGATAGGGCAATTAACGTTGATTGAGTGTTGTGTAAAATTTCACCCAACATGTATAATTAACATACAACCGTTGGTAGTAAGTATATATGCAACGTTGTGTAAAAGTGTATCCAACAAAATTGTCATGAAACTTTTCACACAAAGTAGATAGGTGCTGTGGGCATACAAATTTGATTGACTGTTGGATAACACATTAATTTTGGTGAGATGATGCGATCTTAGGGCACACTGATATATCCCTCAACTCAAGATATATAGTAATCATGACAACGAGTTTCCAAATAAGCACCAAGATGAGCAATTCATTTATTCTTCATTATTTGAATGACGTATTACTTGTATCTCATAGGTAATGGTGTCATACGGGCCTATGATGCATTGAATAAATCAGCAAGAAAGGCTGACTTGGCTCGGCCTGCAGATATAACCAGCACGAATCTTCGGAAATATATGGCGACGATGACACAGGTATTTAAAATAACTTAAAAATTGTCCACAGTCAACAGTAGTGCTGAAATGGTTGACTGATTTACTTAACCAGTAAGGCCCGGGTATATCCAGCTCATAACCAACAACTCATATATATGACAAGAATGTAACATTTGGGAGTTGTAATAGGTTGTGTTGAAACGACTAGTGAATTTCAAAGTCGACTAGTCGAGGCCCAAAAGTCGCGTTGCGTCGACTAGTCGGTACCCGATATCAAAACTTTCAAACATAACATGGTACAGAAAATTCACCCTACATGGTGTACACTGATGACTGTTGCAATGACAGTCTAATGCGTAGCACATTTCCATGCATAAACCAATAATATAGCAAACATCTTGATATTTATCCAACACACTGAATGTTATTATATAATTATAGACATGTGGTGGATAATGATTAGAAACACGATCATTTATACAGGTTTTAAATTTAATATCAGCTTTCAAGATTTTGTTTAGTCACGTGATCACCAATAAACCGGTGCCGAGCGGTGTCACTATAAAATGTTAATGTTCCGACTAAATACGCCCTATAATATAGGCTACGTTGTAGAATACGATAGCCAGTTCTTAATGTCAGTATTATTTATATACTGCAGCACCAATGAGATCAGCTTAAGCGACCTTCACACTGCGTCGCATCATAACCCGACGGTGCAAGATCGATTGAAATATAGACAGTGTCTACATCAAAGAGGTCTCCGACAAAAGATGAAGCCACGTCAATCATTGCCATCATGTCGCAGTGATGTCTTTGACCTCAAACGACGAGTGAGACATTGTGTTGTCAATTTCATTCTTTCAGTGAATAGTTGGGTCACTGTGTGTGTCTATACTAGTAACACTGTCAATTCCGGGTGCCACCAAACATTATACTTACCATAATTTATGATGCGCAGTTAACACTGTTTATGCCAGAATCGATCTTCAATACATTACACATGTAACTAATACACTATGTTCCGACTAGTCGACGGCAAAATTCAGAGTCGACGTTCTGACATTTCAACCATTACAGCTAGTCGATTAATCGTTTCAACCCTAGTAATAGGTTTATATATGCCAAATCAATAGTACTGCCACTGGGCGTGGATGTCGAGAGGGTGACCTTTTGGGAATAATAGTTCATAATAACTAAAGAATTAGAAGTGTCAATATCAAAGTAAATGAGTTTAAAATTTCAATGTATGTCAACGATGCTATTCTCATACTGGATGGGTCAACTAATATTTTAGTGAGTTGAAAAAAGTTGGGTTATGATTACTATTTTATTACCATATTAAGGTTCAATCTACCTATGTATCATTGTTTTTCCTTTTGGAAAAAACACAAAGTAATATTTAATTGTCACTCTTTTTATAACAGGTACTTGATCTAAAGCCACACCAGCTAGAATGGGTGACACAACATCTTGGACATACATTAGACATACATAAGATACACTACAGAAGCATGAGGCCAGAAATTGAAAAATAGGTAGAATATCTTGAGCTCTTGTCATTCTGAAACATTTATGGTACCATTTAATTTCTTACGATTAATACGAAGAGAAAGCAGTGTATGAAGTTTTGAATTGATTCATGTTAAGTTAACACAATATACTTCTCCGGACAGGCACTTTTTATTCCGTTTCCAGAATTTCAAAGATACAAATGGTGCAGAGATTGCTCGGGTTCTGATCTTTTGTGTTTGATGTTTTATTTGTTATGACTTCAATTTGTATTTCTGGCATATATAATGTTCGTAGAAAGGTAGTTCATATATTTATCGACCTATTTCGATTCCGGGAAAAATTTCAAAAGCGAATATTATTAGGTGTATTTTGGAGCTCAAATTTCCATGTGGCTTTCACCAGAAACAACCTCGAAGCTCAGAGTGATCAGATATAATTTTTTGAAGTTTGTTAATTTCTCGAGATGTGGCCCAGAAAACATGTGGTCAAATGGACAAATTGCAAATAAAGATGGATAACTTTAAAATGAAGTGTTAATAATAACTACTTGTTTTTAGAGATATCCATCTTCATCCGCAATTTATCCGTTTGACCTCATGTTTTCTGGGCCACATCTCGAGAAATTAACAAAATTCAAATATTGATATCTAATCACTCTGAGCTTTGATGGGTGGGTTCCGCGACTCGAATCAAATATTTTTTACCCCGAAGCCAAAGAAATAGTAATTTAGGAGCGTCTGATCGCATTGAGTACCTTTAAGTCACGTTCTTATTAAATAATATTTGGCCTGTAGTATGTAATTTTTCTGTTTTATGTACTGTTAATATTTGAGGGTCCATTAAGTATATAATATCACTTTAAAAGAAATGTTTCCTTCACAGGTCAAGATAAGGGTTGAACTGCATGCTTTCTATGGTCGCCTGACAAGATTTCTAAACTCCATGGAAAAAGATGTAATAAAGCCAATGAACTTCACAAAAGCATGTGGTCATGCAGTAGTTCAGGATTTCAAACCTGAGACTTTACCAGAATGTGTAATGGAGAGTACACCTTCACAAACATCTCCTCCAGAAGTAACTACGCCTTTCCCGATACCAAATGGCACCAAATCCGGTAAGCATGACCATGATCACATACATTTATTTATAAGCCGTCAATTATTAGCTCAACTTTACTTTGTAAAGTTTGAGCTATTGCCATGGCTTTGTCGTCCGTGTGCGTGTGTGTGTGCGTGATTCGTCAACAATTTCCTATAGCACGGGCTACAGGTCGTACCTTTGGTCGGATCTTTATAAAATTTGTCATAGCTGTTGACATTGACATGTAGATGGGAACGAGTCATTTTGGGGTCATTCGAAGAAAAAAACATGGCCGCCAGTGGCCATCTTGGATTTTACTCTTTGCATGACTAAATTGTTTGGCACAGACTACAGGACGGAGTGTTGGTCTGATCATCATGAAATTGTCGTGGAAGTTAACATTGACATGTAAATGGGAACGAGTCATTTGGGGGTCATTCGGCCATAAAACATGGCCGCGGGCAGCCATCTTGGATTTTACTCTTTGCATGACTAAATCCTTTGGCACGGGCTACAGGTCATACCTTTGGTCGGATCATTATGAAATTTGTCGTGGGCATTGACATGTAGATGGGAACAAGTCATTTTGGGGTCATTCGGCAAAAAAACATGGCCGCCAGTGGCCATCTTGGATTTCAAAATTCAATCCATTAGCACGGGCTACAGGCCGGAGTGTTCATCTGATCATCATAAAATTTGTCGTGGAAGTTAATATTGACATGTAGATAGGAACGAGTCATTTTGGGGTCATTCGGCCAAAAAACATGGCCGTCAATGGCCATCTTGGATTTCAAAATTTAATCCATTAGCACGGGCAACAGGTCGTACTGTTCGTCTGATAATCATGAAATTTACATGACTAAATCCTTTGACACAGGCTACAGGTTGTATCTTTTGTCGGATCATCATGAAATTTGATGGATGTTAACAATGACATGTAAATGGGAACGAGTATTTTTGGGGTCATTCGGAAAAAAAGATGGCTGGCAGTGGCCATCTTGGATTTTACTCTTTGCATAACTAGGCCTTTCAACTTAACACATTCCTAATCACTCCATTGACTGGAACACATGAAATTAGTCCATCCTTAACAATTTTGAAGCTCAATATCTTGGTTATCATCAGTCGGATTTTAATGAATTTCGGTATGTTGATGAATCAACATGGGGGAAAGAGTATTTACCCAACAGCGGGTTTCGTCCATTGACTGTGGATTGTCATGGTATTTGATCAATATGTTACTTACAATTGTTTTGGTAGTTTTGAAAAGTTGTTCATATTATTAATGTTATTTTAAAATGTACTGGTATATGATTATAAGGAATGAAAATCAATTGGTGGTCATTGGTTTTGACAGGCAGAGTAAGTTTGGTGAATCCCATCGGTCAAAATTCAATGACCCCAATCTATTTTCAAGTCAGTTCTTAAATAACAGGCTTAGAAAATACTAACCACGTCCACTCATTCCATAGACATTCCATATGATAACTCAAATAATTTTCATCCAATCATTTTCATTATTGTAAACTATAGTTATCATGACATGTTCTTCACCTGTATAGATATTTGTTTCAATTGGTTGATCTGTTTTGAACATGTAAACTCTTCTATCCATACCATAGACACATGCTGTCTGACACAATCACTTATCTAGTTATATATTTAATATACAGCTTTATGATGACACACCCTCACAAAACACTCTTAACATTTCTGGTTCTGAATGATGATCTGGTTTGAAAATATTAACCCTTCTGTCCATGCCATGAACACATGCTATCCAAAGCAATACTTGTTTATCTATTTGTGTTCATATTCCAAATTATTAACAGGGTTAATATATTCCAAGCCATTCATGTGAATCAACCAAACGATACCAAAAACCAGAGAGGTGGCCATGTGTCATCATGAAAGGCCAGCCATTCCATAGACACATGCTATCCGATGTGAACACTCAATTATTTTTCACCCAATCATTGTCATTATTAAGATCCAGATTTATAATGCATGCTCTTCACCTGTATAAAATCGGTTTTGATAGATTTTGAAAATATACTTTCTATCTATGCCATATATATAGACACATGCTATCCAAAGCTGTAATTTATCTGATTTTCTGATATTCCATGTCCTAGTTTATGATGGAAAACCCCTCATATGTATGTTAAAGTGATGTGAAACACTCCGATTGGGTGATCAAATAGAATGGAGAATAATCTCGCTCAAAGTAGTTATTTTTATGAATATTAATCCAAATTTACAACACACACCATCAGTCTTATATACTTATTAAATGCAATGAGTATCGATGGCGAAATCATTTGGGTTAGTTTATCACCGATTGTTGCATCCCGAATGGAGATGTGAATATTTACAATTGAGCGTAATTCAGACTGTGCTTTCTATGGAGTTGTATGGTCGATTTCTTTGAGATTTTGGGTGATGTTAGTAGAATGCTACATTCCCCCAGTTGGCATAGCGCCTGAGTACTAATTTATCAGTTTCGCGCACCTGAACAAGTCCATAATATGTCTTTAAACCGGTTTGACCCATGTACATTGATGTTTTGCACATGTTGATGGTCTCGATTGTGGTAGTCATTATGTTTGAAGCTATGGGTTGAAAATTGGTCTCTTGTTAAGTTCGTTTCTCTATATCCCCAAATTGGCAGATGACACAATGCATAATCGATGGGTGCAATTCACCATCTGGGAACTTAAATCTGTGTCTAGGTCTCTGATAGCAGATGAGGTCATGCAGAATGAGCTCCCCAGGTCTGCAAATCTCCAACACCATATCTTGAGGCCTACTTTACACCTTTGGTGCAATCCCTTGTTTCAAATAGTCGCTTACTGTCATGTTTTCATGTTCTTTTACAGATACTTATGGCATAGAATGTAATCCACGAAATGTGGTTGACGAGTGTGGTAGCAATGAGATGTGTGTCGTGTATGAGGAGACCGAGGTGATGCAGGAGACGATTTGTCAGTGTATGGTGGGATATAAAATCAGTCCGATATCAGGGCTTTGTGACAACATCACCTCCGCTGTCAAGCCCCAAACAGATTCCCATACAGGTGAAGGTGAGAAGCTAAAAAATCTACAGAAATGCCCTAAATAATCAACTCCTTAACCACAGCAGAATTATGGGTAATTTTTCAGGATTATATTATTTCGGAAATATGGCTTGTTGCCATTCATCGGAAAGCTCTCAGTGAGAGCTTTCCGATTGAATGGCAACAAGCCATATTTCCGACTAAATCCTAAAAAATTACCCATAATTCTGCTGTCGTTAAGGAGTTGATTTATTTAGGGCATTACTGTATCAGGCCAGATCAAGAAAATTGTTTGTTTCTCAGGGAATGCCTCATCCTCAAAAAATCTGCAATTCTTACATATTTATAACCCATCATAAATATATAAGGCCACCAAAGTTTATTATTTGTTTTTTCTCAGACTCTGGGCAGGCAGGTTTTTTTATTCCACACCCATTGACGTGAGGCACATGTATTCAACGGAATCCCAGCCATTGAATACATATTAGTGTATACCTCTAGTGGAATACAAGCCGGAACTATTCTTGTTGACGTTGTCGCCAAGAAAGATGACGTACATTACGTCGATCATCCGCTTCCGGTGATTCCCCCATAATTACTGGTTATTTGTCAGACTTAAATCACAATAAAGGTAGCTATCGTAACAATGGAGGTGACATTCATGGATTGAACTTATCTGACTGAACGGTGTAGAATAAATACAGAACACAACTTGCATCATAATCTTGAGTCTTTTATCGAACTCGTTGTGGACGGCGCAAAGTTATATTTCGATTTATATATCCTTGCGCCATCCGCAACTCATTCGATAAAAGATTCTCGATTAAGATGCGCGTTGTGTTCTGTCTATATATTTATTTTTTATCCACAAAATTACCTAACAAACAACAGGCCAGACACGGACATTGACGGTTTCGAAATGGCTGATGTCCGACACAATTTAATCTGCACCGATGCCGGCGATGGTGATCACCTTGACAGTTACACTACGACCCCTTGACAAATCGCGCAGTCAGCTAGGCGCAAATTAACTTTAATTTTAATTAAATATCATGACCATAACATGGTCGCAATGGTTTATTGTTTTGAACAACTTCGATCATAAGCAATAAGATTTGTTGATATGTACATCAAATTTTCAGATGAAAATTAAGAGCGCGTGTGATTTCCGGTGTGTTAAATTCAAGGAATTATTTATCTTCAGACACGGACATCTTCAATTTCCAGCCTCATGATGATGGCACAAACATGATTTTTTTTTGTTCTGATGATATATTTCACATATAATATGTTGCAAAAATGTGCAAAAAATTTGATGCGTGTGGACACAGAACACAGTATTAAAAAACTTATATATTTTCGGCTTCCATTCCTGATTTTTAGCTCAACTTTACTTCGTAAAGTTTGAGATATTGCCATGGCTTGGTATCCATCATCCGTGTGTGTGCGTGCGTCGATATTTCTTTAGCACGGGCTACAGGTCGTCATGGGTTTTGACATTGGCATCTAGACTAGATGGGAACGAGTCATTCGACCAAAAAACATGGCCGCCGGTGGCAGGGATGGGGCGATTACATGCCTTAAGTATTTGATTACAAATACAATACTTTCTAAATTTATGATTACAAATACAATACAAATACTTTTTTCAGAAGATGCATATGATTACAAATACAATACTAAATTTATTTTTTCATATCTTTTTCCAATTGTTTATAAACCATGCTATTTTATTTAATTTATTTTTTGACATCACTGAGATATGAACTGAAACCTGTTTAACATTCAAACTAAGTTGTTTGATGTAGTTATTTGTTTATTCTAATGTGACTTCAAAACATTTTGAATTCTCATACCTAATTGAGTGAACACCACCATACATCGTCAATGGGTGCTGTAAGTTATGATGCATTGTCATAATTATTTAAATGTATTCATAACTATTTTAGAAAAATGTAGTCTAAAAGTAATCTAAAATTTCCCATGTATTTTGATTACAAATACAATACTTAAGCCTTTAGAAATCACATTTAGAAATACATTACAACCACTTTGAAATTTGTAATCATTACAAATACAATACAAATACAGATTAATACGATTATCCCAGCTCGGTGGCCATCTTGGATTTCAAAATTCATTAGCACGGGCTACAGGTTGTACTATTGGTTCGATCATCATGAAATTTTTCATGGATGTTAATATTGACATGTAGATTGGGAACAAGTCATTTGGGGTCAACCGGAAGAAAAAAAACATGGCCGCCGGTGGCCATCTTGGATTTTACTCTATATCACAGGCTACAGGTCGTACTATTGGTCTGATCATAATGAAATTTGTCACGGCTGTTGTCATTGAAATGTATATGGGAACGATTCATTAAACAGAACTTTAGTTAACAGTGGCCTGAGCTTGAAATAAGCTCACCACATACTTGAATCAACTTATATAGAATTATGAAAAGCCTTTTGGTCATAGATTTCTTGATTGTATATAATTTTGATATATAGAAATTAATATTGTGCTTATTTTTATGGCTTACAGATATAGTTTTTCAAGGAGGGCCAAGTGAGGCAGAAGTGACAGAAAATGAAACCGAAGATTTATATTCAGTAATGGATACCAGTGACACAGATGAGATGCCCAAACAAAGAAAGTCAGTGCTTAAGTCAGTAAAACATAAATGGTCAAATCAGGAGGAAGAAGAGATAAAAATCCTTTTCGATAAATTCATAAAGCAGAAAATAAGACCAAAACCAAAGGATTGCTTGGAGGCCATATGCAGAAGCAAACAAAATGGAGGGTTCATACACAAGCGGCCAAAGGATGTCCTTAAAAAGAAATTGTTTAGGATTGTAGATTAGCTGTAGATAAGTACTGGGACTGCCGAGAATAACTGCTCCTCCCCCAACGCATTAGCGCCCAATTAAAATTATTCTGGTATTCATGAAAATCACTTGTTGATATAATTTCTATTGCACTCGATATTTATTATAGTCCAGTTGTTGAAGGGTTTTACCCAGACAAAATTTGTAACAAGCTGGTTTTGGTGTCATTTTGTCAGAATTCATCTGGGGAACAAAATATCCAAAATCCACCTTGGGGAAAACTTTCTATTCACAATGACGTACAAAATGGCTGTTGGTTTCGGAAATTGCTGAATTTCCTTTGTAGGTGCATCAATTAATGTTAAAACACGAACTTTAAAAACGTAAAACTATTGTTATGCAGTGACCGATAAATAATTCAGATGGATATGTTTAATTATAATGTGTACCTTTAAAAATACTTAGCAACAGACTTGCATATTACCAATGCGTATTTTCATTACTAGGTGGCTGTCCTTTATATTGCTTCGTCGTGGCATGTTTTGGTGATGTGGCCATTTTGATAGCCATTTCATGACTGATTGTATTATTTCTGTCCGTGTCACTCTATTCATTCCCTTGCTCTAATTTCTTACTGACTGTAAGTCATATGCTTCAAAATATCATATAATTAACGTCGCAATTTACATCAGACCCCACCCCTATTCAGGGTGCTGTTAATAATTTTCTCCAAAGCGGATTTTGGATATCTTATATGTGAAGATCTCCTATTTCAAACTATACCAAATATAGCTTGTTTAAAATTTTGTCCGGCAGGTAAATTTTTTTGCATTCAATGACTGGACTATTATATCTTATAAATATCTTCGGTTTTGGAAAATCACCTGTTCAAAGTGCGCATAATTTGAACATTACACGCTTTTCTCGGAAGCAATTTTTCATTATACTTTGGAGTGGGCTACAAATTGTCATTGGCTAAATAGTGAGAATAAACAAAAGTTTAACATTAGAATGGTACAACTTAAGTGTATTAATCAGATGTGTGCACCCTGTAACACCCGAAATAAATGGACACATAATTATTAAATTGTGAATGAGATCGTATTTCCAGTCAGCGAGTTAGTTTTACTTTTTGCCTGCGCACTGTGTGCATACGCTTTGAAATGCACACCAAAATCAAAGGTCTGCATAATAAGGAGCTAGTGTGGGGAATTGAGTTGTTTATGTTTCCTTACACTTACTCCAAGTCTTCTTGTCCATAAACCAGCTGATATATTTGGATAGCGAGATGCATGGATTATGTCCAAGGCTGCTCCTATAGGTATATTACGAAGGTTACGCCCAGACCTGGTGGCAGGATTGCAGTCTATTTTACATATGATGCTATATATATTGGAAAGAGGGGCATCTTATGGTCAAAATGATATATACTAATCTAACCTTCATGTTACATTACGTACTGGTACAGAATATCCGGATTATCGGTTTGTTTACATTTATTTCGTGAGGTCAATTGAGTTTATATTTACTTCTATAAAATATGTAAACAATGCAATAAATATCTTTTTTCGCATTAAATTACCGGTATCAATTCACAACTGGCATTGAATTCAGAACAAATATCATGTCTTCTACTGAATAAACCCATTTATTATAGCAATTGTAATGTTTTATTGCATGTATTTGAGGTTTTTGGGTAACTTTGGCATAATTGCCGTAAACCCTGCTATAAGATTAGTATGCAGGTGAGCTTGGATGTAAACCATGCATCTCGCTATCCAAATAGCAGGTTTACGGACAGAAAGACTTGGACTACCTATTCACTTTGTTGACTGGTTAGAAGATAAGGAGTACCTAATTCATGCATCCAGTGAATAATTTTTCAGGATTTAGCAAACATAGCTTGATGCCATTCATTAAAGGCATGGGAGGTCTTCGTTGTTGAAATATTCATATTTGTTCCAACCGCCAAAACAGAAAGAATATTAAAATGTACATAGTTTTATTCACATATACCACAATCATCGCGTAAATAGCATGCTATCATCAAGATTTACTATGTATTACCTAAACAAGAACCTGATTGCGTTACAGAGGACAATGCAATTCTTTTGGATAATCACACAAAAATGATATAAACACTCTTTATTATTTCCATATCAGGAATGCACTAACAATCATAATATTAACAAACGCCAGGAACTGTAACGTTTTGTGCATTTGTTTACATAACAATGGGTAAACATATGACAATAATATAATGTTTATGCGATATTTCTGATTGGTATACAAACACAGTCTGTCTATATTTGAAAATTCTTTCTGTTTATGGCAGTGTTTTGACGGAGGAGCATACCCGTCACCAAGGCCTCCCATGCCTTTAAAAAGCTCATACTGAGAGCTTTCAAATTAATATCATCAAGCATTATTTTCAACTTGATCATTAAAAATTCCCAAACCAATCCAAAATCAAAGCACTATGTCATGGGAATGTGTTTTTGCCATGAAGGGGTCAAAGAACATGGCAATCTTTAGTGATGTTCCGATAATGAAAAAGCCCATCGGAACGATTTCCGATAACTGGAGGCACAATCGGCCGATTTCCGATTCCTATATACACACATTGCACTCCATATTCCGGTGTAGTTTCAAAGCCAAATACATAAACAAAATATATATACACAATGTCACAAAATTATTTCCACCAACGTCAGTTGTGTGCTGCCTTTGATGTATACCAGTAGTTATTTTGACAAAGAGATCAAAGGTGCCAAGTTGCCAACTCAGAGTAATGTTATCACCATATGGGGAACACTTGCATGCGGTATAAAAGTCTTGTTTGAATACATGTAAGTTGCGACAATGTATGGAATGGCAACGATTATTAACTAAATTTAGATTGACGGATAATAATAGCTGTCAAATGTCTGAGACTTCCCATAGGTCACACCTTTTGTCTTTTAATAACTGGGAAGTTTTTATAGTTCCGCCTACTCAATTTTTGTTTCACTCGACTGCTTCCGAGTTCAACTTGGAGCTAAGTATATTGCGTTGCGTATGCCGCAACTTGAAATGACAGCACCACTATAACAATGGCGACACGCGCAGTGAAAAAAACAGGTCCAATTTGGGACAACTTCACCATATTGTACCATACAGATGAAAAAGCTAATTATGCCCATCCTCACATTGTTCATTATTAAAGACAGTTCTGATCACGACTGTACTAATTCAGTGCATGCTTTAAATTATTGACATATCATGTGACATCACAACATTGCATGTGCTCAACAGGAAACTACCTGTACACTGTAATGAGTACAGCTGTTTAAAGCTTTCTTTGAATCTATTTCGTGTCTATGCGATTGAAACAATAACTTCATATTACACATATTAATCATATCGGACCGTTTGGACGATGCCATTAACTTCTTTTTAGGTTGTTACAACTGCATTTTACATTCAATACTACGTTGTATTGTGTATGTTTATTAAATCATGCATATAGCGCTTAGATACTAGAACGTTTTTGACAATCGGTAAAAGCCCACGTTCAACTGCGAGGTACGATTAATATCCGATTGGCTATTATCGGCCAATTGCCGATTCCGATTTTGATTGTCGGAACATCACTAGCAATCTTTTTATTCAAGTCATTTTGATGTTGAAACTAAGCTACAGTGTCACTGATACTTCAATTTGATAAACAGTCCATGTGGTTTATCAATGTCTCAACTCGGGTATTTAAAATGGCTCTGTCTACTTCGAGGACTATATTGGTTAAATTTACCAACTTAGTGTATTATACATCACTGGAAAGGTTCTTCGAGCATAATATATACAACCCTACATGTTTTTGGTGCTCAAACCACTCCAAATGCATAAAAATGTCAATATGAACATTATATTTCTCGTAAATCAGCAGTCATTGTGAGCAAGATGGAATTGGGAATATTCCCGGAAGGTGATATTACTTCGTCATATTTGGAACGCCCATTTAAGGTCATGTGCGATCTTTGCTATACGTCTGTTCGACCTGTGAGAGAATAGAAACTGATCAAAATAACTGATTTTAATACCATATATCAGGACAAATAGAATAAAACATACCGATTAAAGTTTGCTAGTTTAAAAATGTGAACAATCGGCAAGATTATTATATTTTGTCATTTAATACTTTTGATTTATATTTACTATAAAATATAAATCTTGTCAGTCATGCGTAGATTTGACATATTTGGGTGATGACGTAACATTTGAGACAGTTAGGAGAATTCACTGGTATGAATATGTAGACAACGCAATAGATGCACATACTTTTAGAACATCTACGCGAGTGGCCTTGTATATGTTTTAAATGTCTTTACAAGAACTATTTCAACTGCTAATTGTTCTGTCCAGCCAATCTGAATGTGTTAGATTCTATTAGCTGTGGTGATGTTGGAGTTGGACACAAGTATGCCGAAACTAATCAGGAATTTAGGTACATTTTCGGCCCTGTTTGTGTGTTTCTCAAAGTGGCCAAAAATGGTAGAAATGTCCTGGTTCCAGGTGATAATTTGTATGCTTCAATTGTGCTTTATTCGGCATTCCTTGTGTTTGCATCTGCGGTCGCTAGTTATATATACTTGTTCTCACCCACTGAACCCATCTAGAAAAGTTTTTCGTCCAAGTAGACAGAGCCTTTTTAAGAACTCAAATGGGAACATGATTTAACAATACTTTTGATTGTTTTGTATACACACTCGAAAATGCACCTAGTACTTACTAATGCAGAGCAGAAATTTTTATATCTTATTTCATTTCATGTTTTTTAATACAGGTAATGTTCATCTGTTTTTTCATTTGATGTTTTTTAACACGTTCACTGCCGAAAACCAATGGGTAATTCCATCCCGTATGCCAACATGGGATTTGATGTTTTGCCGATAGTTGATGATATTTTACGTATATATGAGTAATGGTTCGACCAATATCGGGTCATATGATGTTGAAACATGTTATAAGGCTACAACGAGATAACTTGTAGTCGGCAACTGGGACGGAATTTATTAGTGTTTCATCCCTGGTGCCAGCTACGAGTTATCTCGTAGGTAAATACAATTACGTTGTCAGTGTCTTAGATGACGAAGAGTGCTATACATGTACAAACATATTGTATGTAAGACATGGTATATATGATAATTGGTACAGACTATGTCGAACAAGACATCAAAAAAAATAATATGTATTTACCTACGAGATAACTCTTAGCTGGCACCACCAATGACTTCTGGTGAGTTTCATCCCAGGTGCCGACTACGAGTTATCTCGTAGGAGCTTTATAACACGTTTCATCTTTCATTTGACCCGGATTTGATCGACAAAAATTGTATAAAGCACGATAATTCCTTTATATATACACAATATGTCCGGGAATGGTCTGGTTGCACACGTATATCATGGTTCAGGGACGTACAGAAGAGGTCCTGGTGAATTGGAGTATCCTACCAAGATTTATAACTGGACCCCACCCCTTGTTCGGGCTGTGGGAATCGTTGTATCTCAAGCCATCCGTAATTATACATATAATATCGATCAATGGGATCGTTGGGCATGTATTGGCGCATACAAGCAATGCGGTTTGTGTTATTATTTATGTGGTATGAACATTACAACGAGTTAACTCGTAGTAGCAGTGCCCATGGAACTGTTACTACGAGTTAACTCGTACTGGCAGTGAACGTGTTAATACAGGTAATGTTCATCGGTTTTACTTTAATAAAAAAAAATGAATCCAATCTGTTTATTTGCCCCCCCCCCCCCAATATGGGTATGCACATTTTTAGACACATGGAACTTGAGAGATTATTTATACTACGGTTGAGGTATCTGTCTAAAGTTCTATTTATAGTAACATAATTGGGCCCCAATTTTGTTACTATAAATAATAAAATTGAATTCAAAATAAAATCTATATTCATTGGTAGAATCATCCCCGGGCACGGATATCTAACTCAAAACGTGTTGTTTCATACCCAGATTACTTTTCAGAATTTGTCATTGAAAGAGATAATCTATCTTTAATGGTTGTTCTAGGATTATGAGTTTTTTATTGTTTGGTAAAAGTCAAAATTCTCATTAGTTTGGGAACATCAAATATTTCTACTCATTTGTCTAAACCTGAATCTGATCGAAGCATCCAGATGTTATATTGAAATTTGAATGTTTATTGTGAATGTCATGAGGACATTGAGGGTGTTGCATCTTATTTGAAATATCTTCCTGAAACAACTCTCCACCTAGTGTTAGACCACTACTCAGATGGCACTGTTAATGTTTCAAAATGTAGAAGTGATTCAGGAACAATGGGACAAATATCAAATTTAAGTAAACAATACTCCCACAAATATGAAAGAAATCATTGATTTTATTCTTCATGCACTGGCACAGGGTTTTCCCCAAATTTCACAGCTTCAGTCAATTGGGAGGGTTAAAAGGCTTCCTCGTGATATCACCTCACCTCACAGAACACAAGTTACACACATGATGATTAACTGTCCTTTTAATAATGAGAATTATGTTTCCCTCAACCCAACTGGAACACAGATTGACTCTGGTTGAAAGCATAACAGAACCAATTTGGTTTGATTGACCTGCTCTTCCAAATGAACTGCCAGAGAATATCAGTAATGCAACCAACTCTTGTCAACCAAAATTATGACGAGATAACTGTAGCTGCATGTAGAAATGACATAGAACCAGGGATGTGGTGACAAGGGTAGGGAATATCTCACCCCTCCCCAAATTTGGGGGCGGGGTGTCAGGTTGGAGATCTCCAAAACAGCGTTGATGCCAGTCTAGATGCTAGGATTTTGCAATATTCATGTTCAGATTTCAAATTGTCTCACCCCGGGCCAACTGTGGTCACCCTGGTGTATCTTGGTACCTCCAATGTGGCCAGTCGAAAACTGCTATTTAAGTAAAGGAAATCATAGCTGGGTGAGAGTTTGTCTGCAGTTAGACCACTGGATGTTAGGATTTTTTTATTTTTCAGGTTGAAATATCAAACTTTTCTCATTCTGGCCCAAGTAGATTCTGTTCCTTCTATGACTATTGGTGACAATTTTACTGACCATATCAGTCCCTGCATAGATTGTTCTTTTGCTGATAATTCTGATATTAAAGGATGTTGCCGACAATAATGATAACAGTGAACATAGTGTAGCTAACATAGTGTAGCTCTAGAATTGATATCTCCAATAAAGGTGAACTTTTGAAGGTTTAAATACCTGATAGTTCCATAATCTGAGTTTTATTTATCTAAACTAGGGTGAACTGGATAGATAAAAGATGTATTTTAGCAGTCAAATCTGGAAAAATGGCCAATAATTAAAGTTTCTAGGGGTAGAATGTCAAAATTTTGGTTCAGACTTCTCAATATTGCATGGGGTTTCAGACCGTTACATCATAATTTTTGACCACTTGTCTAATATATTAGTACTAAAGCTAGAAACGATAATTGCTACAAGATGTAAGTGAATAATAAAGAACAATTGTCAATAGAGACGATAACATTTTGACCATAGTGTTTACAACACAAAATTGAGGCCCCCACCCCCTCTTTCCGTACACCGTATTCCATGCCCTGTTATGAGGTACGCCGTATTCCGGCCCCTCTGTTAGGAGGTATTCGGCATTCCAAAAATACCGATATTCGTACGCCGACCTTCCAAAAAATGATCATAATAATAAAAATATAAATGCGATTTTTGTCACAATAAATGATAAATTCACGGTGGAATACCAGTTAACAGCCATATATGGATACATTTTCTATCGCTGTACGAACACTGGTCATCTCGCAATGTCCAAGTCTAAAATGACGATAATCGACGATCTGTATGTCAAACCTTGAATTTAATTATGTGCCATTTTTCCAGATTTGACTGCTAAAATACATCTTTTATCTACCCAGTTCACCCTAGTTTAGATAAATAAAACTCAGATTATGGAACTATCAGGTATTTAAACCTTCAAAAGTTTACCTTTATTGATCAGATTTATTGGAGATTTCAACTCTAGAGCTACACTATGTTCACTGTATTACCCACCGGTGACAGTGAAAACACACCACAGTTTTTATACAAAAAGTGCACCACTGCACACTCCACAAATTAGTTGCACATGTATGCCGAGTACAGTATATCAGGACCAATAGTTGGGGAGCCCGCATATGTTCTATTTACACTTTTGCGTACAAAAGGTTTGACCCCCTAAAGTTGGTACCAATAATGGAACATTCTGAAAAACCGATTTCTTAAGTTGCGCATCCCCAAAAAGTGCCAAAAATCACTTCTATTTACACTTCCGCGTACAACGATGAATTTTGGGTTGATGATACTCCTAAGTGTACTGATTAAGAAAACACAACTTAAGAAAGGGATTTTCCTGGGGTTTTCAGATAAGAAAGGGGGTCCCATGCTGAACCCCAAAACGTGATTTTTCACCTTTTTTTTACACTTTCGCGTACATCCATAATTTTTGGTCTCAAAGTACTTTGATATATACTAATTATAAAAACACAACTTAAGAAGCAACTTTTCCTGGGGTTTTAAGATAAGAAGGGGGTCATCGGGTCGCCCCTCAAAACGTAAAAAAATCACTTTTATTTACATGATCGCATTCGTCCAACGTGTGTGTATGTGCGTACACCCCTGGACCGTTGCACTATTACAACCAATACATCCCTAAATCGATACGATCAACTTAAGAAATATATATTCATGTCGTTTTCTAATAAGAACGAGACTTGTTAAACCCCCCCCCCCCCCCACACACCGATCCATTTTCTAGAATTATAAGTGAGCCAGTTTTATGAAAATTATAGCGGGAAAATCTAGTAAAATGTATACAAATGTATATATTTTCGTGAGGCTAAGACATAATGACACTTTTTTGGGCCAAAATTTAAACTCACCATCAAAGATATGACATTTTTTCACAAATATCTTCTAGATCAATTCATGCTGTTTGAACTGGTTGAGTAATGCAACTTTATTTTTTGTTTTGTATATTAACTGATCATTGGAACAATTAAATATGCAATTATTGGGCTCCTAACCCCTTCCGATCCCTCAAAAATTTGATTGTACAGTATGCGGTATAAAATTTCACCAAAAATCACAATTGGGATTCTAGTCACATTTCAACAAGAAATGAACAGAACTTTGTAATGTAAGTGAGGCATATCATTACCTATGAATATTCCAAATCACTGGAACCAAAATTCTTACTTTGGCTCAATATGGCCACCAAAATATGGAAAATGGTAAATATTACACCAGCGTGTCCTGCAATCGCTTACACGTTGTATTGGTGTATACAATTGGCTATTCTGCATTCTATACATTGAATACTAACATGTCTGATGCACCATGGTTAATTGTTACTATTTTCACCACTGACATCGTCAAAAATATTGGACTTTTCTCTCACAAATTTGACATAAATATTGGCAAAAATTCAGTTTTCAGGTAAATTTTTCAGGTAAAATATAACTATCTTTGGATTGAAAGGCGTTTATTGTTTTGGTCTATCTTAAATGTGTCACACTACGGTGTTTATAGACCAAATTGCTCAAGATGGCTTCCAAAATGGCAACCAAATTTGTAAAATGCTAATTTTTTACATATATCCCGAACATTCTCTGCATTGTCCGAAAAGGTAGCAAATTGTGACTCACTTGGTTATTATACGTGTCAGTTAATTAACTGACAACTACATGTTCTATTCCCAGTTGTCCCAGTTCCGTATGGGGCATGACAAATCGAATTTTTGAGGGATCGGAAGGGGTTAGGACCCCAATAATTGCATATTTAATTGCTCCAATGATCAATTAATATACAAAACACAAAATAAAGTTGCATTACTCAACCAGTTCCAAACAGCATGAATTGATCTAGAAGATATTTGTGAAAAAATGTCATATTTTCAACTTCCGGCGGCCATTTTGAAGGCCATTTTGGATGGTGAGTTTCAACTTTGGCCTAAAAAAGTGTCATTATGTCTTAGCTTCACGAAAATATATACATTTGTATACATTTTACTAGATTTTCCAGCTATAATTTTCATAAAACTGGCTCACTAATATAGTTCTAGAAAATGGATCGGGTTGTGGGGAGGGGGGGGGGGGGGGGGTTACAAGTCTCGTTCTTATCAGAAAACGACATGAATATATATTTATTAAGTTGATCGTATCGATTTAGGGATGTATTGGATGTAATAGTGTATTCTATGATCTATGAGTGATGCAGAAAATGATAAGTCTTATATTAGATAGCAATATTGCATCATTCCACGCGTGTGCTGGCGTAAGACAATTGTGACGTTTTCGCACGAGTTAGTTGTAGCCGAACAATTGCAGAAATAAAGTGGTCAATTGCAGCGTGCTATGTATTTTGTCCACAATTCGAATGAAGTTCGGACCATAAATACCGTTAGTTCATGTACACGTGTGTGGGAAACGATACATCTAATATCGGTTGATAAACAACCTAAGAATGCCATCGACTGCTCTTGAATAGGTAGAGAATCAATATGTATGAAAAACGGTACGCCAAACATATCAATGATATCGTACCATACTTGTATTCTCTGATCGGACGTTGCAGAACATGCCAAAATAGCGTGTTCAACAATGTTGCTGAACGTAGAATTGCATACCTTACAATTGCCAGGTTCTGGAGAGGTGATTTTGGTCAACAGCTTGCACACGAGTAGGAATTTATGCTTTTCACAGTCGATAATTCTACATGAGCTATGGCATAGTTGGGCTGGAAAAAGGCAGTTGTGACTTTTGTTGAATGCCGTTAATGGTTGGTCGCCTCTCAGGCGGTTTTCTAGCTCAGTTTTGTTTTTATAGTTGATCTGCTGTGTAACAAGGGTTTTCCATTGACTTTTAGTTGGAAACTGACCATGTGAGGCATAGTCTACAATATATACGATGTGAGATTGTATTCATTTGCCAATATATGTACGTCTGTTAAAAATGAGGCAACGTTTGGTGTTTGATTAGATGTTTGGTTCGATACAAGGTTGTCGTTCAAGCGTGCAATGAAATTGTCCTTTGCAGCTCTCCCGTCTGGAGTTCTACACAGATTGCCAAAGAAACAGAGTTTTCGCTTGTTTATAAAGGAAGCGAGAGAGCTTAAACCAAGTAAGCCTTGTACACTTAAATTGAGTATAGTCTCAATCGCTTCCCTATCAGGCTATAGCAAATCTACACTTTGCATGGGTGAGAACAATTCCTACTCCTATAAATAGTAGGAATATCCACTATATCGTGTTTTCAGTGTAGGTTACAAACAACAAATTATTTTCCACAGGCGAGAGTGTTAACTATATGTCCCGCCGGCCATGAGTTAAGCCTATTTGAACTTCAGGTGGTCAATTTTCCCTTAGAACCTCATCCGATACACCAGTCTTTGACAACAAACGCGCCCTTTTCGGTATTTTTTTCAAACGATAATCTTGCGTTTCCAAAACTACCCCATTAGACCGGCCCCCAGATGAGGGTAGTGTCACACGAAAGGGTAGAAATTTTGACGCTATCTCCAATTATCCTTGTCCCATGGGGGTTCCAAAACACTGAGGTATCCAGGGCGGAACATGTGGAAAATATATTTTTTTGACCTTTTTGGTGTTTTTGACCTGCAAATTTCAGTATAATCAGTTAAAATAAGACAAATGTTGAATAAAATATACTTGAATATCAGATATTTATTCTATCTGGGTTGCTTAACATTTATGATGTCCAAAAAGTTATATTATCCAACAAATTTTGTGAAAAATTCACGAAAATGCCCAAAAAATGCATAAATTGCAGTGCTTTTTCAAAAAAGTTTTCCAGAAGATTTCCTATAAAATTTTCATTTTTCGGTATAAAGCTCTCGGTGGTGCATCAAAATTTTCAGCATTATATACCTGATTTAATACTATCAACATCACAATCAATGATATCCAAAAAGCCGAGATATTTCCAAAAACTTAACCCACCCCCCTAAAACTGATTTTATATCTGAAAATACCTGTCAAGTCAAAATAGCCCGTTTTCGTTCCGTTTTGTTAACCAATTCAGAGTCTTATCATATATAATGGATTTAGCATGTATCTGAGGAGGTTTATGTTATGGTAGAGTCTAGTTTGTTTAAATATTTGATTTTTTTGGGGTAAATTGGCTAAAATTTGTATTATATTTAAGTGAAATTTTTTGAAAAATTCCCATGACTTTGTCAGTTTTATGGATACAGCTGCACAACATGTACCACAATAAGCATAAATTCTTCCCCAATATCAGATATGAAATGCTATAATCATGTACCAGACCAGAATTGAGAAATAAAGTAAAACTTAACCCTACCCCAAGATAGTGTTCTCAATGCTTTCAGTTTTATGCTATACTAAACTCGAAAGGTCGCTCATACTAGTTGATAGAATTCATATTATAAATTGCAATAGTTCTGCCCACGGATTATGTAATCTCATCTTCCCTGTCACTGTCAATTTCATCAAATGTGATTGTATCAGTTAATAGAATTTCTGTGCAACATCTTATGAGAAGAATGGTTCAAACAACTCAGGCTGCCTATCGGCCGTCCATCCATGAAGTGCTACACCGGGAGTGGTTGATTTGGCAACGGTTGCAAGTGTCCACTGTTTTGCTATCATGTTGGCTCGTTTTGAGTGTAGAATTAAAGATTCCTCACATGGTGGAAGTGCAGAAAGATCAACTACTTTGGTTAGAACCATAAACCAAACTCAGGACGGAGATAAGATTCATTTCGGTTAAACATACATATCAATTACAGTATATGCAACATATACGATAACATAATGAAGTCTTGTGTAAATATTATGCCCACTAAATATGTGGTCCTGGGGCTAAATTAGAAAAGTTATAAACTATAGTGCAATTTACATGTGCACATAACAATCATGACAGTATACACATGTTCCACAGTGAAGTGTTTATTATAAATAGCAGTAACTTTGTTGTGTGTGTGTGTGTACATATATGCTCGGATGTTTAGTGTGTTAACATAGAATCGTTACAATTTTATCTGATGACTCTCAAAAAAGCCAGAATTGCATAATTTGGAGCAATACGATATATATATGTATATTTAATAAGATGATTCGGTTTCATTGTCGCGTAACGGTCTACCCGAGTGGGAACGAGTCATAATTTAAAGTCTGTAAAATAAACATTATTATAACAAATCGTTGATACAGCATGTGTGGTCTATATATAAACTCAAAGCATGTTAATACTAAACGAATAACCGATTAGCTGCATGCATGCGAACGGCAGCATTCACGTGCGTGTGATCAAGGCATCGCGTTATCATTCATTCACGTTCTTGAGATCGCAAATCTGAATGTTTCAATTGAAACACATTCATAATATATATGCACACAATATTTCGAATATGTTATGGATTCATATTTCAGATGACATTCGCAGTCCAATTTATCAGTCTCAGATACACATTAGAAAACTCATCAGAACTCCTTAAGTAATACGCATATTTACTGCACAGAAACTCGGCGTTTGGCGCATCTTCATCTGTGCCGTTCGCATCTTTCTGGACCGACAGTGGTCCCTTCATATCGCGCGGATATTGAGAACGACACGGATTTTTTAAATTCTGTCAAATCGTATGCTTCATTGACAGATTCAACTATATACCGGCATTTGTTTTGGAAGCGTGGGAGTCCAGGAACTATACTAGTGAATGGATGTTCTCGAAAAATTGAGTGAGCAAAAGCAAAAACACCATTGAAAAAATTCACCAAAAATAAATTAATGGTCTGATCTGGGAAAACTAAATGACAACTAGTGGATAAATACTCCTGCTTCGTGTGGACATATATACACATACGATGCTCGATGTCTGTATTACGATGATAAACAAACATATCCCCATATCATATACGTGAAAATGACTTTCCCATATTCTCGGTTTTGGCGATACCCTCGGTTTTGGCGATACCACGTACACGGGGGTGAACAAGTTGTATTGAACGCGCGGGAAAACAGTTAGAAGTGTCACAACGACCATGGTAGACAACAGCTCACTGAGCTCATAATCAATATTCATTCGTGAATCGTGTATACCTACTTTGAGCAGAAAATATATTATTAAAATGTATTTCTACTTTTTGAAACTTAAGTGTTGTTGCCCAATTTCGCTCATTCGTCTGCTCCTTTGCCCAGTTGAAATACCGGCCAAATAGTAACCTAGCCTTTTATTTCTGATCAAGAAAATATACTTCTGGTTTGCCTACGACAATGAAGGCATTATTAAGCATTGATGATGTTATATGGTCGACAGTTTCTAGGTTGCCATTGTAATCGATAATAGGGGGGATTGCGTCTGTGTGCTTGGTTTGCATAATTTCGTTTATGCTATGCTAAAAATATTTTGAGGAAGGTTAGTCTTTGACAGTATTCTGGACATCTTCCTCGTATTTGGCCCTTGCGTACTTTTTCACTTTTTCATATTGTTAACAGTGTTTCGTAATTTTTTGAATTTCGCTCAATCATTGTCCTTTTTGGATTTTATCGAAATCTTACGAAGTCTGTCTCTAATTCTGCTAATCATCGGTCGTAAATCTGATGTGAACCAATGTTTTTCTTTTGGTCTGATCAATATTTTAGATTGGGGAACACTCAACAGTGTCATCCATAATGTCTAGAAATTTCGAAGTAAACAATTCAGTCCCGGTGTCTACGTCGGGGGCTAATGCTAACGCGCATAAGCTCCACTCTTTATTCATAGTTGCCTTTTGCGTAGTTCCTTACTAATCGGGAATACGAACCATTACTGTTATACTCGTATTTCAAATATGCTATTACCGCGTAGTGATCTGAGATAGATTTGCCGAAGTCATCCACTTCTGATCCACACGAGATGACAGTGCTATTCACTATAATAGGGTCAACACGTGTCGATGTTGTCGATGTAACTCTGGTTGTTGATTCAATGACATTCAGGAGGCAATATTAAGATATTATTTCATAGCGATATTCAAACTTCAGATGAGCCGCCTGTGTGTTACATATATATTTGACCATCGCAAAGAAACCTTAGCGATAACGCAGTAGAGTGCCAAATTAAGGAAGAGGGTGCTGACAGGTTGTTACGTAACAGAACAGATATTCCGCGAATTAACATGCTCTGTCTCTATACACTTAATGGAATAACAGACACGGAACGTCATTCTGTTGAAGTTCCAAAGGATCTCTTAAAACAAGAAGTGTATGTTCAAACGCAAATAACGCCGAGTCAAAATCAAGATGAATTTGATCAAAATCAGAATGATTGGCTCAAAACCTATTGGTATTGATCAAAACCAGAATAATTGGCTCAAAATCAATGGGATTTTATCACATTCAACAGGGGGGCCGGAAAAAAACTGCAGACACAGGGTGGAAAAACTCGGTTTGACCGGAAACCGAAAAAAACACCGGAGCATACAATTCTCGAGAAGGTGCTTGGTAACTTAGTTTAGATTATTATGACTAAAATGGTCATTGTCTACCAGTAGAACGCAGATTTGTACCTCATGATGTCATGACATGTACAAACATGTATATTGGTGATCGCAACGCTTTGTATACACTTTAAAAAATGACAACTAGTCATTACCTCGACTTTGAAAAAGATGCAAATGAGATGAGTGAGATACCAGCATATAACTGTTTTCTGATACCATTGGAGGAGAAATTGTTTAATACATGGGATAGTTCTGCAGTAAAAATTTGCCAGATGAGCGATCGCAGGGTAGAATTCTGACATAGTCGGCATTATTTATTAGCAAAGTGCACTATTTTAAATTCGATTCGAGCCGAGCTTTAGCCAGGCCTGAATCGAATTTAGTGGATGAGGTTAATAAATTGTATATATATAATTGCGACGAATTTAAGATCCATTTTATTACATAGTCACATTTTAGCAAAAAAAAACGACCGCGAAACGGCTGGGGTTAACAAAAATTAAAGTTGATTTCCTTATCACAACGAACTGTACCACTCTCGGGCTGGTCCCAGGTTCTTAGCATTAAGTTGGCAATTCTTAGAACACGTTGATGAAATTTATTATTACAAATATTTACAAAGTCACATCAGGCGGCCACGGAGAATAATACAACAACATCTTCTCACGCTGCACGTTAGTATCAGGTCTGCGTTCAGAAACAAGAGTGAGATCCGAGAGCTTGGCTCTGTCTGGTATATATGGGCTGAGAGGAAAACGTCCCGAACTCCAGATGTCGTGATTTGATTGGAACACGTATGCGCCGCTCCCATCAAAACACCAGATGGACAATTCCATCAACAACAGATGGATATTTCCATCAACAACAGATGGACAATTTAATAAGGTGTTTTGTTGAAAGCAGTGAACCCCAGAGGCAATGATCTAAATCATTCACCTGAGAGTTGTTGTTCCCAACATCAGGCCAGGACACTGACCCCAGCTACGAAAGTATTACATAACTCATATCACCTTTTTCAAGATTTTTGTCATAAGACAAAAAACTTGATTAGAGATTTAAACTATCCCATTTGGAATATGAATTGTTCCGAAGCAGAAGAATGTCATAATCCTACAAGTTCCCATCACAGGAATGTCACACTCCGAAATTTCTTTAGTCGAGCAAAACCTTTGATTGCTATGAATTGGTCCGAAACAGAAGAATGTCATAATCCTAGAATAAGCTTTGGTTCTGGAGAGTTAGTTCTGATCCAGCATTGGAAGGTAATGGTGCCTCTCCCTATTAACCCCGTTTATCTTGGCTATCTTCTGACTCATCGGTTGATCCAGATCCAGCATTGGAGAACAACGGTGCCTTTCCCGGTCATTCCCGAGCATCCTGGCTAGATTCCGAATGAATGATTGATCGATTGATCCAGATATGACTTCTGTCGGAAGTTATAATGGCCTTGTGTCGATACGAAAGTTGAATAAATTTCCAACTTGATCTTGAATTCAGGCATAAATTAATTAAGAGTCAATATGGTTTAATATCTAGGGTGTGACTTCCCGTCATGGCTTAAACCGCCTTGTTCGATACGAAAGTTGAACAAATTTCCATCTTGATCTTGAATTTGGGGCGTAAATTGGTATGGGTCAATATATTGGTGTCTAGTGTAGGACTTCATACGTTGTGTTTAGAAACTAATATCAATTAAGTCTGGTTGGCATTAGCGTGTGAAAATCACGCTATACGTGTAGAACACGTTTCATTGCACAGAAATGCCCATATAACCGACTAACATTTTAATTTGGCTCAAAGGCCCTACAAATACCCGCATGGTACAAATACTCTTGTACAAATGCTCTATAAACTGAGATTTTAGAAATTCCTTGGCACGGCGTGTAAAATCACGCCTGTCACGGCAAAATCGCTATCCATTAACTTGGAATGCCAAACTAAACATCTCACGGGCCCCGCATTTGGGAACACCCGTCAAATCACCTTGAAATTACAATGTAACCGATTCACATTTCAATTTGAAAAAAAAACTGAAATCCTAACAACTCTCATAAACATAAACAACTCCCACACCAAGGACATTTTATATAAATGCCATCGATTATATATATATATATATATATTCCTTGTGAAACGGAATAAAATGTACAACTCATGAGACAATTTGCTTGGCTTATTGGTTCACATACTCCTAGCTAATTATATATGGGTTTTTAATACAACCTACTTTACCTTATTATCATGATATTTCCCTTTAAAACAATTCAATAGTTCACTATACAAACTTTAATTTCCTGACATCAGCTATCTCTTTAAACGTATTTCCAGTTCATTCTCATATGTCCCTTTAAACTTAAAATCTTCAGACAACGTCTAACTTATATTTTCATGACCTCAGACAACTCTTAAAAGGAATGTGCAAGCTAATTTCTAATTCATATGTCCCATGTTCCTCGTAAAATATGAATTCTCGATATGGTGAACGAAACTTAATTTATATGTGATATGTATGAAATTTTATCAAGCAGTCAAATTTTCAATAACCTCCATAACACTCGTGGACATTCATTTAAATTGTTCGTCTGAGCGACTCCACTCGGTTGCAATATAATTGACTTATCCTTGTATCATCTCCAGTGCGGTCAAAAGGAAAATCTACCATTGTATCGGTTGGACAGTTTTGCCAGTTTGCATAATTAAAACCCTGGGGGCACAGTTTCATTTCTATTGAAGACGAGGTATGTTTTGGCTAAACGAGGGTCTCGATTCAGTAATTTTGACCAAACAATTTGTATGTATCTTACAAAGGATGTCGAATCACCACATGGACTATACGTTCCTATATTGTCTCGATGTTTCCTATGGGACGGATATATTTCCCATTGACAATGTTTTCAACATAGCTATGGTTAAAATTGTGTCTTTATTCAGTACAATTTTCATGGAATTAATAGGATTATCTGGATAAATTCATGTTGTTTTCTCTGACAACTCCGTAAAAAGTAAGTTCTTTGTTTTTCTTCTTTTATATTCTACATGTATATTATTACGTGTACTCGGTGCCGTCCACAAACATTTAGACATACTGGAAAGCATGTTAGTCTGATTAATACTTACAGACACTCTCAGAATACACGTAATAGATGTAATTATGGCATAATCAATTTTCTAGCCATTCTTTTCTTGTATGGGCACACCATAATTGATTATTCAGTTACATTTCTGACTATCCGACTTGTCAACTCTGTTCAACTTTGGTTTGTTCGAAACTTGAACACATTAAAACCATTTCGATAACGCCTACATACAATGGCGATATATGTACAGCGATCTATCTATTTTTTAAATCGACATTTTAACCCAATCTGGGTGTGTTATAACCAAAATACCACTAACCATCCGTGTAGATATTTTTGCAAAACATTGGAACCATTTGGCTAAATGGAACATTCCTAAACCATACTTCAAACTTCAAGTGACTATAATGTCTTTAATTTTAAATATTTTTTTTTAATTACTTCAACTAATTTCTTTTTTTTAAAGATATATCTCGCTGGACGCAACCAGTTTCTTGACAAACTGTCATAAATAACTAATGTTTTCAAATGGATAATCTGAGCACAATAAAACTAATAGTATACACTCAATTGACCGACATAACAGCCTTAACAAAAATTGAACCCACAATTCGTTCAAAACCAGAACTCACTAAACTCATAATGATTAACTTGACAACATCCTAAAATCATCAGTAAATTTAATACCTATATATCCTGAATAAAGGTGTAATAATTTAGACCAGCATACATGTAACTAATAATACCTCGAAAACAAACAATCTTTATTTCAAATCGACGCAACGATTTTTGAAACAACAATTTGACATAGAAACTCTGACACAACAGTAATTTCCAAGCATACCTAATATTGAAAAATTGACGCAACAATTTAAACTCTAACTGTGAATTCCCAGAACATAATTCCCTGCATAATTTAATAATTCACTGGGAGTCATTCTCGCGCAGATTGTCAAACCAATCTCATCCAATTCTTGGATGCCATAGGTCTGGACACATTATCCCAGTGATTATTTCATCTAGCTGATAAAATTTTTCAATTTTAATAATTACGGCGAATTTGCACAAAAATTTAGACCAGCAACAATTAACTAATAATACTTCGAAAATAAAAACCACTCTTTATTTCAAATCGACGCAACGATTAATGAAACAACAACTAGAAATTAACATACTGGCACAAGAGCAGTTTCTAAGTTTACCTTATATAGAAAAATTGATGGAACCATTTTAAACTATAGTTAAATCTACCTATTTACCTATAAAGAGTTGTGAACCATCTCCAAGAATTCCAAGAAATATCCTGCTCACGGCACCACGTCGACCTGTACCACTCTCGGGCTGGTCCCAGGTTCTTAGCATTAAGTTGGCAATTCTTAGAACACGTTGATGAAATTTATTATTACAAATATTTACAAAGTCACATCAGGTGGCCACGGAGAATAATACAACAACATCTTCTCACGCTGCACGTTAGTATCAGGTCTGCGTTCAGAAACAAGAGTGAGACCCGAGAGCTTGGCTCTGTCTGGTATATATGGGCTGAGAGGAAGTAAACACCATCGAGCAAAAATAGAGTTACATTTTAAAGGTGTCTTTTCATGTTGACAGAAATGTTCAACCGCCCTTGTCAACCATGTTTATCTCACAGTCACCACTATATAACCTAACACAAATCGAACTTCATAATTATATTCTAATTAACATAATAATAAAGTCCCGGCATTGACATCGACATCATTGCGATAAGCTCTTACATTACTGTGCGTGTCGACATTACGCGTGTGTCTTACTGCAAACCGAGTTATTGGGCTAATTATGTGATAAATAACTTTATAGACCCATCATTGTTGAAACATAATCTTCTGATCAGGAATAACAATTAAATTTCTGAGCCTGCAATACCGGGTTGTTTAAAATCTTATCATGGCAGTGTGAAGCCTACATACTGCAATCCCTCAACGGTCGATTGATTTTTATCGCATGCGGGTTAATTGTGAAGCGTATACCAAAATAATCACACACTCTCTGCATTCACGCCATTAGCCTCCGTATGGATCAGTACAGATCGTGATACTGTTACATGAACGTTTCCGACGTTCATCATGCAATAACTGAAGTGGTCACTTCATAAAAAGCGATAAACACCTTGGACTCGTTTCCAGCGCTCAGCCTCCACTACGCTAAGGCGCAACGTTCCGGCAAGTAGCGGTAGAGTTACGACATGGAGTTGGACGGAACAGTAAGCGGAGTGTCTGAGCCAGGTACGAAACTATGAACACCTACGTCACTTCAAGCCTATCGTGTGCACGTGCTCGCGGCGTGGTGTCCACTTCACTACAAGCGATGAACCACCTACGTCACTTCAAGCCGATCGTATTCACGCGCTCGCTGCGTGTTGTTATTGGGAACCTGTGCTGGAATTTGAACAACATATGTTACTTATAATTGTTCTGGTAGTTTTGGAAAGTTGTTCAAATTATTTACAATGAACCTTTACACATCTGTCAACAAAAATAGTTATCAGCAGATATGTTCTACTAATCAGCGACTGTGTCTATCGCTTGTTGCATTGACAGGTTTTTGTTCTTTGTTCACCATAACTTTTACATCAGCTCATACTCAGTGTTAAGGAGGCGCCCAATCATGAATTTTCATAAAATCGCAATATCAAACTATCAACACCTGTTCACACTCACTGTTCACCCTTCTAATTATGTAAAAACAAAGTCGTTTAAACAGAATAAAAACAACAATTTTCAAGGTTGGTCAGTGGAGAGTTTGACAGAAGATATTCGAACGAACGCATCTTATTGTCTAGCTTATGCACCCAACTATAGGGTGTGCGCTCGGTCTACTCGTGGTGGGGTTGTCGCACCGGGGGACCTATGCATAAAACAATATATAAAGTATTCAACCACATTTTCAATAATCTGACAGATATTATGTTGTTTTATGGTGACTTTTCCTTTAAAATGGTTCTGCAAATGCATGGCCGCCGAGAAACTAAAATATGAAATGAAAAAAACACAAGAACCATCTATATGTAGACCGTGATGGAGAAGAGCTGTGTAAAATGTCTTCTCTACCATGTCGTGCTATCGACCCTGACTCGAAGCAATAGTACAAGGATTTCGACGTCTACATGCACAGCTTGTTCTCCAGAAAATCCGCGCATTATCTGCTTATAATATAACTTATTTTAGGTAGATAATCTGCTTAGAATCTCATTTTGAGTCGATAATGTGCTGATACTTATAGATTTTTAGTCACATTATCGACTCACAATGAGGGGATTCTAAACAGATTGCGCGCGGACACTGATACAAATAAGCCAACTCACGAGTTTCGGGTGTACGCTCTTTAACATGTGTTTTCACTGTGGCCAGCGCCATAAAACGAAATAACGGATACGACTTCATTATCTGCTTATTTCATAATAAAATAATCACATTATGTACTATTTCACATTATAGGTCGATTATGTGCGTATTTGCACGAGATTAAGTTGACATGCAGATCTTCTATCCGTTTTCCGGTGTAGATTTGTTCGTGAACTGTATATATAGCCATTGTTGGTTGATTTAAACTCAATATTTAAGTATCAGTCGGTACATGTATATTCTCGTCAACTGCAAGATACAGGTACATAATTATGCAACATACACGTTACACGCGATTCTGTGTTACATATATTGACAGGTGCGGGTGTACGATCCCTGCGGCAGCGCCACAGTAAAATATCATATTGTCGGACCAATGACTGTATACAGTAACCGGAAAGTCGGCAACTTTTATCACAATGTAACTGCAACAATTCCACACAACCTTGCTGTCAGCGAAGTCGTGGCTGTTTACTCAGCAGTTAGCGTTAAACAGAAGCAGAAGTTTGAACCTGATAATTCTTAAGTCTATGACTTATATGTAACGCCTGTAGAAATGTATCTAATATATTTATCGACCTATTTTGATTCATGAAACCGGTCCGGTGTGATACAGGAGAGTTTATTTCAAGGACGCCATGCATGTGTGTGTATATATACTCACAAGCAGCACACGGAAAGTAATTGCGTAACTAGTATGACCCACCATGAAACAAATTGTGATCCATGAACACTATAGCAGCATAACTGAATTAAGATTCAAATATACACAAAAATAATTGGTTGTAGGTTATAATTATAAATTAAAGTTACCAAATTACTTTGGTTAGAACCATAAACCAAACTCAGGACGGAGATAAGATTCATGTTCTATTTACACTTTTGCGTACAAAAGGTTTGACCCCCTAAAGTTGGTACCAATAATGGAACATTCTGAAAAACCGATTTCTTAAGTTGCGCATCCCCAAAAAGTGCCAAAAATCACTTCTATTTACACTTCCGCGTACAACGATGAATTTTGGGTTGATGATACTCCTAAGTGTACTGATTAAGAAAACACAACTTAAGAAAGGGATTTTCCTGGGGTTTTCAGATAAGAAAGGGGGTCCCATGCTGAACCCCAAAACGTGATTTTTCACTTTTTTTTACACTTTCGCGTACATCCATAATTTTTGGTCTCAAAGTACTTTGATATATACTAATTATAAAAACACAACTTAAGAAGCAACTTTTCCTGGGGTTTTAAGATAAGAAGGGGGTCATCGGGTCGCCCCTCAAAACGTAAAAAAATCACTTTTATTTACATGATAGCATTCGTCCAACGTGTGTGTATGTGCGTACACCCCTGGACCGTTGCACTATTACAACCAATACATCCCTAAATCGATACGATCAACTTAAGAAATATATATTCATGTCGTTTTCTAATAAGAACGAGACTTGTTAAACCCCCCCCCCCCCCACACACCGATCCATTTTCTAGAATTATAAGTGAGCCAGTTTTATGAAAATTATAGCGGGAAAATCTAGTAAAATGTATACAAATGTATATATTTTCGTGAGGCTAAGACATAATGACACTTTTTTGGGCCAAAATTTAAACTCACCATCAAAGATATGACATTTTTTCACAAATATCTTCTAGATCAATTCATGCTGTTTGAACTGGTTGAGTAATGCAACTTTATTTTTTGTTTTGTATATTAACTGATCATTGGAACAATTAAATATGCAATTATTGGGGTCCTAACCCCTTCCGATCCCTCAAAAATTTGATTGTACAGAATGCGGTATAAAATTTCACCAAAAATCACAATTGGGATTCTAGTCACATTTCAACAAGAAATGAACAGAACTTTGTAATGTAAGTGAGGCATATCAGTACCTATGAATATTCCAAATCACTGGAACCAAAATTCTTACTTTGGCTCAATATGGCCACCAAAATATGGAAAATGGTAAATATTACACCAGCGTGTCCTGCAATCGCTTACAAGTTGTATTGGTGTATACAATTGGCTATTCTGCATTCTATACATTGAATACTAACATGTCTGATGCACCATGGTTAATTGTTACTATTTTCACCACTGACATCGTCAAAAATATTGGACTTTTCTCTCACAAATTTGACATAAATATTGGCAAAAATTCAGTTTTCAGGTAAATTTTTCAGGTAAAATATAACTATCTTTGGATTGAAAGGCGTTTATTGTTTTGGTCTATCTTAAATGTGTCACACTACGGTGTTTATAGACCAAATTGCTCAAGATGGCTTCCAAAATGGCAACCAAATTTGTAAAATGCTAATTTTTTACATATATCCCGAACATTCTCTGCATTGTCCGAAAAGGTAGCAAATTGTGACTCACTTGGTTATTATACGTGTCAGTTAATTAACTGACAACTACATGTTCTATTCCCAGTTGTCCCAGTTCCGTATGGGGCATGACAAATCGAATTTTTGAGGGATCGGAAGGGGTTAGGACCCCAATAATTGCATATTTAATTGCTCCAATGATCAATTAATATACAAAACACAAAATAAAGTTGCATTACTCAACCAGTTCCAAACAGCATGAATTGATCTAGAAGATATTTGTGAAAAAATGTCATATTTTCAACTTCCGGCGGCCATTTTGAAGGCCATTTTGGATGGTGAGTTTCAACTTTGGCCTAAAAAAGTGTCATTATGTCTTAGCTTCACGAAAATATATACATTTGTATACATTTTACTAGATTTTCCAGCTATAATTTTCATAAAACTGGCTCACTAATATAGTTCTAGAAAATGGATCGGGTTGTGGGGAGGGGGGGGGGGGGTTACAAGTCTCGTTCTTATCAGAAAACGACATGAATATATATTTATTAAGTTGATCGTATCGATTTAGGGATGTATTGGATGTAATAGTGTATTCTATGATCTATGAGTGATGCAGAAAATGATAAGTCTTATATTAGATAGCAATATTGCATCATTCCACGCGTGTGCTGGCGTAAGACAATTGTGACGTTTTCGCACGAGTTAGTTGTAGCCGAACAATTGCAGAAATAAAGTGGTCAATTGCAGCGTGCTATGTATTTTGTCCACAATTCGAATGAAGTTCGGACCATAAATACCGTTAGTTCATGTACACGTGTGTGGGAAACGATACATCTAATATCGGTTGATAAACAACCTAAGAATGCCATCGACTGCTCTTGAATAGGTAGAGAATCAATATGTATGAAAAACGGTACGCCAAACATATCAATGATATCGTACCATACTTGTATTCTCTGATCGGACGTTGCAGAACATGCCAAAATAGCGTGTTCAACAATGTTGCTGAACGTAGAATTGCATACCTTACAATTGCCAGGTTCTGGAGAGGTGATTTTGGTCAACAGCTTGCACACGAGTAGGAATTTATGCTTTTCACAGTCGATAATTCTACATGAGCTATGGCATAGTTGGGCTGGAAAAAGGCAGTTGTGACTTTTGTTGAATGCCGTTAATGGTTGGTCGCCTCTCAGGCGGTTTTCTAGCTCAGTTTTGTTTTTATAGTTGATCTGCTGTGTAACAAGGGTTTTCCATTGACTTTTAGTTGGAAACTGACCATGTGAGGCATAGTCTACAATATATACGATGTGAGATTGTATTCATTTGCCAATATATGTACGTCTGTTAAAAATGAGGCAACGTTTGGTGTTTGATTAGATGTTTGGTTCGATACAAGGTTGTCGTTCAAGCGTGCAATGAAATTGTCCTTTGCAGCTCTCCCGTCTGGAGTTCTACACAGATTGCCAAAGAAACAGAGTTTTCGCTTGTTTATAAAGGAAGCGAGAGAGCTTAAACCAAGTAAGCCTTGTACACTTAAATTGAGTATAGTCTCAATCGCTTCCCTATCAGGCTATAGCAAATCTACACTTTGCATGGGTGAGAACAATTCCTACTCTTATAAATAGTAGGAATATCCACTATATCGTGTTTTCAGTGTAGGTTACAAACAACAAATTATTTTCCACAGGCGAGAGTGTTAACTATATGTCCCGCCGGCCATGAGTTAAGCCTATTTGAACTTCAGGTGGTCAATTTTCCCTTAGAACCTCATCCGATACACCAGTCTTTGACAACAAACGCGCCCTTTTCGGTATTTTTTTCAAACGATAATCTTGCGTTTCCAAAACTACCCCATTAGACCGGCCCCCAGATGAGGGTAGTGTCACACGAAAGGGTAGAAATTTTGACGCTATCTCCAATTATCCTTGTCCCATGGGGGTTCCAAAACACTGAGGTATCCAGGGCGGAACATGTGGAAAATATATTTTTTTGACCTTTTTGGTGTTTTTGACCTGCAAATTTCAGTATAATCAGTTAAAATAAGACAAATGTTGAATAAAATATACTTGAATATCAGATATTTATTCTATCTGGGTTGCTTAACATTTATGATGTCCAAAAAGTTATATTATCCAACAAATTTTGTGAAAAATTCACGAAAATGCCCAAAAAATGCATAAATTGCAGTGCTTTTTCAAAAAAGTTTTCCAGAAGATTTCCTATAAAATTTTCATTTTTCGGTATAAAGCTCTCGGTGGTGCATCAAAATTTTCAGCATTATATACCTGATTTAATACTATCAACATCACAATCAATGATATCCAAAAAGCCGAGATATTTCCAAAAACTTAACCCACCCCCCTAAAACTGATTTTATATCTGAAAATACCTGTCAAGTCAAAATAGCCCGTTTTCGTTCCGTTTTGTTAACCAATTCAGAGTCTTATCATATATAATGGATTTAGCATGTATCTGAGGAGGTTTATGTTATGGTAGAGTCTAGTTTGTTTAAATATTTGATTTTTTTGGGGTAAATTGGCTAAAATTTGTATTATATTTAAGTGAAATTTTTTGAAAAATTCCCATGACTTTGTCAGTTTTATGGATACAGCTGCACAACATGTACCACAATAAGCATAAATTCTTCCCCAATATCAGATATGAAATGCTATAATCATGTACCAGACCAGAATTGAGAAATAAAGTAAAACTTAACCCTACCCCAAGATAGTGTTCTCAATGCTTTCAGTTTTATGCTATACTAAACTCGAAAGGTCGCTCATACTAGTTGATAGAATTCATATTATAAATTGCAATAGTTCTGCCCACGGATTATGTAATCTCATCTTCCCTGTCACTGTCAATTTCATCAAATGTGATTGTATCAGTTAATAGAATTTCTGTGCAACATCTTATGAGAAGAATGGTTCAAACAACTCAGGCTGCCTATCGGCCGTCCATCCATGAAGTGCTACACCGGGAGTGGTTGATTTGGCAACGGTTGCAAGTGTCCACTGTTTTGCTATCATGTTGGCTCGTTTTGAGTGTAGAATTAAAGATTCCTCACATGGTGGAAGTGCAGAAAGATCAACTACTTTGGTTAGAACCATAAACCAAACTCAGGACGGAGATAAGATTCATTTCGGTTAAACATACATATCAATTACAGTATATGCAACATATACGATAACATAATGAAGTCTTGTGTAAATATTATGCCCACTAAATATGTGGTCCTGGGGCTAAATTAGAAAAGTTATAAACTATAGTGCAATTTACATGTGCACATAACAATCATGACAGTATACACATGTTCCACAGTGAAGTGTTTATTATAAATAGCAGTAACTTTGTTGTGTGTGTGTGTGTGTACATATATGCTCGGATGTTTAGTGTGTTAACATAGAATCGTTACAATTTTATCTGATGACTCTCAAAAAAGCCAGAATTGCATAATTTGGAGCAATACGATATATATATGTATATTTAATAAGATGATTCGGTTTCATTGTCGCGTAACGGTCTACTCGAGTGGGAACGAGTCATAATTTAAAGTCTGTAAAATAAACATTATTATAACAAATCGTTGATACAGCATGTGTGGTCTATATATAAACTCAAAGCATGTTAATACTAAACGAATAACCGATTAGCTGCATGCATGCGAACGGCAGCATTCACGTGCGTGTGATCAAGGCATCGCGTTATCATTCATTCACGTTCTTGAGATCGCAAATCTGAATGTTTCAATTGAAACACATTCATAATATATATGCACACAATATTTCGAATATGTTATGGATTCATATTTCAGATGACATTCGCAGTCCAATTTATCAGTCTCAGATACACATTAGAAAACTCATCAGAACTCCTTAAGTAATACGCATATTTACTGCACAGAAACTCGGCGTTTGGCGCATCTTCATCTGTGCCGTTCGCATCTTTCTGGACCGACAGTGGTCCCTTCATATCGCGCGGATATTGAGAACGACACGGATTTTTAAATTCTGTCAAATCGTATGCTTCATTGACAGATTCAACTATATACCGGCATTTGTTTTGGAAGCGTGGGAGTCCAGGAACTATACTAGTGAATGGATGTTCTCGAAAAATTGAGTGAGCAAAAGCAAAAACACCATTGAAAAAATTCACCAAAAATAAATTAATGGTCTGATCTGGGAAAACTAAATGACAACTAGTGGATAAATACTCCTGCTTCGTGTGGACATATATACACATACGATGCTCGATGTCTGTATTACGATGATAAACAAACATATCCCCATATCATATACGTGAAAATGACTTTCCCATATTCTCGGTTTTGGCGATACCCTCGGTTTTGGCGATACCACGTACACGGGGGTGAACAAGTTGTATTGAACGCGCGGGAAAACAGTTAGAAGTGTCACAACGACCATGGTAGACAACAGCTCACTGAGCTCATAATCAATATTCATTCGTGAATCGTGTATACCTACTTTGAGCAGAAAATATATTATTAAAATGTATTTCTACTTTTTGAAACTTAAGTGTTGTTGCCCAATTTCGCTCATTCGTCTGCTCCTTTGCCCAGTTGAAATACCGGCCAAATAGTAACCTAGCCTTTTATTTCTGATCAAGAAAATATACTTCTGGTTTGCCTACGACAATGAAGGCATTATTAAGCATTGATGATGTTATATGGTCGACAGTTTCTAGGTTGCCATTGTAATCGATAATAGGGGGGATTGCGTCTGTGTGCTTGGTTTGCATAATTTCGTTTATGCTATGCTAAAAATATTTTGAGGAAGGTTAGTCTTTGACAGTATTCTGGACATCTTCCTCGTATTTGGCCCTTGCGTACTTTTTCACTTTTTCATATTGTTAACAGTGTTTCGTAATTTTTTGAATTTCGCTCAATCATTGTCCTTTTTGGATTTTATCGAAATCTTACGAAGTCTGTCTCTAATTCTGCTAATCATCGGTCGTAAATCTGATGTGAACCAATGTTTTTCTTTTGGTCTGATCAATATTTTAGATTGGGGAACACTCAACAGTGTCATCCATAATGTCTAGAAATTTCGAAGTAAACAATTCAGTCCCGGTGTCTACGTCGGGGGCTAATGCTAACGCGCATAAGCTCCACTCTTTATTCATAGTTGCCTTTTGCGTAGTTCCTTACTAATCGGGAATACGAACCATTACTGTTATACTCGTATTTCAAATATGCTATTACCGCGTAGTGATCTGAGATAGATTTGCCGAAGTCATCCACTTCTGATCCACACGAGATGACAGTGCTATTCACTATAATAGGGTCAACACGTGTCGATGTTGTCGATGTAACTCTGGTTGTTGATTCAATGACATTCAGGAGGCAATATTAAGATATTATTTCATAGCGATATTCAAACTTCAGATGAGCCGCCTGTGTGTTACATATATATTTGACCATCGCAAAGAAACCTTAGCGATAACGCAGTAGAGTGCCAAATTAAGGAAGAGGGTGCTGACAGGTTGTTACGTAACAGAACAGATATTCCGTGAATTAACATGCTCTGTCTCTATACACTTAATTGAATAACAGACACGGAACGTCATTCTGTTGAAGTTCCAAAGGATCTCTTAAAACAAGAAGTGTATGTTCAAACGCAAATAACGCCGAGTCAAAATCAAGATGAATTTGATCAAAATCAGAATGATTGGCTCAAAACCTATTGGTATTGATCAAAACCAGAATAATTGGCTCAAAATCAATGGGATTTTATCACATTCAACAGGGGGGCCGGAAAAAAACTGCAGACACAGGGTGGAAAAACTCGGTTTGACCGGAAACCGAAAAAAACACCGGAGCATACAATTCTCGAGAAGGTGCTTGGTAACTTAGTTTAGATTATTATGACTAAAATGGTCATTGTCTACCAGTAGAACGCAGATTTGTACCTCATGATGTCATGACATGTACAAACATGTATATTGGTGATCGCAACGCTTTGTATACACTTTAAAAAATGACAACTAGTCATTACCTCGACTTTGAAAAAGATGCAAATGAGATGAGTGAGATACCAGCATATAACTGTTTTCTGATACCATTGGAGGAGAAATTGTTTAATACATGGGATAGTTCTGCAGTAAAAATTTGCCAGATGAGCGATCGCAGGGTAGAATTCTGACATAGTCGGCATTATTTATTAGCAAAGTGCACTATTTTAAATTCGATTCGAGCCGAGCTTTAGCCAGGCCTGAATCGAATTTAGTGGATGAGGTTAATAAATTGTATATATATAATTGCGACGAATTTAAGATCCATTTTATTACATAGTCACATTTTAGCAAAAAAAAACGACCGCGAAACGGCTGGGGTTAACAAAAATTAAAGTTGATTTCCTTATCACAACGAACTGTACCACTCTCGGGCTGGTCCCAGGTTCTTAGCATTAAGTTGGCAATTCTTAGAACACGTTGATGAAATTTATTATTACAAATATTTACAAAGTCACATCAGGCGGCCACGGAGAATAATACAACAACATCTTCTCACGCTGCACGTTAGTATCAGGTCTGCGTTCAGAAACAAGAGTGAGATCCGAGAGCTTGGCTCTGTCTGGTATATATGGGCTGAGAGGAAAACGTCCCGAACTCCAGATGTCGTGATTTGATTGGAACACGTATGCGCCGCTCCCATCAAAACACCAGATGGACAATTCCATCAACAACAGATGGATATTTCCATCAACAACAGATGGACAATTTAATAAGGTGTTTTGTTGAAAGCAGTGAACCCCAGAGGCAATGATCTAAATCATTCACCTGAGAGTTGTTGTTCCCAACATCAGGCCAGGACACTGACCCCAGCTACGAAAGTATTACATAACTCATATCACCTTTTTCAAGATTTTTGTCATAAGACAAAAAACTTGATTAGAGATTTAAACTATCCCATTTGGAATATGAATTGTTCCGAAGCAGAAGAATGTCATAATCCTACAAGTTCCCATCACAGGAATGTCACACTCCGAAATTTCTTTAGTCGAGCAAAACCTTTGATTGCTATGAATTGGTCCGAAACAGAAGAATGTCATAATCCTAGAATAAGCTTTGGTTCTGGAGAGTTAGTTCTGATCCAGCATTGGAAGGTAATGGTGCCTCTCCCTATTAACCCCGTTTATCTTGGCTATCTTCTGACTCATCGGTTGATCCAGATCCAGCATTGGAGAACAACGGTGCCTTTCCCGGTCATTCCCGAGCATCCTGGCTAGATTCCGAATGAATGATTGATCGATTGATCCAGATATGACTTCTGTCGGAAGTTATAATGGCCTTGTGTCGATACGAAAGTTGAATAAATTTCCAACTTGATCTTGAATTCAGGCATAAATTAATTAAGAGTCAATATGGTTTAATATCTAGGGTGTGACTTCCCGTCATGGCTTAAACCGCCTTGTTCGATACGAAAGTTGAACAAATTTCCATCTTGATCTTGAATTTGGGGCGTAAATTGGTATGGGTCAATATATTGGTGTCTAGTGTAGGACTTCATACGTTGTGTTTAGAAACTAATATCAATTAAGTCTGGTTGGCATTAGCGTGTGAAAATCACGCTATACGTGTAGAACACGTTTCATTGCACAGAAATGCCCATATAACCGACTAACATTTTAATTTGGCTCAAAGGCCCTACAAATACCCGCATGGTACAAATACTCTTGTACAAATGCTCTATAAACTGAGATTTTAGAAATTCCTTGGCACGGCGTGTAAAATCACGCCTGTCACGGCAAAATCGCTATCCATTAACTTGGAATGCCAAACTAAACATCTCACGGGCCCCGCATTTGGGAACACCCGTCAAATCACCTTGAAATTACAATGTAACCGATTCACATTTCAATTTGAAAAAAAAACTGAAATCCTAACAACTCTCATAAACATAAACAACTCCCACACCAAGGACATTTTATATAAATGCCATCGATTATATATATATATATATATTCCTTGTGAAACGGAATAAAATGTACAACTCATGAGACAATTTGCTTGGCTTATTGGTTCACATACTCCTAGCTAATTATATATGGGTTTTTAATACAACCTACTTTACCTTATTATCATGATATTTCCCTTTAAAACAATTCAATAGTTCACTATACAAACTTTAATTTCCTGACATCAGCTATCTCTTTAAACGTATTTCCAGTTCATTCTCATATGTCCCTTTAAACTTAAAATCTTCAGACAACGTCTAACTTATATTTTCATGACCTCAGACAACTCTTAAAAGGAATGTGCAAGCTAATTTCTAATTCATATGTCCCATGTTCCTCGTAAAATATGAATTCTCGATATGGTGAACGAAACTTAATTTATATGTGATATGTATGAAATTTTATCAAGCAGTCAAATTTTCAATAACCTCCATAACACTCGTGGACATTCATTTAAATTGTTCGTCTGAGCGACTCCACTCGGTTGCAATATAATTGACTTAGCCTTGTATCATCTCCAGTGCGGTCAAAAGGAAAATCTACCATTGTATCGGTTGGACAGTTTTGCCAGTTTGCATAATTAAAACCCTGGGGGCACAGTTTCATTTCTATTGAAGACGAGGTATGTTTTGGCTAAACGAGGGTCTCGATTCAGTAATTTTGACCAAACAATTTGTATGTATCTTACAAAGGATGTCGAATCACCACATGGACTATACGTTCCTATATTGTCTCGATGTTTCCTATGGGACGGATATATTTCCCATTGACAATGTTTTCAACATAGCTATGGTTAAAATTGTGTCTTTATTCAGTACAATTTTCATGGAATTAATAGGATTATCTGGATAAATTCATGTTGTTTTCTCTGACAACTCCTTAAAAAGTAAGTTCTTTGTTTTTCTTCTTTTATATTCTACATGTATATTATTACGTGTACTCGGTGCCGTCCACAAACATTTAGACATACTGGAAAGCATGTTAGTCTGATTAATACTTACAGACACTCTCAGAATACACGTAATAGATGTAATTATGGCATAATCAATTTTCTAGCCATTCTTTTCTTGTATGGGCACACCATAATTGATTATTCAGTTACATTTCTGACTATCCGACTTGTCAACTCTGTTCAACTTTGGTTTGTTCGAAACTTGAACACATTAAAACCATTTCGATAATGCCTACATACAATGGCGATATATGTACAGCGATCTATCTATTTTTTAAATCGACATTTTAACCCAATCTGGGTGTGTTATAACCAAAATACCACTAACCATCCGTGTAGATATTTTTGCAAAACATTGGAACCATTTGGCTAAATGGAACATTCCTAAACCATACTTCAAACTTCAAGTGACTATAATGTCTTTAATTTTAAATATTTTTTTTTAATTACTTCAACTAATTTCTTTTATTTAAAGATATATCTCGCTGGACGCAACCAGTTTCTTGACAAACTGTCATAAATAACTAATGTTTTCAAATGGATAATCTGAGCACAATAAAACTAATAGTATACACTCAATTGACCGACATAACAGCCTTAACAAAAATTGAACCCACAATTCGTTCAAAACCAGAACTCACTAAACTCATAATGATTAACTTGACAACATCCTAAAATCATCAGTAAATTTAATACCTATATATCCTGAATAAAGGTGTAATAATTTAGACCAGCATACATGTAACTAATAATACCTCGAAAACTAACAATCTTTATTTCAAACCGACGCAACGATTTTTGAAACAACAATTTGACATAGAAACTCTGACACAACAGTAATTTCCAAGCATACCTAATATTGAAAAATTGACGCAACAATTTAAACTCTAACTGTGAATTCCCAGAACATAATTCCCTGCATAATTTAATAATTCACTGGGAGTCATTCTCGCGCAGATTGTCAAACCAATCTCATCCAATTCTTGGATGCCATAGGTCTGGACACATTATCCCAGTGATTATTTCATCTAGCTGATAAAATTTTTCAATTTTAATAATTACGGCGAATTTGCACAAAAATTTAGACCAGCAACAATTAACTAATAATACTTCGAAAATAAAAACCACTCTTTATTTCAAATCGACGCAACGATTAATGAAACAACAACTAGAAATTAACATACTGGCACAAGAGCAGTTTCTAAGTTTACCTTATATAGAAAAATTGATGGAACCATTTTAAACTATAGTTAAATCTACCTATTTACCTATAAAGAGTTGTGAACCATCTCCAAGAATTCCAAGAAATATCCTGCTCACGGCACCACGTCGACCTGTACCACTCTCGGGCTGGTCCCAGGTTCTTAGCATTAAGTTGGCAATTCTTAGAACACGTTGATGAAATTTATTATTACAAATATTTACAAAGTCACATCAGGTGGCCACGGAGAATAATACAACAACATCTTCTCACGCTGCACGTTAGTATCAGGTCTGCGTTCAGAAACAAGAGTGAGACCCGAGAGCTTGGCTCTGTCTGGTATATATGGGCTGAGAGGAAGTAAACACCATCGAGCAAAAATAGAGTTACATTTTAAAGGTGTCTTTTCATGTTGACAGAAATGTTCAACCGCCCTTGTCAACCATGTTTATCTCACAGTCACCACTATATAACCTAACACAAATCGAACTTCATAATTATATTCTAATTAACATAATAATAAAGTCCCGGCATTGACATCGACATCATTGCGATAAGCTCTTACATTACTGTGCGTGTCGACATTACGCGTGTGTCTTACTGCAAACCGAGTTATTGGGCTAATTATGTGATAAATAACTTTATAGACCCATCATTGTTGAAACATAATCTTCTGATCAGGAATAACAATTAAATTTCTGAGCCTGCAATACCGGGTTGTTTAAAATCTTATCATGGCAGTGTGAAGCCTACATACTGCAATCCCTCAACGGTCGATTGATTTTTATCGCATGCGGGTTAATTGTGAAGCGTATACCAAAATAATCACACACTCTCTGCATTCACGCCATTAGCCTCCGTATGGATCAGTACAGATCGTGATACTGTTACATGAACGTTTCCGACGTTCATCATGCAATAACTGAAGTGGTCACTTCATAAAAAGCGATAAACACCTTGGACTCGTTTCCAGCGCTCAGCCTCCACTACGCTAAGGCGCAACGTTCCGGCAAGTAGCGGAAGAGTTACGACATGGAGTTGGACGGAACAGTAAGCGGAGTGTCTGAGCCAGGTACGAAACTATGAACACCTACGTCACTTCAAGCCTATCGTGTGCACGTGCTCGCGGCGTGGTGTCCACTTCACTACAAGCGATGAACCACCTACGTCACTTCAAGCCGATCGTATTCACGCGCTCGCTGCGTGTTGTTATTGGGAACCTGTGCTGGAATTTGAACAACATATGTTACTTATAATTGTTCTGGTAGTTTTGGAAAGTTGTTCAAATTATTTACAATGAACCTTTACACATCTGTCAACAAAAATAGTTATCAGCAGATATGTTCTACTAATCAGCGACTGTGTCTATCGCTTGTTGCATTGACAGGTTTTTGTTCTTTGTTCACCATAACTTTTACATCAGCTCATACTCAGTGTTAAGGAGGCGCCCAATCATGAATTTTCATAAAATCGCAATATCAAACTATCAACACCTGTTCACACTCACTGTTCACCCTTCTAATTATGTAAAAACAAAGTCGTTTAAACAGAATAAAAACAACAATTTTCAAGGTTGGTCAGTGGAGAGTTTGACAGAAGATATTCGAACGAACGCATCTTATTGTCTAGCTTATGCACCCAACTATAGGGTGTGCGCTCGGTCTACTCGTGGTGGGGTTGTCGCACCGGGGGACCTATGCATAAAACAATATATAAAGTATTCAACCACATTTTCAATAATCTGACAGATATTATGTTGTTTTATGGTGACTTTTCCTTTAAAATGGTTCTGCAAATGCATGGCCGCCGAGAAACTAAAATATGAAATGAAAAAAACACAAGAACCATCTATATGTAGACCGTGATGGAGAAGAGCTGTGTAAAATGTCTTCTCTACCATGTCGTGCTATCGACCCTGACTCGAAGCAATAGTACAAGGATTTCGACGTCTACATGCACAGCTTGTTCTCCAGAAAATCCGCGCATTATCTGCTTATAATATAACTTATTTTAGGTAGATAATCTGCTTAGAATCTCATTTTGAGTCGATAATGTGCTGATACTTATAGATTTTTAGTCACGTTATCGACTCACAATGAGGGGATTCTAAACAGATTGCGCGCGGACACTGATACAAATAAGCCAACTCACGAGTTTCGGGTGTACGCTCTTTAACATGTGTTTTCACTGTGGCCAGCGCCATAAAACGAAATAACGGATACGACTTCATTATCTGCTTATTTCATAATAAAATAATCACATTATGTACTATTTCACATTATAGGTCGATTATGTGCGTATTTGCACGAGATTAAGTTGACATGCAGATCTTCTATCCGTTTTCCGGTGTAGATTTGTTCGTGAACTGTATATATAGCCATTGTTGGTCGATTTAAACTCAATATTTAAGTATCAGTCGGTACATGTATATTCTCGTCAACTGCAAGATACAGGTACATAATTATGCAACATACACGTTACACGCGATTCTGTGTTACATATATTGACAGGTGCGGGTGTACGATCCCTGCGGCAGCGCCACAGTAAAATATCATATTGTCGGACCAATGACTGTATACAGTAACCGGAAAGTCGGCAACTTTTATCACAATGTAACTGCAACAATTCCACACAACCTTGCTGTCAGCGAAGTCGTGGCTGTTTACTCAGCAGTTAGCGTTAAACAGAAGCAGAAGTTTGAACCTGATAATTCTTAAGTCTATGACTTATATGTAACGCCTGTAGAAATGTATCTAATATATTTATCGACCTATTTTGATTCATGAAACCGGTCCGGTGTGATACAGGAGAGTTTATTTCAAGGACGCCATGCATGTGTGTGTATATATACTCACAAGCAGCACACGGAAAGTAATTGCGTAACTAGTATGACCCACCATGAAACAAATTGTGATCCATGAACACTATAGCAGCATAACTGAATTAAGATTCAAATATACACAAAAATAATTGGTTGTAGGTTATAATTATAAATAAAAGTTACCAAATTACTTTGGTTAGAACCATAAACCAAACTCAGGACGGAGATAAGATTCATGTTCTATTTACACTTTTGCGTACAAAAGGTTTGACCCCCTAAAGTTGGTACCAATAATGGAACATTCTGAAAAACCGATTTCTTAAGTTGCGCATCCCCAAAAAGTGCCAAAAATCACTTCTATTTACACTTCCGCGTACAACGATGAATTTTGGGTTGATGATACTCCTAAGTGTACTGATTAAGAAAACACAACTTAAGAAAGGGATTTTCCTGGGGTTTTCAGATAAGAAAGGGGGTCCCATGCTGAACCCCAAAACGTGATTTTTCACTTTTTTTTACACTTTCGCGTACATCCATAATTTTTGGTCTCAAAGTACTTTGATATATACTAATTATAAAAACACAACTTAAGAAGCAACTTTTCCTGGGGTTTTAAGATAAGAAGGGGGTCATCGGGTCGCCCCTCAAAACGTAAAAAAATCACTTTTATTTACATGATAGCATTCGTCCAACGTGTGTGTATGTGCGTACACCCCTGGACCGTTGCACTATTACAACCAATACATCCCTAAATCGATACGATCAACTTAAGAAATATATATTCATGTCGTTTTCTAATAAGAACGAGACTTGTTAAACCCCCCCCCCCCCCCCCACACACCGATCCATTTTCTAGAATTATAAGTGAGCCAGTTTTATGAAAATTATAGCGGGAAAATCTAGTAAAATGTATACAAATGTATATATTTTCGTGAGGCTAAGACATAATGACACTTTTTTGGGCCAAAATTTAAACTCACCATCAAAGATATGACATTTTTTCACAAATATCTTCTAGATCAATTCATGCTGTTTGAACTGGTTGAGTAATGCAACTTTATTTTTTGTTTTGTATATTAACTGATCATTGGAACAATTAAATATGCAATTATTGGGGTCCTAACCCCTTCCGATCCCTCAAAAATTTGATTGTACAGAATGCGGTATAAAATTTCACCAAAAATCACAATTGGGATTCTAGTCACATTTCAACAAGAAATGAACAGAACTTTGTAATGTAAGTGAGGCATATCATTACCTATGAATATTCCAAATCACTGGAACCAAAATTCTTACTTTGGCTCAATATGGCCACCAAAATATGGAAAATGGTAAATATTACACCAGCGTGTCCTGCAATCGCTTACAAGTTGTATTGGTGTATACAATTGGCTATTCTGCATTCTATACATTGAATACTAACATGTCTGATGCACCATGGTTAATTGTTACTATTTTCACCACTGACATCGTCAAAAATATTGGACTTTTCTCTCACAAATTTGACATAAATATTGGCAAAAATTCAGTTTTCAGGTAAATTTTTCAGGTAAAATATAACTATCTTTGGATTGAAAGGCGTTTATTGTTTTGGTCTATCTTAAATGTGTCACACTACGGTGTTTATAGACCAAATTGCTCAAGATGGCTTCCAAAATGGCAACCAAATTTGTAAAATGCTAATTTTTTACATATATCCCGAACATTCTCTGCATTGTCCGAAAAGGTAGCAAATTGTGACTCACTTGGTTATTATACGTGTCAGTTAATTAACTGACAACTACATGTTCTATTCCCAGTTGTCCCAGTTCCGTATGGGGCATGACAAATCGAATTTTTGAGGGATCGGAAGGGGTTAGGACCCCAATAATTGCATATTTAATTGCTCCAATGATCAATTAATATACAAAACACAAAATAAAGTTGCATTACTCAACCAGTTCCAAACAGCATGAATTGATCTAGAAGATATTTGTGAAAAAATGTCATATTTTCAACTTCCGGCGGCCATTTTGAAGGCCATTTTGGATGGTGAGTTTCAACTTTGGCCTAAAAAAGTGTCATTATGTCTTAGCTTCACGAAAATATATACATTTGTATACATTTTACTAGATTTTCCAGCTATAATTTTCATAAAACTGGCTCACTAATATAGTTCTAGAAAATGGATCGGGTTGTGGGGAGGGGGGGGGGGGGTTACAAGTCTCGTTCTTATCAGAAAACGACATGAATATATATTTATTAAGTTGATCGTATCGATTTAGGGATGTATTGGATGTAATAGTGTATTCTATGATCTATGAGTGATGCAGAAAATGATAAGTCTTATATTAGATAGCAATATTGCATCATTCCACGCGTGTGCTGGCGTAAGACAATTGTGACGTTTTCGCACGAGTTAGTTGTAGCCGAACAATTGCAGAAATAAAGTGGTCAATTGCAGCGTGCTATGTATTTTGTCCACAATTCGAATGAAGTTCGGACCATAAATACCGTTAGTTCATGTACACGTGTGTGGGAAACGATACATCTAATATCGGTTGATAAACAACCTAAGAATGCCATCGACTGCTCTTGAATAGGTAGAGAATCAATATGTATGAAAAACGGTACGCCAAACATATCAATGATATCGTACCATACTTGTATTCTCTGATCGGACGTTGCAGAACATGCCAAAATAGCGTGTTCAACAATGTTGCTGAACGTAGAATTGCATACCTTACAATTGCCAGGTTCTGGAGAGGTGATTTTGGTCAACAGCTTGCACACGAGTAGGAATTTATGCTTTTCACAGTCGATAATTCTACATGAGCTATGGCATAGTTGGGCTGGAAAAAGGCAGTTGTGACTTTTGTTGAATGCCGTTAATGGTTGGTCGCCTCTCAGGCGGTTTTCTAGCTCAGTTTTGTTTTTATAGTTGATCTGCTGTGTAACAAGGGTTTTCCATTGACTTTTAGTTGGAAACTGACCATGTGAGGCATAGTCTACAATATATACGATGTGAGATTGTATTCATTTGCCAATATATGTACGTCTGTTAAAAATGAGGCAACGTTTGGTGTTTGATTAGATGTTTGGTTCGATACAAGGTTGTCGTTCAAGCGTGCAATGAAATTGTCCTTTGCAGCTCTCCCGTCTGGAGTTCTACACAGATTGCCAAAGAAACAGAGTTTTCGCTTGTTTATAAAGGAAGCGAGAGAGCTTAAACCAAGTAAGCCTTGTACACTTAAATTGAGTATAGTCTCAATCGCTTCCCTATCAGGCTATAGCAAATCTACACTTTGCATGGGTGAGAACAATTCCTACTCTTATAAATAGTAGGAATATCCACTATATCGTGTTTTCAGTGTAGGTTACAAACAACAAATTATTTTCCACAGGCGAGAGTGTTAACTATATGTCCCGCCGGCCATGAGTTAAGCCTATTTGAACTTCAGGTGGTCAATTTTCCCTTAGAACCTCATCCGATACAACAGTCTTTGACAACAAACGCGCCCTTTTCGGTATTTTTTTCAAACGATAATCTTGCGTTTCCAAAACTACCCCATTAGACCGGCCCCCAGATGAGGGTAGTGTCACACGAAAGGGTAGAAATTTTGACGCTATCTCCAATTATCCTTGTCCCATGGGGGTTCCAAAACACTGAGGTATCCAGGGCGGAACATGTGGAAAATATATTTTTTTGACCTTTTTGGTGTTTTTGACCTGCAAATTTCAGTATAATCAGTTAAAATAAGACAAATGTTGAATAAAATATACTTGAATATCAGATATTTATTCTATCTGGGTTGCTTAACATTTATGATGTCCAAAAAGTTATATTATCCAACAAATTTTGTGAAAAATTCACGAAAATGCCCAAAAAATGCATAAATTGCAGTGCTTTTTCAAAAAAGTTTTCCAGAAGATTTCCTATAAAATTTTCATTTTTCGGTATAAAGCTCTCGGTGGTGCATCAAAATTTTCAGCATTATATACCTGATTTAATACTATCAACATCACAATCAATGATATCCAAAAAGCCGAGATATTTCCAAAAACTTAACCCACCCCCCTAAAACTGATTTTATATCTGAAAATACCTGTCAAGTCAAAATAGCCCGTTTTCGTTCCGTTTTGTTAACCAATTCAGAGTCTTATCATATATAATGGATTTAGCATGTATCTGAGGAGGTTTATGTTATGGTAGAGTCTAGTTTGTTTAAATATTTGATTTTTTTGGGGTAAATTGGCTAAAATTTGTATTATATTTAAGTGAAATTTTTTGAAAAATTCCCATGACTTTGTCAGTTTTATGGATACAGCTGCACAACATGTACCACAATAAGCATAAATTCTTCCCCAATATCAGATATGAAATGCTATAATCATGTACCAGACCAGAATTGAGAAATAAAGTAAAACTTAACCCTACCCCAAGATAGTGTTCTCAATGCTTTCAGTTTTATGCTATACTAAACTCGAAAGGTCGCTCATACTAGTTGATAGAATTCATATTATAAATTGCAATAGTTCTGCCCACGGATTATGTAATCTCATCTTCCCTGTCACTGTCAATTTCATCAAATGTGATTGTATCAGTTAATAGAATTTCTGTGCAACATCTTATGAGAAGAATGGTTCAAACAACTCAGGCTGCCTATCGGCCGTCCATCCATGAAGTGCTACACCGGGAGTGGTTGATTTGGCAACGGTTGCAAGTGTCCACTGTTTTGCTATCATGTTGGCTCGTTTTGAGTGTAGAATTAAAGATTCCTCACATGGTGGAAGTGCAGAAAGATCAACTACTTTGGTTAGAACCATAAACCAAACTCAGGACGGAGATAAGATTCATTTCGGTTAAACATACATATCAATTACAGTATATGCAACATATACGATAACATAATGAAGTCTTGTGTAAATATTATGCCCACTAAATATGTGGTCCTGGGGCTAAATTAGAAAAGTTATAAACTATAGTGCAATTTACATGTGCACATAACAATCATGACAGTATACACATGTTCCACATTGAAGTGTTTATTATAAATAGCAGTAACTTTGTTGTGTGTGTGTGTGTGTACATATATGCTCGGATGTTTAGTGTGTTAACATAGAATCGTTACAATTTTATCTGATGACTCTCAAAAAAGCCAGAATTGCATAATTTGGAGCAATACGATATATATATGTATATTTAATAAGATGATTCGGTTTCATTGTCGCGTAACGGTCTACTCGAGTGGGAACGAGTCATAATTTAAAGTCTGTAAAATAAACATTATTATAACAAATCGTTGATACAGCATGTGTGGTCTATATATAAACTCAAAGCATGTTAATACTAAACGAATAACCGATTAGCTGCATGCATGCGAACGGCAGCATTCACGTGCGTGTGATCAAGGCATCGCGTTATCATTCATTCACGTTCTTGAGATCGCAAATCTGAATGTTTCAATTGAAACACATTCATAATATATATGCACACAATATTTCGAATATGTTATGGATTCATATTTCAGATGACATTCGCAGTCCAATTTATCAGTCTCAGATACACATTAGAAAACTCATCAGAACTCCTTAAGTAATACGCATATTTACTGCACAGAAACTCGGCGTTTGGCGCATCTTCATCTGTGCCGTTCGCATCTTTCTGGACCGACAGTGGTCCCTTCATATCGCGCGGATATTGAGAACGACACGGATTTTTTAAATTCTGTCAAATCGTATGCTTCGTTGACAGATTCAACTATATACCGGCATTTGTTTTGGAAGCGTGGGAGTCCAGGAACTATACCAGTGAATGGATGTTCTCGAAAAATTGAGTGAGCAAAAGCAAAAACACCATTGAAAAAATTCACCAAAAATAAATTAATGGTCTGATCTGGGAAAACTAAATGACAACTAGTGGATAAATACTCCTGCTTCGTGTGGACATATATACCCATACGATGCTCGATGTCTGTATTACGATGATAAACAAACATATCCCCATATCATATACGTGAAAATGACTTTCCCATATTCTCGGTTTTGGCGATACCCTCGGTTTTGGCGATACCACGTACACGGGGGTGAACAAGTTGTATTGAACGCGCGGGAAAACAGTTAGAAGTGTCACAACGACCATGGTAGACAACAGCTCACTGAGCTCATAATCAATATTCATTCGTGAATCGTGTATACCTACTTTGAGCAGAAAATATATTATTAAAATGTATTTCTACTTTTTGAAACTTAAGTGTTGTTGCCCAATTTCGCTCATTCGTCTGCTCCTTTGCCCAGTTGAAATACCGGCCAAATAGTAACCTAGCCTTTTATTTCTGATCAAGAAAATATACTTCTGGTTTGCCTACGACAATGAAGGCATTATTAAGCATTGATGATGTTATATGATCGACAGTTTCTAGGTTGCCATTGTAATCGATAATAGGGGGGATTGCGTCTGTGTGCTTGGTTTGCATAATTTCGTTTATGCTATGCTAAAAATATTTTGAGGAAGGTTAGTCTTTGACAGTATTCTGGACATCTTCCTCGTATTTGGCCCTTGCGTACTTTTTCACTTTTTCATATTGTTAACAGTGTTTCGTAATTTTTTGAATTTCGCTCAATCATTGTCCTTTTTGGATTTTATCGAAATCTTACGAAGTCTGTCTCTAATTCTGCTAATCATCGGTCGTAAATCTGATGTGAACCAATGTTTTTCTTTTGGTCTGATCAATATTTTAGATTGGGGAACACTCAACAGTGTCATCCATAATGTCTAGAAATTTCGAAGTAAACAATTCAGTCCCGGTGTCTACGTCGGGGGCTAATGCTAACGCGCATAAGCTCCACTCTTTATTCATAGTTGCCTTTTGCGTAGTTCCTTACTAATCGGGAATACGAACCATTACTGTTATACTCGTATTTCAAATATGCTATTACCGCGTAGTGATCTGAGATAGATTTGCCGAAGTCATCCACTTCTGATCCACACGAGATGACAGTGCTATTCACTATAATAGGGTCAACACGTGTCGATGTTGTCGATGTAACTCTGGTTGTTGATTCAATGACATTCAGGAGGCAATATTAAGATATTATTTCATAGCGATATTCAAACTTCAGATGAGCCGCCTGTGTGTTACATATATATTTGACCATCGCAAAGAAACCTTAGCGATAACGCAGTAGAGTGCCAAATTAAGGAAGAGGGTGCTGACAGGTTGTTACGTAACAGAACAGATATTCCGCGAATTAACATGCTCTGTCTCTATACACTTAATTGAATAACAGACACGGAACATCATTCTGTTGAAGTTCCAAAGGATCTCTTAAAACAAGAAGTGTATGTTCAAACGCAAATAACGCCGAGTCAAAATCAAGATGAATTTGATCAAAATCAGAATGATTGGCTCAAAACCTATTGGTATTGATCAAAACCAGAATAATTGGCTCAAAATCAATGGGATTTTATCACATTCAACAGGGGGGGGCCGGAAAAAAACTGCAGACACAGGGTGGAAAAACTCGGTTTGACCGGAAACCGAAAAAAACACCGGAGCATACAATTCTCGAGAAGGTGCTTGGTAACTTAGTTTAGATTATTATGACTAAAATGGTCATTGTCTACCAGTAGAACGCAGATTTGTACCTCATGATGTCATGACATGTACAAACATGTATATTGGTGATCGCAACGCTTTGTATACACTTTAAAAAATGACAACTAGTCATTACCTCGACTTTGAAAAAGATGCAAATGAGATGAGTGAGATACCAGCATATAACTGTTTTCTGATACCATTGGAGGAGAAATTGTTTAATACATGGGATAGTTCTGCAGTAAAAATTTGCCAGATGAGCGATCGCAGGGTAGAATTCTGACATAGTCGGCATTATTTATTAGCAAAGTGCACTATTTTAAATTCGATTCGAGCCGAGCTTTAGCCAGGCCTGAATCGAATTTAGTGGATGAGGTTAATAAATTGTATATATATAATTGCGACGAATTTAAGATCCATTTTATTACATAGTCACATTTTAGCAAAAAAAAACGACCGCGAAACGGCTGGGGTTAACAAAAATTAAAGTTGATTTCCTTATCACAACGAACTGTACCACTCTCGGGCTGGTCCCAGGTTCTTAGCATTAAGTTGGCAATTCTTAGAACACGTTGATGAAATTTATTATTACAAATATTTACAAAGTCACATCAGGCGGCCACGGAGAATAATACAACAACATCTTCTCATGCTGCACGTTAGTATCAGGTCTGCGTTCAGAAACAAGAGTGAGATCCGAGAGCTTGGCTCTGTCTGGTATATATGGGCTGAGAGGAAAACGTCCCGAACTCCAGATGTCGTGATTTGATTGGAACACGTATGCGCCGCTCCCATCAAAACACCAGATGGACAATTCCATCAACAACAGATGGATATTTCCATCAACAACAGATGGACAATTTAATAAGGTGTTTTGTTGAAAGCAGTGAACCCCAGAGGCAATGATCTAAATCATTCACCTGAGAGTTGTTGTTCCCAACATCAGGCCAGGACACTGACCCCAGCTACGAAAGTATTACATAACTCATATCACCTTTTTCAAGATTTTTGTCATAAGACAAAAAACTTGATTAGAGATTTAAACTATCCCATTTGGAATATGAATTGTTCCGAAGCAGAAGAATGTCATAATCCTACAAGTTCCCATCACAGGAATGTCACACTCCGAAATTTCTTTAGTCGAGCAAAACCTTTGATTGCTATGAATTGGTCCGAAACAGAAGAATGTCATAATCCTAGAATAAGCTTTGGTTCTGGAGAGTTAGTTCTGATCCAGCATTGGAAGGTAATGGTGCCTCTCCCTATTAACCCCGTTTATCTTGGCTATCTTCTGACTCATCGGTTGATCCAGATCCAGCATTGGAGAACAACGGTGCCTTTCCCGGTCATTCCCGAGCATCCTGGCTAGATTCCGAATGAATGATTGATCGATTGATCCAGATATGACTTCTGTCGGAAGTTATAATGGCCTTGTGTCGATACGAAAGTTGAATAAATTTCCAACTTGATCTTGAATTCAGGCATAAATTAATTAAGAGTCAATATGGTTTAATATCTAGGGTGTGACTTCCCGTCATGGCTTAAACCGCCTTGTTCGATACGAAAGTTGAACAAATTTCCATCTTGATCTTGAATTTGGGGCGTAAATTGGTATGGGTCAATATATTGGTGTCTAGTGTAGGACTTCATACGTTGTGTTTAGAAACTAATATCAATTAAGTCTGGTTGGCATTAGCGTGTGAAAATCACGCTATACGTGTAGAACACGTTTCATTGCACAGAAATGCCCATATAACCGACTAACATTTTAATTTGGCTCAAAGGCCCTACAAATACCCGCATGGTACAAATACTCTTGTACAAATGCTCTATAAACTGAGATTTTAGAAATTCCTTGGCACGGCGTGTAAAATCACGCCTGTCACGTCAAAATCGCTATCCATTAACTTGGAATGCCAAACTAAACATCTCACGGGCCCCGCATTTGGGAACACCCGTCAAATCACCTTGAAATTACAATGTAACCGATTCACATTTCAATTTGAAAAAAAAACTGAAATCCTAACAACTCTCATAAACATAAACAACTCCCACACCAAGGACATTTTATATAAATGCCATCGATTATATATATATATATATTCCTTGTGAAACGGAATAAAATGTACAACTCATGAGACAATTTGCTTGGTTTATTGGTTCACATACTCCTAGCTAATTATATATGGGTTTTTAATACAACCTACTTTACCTTATTATCATGATATTTCCCTTTAAAACAATTCAATAGTTCACTATACAAGCTTTAATTTCCTGACATCAGCTATCTCTTTAAACGTATTTCCAGTTCATTCTCATATGTCCCTTTAAACTTAAAATCTTCAGACAACGTCTAACTTATATTTTCATGACCTCAGACAACTCTTAAAAGGAATGTGCAAGCTAATTTCTAATTCATATGTCCCATGTTCCTCGTAAAATATGAATTCTCGATATGGTGAACGAAACTTAATTTATATGTGATATGTATGAAATTTTATCAAGCAGTCAAATTTTCAATAACCTCCATAACACTCGTGGACATTCATTTAAATTGTTCGTCTGAGCGACTCCACTCGGTTGCAATATAATTGACTTAGCCTTGTATCATCTCCAGTGCGGTCAAAAGGAAAATCTACCATTGTATCGGTTGGACAGTTTTGCCAGTTTGCATAATTAAAACCCTGGGGGCACAGTTTCATTTCTATTGAAGACGAGGTATGTTTTGGCTAAACGAGGGTCTCGATTCAGTAATTTTGACCAAACAATTTGTATGTATCTTACAAAGGATGTCGAATCACCACATGGACTATACGTTCCTATATTGTCTCGATGTTTCCTATGGGACGGATATATTTCCCATTGACAATGTTTTCAACATAGCTATGGTTAAAATTGTGTCTTTATTCAGTACAATTTTCATGGAATTAATAGGATTATCTGGATAAATTCATGTTGTTTTCTCTGACAACTCCTTAAAAAGTAAGTTCTTTGTTTTTCTTCTTTTATATTCTACATGTATATTATTACGTGTACTCGGTGCCGTCCACAAACATTTAGACATACTGGAAAGCATGTTAGTCTGATTAATACTTACAGACACTCTCAGAATACACGTAATAGATGTAATTATGGCATAATCAATTTTCTAGCCATTCTTTTCTTGTATGGGCACACCATAATTGATTATTCAGTTACATTTCTGACTTTCCGACTTATCAACTCTGTTCAACTTTGGTTTGTTCGAAACTTGAACACATTAAAACCATTTCGATAACGCCTACATACAATGGCGATATATGTACAGCGATCTATCTATTTTTTAAATCAACATTTTAACCCAATCTGGGTGTGTTATAACCAAAATACCACTAACCATCCGTGTAGATATTTTTGCAAAACATTGGAACCATTTGGCTAAATGGAACATTCCTAAACCATACTTCAAACTTCAAGTGACTATAATGTCTTTAATTTTAAATTTTTTTTTTAATTACTTCAACTAATTTCTTTTATTTAAAGATATATCTCGCTGGACGCAACCAGTTTCTTGACAAACTGTCATAAATAACTAATGTTTTTAAATGGACAATCTGAGCACAATAAAACTAATAGTATACACTCAATTGACCGACATAACAGCCTTAACAAAAATTGAACCCACAATTCGTTCAAACCCAGAACTCACTAAACTCATAATGATTAACTTGACAACATCCTAAAATCATCAGTAAATTTAATACCTATATATCCTGAATAAAGGTGTAATAATTTAGACCAGCATACATGTAACTAATAATACCTCGAAAACAAACAATCTTTATTTCAAATCGACGCAACGATTTTTGAAACAACAATTTGACATAGAAACTCTGACACAACAGTAATTTCCAAGCATACCTAATATTGAAAAATTGACGCAACAATTTAAACTCTAACTGTGAATTCCCAGAACATAATTCCCTGCATAATTTAATAATTCACTGGGAGTCATTCTCGCGCAGATTGTCAAACCAATCTCATCCAATTCTTGGATGCCATAGGTCTGGACACATTATCCCAGTGATTATTTCATCTAGCTGATAAAAATTTTCAATTTTAATAATTACGGCGAATTTGCACAAAAATTTAGACCAGCAACAATTAACTAATAATACTTCGAAAATAAAAACCACTCTTTATTTCAAATCGACGCAACGATTAATGAAACAACAACTAGAAATTAACATACTGGCACAAGAGCAGTTTCTAAGTTTACCTTATATAGAAAAATTGATGGAACCATTTTAAACTATAGTTAAATCTACCTATTTACCTATAAAGAGTTGTGAACCATCTCCAAGAATTCCAAGAAATATCCTGCTCACGGCACCACGTCGACCTGTACCACTCTCGGGCTGGTCCCAGGTTCTTAGCATTAAGTTGGCAATTCTTAGAACACGTTGATGAAATTTATTATTACAAATATTTACAAAGTCACATCAGGTGGCCACGGAGAATAATACAACAACATCTTCTCACGCTGCACGTTAGTATCAGGTCTGCGTTCAGAAACAAGAGTGAGACCCGAGAGCTTGGCTCTGTCTGGTATATATGGGCTGAGAGGAAGTAAACACCATCGAGCAAAAATAGAGTTACATTTTAAAGGTGTCTTTTCATGTTGACAGAAATGTTCAACCGCCCTTGTCAACCATGTTTATCTCACAGTCACCACTATATAACCTAACACAAATCGAACTTCATAATTATATTCTAATTAACATAATAATAAAGTCCCGGCATTGACATCGACATCATTGCGATAAGCTCTTACATTACTGTGCGTGTCGACATTACGCGTGTGTCTTACTGCAAACCGAGTTATTGGGCTAATTATGTGATAAATAACTTTATAGACCCATCATTGTTGAAACATAATCTTCTGATCAGGAATAACAATTAAATTTCTGAGCCTGCAATACCGGGTTGTTTAAAATCTTATCATGGCAGTGTGAAGCCTACATACTGCAATCCCTCAACGGTCGATTGATTTTTATCGCATGCGGGTTAATTGTGAAGCGTATACCAAAATAATCACACACTCTCTGCATTCACGCCATTAGCCTCCGTATGGATCAGTACAGATCGTGATACTGTTACATGAACGTTTCCGACGTTCATCATGCAATAACTGAAGTGGTCACTTCATAAAAAGCGATAAACACCTTGGACTCGTTTCCAGCGCTCAGCCTCCACTACGCTAAGGCGCAACGTTCCGGCAAGTAGCGGAAGAGTTACGACATGGAGTTGGACGGAACAGTAAGCGGAGTGTCTGAGCCAGGTACGAAACTATGAACACCTACGTCACTTCAAGCCTATCGTGTGCACGTGCTCGCGGCGTGGTGTCCACTTCACTACAAGCGATGAACCACCTACGTCACTTCAAGCCGATCGTATTCACGCGCTCGCTGCGTGTTGTTATTGGGAACCTGTGCTGGAATTTGAACAACATATGTTACTTATAATTGTTCTGGTAGTTTTGGAAAGTTGTTCAAATTATTTACAATGAACCTTTACACATCTGTCAACAAAAATAGTTATCAGCAGATATGTTCTACTAATCAGCGACTGTGTCTATCGCTTGTTGCATTGACAGGTTTTTGTTCTTTGTTCACCATAACTTTTACATCAGCTCATACTCAGTGTTAAGGAGGCGCCCAATCATGAATTTTCATAAAATCGCAATATCAAACTATCAACACCTGTTCACACTCACTGTTCACCCTTCTAATTATGTAAAAACAAAGTCGTTTAAACAGAATAAAAACAACAATTTTCAAGGTTGGTCAGTGGAGAGTTTGACAGAAGATATTCGAACGAACGCATCTTATTGTCTAGCTTATGCACCCAACTATAGGGTGTGCGCTCGGTCTACTCGTGGTGGGGTTGTCGCACCGGGGGACCTATGCATAAAACAATATATAAAGTATTCAACCACATTTTCAATAATCTGACAGATATTATGTTGTTTTATGGTGACTTTTCCTTTAAAATGGTTCTGCAAATGCATGGCCGCCGAGAAACTAAAATATGAAATGAAAAAAACACAAGAACCATCTATATGTAGACCGTGATGGAGAAGAGCTGTGTAAAATGTATTCTCTACCATGTCGTGCTATCGACCCTGACTCGAAGCAATAGTACAAGGATTTCGACGTCTACATGCACAGCTTGTTCTCCAGAAAATCCGCGCATTATCTGCTTATAATATAACTTATTTTAGGTAGATAATCTGCTTAGAATCTCATTTTGAGTCGATAATGTGCTGATACTTATAGATTTTTAGTCACATTATCGACTCACAATGAGGGGATTCTAAACAGATTGCGCGCGGACACTGATACAAATAAGCCAACTCACGAGTTTCGGGTGTACGCTCTTTAACATGTGTTTTCACTGTGGCCAGCGCCATAAAACGAAATAACGGATACGACTTCATTATCTGCTTATTTCATAATAAAATAATCACATTATGTACTATTTCACATTATAGGTCGATTATGTGCGTATTTGCACGAGAGTAAGTTGACATGCAGATCTTCTATCCGTTTTCCGGTGTAGATTTGTTCGTGAACTGTATATATAGCCATTGTTGGTTGATTTAAACTCAATATTTAAGTATCAGTCGGTACATGTATATTCTCGTCAACTGCAAGATACAGGTACATAATTATGCAACATACACGTTACACGCGATTCTGTGTTACATATATTGACAGGTGCGGGTGTACGATCCCTGCGGCAGAGCCACAGTAAAATATCATATTGTCGGACCAATGACTGTATACAGTAACCGGAAAGTCGGCAACTTTTATCACAATGTAACTGCAACAATTCCACACAACCTTGCTGTCAGCGAAGTCGTGGCTGTTTACTCAGCAGTTAGCGTTAAACAGAAGCAGAAGTTTGAACCTGATAATTCTTAAGTCTATGACTTATATGTAACGCCTGTAGAAATGTATCTAATATATTTATCGACCTATTTTGATTCATGAAACCGGTCCGGTGTGATACAGGAGAGTTTATTTCAAGGACGCCATGCATGTGTGTGTATATATACTCACAAGCAGCACACGGAAAGTAATTGCGTAACTAGTATGACCCACCATGAAACAAATTGTGATCCATGAACACTATAGCAGCATAACTGAATTAAGATTCAAATATACACAAAAATAATTGGTTGTAGGTTATAATTATAAATAAAAGTTACCAAATTATGAATTTCCTCAATAATACACTAATAGTATAGTAAAATGATAATAAGAATGCGATATTATCCACAACACACTTTGTGTGAGACGAGCATTTTTGCAGTTTGCAGTGCAATATTGCCAGCGTATGAACGTACCCTAACATGCTATTTATGCGTCATTCATTATTGCGATAAGAATTAAAAAAAATCTATATTTTAATATTCTTTCTGTATGTAGCGGTTTTAACTGAATTATGTGACTATTTTAACAGCAATAACCATCGCGAAGGCCATTCGTATTTTAACTTTGCGTCAACCCGTTTTATACAAAAGTGTCATTGGTTAGTAGTTATCCCAAAGTACCTTTATACAATAAGTTCAATAAACGTTTGTGGAACTTAATATCTAAACATCTTACCCAATAGATAGGGCTCCTGTTGCACTTTTGTATATATGTCGTCTGTGTTTGTCACCTTAAAGGCACGGGCGGCGTTCGTTGCAGACATATCATATTTGTTCAAATCGCCATCAACAGAAGGAACACCAATATATATACAGTTCCGCTCATATGCCAAACATAACCAGCGCGTAAATAGTATATTGTTGTCAAGACGTACGATGATGTACGTAAACAAGAGACTGCTCGTGTTACATAATTTGTGCTTCTGTTTACATAACACATCGCAATTCTATTGATTAATCACACACAAATGATACAAACGCTATTTATTATTTCCATATCAGGAAAACAGTAACAAATAATGCTCTTTATGTTTACCATATCCGGATCTAAACAAAAGCCAGGAAACGTAACGTTTTTTGCTTTTGTTAACACAACAAAGGGGGGGGGGATTGACAATAACATACTGTTTATGCCATATTTCTGATTGGCATAAGAACAAAGTCTGTCTATATCTTACTATTCCTTCTGTTTATGTCGGTTTTTGACGGAGGTGAATATTTTAACAGCATACCCACCACCAACGCCGCCCGTATCTTTAACATCACTCCAAACGAGAAATATATCACTTCAATGTATACTGTAATATTTGTGTGGGATTATCCCTTTAGTATAGTATAGAAAGAGTTACATTTTGCCACTCAATCACGATTACCGACTGCTCTTACATGTGAGAATCGGTACCATATTTATGCCGCGTTTACCGCTGTTACGATTCCGGAACTGATACAGATTATACGAACATATCGGTGTACGAATTAAAAAATGGTACAACTCAAAACGTTCAGCGAAAAAGCGCGAAAAATAAAACTGTTTGTGTATTAATCGATATACATGAAAACAATGAAGTGACATTTTTGAAGTCAGCAGCCTATCGTTGGTCAATGATGTCACTTTACTTACATGTAGTTCGAATGAATGTCCAGGACATTAGGGTAAACTAAGGAAAATATACCACTGAAGAGATTTTTTTCAGAATTTGTAGGCGAATATATTTAGAACAACATATTAAAGGTCCCCTAAAAATCCGAGGTGAGCATTTTATGGTATATAGCAATTTCCCCCAGGGTGCATATTTAAGTGAAATAAAAATATATGAATATTGGTCGGGGAGTGTTAATATGGTTACCTTTTGCAAAAGTCAACGATAGTTTATATATAATTGATTATGTATAGCCAATAATTACTTTGGGGGTAAAACAACAGTAGTAAATGAATTTTTGAATTTTTGAAAACCATTATTATTTGGCCAATTGTAGTATGATTACCAGTATCAACACAACTAAACGTTCAGTAATATAAATGCACAGGCTGTACATTTATATCGAGCATGGCGACCATACATGTAGTAGAGACTCTTGTGTCCATTTTTTGGCACCCTGTGAATTTTGTGAAGAAATATAGCGACTATGCTAATAATGTTACATGATATACCAGGCATCAGAAAATAAATGTTAGACACATGGGGTCGCGAATGGATGGATTTATGACGTCATCATGATGGCCGCCATCCAAAATTTCAGAGTTGGCACTGAGTCAGTTTGGTCAATAGCTGGTGATGAATTTCATATCGAAAACTGAATATTTCTCTACTGCTGTGATACTATTACAGCAGGCTTTCCTCTTACTGACAATTTGGCCACATTAATCCAAGATGGCCTCCAAAATGGCGACCGAAATTTGGAAATTTGATGAATTTTGGGACTCGATTCAGGTGTTAAACAGAAAATAGCTGAATTTGATGAAGAGCATGTTCAATAATTTTAAATATATCGATTGCCATATAATAACAACCAAAAACAGTGCATTTACATTCAAGATGGCGGTCACTCAAATCTGTCCAATTTCCATTATATCACTCCTAATGCGCGATTTAGTGAATATAGGTGAATATGTTTTTTATCCAAGTTGGCAAAAGAACATGGAGTTATGAAACAGTAAGAATAATTTGTGAGCCATGGCTGTTTATACCAAAGAATTCAAGAGAATCCACCAAAATGAGATAAAATAATCAACATTGCAGCCATGAACATTTCAGAGTGTCAGGAAGGAAATATTAGATAGGAAAATGATTATATTTCTACATTAGTGATACCATTTATCACACTTCCTCTTGGTAGAGAAATTTGGTCCTCAAAATCTAAGATGGCTCCCAAAACGGCTACCGAATTTGGAAAACAAAATATGATTTTTCACACCTTCCTGTTTGAAATCGGTGGCTCATTGCAACATTATTTTGAATAAATTATGATATATAACTACTCCGTAAGCATAACATGTTGGATTGATATATTTTTATGCATGTGCATCTAATTCAAAATGGCGACTAAGGTGGTTACCAGAATAGAGAAATAATCCAAAGTTACTAAAGTTTCATTGTTAACGCTCCAACGTGAGTTTCCGTGACTTCTGGTGAACACATTTATTCGATGTTGGCTAAATACCCAGTCATTCTGAAACAATATGAATAATTTGCGAACTCGCTGTTTATTCTTGACATTTCAAGAGCATAACATCATAGAAACCCATCATTATATGAACATCCGGAATAGCCTGATCGGGTGACTGGAATGAAAATACTTTATAATTACTTAACTTTGATTGCGCCCATAGCGGGTTTGGTTAAGAGTTCACTTGACTCTTCTATTCTCTAAGCATCGACCACCATGCTATGTGCATTCTATCGAAATTCAGTGACTCACAGAAAATAACTGAATGACATCAAACAATGTAGTACCCAAAACAAGTAGCAGTACACAAGGTGTTGTCAATAAAGACAGCTTCCATGCTTTACAATTATTGTATAATATGTCTAAATATAAGAACAGGACCTCATATTTGTGGGATTCGTCGGTGATATCAATATACATGTGTAACAATTCCTTTGTCGTATATCACCAAATGAGAGCCTATAAATGTGTGCTCTATACGTCTTCTCCGAACAATAATCGCGTTGGCGGATTTATGCACTCTTCTGTAAACTACAGGGAAGTCAATCTGAAACATATAGCCCATGAAATTAGCGGCTGAATTGGAAATTGTATTATAACTTTTATTATGATTTGCCATATATACTCTCCAACAACCGAAGAAAACATGCTGTTGCAGATTTCTGATATGCAATCGGAGAGTTTTCTGGTGAGCTCTCTGTTCACTTGTGGAGTGTGTTTATGATTTATCTGTAGTTGCTGCGGCGAGTTGGTTGTCAATAGACTCTCATCAATGCGACCATATCTTGCACGAAGTAATACGAGTATCAAATGTGCCGACTTCCGTCTTGACGAGTGTGCCAATGGCTCAACTATTCAAACGAATTTAGATTAATGAGACACACACATATGCTAAAAACAGGAAACTAAAATGGCACGTGTCAATGTATCTTATTAAACACAATTGTCTCATATATTGATATGAAATACGGTTCTAATGCTCTGCACTACATTATGTACGGCCTGTGTGGCGTCGGTATTTCTAAATTGAGCAAGTATATTTCCCAGTGGCATTATGATAGCAATAAAAAGTTGCTCCTAGATATTGTAACTGGTGGTGGCCGAATATAATCAACATGGTCAGATATTCATCAAGAATAGACAACGAATAAAGTAAATATGCCCCAAACGCAATACCATAGCCGTAAATGTGGATAACTCTCGGTGTTCTGACTTTAGTGATTCTTTTGAGTTTGGCGTATTCGTTATGGTCTAAAAGTAATACATAAGCACATATTCAGTTTGAGTTTCTGGCTTAAAGTGGAAATGATCTTTTAAGTTATATTGGCCAATTCCATGTCAGGTTTCTACTATCTAAGAATCCATTTTGATATTGTTTCGGTTTTAAAAAACCGATTATTTTCAAACGTATTCACAATATACCAAACATAGCATGATATTATCTCATTAATATGGGAGAATATATCTACGTCCGTTGCTAAATGCCATTTGAAAAAGGATATAGGTGAACATTTGTCAAATTTTATAATTTTGAGGTTTTTTTTTGTGGTAATTTTGGCAATCATCTTTGATCAAATTGATCAATTTCAAGCGTACGTTAATGACAATAGCCATATTATAAAACTGTACAATTTTTTTTTAATCTGCCCATTTCTATCAAACATTATCCAGAATCACGAGAAGCAAGTTTTTGGGGGAATGACTTTTCTGTATATAAATACTCTAGGTATCCATTAAATTGTCGAAATCGACTGTGTACCATTGTATTTACAAACTGTCAACTGAGTCAACTTGTATGACAACATTTTGTGTCTTTGGATTGGTCTTAAATGACTCAATATTGATGATGATAATTATATTTTCATTCGTACTGTGGAATGGTATTGTGATTATTTTTAGTCTCCCTGTTGTAGCATTTCTTAATATTATTTCTTTATACACAGTAGTTTCCGTACCTATTGAATATGTTCTTATTTGCAATTTGCTATTTGTGTGATTATTTATAGTTCAGGGTCATGTTCATATTAGTGTCGTCTTTCGTGATTGTGGACTGGTGTGAACTATATAGATATAAATTATCTATAATAACTTTTCTTTATATCACCCCTCCTCGCGATCAGTAATAATACGGGGTAATATTCAGAAACTGATATTGAGATCTGCGAGGCTATATGTCGGCGAATAATTGGGATTTAAACCGAATCAAAAGTCAAGATTACAGAATTTCTGTATTTACGAATAAAAGCGTCTTAAATGTGACTATATTCGGTAGGTGGAAAATACGTGAAATCGCCATATCTGTAAACCTCACTTTCGTCCAGTGATGGCTTCCTGTTAATTTTTCATATCAAAAACGCGTAGCATTGATTATTCTACTCCACATATATAGCCCCGCTTCAGGACATTTCCAGACGTATTAATATTTGATTTTTGAGGACCTTTGCTCTGTTAAGTGCTTAGATTGCCAAACTAAAGTTTAATTTGAAACAGTTATACACCAGGCGTCACGTGAGGTATGTGTTCACAAAGGGAGCATACGTTTCAATTGGTTGAAATGTTCATCGCCAAACATGCAACGGCCATTGCATTGATACACCAATAACCACACACTCACTGCCAAAACAAAGTAAGGAACGCCTTGATATGACGATTGCCACGTTATTATGTCGACGCGCTGCCAGCTCACCGGCAAATAGACTCAAATGTTGGTTTATCGGTTCTCTTATACGACATTCGAATTTGTTTTCGGTTGGCATGTATCTTTTCTTTGTCATTTGTTCTAATTGTCCCCCGATAAAAATATTTTTGGGAAATAACGTTGAGGTCTATCACGTTTTGACGTGAGTCCTAGAAATATTTGACTGTCCACAATGATACTGACAAAATAATCGACTATGATTTACACCGTCGAATTTATACCATTTATAACTCAACGACTACGTACCCCAGGTATCCAATTAGCCTGTGTGGGAAAAACCTAGGTCAGTTATACCTGAGTCATGTCCGGATGCTGGTGAGTCAAGTTATGCCCCAGCATGCATATTAATATATGCCTAGAATCCAAATGTATAGGCATCTCCCCCACCCCAAACCCTGACTCAAACAACCTTTTCTCGGCAGAAGTAAATTTCTCGCCATTTCATCACTAAATTAAGCCAAAATAAACATAAAACAATAAGAGGATATTGTGCCATGTATGTGCTGGGTGGGGAGAAATCCCCCACTCCCAAGTGGCCTACCCTGACTCAAACAACTTTTTCTCGGAAGAAGTTAATTTCTCGACGTGTCATGAATATAAAAAGCAAAACAAGCAATACAACCATAAGACGATTTTGTGGGATGTAGTTGCTGGGTGGGGGTGTATCCTGACCTGGACATCTCCCCCACCCCAAACCTTGTCTCAAACAACGTTTTCTCGGAAGAAGTTAATTTTTCGCCGTTTCATGATTTTATAAAGCAAAAATAGCAATACAACTATAAGAGGATTTTTTGTTATGTAGAAGCTGGGTGGGAGATATTCTGCGAGTTATCCTGCCTGGACATCCCACCACTCACCCAAAATCCTGACTCAAACAACTTTTTCTCGGGAGAAGTTAATTTCTCGCCGTTTCATGACTATATAAAGGTGCTGGGTGGCCTTGACAATTAAAAAAAATAAATTAAAAAATAAACCGCCTAAACATTTGTCTGGACATATCAAGATCAAACTACTAAACGCGTGGAAAAAAAATTTTCTCACTTGAAAAAAAGAGAGAAAATTTCAGGGTCAAACGCTATCAAATTAGTGAATTTTTTGTTTAGTCATACATGGGGGAAGATATCCATGGTGGGGTGATATCCAGGAGGAGATATCCTGTTACATCAGTCTTTCATTTTATCAAGCACCGGAGTGAAAACATTGTGAAGTAATTGCGATGTTTAAATGATGCATGAGTAAATTCTACACACATGTTTAGACCCATTTAATAGTTAATTCAGGCAATTAATTTCTATGTGAGAACAGCAAGAGAATATTAATGTAAACTGATAAAATTGCATAAGTGGAATTAACAAGCAAGTGGTAAATAACTGTATAAACCGATATGAATGGATTTTAATAAACCGTTCTGTTATATATTTTTAAATACTCATATCTGTCTTTTTATGATGATTAATTTGCTTTAAATTCAGATTTCCATGGCTACGGAATAGTTTTAGGACAATAATGGGGAAAACATGTTTTAAGACAGAATCAACCTATATCCAAACTTATATTCATTTGTTGTAGATATATATGCCAAATTTGACGCTTTTACCATAAAATGCACGATTTTCATTTATCCGCCCCCCCCCCTACTACAGGGCCAGATATACTTGTCAATCTACACCATACGAGGCGTAATGATAATATATGCATGGCCTCATGTAATGCACTCCTGGTATCAACTTTGAAATTATGGTATCGCATGAGGGCTAATTAAAATACATGTATGGTCCCATGAGGGTTAGTTATTCAGAGAGGGTTATTTAAAACATGGTCCGATGCGGGTTAATTATAATATGGTCCAACGAGTGTTAATACAAATATGGTCACATGATGGTTAATTAAAATGGTACCATTATTGTTAATTAAAATATGTTCCCATAACTGATCAGGTTTTATTAATATATGGCCCCATGGGGGTTAATACAAATGTGGACACATGGGGGTTAATTCAAACATGGTCACATGAGGGTCAATATGGTCCCATAAGGGTTAATTGAAGTTGAAATATGTTCGCATTATGAGGGTTTATTCAAATACAAATATGGTGTAACCGGTGTTTATTAAACAACGGTTCCATGAGGGGGGTGTAAATACAAATATAGTCCCATGAGGGTCAATTCAAATATGGTCCAATGACGACTAATTAAAATATGCCCCCCATGATGATCAATTACAACATGGTACCAGTATGGTTAATTTCTGAACATTGTTCAATTCATATATCAATCTGATATATGCTGCGTACACAACAATAAAAATTATGTTTAGAATAAGGTCACATTGTATGTTAAACAATAATGTGAAGGGTGAGTGCAGTTACTCAAAGTTGTATGCGCCTTGGGAAACACATTCACGATAAAATTCGTCCTATTAAGCTAATAAATATCATAAGGTTGATAAACATACAGTTGAACACAACAAACAATGGCAGAGTATCTCTCTCCAAAAAGAATTACGTCAACTCGGACCAGATAAAAATTGGAAAGACAGATTTAAATCACTCATCGATGAACTGAAGCTCAAGAGAGAAGCTCTTTATGGGAACAAACTTAATAAAAAGCCCGGGGCTTGTTGTTTAATACCCTTTCAAATTCACCTACCTATACTATATTGTCAAACTTTTGCTAAATGTTCACATATGTTACATGTATGATTGGAATAAAATATTTACATTAAGAGAGAAATTTATAATTAAAAATGACGAAGTTACCAAAAATAACGTAAACAAGAAGAAGTAACAACTAGAGGTCAGATTCCATGGAATCAGATATACTTCCATGGTATCCCATTCCATGTGTGTGTTATGCGTATAGGTGTGTTCATCTTCACCCGAATGCATATTGGTGTTTTGTGATCCGATGGTGGACTTGCATTGACATATCTAAATAAGATATATATTCCAAAAGGTTATGTGATTTGGTTCGACCCACCGTGGATGCTTAATGACAGTCTATTGCATCATGGTCGTGACCAACTGAGCCACCATTTACCCCAGCCAATCAGATAATTTTTATTCGGTAGGGATATATTTAGAGCTAATTATAACCCCTCCCAAGATGCCCATATCAATTTCAACGGTCACGAAATTTGGCATGTCTGATTATATCGTAATCGACATGTAGATCAAAAGGGTGTAAAGCATATTAATGTACCATAACTCTGTTATTTCACATTTATTTGATAGTTCTTTCGGTTTCGGATTCAGAATCTTTTAGTTTCAATGGCGGAGGAAAGACCGCTTGGTTAATTAATTAATTAGTATTTCAGTGCGTCATCGCTACACTATAGTCATTAACGTCTTTGTAATAGAGTGAACTGTAATCGAGACATAACTATATCACAATCGATAATGCTAGATGAGTGCGTACCCTTCCGCTCTGAAACTAATGTTGTCCTTATATACTACCAAACACATGCAGTGTTCAAAATATAAAACACTTGATTAGCGATTTCCCATTTTTTCCCGTTTACGAGTTTCGGTGGAATTTGCCAAAAGCCTCGACCCTCCCCGGGGCGTACGCCACCTCTCCGTTGGACAGGTTACTTTTATAGTAGATCGGACATACCTATAGTATATCGGTGAACATATTCATGCATTTGCCTTGCTCCTTGATAAGTCCGTTTGAATTTGCGTCATAAAGAGTGGGTTTGAATTTGAGTAATATAATATATATCACCCGTTAACAACGTTACACGTTGCCAGTGTTAAACCGTCCACTCTAAAACTTTGAAAAGCGTACAAATCTTGCGTTTAGATACTACTAATCACATCCACTCGTCGAAAAGTTTTTATCTCAATATCTGATTTTCGGAGTAATTTCCCCCATTTTATTTTCGGTGGAATTTGCCAAATCTGAACCGACCCAGACACAAACACTCCGTTGAGCAGGTTGCGTTTATAGTAGAGAAGTCAAATTTTGGATGCGTACCTACAGTATACCGACTTACATGCCACTGCATTAAACTCGCTCCTTCATTAGCCCGTTTGGATTTGGGGCTAAAAATAGGTTAGTGATGGACTACTTAAGTATACATATTTATGTTATATAGCGTTGTCACGAGTAAACCGTTCCATCTGAAAATTAGAAAATCGCACTGTAGATGCGCGTGAACACTACCCATCAGATGTACTCGTCAAAAACATTTTATCTCGATGTTTGAATTTTCTCCCCTTTGCAATTTTCGTGAAATTTACCTAAAGTCTCAACCCACCCCGACTCGCATTCTCCGTTGGGCGGGTTATTTTAAAAGTATATCGGTCAAACTTTTGGGACGTATGCCAACGTACTTGCTACAGCATTATCTTGCTCTCAAATTAACCCGTTTTTATTTGGCTGGAAAAATAGGTTCAATATTTCCATTCACCGTAACGCGGAAAGGCCTGGGATAAAAAGCTTTTAAGCGGTATATTCGGGTCAGAATAACTCTTACCATTCGGAATATGCGATAAAAAATTAATAGTGCTGGACTTATTAAAAAAAAAAAAAAAAAAAAAAAAAACCTCGGTTTATTCATCCTGGTGTATAGTGTGTCCCTATTTATGGGCGGTAACTCCTCAGGGAAAGCGCGGAAACAAGTTTTGATGCTCGTGGGCAGTAGGGCATATCGAGGCGTGCATACGGTCCAATTTTCGATGCTCTGCTCCTTATAATTTTCGAGATAATAAAATGACATGTTTTCATATAAAGGGAGATAACTCCGCGGGGTAAACGCGGACAATATTCGTTATGAACCAAAGGCATAGAACTCATTTACCCCAACATACTTACCAACCTTCAGTTGTCTAATCCTAATACTTTCAGAGATTTGGTCGTTGCAAAAGTGTCGAGTATAATAATAATAATAGTGAACAATAATCGTAAAAGGGCCATAACTCCGTCAAGAAACATTGGACCGACATGCGGATACCTTTATTTTTAGTAGACCTCAGATGCCTACATATTCGCTACAGGTTTCGCGTTTCTACTGCAATTACTTTCTGAGTATTTCCAAATAAACGGAAAACGGCACAGTACAAAAACAATATACTTTCTTGGTTACACCATGAAAAAAATTTGTTTTTATTTTTAATTTCATTCCGTGGTGAAGTGTTCTGGCGACATCGCGATACCTTCATTTCAGTATCCCTTATAGATGCCTACATTTTCTAGAGATTTCACGGTTCTCCTCCAATTAGTTTATGAGTATTTTCAATTAAACAGAAAACGGCACCAATAGAAAAACAATATACTTCCTTGGTTACACCATGGAAGTATAATAATGAAAAATAATCGTAAAAGGGCCATAACTATGTCTAGAAACCTTGGACCGGTATGCAGATACCTTTATTTTTAGTAGACCTTAGATGCCTACATTCGCTAGAGATTTCGCGTTCCTACTGCAATTAGGTATAATTGATCTACACTTAAGTATATTTTATTTACCCTCATTTCTCAAGCATTTTCACATTTATCATTTATTTACGCTTAAGCCCTAATTGTCTATTTACGGCCATGGAAAATTGGAAATGGTATATATCTGTGCAGGAGATGTCCCTTTAATAAAATATACTACAGCTCTGTGAGTGAGGCACTTATTAGGACACCAGGGACAGAAATTTTCTTCAACTATTGAGTCTGTATGGGGCTACTACTTTGGACCCATGATAATATACTATGAGATTGACTCAAATCAGTCACAATCAGAGGGAAGTAAGGGAGAGCGAGTTTGGTATTTAATTTGGTATTTAATTGTTAGACGCATATTTGTACTTGAGTGCAAATGATTTATGCTTAAGTGCAAATATTTGCAAATAAATAATAAATATGAAAGCCCCCCCCCCCCCCCCCGCCCATCATTTCAGCCCCAGGGGAGTTTTTAGATCTGGAATTTGATTTATGCTTAAGTGTATGGGAGGCCCAATTCACATTTAATAATTAATTGTGCTTAAGCACAATCAATTGCACTTAACACTTTAGCGTAATCAATTGTGCTTAAGTGCAATTAATTGCGCTTAAGCGCAAATAATTTCGCTTCAGTGCAATCATTGCGCTTATGCGCAATTCATGGTTATAGGTAACTAAACATCCCTGGTGAATAAATAGGTTTCTCCATAACTTAGCATTAACTCCTATTGACATATCACCTCTTGGTTTCATTGGTTTGGATGGGTAGGGAGCTAGCCCAACTTCTTTATCAAAATGGCTGACTCGCAATAGTATCACCTTCTGTTTTAGTTGGAGCGACTCGTGATAGCATTATAATATCTTCAGTATATATTAGTTATTCTGTATTAGTCGGGGCGACTTTGATTTTCTTCAATTTTCGAGTATACAGGCACACCATATGAGGGAAGAAAGCCCTCGGTGGAACTACATGTATATGACCATGGCAATACTATAGATTTGTGTAATAAAAAGAACTAGAGCTCGAGGACTGAGACACCAAAGCTCCAGGAATGAGACACCAATCTTTTTTGACAGGGATGCTGATAATATGAAAATAGGGTTATTTCCTCTGATTTAAGTCAATAAGTAAACCATATGAGGTAAGCAAGCCCTCATGCAGTGACACCACATGCATGCTATAGTATATGACCATAGTAAGGGCCCAAATCATTGCAATAATACATTAAAAAACATCATACAAAAAATTACTAGAGTTCCGGGAAGGAGACATAAATTCTTTGGATAGATGGATGCTGATAATATGTAATTAGGGATTATCCTTGTTGAACACACACTCACATTTGACTGTTGAGTACTCAGGCTAATTAAAACAGGTTAAAATTAGCCCAATGCTCCTCTTGTGTTGCTAGTTGATACACCAGGTCATGCCAATAATTTATGGGCAAGTTAGATAGTAGTAACCCTTAATTCCCTTTTTATGGCCATGGAAATGGTATATATCTGTGCAGGAGATATCCCTTTAATAAAATATACTAGAGCTCTGGGAGTGAGACACCAATTCCTGGGACACCATGGACAGAGATGCTGACATGGATATATGTTTTTTCTTCAACTTCTAGTCTGTATGGGGCTATTACTATGGGCCCATCATAATTTACTATGAGATGGACCCAATCATTCACAATCAGAGGGAAGTAAGGAAGTGCTAGGTATTTGCGCTTAACCGCAAATGATTTGCGCTTTAAGAGCAAATAAATTGATAGACACATATTTGCGCTTTAGTGCAAATGATTTGTGCTTAAGCGCAAATAAATAATAAATGTGAAAAGGGCCTCCCATAGTTGCCCACTTCCGATCAACTTCGCCTCAAAATTATGGACTTACATGTATTGTGCAGATAAAATACTGTTAATCAATTAGAGAACTTATATATTTGATTTTCCGTTGATAGTAACTAGCCCATCTGAGAATAACTTTTGGAAACTCAATGTGGGAAAAAAAAATCCACCCCTACTATTATTTTGGCCTGTAATTTATTCAATCTGGGAAAATTTTCCACAATCATGGTCATGAAAAATATTACAGTATTATTATTATTTTTGGTAGGCCTACTAGTACTAACAGCAACACTGCACATGCTTATGATGCTACATATACTGCTACTGTGCTAGTACTATTTGAATGGTGAATAACGAGACCTTCAACTTCAAGACGACAAGAGTAAGGCCTAAAAAAAAATAAATTAATATTGCCTGTTGGAATTTGTGTGGATATCAATTTTATAGCGAAGAGTGATACAATTTTTTACCTCTTTTTTTTCACGACGACATCTTCGACATTTTCACCAACGGCATCGTCTTCGCTACTTGACAACCCAAGTTCTGCCGACAAAATCGACCCTTTCTTCTTGCCAATCTTGGGCTGGTTCTGACAGCTCATTTTGCTTGTTCCACATTTGCAGCCTCTGCTGCAAAATGTCCCCGCATCCAAACAGGGACACGATGTCCGCAACGAACGAGACGTGGCCGACTTCCTCCACGCGCATACATTCCCGCATGAACAATTAACAGCCCCCGGATCGCTTCCAAATCTATTTTTTAAACGTTCCGCCATTTTTATATTATTAATGCGTGTCCGTCAGCATTATTTTTAGATCGATGATGCATTCTGGTCTTTCTGACCCTTGACCCTTCGACCAATGCTTGCAATATCTAAACACCGATTTACGATGAAGGCCTGGGTTTGCTGGTGCGCGCGCCACCATGGCAATCCGATTATTCTGGGCAAGAATAATTTCATATAGAAATAACAGTACTATCACTTTAAAGAATACAAAAAATGTCAATATAATTTAATATATAGATAATAAAATAAAATAATATATATTGAATTAATTAAAAATAAATTAACATGCTGACCAGTTAACACAATTAGTGACAGTAATCATTATTTCATTATTTAGGATCCATTGAATGAGACTGGACTTTTCTTCAGTTGTTCAGTGATCAACAATCAGCAGAAAAATTTAATCTTTAAAAAATAAGTTAAAATAGTAATTTTGGGTTCTTAAATACGTTCCACATACCGCAGAAAAGAGATTTTTTTCACCTACATGGTGTTACTAAAATAATCTTTAGGAACTCCATATTAAGGTTGATTTAATGAACTTTATGAAGCTATGGGGGGGGGGGGGTAAAATAATATAAATTGCAACAAAAATGGTAAATAAAATAAATTTCATATGATTTGAGTGAATAGCATATACCACTCACACACTGACTCAAGTAACCAAACATTCGTCACAATCAGAGATGGCATGTATGTCCTTTTGTAGCCATAAACACATTTTCAACCGTTGAACTTGACCACCGGGGTTGCTGGGTGCACGGAAATCTTCCGAAATTGGTTGGCCCATAATGTTTTATAAGTGCAATCTAAGTCGTTCTAGCTGAAAATGTGTTTTAACATTTGTAAGTCATATCCATATATAATTGAGCGTCTTACTGTATAGTATTATTCAATAAATTTGACAGTTTGTGCTATAATTCGTTAACAATTGCAACAACTTGCTCGTAAAAATTTAAAATGGTGAAGTTTGTTTACCACGTTGGATAGGTCAAGGGTCATTGGCGAAAGGTCGAGGTCACTAGCTGTTCCCTGACGCCTAAAGTGTATGCTTGGCGTCAGGTAAGCCCTGGTTAGTCGGGGTCATGATATATTTTTAGAAACTTATTTTTCGTTTAACAGTATTGCAGTTTCAATGCTCTCCCAGCGTCGAGTGCGTACGCCCAGTACCAAAGTCTGTTTGGTCATGGTGTCACTGCATGTAGAGTTGATAACAGGGTGCGTACTCACGTGCACATTCGGCCTGGCACATGTATATTTCTTACAAGTATTTCAACACCGTCGATGTTACCATAATTTGTTGCTTTGCATAATTATGAGTAATGATTTTGATGTTGGTCACCCGCATGTAATATATATCCGTATAAAACAGGTCTACTACGTTCTAGTTGCCTATATTCAGTCCAGCCTTCCATAATGTATGTAACTCATCAACATATACATCTGCTTTCCCCTGTGGTTCGCTATAAACTCAGTACTATTTTTCGCTCGGTTTTAAATTCGCACACAGATGAGTGCGTGAAAAATAGCACTGCGCGAATTTAAATATGATAAAGGTATAAGTTTTACTCTGAAAATAAGTACAACAGATTCCAAATGAGAACGCTCTTTATAACCTAACACATTTGGTCGGCGAAAATTGGACGCTCTTTATAATTGATTGTTTTGCCAGGCTGACAAATACATCCAAACGTGTTAAAACGTCATCTTTCGAAAGTCAGTATATGGCTATCAAAACCTCACATCCGTGGGATGTTGTGTCCGGTTTAATTTTTGTTGTGGTATGGAAAACAAACAGATGATGGTTTTAAGGTGTCAAATTTGACATTGCATCTTTAAGTTTGGCCTATTTGCCAAGAAATGCCTGCATTCTATATATATATACGCACTTACCATGCAGTGTCTGGTCTATAATATCTCCCGAATTAGTCTATGAGTCCACAAGCAACAACCTCGAGATAAAATTCCAAAATGTTATTTGCGCCGTAGACGGCTATCGGTATATAATTCCCCGTAAGTTTAACTTCCAGCTAAACATCCCGGTGTCATATTTGAGTGAAATATAGGTTAAACTGTGACAATTATATTATACACCGAATCTGATAATCTCGGCGATAAAGTGTACGAAATTGCACTTACTCGTTTGACTACGACTAATGGATAGTTTTACCTAGTGAATTAATTTTGCGTTTGAGTGTGTATATTTCTAAAGAACATTACTCGTCGTCTTTTAATTAGTCTGAATGCTCCATGCATGTGACATCTATCAATAAACAAATTCTAAATTTCAGTGTAATTATACTGCCATTACAATTTTTGTAGTGAACAAAGCTCAACGTAGATGAAGGTGAAGTTTTAACATGTTCTTGATGTTTGTCAGGCAAGTCAACATTACAATGATCGTACCTGATAAAAATCGTCCATGATTTAGGTTCCCAAAAGCAGTGGACGATAAAGAGCTTCTCAATTAGGTTTCGTTCATTACACTGGCAAGTTTGCATGGCATTTTTTCAGGCATTTTCTCAGAATATGGCAGAATATGAACGGCAACATACGTATAAATTGCATGTTTACCAAAGCTAACGACATGTGGAGTAAAATTTGGTAGTTCCACGCAGCCAATACGCCAAGGATTATATAGCAAACTATATGTAATCGGGATTCACGATTAGATGGCTAGTGGCATCTAATCGCCAGCACAGGTGGCACGTGATGTTCGATTGAATATCAGAATGTTGGATATCATATAATCCCATATCCCATAATATGTCAAATATAGCGAATTATCGAAATATGAAATACAACGACAAAGATATTTGAAGAGGTGTTTTTGACGAAATAACGGACATATTTGGACAAGAGCCGAAGTGTTTTAAAGAGCGTAACCCAAACCTCCCCCAAGCCCACCCACCCAATACAAGAATTTCACAATTGTTGATCTATTGTGGTGTTGCAATTTCGCATATAAATCGCCGTTATTTCGTCAAAGTACATTCTTTATAGAGTTATTACCCTTCAGATTAAATATGATATTCAATCGAAACAACGCGTGCCTCCCGTTGTCGCGATTATATGCCAATAGCCATCTAATCGTGAACCACGATTGACTATCTGTTGGTAGTCAAACGTGTGCGTATTAGGTGTTCCACGTGTAACGGGTGCTGTTAACACATTGCTTCAAAATACCGGTATGTTTATTCTTTCGAGATAAGTGCATGATATTTACTGGCAAATTTCGATACTAGTGGAACTATATATATAGTTTGTACTTCTCTTACTATCTGTGGTATAGATGCATTTTATAAGCATTTATACATTCTGTTTATGGTACATTGTATAGCTTTCTGTACCGAAATTCCTGCAAATGAATGCCTGGCAAATTTGCGAGTATATGAACGTATGCTCGTTTGTTTTCGGGAAGCGTGACCGCACGACCCAGGTTGTCCCATATTTTGAGTAAATATGTTTATCTAATATATATTTTGGGACTTCTGTTTGTCTGTTAGCTATGGCCGGGAACACTGCCGGACGGATTTCGACCAAACTTCCTATCTAAGGTAAAAACAAGATGAAGTGTCGTCGCATTTCTTTTGAGAAGCTCCGAGCACTCATTCTCCATTCCCACTGCCGCCGTCTTGGAATTGTGGGGTTAATCGCGTGATAGTTAAAGAGCGTTCGTATCCACAGTGTCGTTGATAAAGAGCATGTCTGTGTCCAGATATGAGCGTGTTGTGTCTGTGTCCAGACATGAGCGTGTTGTGTGATCATTATGTCTGTTTTCGTACTTAGGGTTCCTAGGAATGGGGGAGATTTTCATCGGGTCAGTTTTTCCGCCCGAGGTGACCTTCACCTTGAAACGAGTAACCACAAATGATATATATGCATGCGTGTGTCCGTTATAGACTCGAAAACGGCCCTACCGATTGAGTGCAAACTTGCTACATAGGGGTGCTTTGGCCGGGAAGTCTCATGGACCAGTCAAATTGTGACCCCGACCTGACCTTAACCTTCAAAATGGTCAATTCAAGGTCAAATCGGGTAAAACTGACGGATTTCGACGGGTATCAAATTGTCCGGGGAGTGTTTTGGACGGGTCAAATCGTGACTCCGACCTGACCTTGGCCTTCAAAATGGTCAATTCAAGGTCAAAGCCCGGACGAAGTCGGGTCACCTGCTAGTATTATATATGGAATTGAACGACAGCCAATCACTCACTGCATATAGCCCATTATCGTTAGATCTATGTGCATGTAGAACATGATATGTAAAGCTTGGAATGTCCTGCGTATTTATTTTCCTATAATATATACATGAACAAACTGTAATTGACTTATTCTATATACATGTAATCTATAACCCGCGACCTATAACAAGCCAACTGGAATGTTTAACAAAGTTGGGGAGACAAATCTCCATCGCCACGTCCCGCTAATGGACACTCGGTATATTGAACCCTCGGACTGTCGCACCCCGGATTATCGTACCCTTGAACCATCGGACTATTGAGTCCCCGGACAACTGAACCATTTGACCATTGAACTCTGGGAGTGGATCGGACTAGCGCGCTGTACGGCCTGTAATCGAACCATCTGTTCCCACCCTGGCGCTATATCGGATCTATCGAAAAGTTACTGGGTATATACAGTCCGACACAACAAGGTTTTAATTAACATCACACCCACCAACTAATAATGTGCTCCTTTTTGGTTTATAGGAGTGGGACTTCAACTACGACCCTGTTTGGGGGGGGGGGGGACTTCATGTCCAAAAGCTATGTTCGAACCATCGCAATGCCAGCATCGTCCCCGCTATACTACGTGACCACCCTATATATATATACATGTATATGTAGTGTTGCATACACTATGTATATTCGTTCATAATTGGCAATGATTGTGAAAACAAGTTTGACATGCACACATTCATACAGAGTCACTTTAATTGAAAGTGAACACAATGCTGTCCACTTTAGACTAGCAACGTCATATGCCGACATGACATGGGACTATTAAAATCAAATTTTAGACCTGCGTATATATATGTGGATTTCACTGAAACATTATACGGACCTCAATTTAATGTGAAATAATCTAGTATAGGCCGATCATGCTTTTGTGGACTGCTTAAGTGCCGCGTCGCCTGACTTCCAGGGTTCGAAGGTTCGTTGGCTCGGGCAACTTGTGGGTTCATGCATTAACTTAACGAACCCCCGAAGTTGCCCGAGCGAACGACCTGTCGAACCCGGGAAGTCAGGCAACGAGGGCACCTCTGTTTCAAGGGCGGGTTCGGACCCCATCGAATCCTGGCTGGCTACGCCCATCATTAGCCTCGACCGATATATTCTAACTGACTCTTCCCCACCAATGTCTCTACATCCGTGCAATATGGATGTTGCCTAACACAATTTCTTCAATGGAAATGCTCAATTTCAAGTAAAAAGGCATATATTTAACCATAAAACCTGGAAATGTTAAGCATTTTAATGATTTCATTTGGATTTTTCTTGCTATAATTGCCATATCTGCTTAAATTTAATACAGGCACAAAACAACATCAGCACCAACATTCAGTCATACCAGTAGTCGATAATAATGTACCCAATTACTGGTTATGTAACCATTTTAGGGCTTTTTTTTGTTACAATACTTTGTGCACTGTTCTACTACGTCAATAAAGCAATTTTCAGTCCATATGCCAGGGTACATTGATCAATGTCGCAATCATGTGAGCGCCCCTTCCGGAATATCGACTTATCCCAACTCTTGAACGCAATGAGAAATTAAAAATTAACCACGATTAAACATAGTATACCACTAACGGATTGTCAAACTATTGCCATATTGTATGTCGCACGCATATGGACGCACTTGACAAGATATCAATATCGCACGCTTGGCTAAGAATATATACACAAAATCGCATGCGCGAGTTACTGTTGTCCGCATATCGGGCGAGTGCAATGGCGTAATGATCGCACGATCAGTCAAATACAAATTGTTATCCTTACGCGACGTATGCAAGTATGTCATAAACTAGCGGCCAGTAACACACATATGCGGAGCTGTTAACCACACGTTGGAACGGCATATTCTAACTGACCCTTCCCCACAAGTGTCTCTACATACCTGCAATATGGGTGTTGCTTAACACTGTTTCTTCAACAAAAGTGCAAAATATCAAGTTCTAAATAAACTCATAGATTTAACCACACAACCTGGAAATTTTAAGCATTTTCGTGAATATTTGTATTTTTCCTGCAATATCTGTTTAACCTTTTAATGATGGGAGCTGCACTGTTGCAGTATTAAAGACCATGTACCAGTGCCTTCTCTTATATAGGGACTAGGGAGCCTCGTACATGTAAGAGAATGAGTTGGCACAGGGTTTTCGCACTATTTCCGGAAACTCCAGTCATGAAAGTGTTAAATTTAATAGACACCAAGCACCATCAGCATCAAAACTCTGCATAGCAGATAGCGTCGAGAACAAAGTACATAATTACGGGTTATGTCACAATTCTAAGGCCGTATTATATATTTTTTTAAATGCGTTCTTACATCACTTATTTTCACACTGCGCTGGTACATCGATAAAGGACTTTCAGTCTATATTATAGGACGCGTTGATCAATGTCGCAACCATATGGGCGTCCCTTCCGGAATATTGATATACCGAACGCTGGAACGCATTGTGAAAATAAGAAATAGCCACCATTGAATTTCGTACCACTAATGGATGGACAGACTATTTCCATATTGTATGTCGCAAGCATATGAACGCACTTGCCACCATATCAATATCACTCGCTTGTTATGAACTATGTTATACAAAATCGCATGTGTGTGTTCGTGTCGTCAGTTTATCTGACAAGTGCAATGGCGTAATGATAGCTTGGCCTGTCAAATACACTTCCACGATCGCAGGAATTCCATAAACATTCCGCAAGTCCACCCCACATCTTAACATCTTTGCAATGTGTGTGTTCCTACAATGGAATCGCGAAATTACAAGTTAGAAACTGAAAATTTTAAGGATTTTAAAGCAATTGTTTGTAATTACCTGCTTAAATATAACTGACACCACAACCCATCAATATCAAACCACAATCATACCACGTAGAGCTGAGAACAATGCAACCAATTACGTGTATACCACAATGGTAAGGATGTAGTTTTATTTTGGTTATACCGAGTTAATACGTCAATTATCTTCCACTGCACTACTGCATCGATAAAGGATCTTTCAGTCCGTATGTCAGGACGTGTTCATCAACGTCACAACCATATGGGCACACCTCCCAAAATATTGAATCATCACGAGTCTGGAACGCATTGTTAAGTAAAGAAATGACAAAATTAGTAGACTCTTGTCATAGTGTATGTCGCAAGCATATGGATGCATGTGCCACTATAGTAACTATACCAATGTAAAACGTTGGTAAGAAATATATACACACAACTGTTTGTGTGTGTTCCTTTCGTCAGTTTACCATACGAGAGCAAGGGCGCAAGTTAAGCACAATTTTCTGCACGAAGAGTGAAATACCATAGATGTTTTATTCTTATGGGATTGCATGAGTTTCATAAACTTGCGGCCAGTAACACTGCATGGTGTATGTTCTTTCTTTGAGTGTCTAATTGAACATAACAATTGCTGTTTGCAGTCATGTTTCATGAACTTATATAGCTATAGTAGTATATAGTAATATATGTATAACATTATCCACTCTAGACTCACAAATTTACAATTAAAATATATAAGTAATAAATACATGTACTAATTAATTTAATTAACTTTTTTCAACTAACGTTCCACGCCAAAGTGAGAGTCACCCGTATTTGCTGTATAAGGAAGGCACTAAAATGGAGGCTCAAACACAATCATATTGGCCTATTTGTATTTATTGCACACACTGTCCCCTGGAACATAACAAACGTGGCTAGAATGAAAAAAATACCAACTGGTATCTCATTATAATAACATATACCCCACCGTTGCTTGTCAAACTGGTGAATTTGGATTTAGTTCAAAATAATATGATCATATTGTTGGCACCAATATTTTATTAATCAGAAGGCAATCATATCACCCAGGAGTCTTCATGTTTTTTTATTACACTTTCTGTTAGACACACAGACACCTTCAAGTGTAAATTATGGCACTTTCCAAACGTAGTAGAACGAGATTTACATTCTTCAGAATTCAAGCAGTGTATATTTTCCTTAGAACAAGTGGATCAATACCCTGTACTTTCATACGATGTTTTGCACTGGAGAAATAAATACACATCAGCTTCCTGGAGTGAATTCCTTTGTGACATCAGGTCAAGAATCACTATAGCGTGTACACAAACTACACATGGATGCCTCCATCCCAAAAGTATCCATTGCACAAATGACTACGGTACCTCAAATATAATTTAGAATAGATGATGTGTTTCCTGTTATCCTGTTTTCTCATCACCTCCTTTTAGTATAATAAGGAAGCTGAAATTGCAAATTATTAAAAATTTGGGTCCTTGGTGTTGATATTGTCTTTGGGTGTGCAGAACATTCCACCACGAGAGCCCACATAAAATACTGGATTTGACCTTTGTGTCATCATAGTCACGATACAACAGTTCAATTTAATCTCTGATCATGAATTTGAATTTTACACCTGTCCAAGTAAATTGCCTGATGCCTTCATGTGTATTCAGAACCAGTAAATGTCACAGAGTTGAACTTCTGATAGTTGATCTACGGTAGTTTGTGTGATAAGCAGGATGAGATCCGAAATATCCCTGAAAATAGAACATAAAACACTTTAAGTATACAATAATACATATACAATACAGACATGATTTTAACAAGTCTGGTTGCACAACTAATCAATTGATCAGGTGTATGCTGCATTGTAAGTATTATGGCTTCTTTTCAGGAAGTTTGAACTGTTGAATAAAAGGAACGACTGCAGTCCTTTCTGTTGATGCTGAGCGGTTTGAACTACTGAGTACAACCATGTAAATTTTTGCTCGCATTTAATTTAATATTATTGCTGTCAACATTAAAAACAACATTAGTAACTACTAGCTGGGATACCAGGAGTTTGCTTTAATGAGGGTTAAATAATTATTGCACCTACATGTCATTCAAGTTAATTATCAGTGTCTCTTTGAGTTAACTGGTGTAAACCGCACCTATTCCATGAGACACCTGGGAAAGGTCCCCCTACAGTGCCTACACCCATCCTATATTCTAAGCTGATGATAAACGCTCTTTATTGCTAATTATTAGTGCCACTTTAAAATCATCTGAGAATCACAGCACCTATAACACGACAATCCGTGGGTCAAATTACAGTACCCCTGTGTATTAATTTTCCTACATATTTCGATTATCTTCTAAGCTGATACTGCTTCTAAGCTGATGCTATTTATTAACTTTTTCCTGACTGGAGCTTCGTGAAATTTTGCGAAAACCCTGTGCCAATGCATTCTCTTATATATGCGAGTCGCCAATAGGGTGCCTTTCATACTAGTACAAAACTTAACAAAAGAGAATGCATTGGCCCAGTCCTTCCCAGGAGACGGGAGCGATTGCTCTCACACCTATAATTACTCGCAATTTTTCGCAGGTGCCAAAATTGCACTCGTCCGCTGGTCAAAATGTTCATGGTCATTGTAATAGTTGATTAAATATTGAATTTTTAGAAGGTACATTTATAACCTTTCCCATCTCAGTTAAATTATGGGCATGTGAAAGTTTAACTGGACATGTCACATATGTCTATCCCACAATGGCATTTTGTTTGAGAAAAACCCGTGCAACTTACGATTATATTACACTTGTCTTCTGATCTACATGTAATGTACGAGAGAAAATAAGTGCTCTCTCTGTGTTTTCCTTGTGGGAAGGACTGCAATGGCCTAATAATATTTACTCTGATCTTGTAAGCCAGGGAGCATCGCATATATAAGAGAATGCTATGGCATAATATCTTTTATAATGCTGCACCGGCGGCCAGGCGCAGCTCCAATCATGATGGGGTCAATCATCTACTAGTATCTTTGTTAATATGCTTGTGGATTATCAGCGTTGGCCATGTGTTCTGTGATAGAACCATTATTTAAACAGTTGCTACTATGATGCTAATAAGACATTTATCTTTCATGCGAAGTTTGCAGTGGTAACTTAAATGGTTGAGTTTTAACATGTATGTTTCCATGATGACTGCGATGAACAGTGCCTCGTCACTGGGGATCAGTGCCTACTGAGCCACTGACCATGCACATGAGAAGATAAATTTACTTTTAGAAAAGTTCTCCTCATGCAAAACAAAAGCAAAACAATGTAAGTGTACTCGCTCTCAATGATTGGTTAGCTGACTAAACGATAAAAGAATTGAAAGACAGACAAATTGGGTTTTAACATAACCACAAATCATGTACCGGTAGCGATTTCGCATTCAGTAAGTTAATCCATTTTATGTCTCAACTTACACGTGGATAGGGATAGGCCTACACGGGAAACCGAAAATATGCATGGTTAACTCATGACGGAAGGTTTGATGTGCATTTACATGATACTTGCTTAATGTGTAGTGTTTTCACGATGGACTTGTGTTTAAAATTGTGTTGTATTTATAACAGGAAGACACAAAAGTGTGTAACAGTAAAGTTCGGCAAAAATTATCGCTGTCGAGGAAAAAAATTAGGTTCCAGGTCCTGAATCAGTGGAAACATGGATATTTTTTATGGCTTTTTATATGTACCGGTACATGCCGTACACTTACATGTACCCTGCTGGACAAAACAAGTGTCCACTTAACCGCGGTGCGGTTAGTATTGCCACGGCAGCCGAAATGCAACTACACCGCGGTTCCACCGGCTACTCTCAGGTGCCGAATAACAGTGTCAGCACGATTATTAATTTTGAAGAATATTTCCAATGATCACTATTATTTGGCATTGAGACATGGAGTGAAATGGCCATCACTATTATTATTTTCTGCATATATCACCATCCATCACTTAACTCTTTCGCTGCCACCCCGCCACACGAACATACTCCCCAGTGCCAAGCATTCTGGGTGTAAATACAAGTATTTTATGTATATGTGGGTAATGCAATGACTATCGGGTAATTATCGGTGTATTTAGTTGAAACTTCAAATGTGGGTATATATGACAATGACCTATCACCTGCCCTGACGTGGAGACCCATTCAAGGTCAAAGCCTTTGGGTCACGTGCCATTGGCGGCCATCTTGGATTTGCTTTAATTTATGTTTTTCGGTAATTTTTTTCAATTCATATATGATTAAATGTTTGTTTTTTGTTCTATTGTTCTATCCCATTAATTAATGCTTCACCAGTTAATCATATTCCGCCTACTATTCCGTATTTTTCATTGACCTCATTCCGACAGAATTTTTGGACGCTAAACTGATCAGCAGAAAGGAGGCCGCCAAGTCAATTATGATGTTTATTTTCCTCTCATATATCGCATCCCATGCACCAAAAGTTAATTTGTCAATGGTATATTCTGGCTCGGACTGTACTCATAGAACTTCAGGAGTAGCATGATTTTGACTGACCTTTCTTCTAAATTGTCAGCGCACACCAGCACTCTGCATAAAATAAATGAACCCCCGTTGTAATGCAACAAAACAATATAATTACGACCCGTAAACCAGGTGCACCCCCAAACTCGCATAAATGCGTATTTGGCAGCGACTGGGTAACTCGCATTTATGCGAGCTTGGCATCGAAAGAGTTAATGGCCTAATAATACTATTATTAGGCCATCACGATTATTAGGCACCTGAGAGTAACTACTGTTGGGCCGCGGTGTACTTGCTGTTCGGCCATGGTGTAGTTGCCGCGGTATGCATTCATTAAACTGAAAAAAGACGATACAAACCAGAAATCTGACCACGGTGTACATGCCCTTCGGCCGGGGTGTAGTTGTCTTTCGGCTGTGGTGTACTTGCCGACTGAATGTTGCCGTTTGACCGCAGTGTACTTGCCGTTTGGCCATGGTGTACTTGCCGTTCGGCTGCGGTGCTCAACTGCAGTTACAAACTCTGACACCACGGCCGAACGGCAAATATGCCACGGTGCCAATGGACACCTATTTAAAACTGAGGGAAAAATAATAATGTTCATATATTTAAATTTGAGCGAGGGACTATTAGTGTATTATAATATTACTAAAAAGGTTGAAAATATATTAGGCCTAAACAAAAAATACGTTTGTTTCCGCTAACCCGACCGACCCTATTTTAAACCGCCGACCCTAAACTTTTTATTGCCATTGCAAAAAAAAGAAAATTGGACCAAAATTTTTTTTAGGTCCCAATTCATATCATAACAAGATGCAAAACATTTATATATTTATATATATTGACATAAGAAATTTAAGTTTACAAAAAGATTTAAGTTTAACAGTTGGAATCATACTGTAAAGTATGTTTGGCTTTATCTAGCTTTCATCTGTGAAAACTTCAAATAATTTGAGTTCAGGTACGGTATGTTATCATTCAGCGTTCAGACTTAAGTATTTCAATCAATTACAGCACAGGAACATTAACAATTTGATCAAATCAACCTGGTTATCAAGTGGGATCTCATAATACCAAATGAAAAATTAACATAGAGATTAGTACCATATATAGTCATTACTACCTTAATACATGTACATTGTTTCTGTACTACATGTACATGTATGATTTCTGTATTACATGTACATGTAGTATATTATGTACGGTATGTGTCTCACTTGAATTTTATAAAATAGCCTATTTATGAATTAGAGTGATGATGGCAAGTCTAATTTCAAGCAGGATAAGGCTTCCGATAAGCATAATCCATAGAACCAAAAGATATCTGACAATAACTTATAAGCATTTCCAATCCATACATATATACAAAGTTCCAAAGTTATGCTTGAGAAACTTGATAAAATTGACCTCTCTGTAAAATTCAAAATAATGACTCAAAGAGCCTTAGATTAGCTCTAAATGCAATGGATTTCAAAAAATTTCCAGGGGAAGAACCCCCACCATCATCAGGGGGTCACCCTTCCCAAACATTCCTCCGATCAGGCCTTCATGTTATGCCTTCGGCATATCATTGCCCAAAAACAGGTGTCCCCAAAAAATACCTAGATCCTTCACTGAATGCGGAGAAGGTGGTGTTGTGAAGCCATACTTTAGAGATCGGTACAAGACGGTCACTCCAATATGTGAACAGTGCAGTGGTGCTGGACTGACTCCAGTTGTCGCCAGACCATATAGGAAATATTAGGATTTATAATTATCAAAGACTATCTTAGTATATAGACTAGTATATATGTAAATATTAAAGCATATGTAAGATTGAATTGGAGTTTCTAGTTCCTCTGTCATCTGGGTTAACCTGATTGGGGCTAAGAAGTGCATAGTTTGGGTTATTGACAAGTATTATACAGTTATTTTTAAAGATACCGAAAAAAAAAAAAGTTAACAAAAAAAAGGCCTACTAGTACATACCTACCCTAATTTTTTTTAGCTCGTTAGCGGAAACAAAGGTATTATTTTTTTAGGCCTTATATTATAATAGCTGGATCCAAGACAGAACAGTTTCCGCTGCAGCATTTCCTTGCCATCATGTTTAACTTGAAGATGAATTGTATCAACATACCGTACCGTACTAGTAGTGGTGAAGATGAGGCCATTTGGTATTGCAATTTTGCAAATGATAACTTTACTCAGTCTTTAGTTTTTTACCAGAATTTTTACTCTGACAAGTTTCAAAGCAAACTGTTATTAAATATTAATACACTGCACTCAGCACTGTAGTGTACGGCAGACTAGTGTTATTTATTCCATACTTTCTCATCAGGTTTATCACCGTGAAAGCCATTTTACCATCGCCGTGTGTCAGTGTTCTATCATTCGACAAGTTAACAATGCGATCAAGGTCGACTTCGAACAGCTTCCGTTTTGTATAAATAAATTCTGGTCGCAGTTACTAGCACCCTTGACAAAACATTGTTCATAAATTAATTTTGTCGCTGTGTACATACTCACAGGAGGTAGATACTTGGTTCGTTCAAATTTTAATTAAATTAATTTCGAATTTTGTTTCGAGAGTGAATCGTGGAATTATGACTTTGAACCCGAGGAGAGACTCAGTCACTGAGTCAGCGAGACTTAGATAAGTTAGAACTTAGAAGTTAGAGTCAATCATCAATGGACGGTCAATAATCACTCTGCCCTCGCCTGGAAAGTGGAATTGGTGAATTTGTTATATTCGCGGTCAAACAAGGCGTATACATCTATATGCTACATCCGATACTGATCATGTACATGTACTCACCTTGTATATCATAATGTAAGCAGGTTTTTCTCGTCCACCTCGTGTGTGGTAATTAGTAATTCGTGGAAATAATAATCCGAGGTGGCGATTTTCATTTGTTTGAATAGCATCACTTGCCTAACAACGTCCGCGAGTAACCTTAATTATGATTGGTTAAGATGAACGCGATCATCCAATCGCTGCATATGTGGCTCGGAAAGACGATACAAAGAGTTCAATAGGGCATGTCAAAAGTTCAAAGAGCGTTTCAAAGGTCAATTTATTTTTGGAAACATATTTTTTCGTTTAACAGTATTGTAGATTCTATGCTCTCACAGCGTCGAGTGCGTATACACAGTACTCACTTAAGCCCACGGCTGTTAGAGATTGATGGAGAATTAGAGTACTGACAGTCTCACACTTTGTTTGGTGTGCTCTGGTAGAGATTGATGGAGAATTAGAGTACTGACAGTCTCACACTTTGTTTGGTGTGCTCTGTTAGAGATTGATGGAGAATTAGAGTACTGACAGTCTCACACTTTGTTTGGTGCGCTCTGGTAGAGATTGATGGAGAATTAGAGTACTGACAGTCTCACACTTTGTTTTACATCGCTCTGGTTTTATGGTGCCCATATTCAGAATGAGCAATGGGTGGTGCCACAGTGTAACATGTACATAACTATTTGGCAGATTACTATTGAGAAAAGTGATGAACATAAATGGCTAAAGTGTGAAATATATGTCATTTCCCACCCCCTTCATATGGAATACACTACCGGGTTAATTCGCGCTGCTGCTTGCCAAATGGTGGGTGCATGCATGCAGTCATTGTAACAATGCATATTAATGGCGACATTGTGTACCACGTATTTATTATGTCAGTATTTTAGGACAAGCTAGTCTAAGACAATATAATAGGTTAAAGTGATGTGAAACACTCCGATAGGGTGATCAAATATAAATGGAGAATAATCTTGTTCAAAATAGTAATATTTACAAATATTATATCCAAATTGACAACACACATAGTAAATATTTGCTTAAATGTGAGAAACTAAATTGCATAACTAACTATTTCATATGATACCCCTATTATTTCATTAAAAAGGCCATTACATATTCCTTATATATCACAAGTATGAGTATGCGCGTGCTTCGCGGAATACTTGGCATCGCGCCAACAAAAGTACTGCGCGGATTAATACTCTGTCAAAAAGACGGGTATGAGACCAACACCACGCCTTGAAAAAATGATTGCTTTGTTCATTAAAGTTAAATTAATATCCAACTTCGTTGCACTAACGAAAATAGGAACAAAAGGGCAAATTGGGCTGAATTGGGGGACTATACTTTTCGTCGCCAATCAGAACGCGTAATACTCTCGTATACGTTTTTGTGAAGCGTCGCAGCCAACGCCCTGCATGTATGCATTTTGCAAGCACTTTTCAGCTTTAATTAAAGATTTTTATCTGTTAAAAGGGCATAGAATTATATCTTTTTCTCCATGTGATATAAAAGATCTTCAACTCGTTATTTTAGGATTAACTGTCATGTGGACTTTTTTTATGGAGATGTAACCGTGAGGTAAGTGGTCATAACTTGTGTAAAACCCGAAGGGTTTTACATACAAGTTATGACCACTTACCTCAAGGTTACATCTCCATAAAAACAGTCCACATGACAGTTAATCCTTATATTTATATACATTTAGCGAAAAAGCCACTTTTGTAATTGTATTTAAATCGAAAAGTGTATCGTGACAAAACCAGCCCAAAATATCCCATAGCACCCTTGGCAAAAGTTAACAGGAACAAAACATTACGCGTTTGTCTTTCCAAACCCAATGACGTGTCAATGTTGTTATGAGGCTGCAGTTATTAGCTGTTGCGCATTCACCGAGAAATAATTGCAACTAACCACGTGGGCGCCGACCAATCGGAATGCTGAATTTAGTGATGATCACACTTAGTATGTAAATATATTGGGATACAAGATTTTACTATTGGAGATCCTCTATATATGTCTGATCAGTATCACAAATTTGAAGAAAAAAAAACATTTACCGGTACTATAATTCCAATATGACCACTGTATAGAACCTGACTTTGTTCCAATCTGAGGCAAATTAAAGCATCTATATAGCCCCCCCCCCCAATCCATCAACCCATATGGTGCTAATGATGTGCTACTGAAAAACAGAACAGTGTTATTGTTTGTAAATAGTTTGCGAATAATCCTTCAACACAAAATTTGTTATCATTGGACAAAAATGAGATTTTCCGGGCTCCGGGTGACCCACCACGGCGCTGTGTCTGGGCATTTTCAGCAGACCCCCCCCCCTTCCTGCGCGACACGACCTTTCCTGTCCCATGCATGCATAGTTGATATGAATAGGATATGGGATATCCTGACATCTTTTGGATTCATCAAATGCGTTGTGATGGTTTACACTCTATTCCAAGCATTCACTCGTTCATCGCGACAGCTATTCCCATGCATGTTATGTACAACAACCCTGATGATATCTTAATGTTGCAACATAGGTTGCCGTTCGTTTGTCCATTCGTTCCCCAAATTCTGCCACATCTTTGCATCTGGTAAAGCATTTGACAAAGTTTGGTACGACGATTTCCTATTTACATTTCATGGTATAGGAATTTGTGATAATCTATTACAATGGTTCAGTTCATACATGTAAATGTCTAATCGCCACCTGCGCTCCGGCCAATCTAAATGGTTGGGGGGGGGGGGGAGATCACAGCATGATTTACCCAATGATTTATATTGGGCCCTATTCTCTTTCTTATATTTATAAATGACATTGTTGAAAATATTATATGTAACATTCGCATCTTTTCCGGCGATACCTTCATCGCATTTACTTTATTACCTCGTGTAGTGACTTAGCGACAAACTGTTGTCATACTGGAACGGACAGGCGAAAAGTGCCATTATTATACCCCCCCCCCCCCGCAACGAGTTGTGGGGGTATATTGGAATCAACTTGTCTGTCCGTCCGTCCGTCCGGGCATCCGTCCGTCCGTTAACCTGGTTTCCGGATTATAACTTTAGTTAGAGTGAACCAAATTTAATAAAAATTGGTATGTGGGTTAATTAGCCGAAAAGTAAGTTCAAGTTCGAATTTGGGTTCCGCCCGCCAATTTTCACCGGAGTTATGCCCCTTATTTGACGTTTTTTGACTTAGAAAATCCTTGAAATTTGTTGTCCGGATGATAACTTTAGTATAGTTTATCGGAATGAATCCAAATTTGGTATATTACTTTCTCTCACCAAAACACAGGTCAAGTTCGAACTTGGGCCATTTTTGGCAGAGTTATGCCCCTTTTTCGACTCAGAAAATTCAGTTTTTCTTATGTTTTTTGGTTTCCGGATGATAACTCGATTTTGGAATGTTTATACGCAAAACCCGTAATTTGACTTAGAAAATCCCTGAAATTTGTTGTCCGGATGATAACTTTAGTTAGAGTCAACCGATTTAAATCAAATTTGGTATGTGGGTTTATTATGAGAAAAGACAGCTCAAGTTCGAATTTGGGTTCTGTCCGCCAATTTTCACCGGAGTTATGCCCCTTATTTGACGTAATTCCGGATGATAACTTTAGTTAGAGTGAACCGATTTCAATCAAATTTGGTATGTGGGTGGAATGTTTATGCGCAAAACCCGTTTTTTGTGGATTACATATATCGAAATACAGCTCAAGTCCGAATTTCGTATTAATCCGATAATTTTTGCGAGAGTTATGGCCCCTTTTTTGACGTAATTTGACTTAGAAAATCCCTGAAATTTGTTGTCCGGATGATAACTTTAGTTAGAGTGAACCGATTTCAATCAAATTTGGTATGTGGGTTTATTAGGAGAAAAGACAGCTCAAGTTCGAATTTGGGTTCCGTCCGTCAATTTTCACCGGAGTTATGCCCCTTATTTGACGTAATTCCGGATGATAACTTTAGTTAGAGTGAACCGATTTCAATCAAATTTGGTATGTGGGTTTATTATGAGAAAAGACAGCTCAAGTTCGAATTTGGGTTCCGTCCGCCAATTTTCACCGGAGTTATGCCCCTTATTTGACGTAATTTGACTTAGAAAATCCCTGAAATTTGTTGTCCGGATGATAACTTTACTAGAGCTTATCGGATTCAATGATAATTTGGTATATTACCTTCTCCCACCAAAACACAGGTCAAGTTCCAATTTGAGTTCCATCCGCCAATTTTCCGCCAATATTTTGCACGCCCAGCGTAGCTCTTGTTTTAAATGGAGTTATGACCCTTTTTTCGAAAAAAAATAAAAAATTAGATAGAATTCCTTGCTCAATTTAACAAAACAAAAATAATAATAAAATATTTTTTGTTTTTTAATTAATAATGAAACTTTATTTTTTTTTAATTTAATTTAGATTGAACTCCTTGCTCAATTTAAGGATCCTGTGACAGTGCATTCTGCATGTTATGCGAGTCTCTATTTGACCCATAAATTCTAATGTACATTTGTCTAATGTAGTGCATAACAGTATACTCTATAATTCAACATCAAAACTCAAACGTATAATTCCGATCATAGTAAGTTACTTTCGCCAAGGGATGGGTTAAACCGATCGTGATCGGCCACTCGTTATAACCCGTGACGAAAGGAAATGGTGGGTATAATGGATTAAATGTGTCCGATCGTCTGTCATTATGCGTCCGTCCGTCCAATATATCTCAACCACCGGTTGTCGGATCGTTATGAAATTTTGTATGTATATTCACTACTATTCAATCGTTCTGTTCGGGTATTCCGTTGTATAGTTATTCATCTTTGTTTATCTGGGAATTTCCAAGTTAAAATGGTCGTAACTCGGGTAAAAACATGAATGGACGTAACTCGTAGGTATAAGTTCTCCCAAGCTGTGCTATCACCATGCCGAATGATAACGAAATCCGATACTTAAAACGCGAGTTACAAGGTGATGTTTTCGCATGGACGGACGGAGTCTTCGACTATACCCCGAACTACCTTGGGGTATAATTAATGTCAGAGCCAATCAATTCTTCTTGAGGGAAATTCGAAATGACAGTGTACTTTTTATGGCATGCTGAATATAGCATATATAGTCTTATATTACTACCGGGATGGGCATCGAACTATATCACACGAAACTCCTATAATATTGAAAAATCCATTAGATATTTTTTTTCTTTCACTTGTGTGTAATCGCCGGGTACTTCCCCGAGACACTTGGCATCGCGCCAAGTAAATTGGGGCGCGGATTAATACTAATTAGAAAAGCCGCACTTGACACCAATACCAGACATTGCAAAATGATTGCTTTGTTAATGAAAGTGCAATTATTGTCCAACTTAGTTGCGCTTGCGAAAATAGCACAAAAACAAAGAGGCAAGTTGGGGGACTATATGTTTCGTCGCAACGCAGAGCACGCAATACTGTCGTAAACGATTGTGAAGCGTCTCAATTAATCAACGCCGTTTTACATGCATTTTTCAGCTTCTTTTAAAGATTTTGATTTGTTAAAAAGGGATAAAGCTCTAGTTTTTTTCATGTGATATACAATATCTTCAACGAGTTATGTTGGGATATAAGATTTTATGAAACTCGTTTGATAAATTTGATTCACAACTCTTCGTGAATAAAATTTATGAAACGAGTTTCATAAAATCTTATATCCCAACATAACTCGTTGGAGATCCTCTATATTTTACTTCACGAACGATGATTTCAAGGTTCAAGATTCAAATCGATACGTGGATTGGCAGTATGTGGAAACAACGATGAGCTTAAAATATTTACAGAACAAACAAAATAAGTTTTCCCAATAACTTTAATAACTATACATGTAAATTATAAAGTGACAAACTTCCAACATAGATGTCCATATCCTATATATATGCAACTTAAAGGTACTCAATCCGATAAAACTCCTCTCAATTACTATTGCAATGGCTTCGGGGGTCAAAAATATTTGATTCGAGTCGAGGAAGTAACCCATCAAAGCTCAGATTTGTTAGATATCGATTTTAGAAATCTATTATTTTTCATTATCGTGAATACTTTCTGGCCCAGAACTCAGTCAAAATTGCGTTATTATTACCACTTGATTTTAGAGTTATCCATCCTTGTCTGTTTGAATAGATTTTGGTGTACACATCCCGAGCAGATTACGGCAGTTGAAGGCAATTATTAGTACTCATCTCGAGTAAATAACAAATTTCAAAAATCAATATCTAATAACTCTGAGCTTTGTTTGATGGGTTCCTCGACTCGAATCAAATATTTGTTACCCCCAAAGCCAAAGAAATAGTAATATAGGACCCTCTGATCGGATTGTTGTTGTTGGAATCTGTTGAGATGGGGACCCTCTGTTCGGATTGAGTACCTTTAAATAAAAATGACTATATATAGTATGTAATCAATCTGAATCAGCCATTAAGCACACGCACTGTCCTCATTGACCCCTTGTTCCGAAGGGCACTAATCAACAGTACGTCATCTTTGATTTTACATTCCACCGAGTCCAGATTTATGTCACCAGGAAGGATCAACGTGCGAATCATCTTTTTCATACATAATATATCTCCATGATCTTCTCCACTCTTCTGCTCCTGAGTGGCTTCGATAGTCAGTTCGTTGTCTTCTAATCTCACCGAAATAGAATCTTGATTGACATCAGAAACGCTTATGTGGTGCAGGAAGTCCGCTTCCGGTTCCGAAACTACAGGTCCATTCACATGCGAATTAGTTCCTGGAACAACATTAGTGTTCTGGTGGGAAGTTTGTGGCATCTCTTGCGTGGAGTCATTTGTATTTACCACGCTCGAATTGTCCAATCTGTCCTTTCTATTAACCGGATCTGCATTTTCCGTCTGTTCACCAACGTCTTCGAATGAACACGTGCTCGCCATTTCCGACAGACTTGGTATTTGTTCAACAAACTCACACTCAGTCTCGACATCTGACTGTTCTCTTGTCATTTCTGCGTCAACGAGAACCGGTGGACGATCATCGTGTTTGACTTCTAATTCATCGAAGCGCTCGTCTTTCAAAAGTTCGACGTCTTTATGTGACACTTGAACGAACGACTCATCGTCAGACTTCACAGAAGCTTCTTCCTTCCGAGTCCACATTTCTACTTCGACATTCTTTACATCGGCGTTTTCCTCCTCCGTGTTGTCTTCGTGTTCTCTGTTCGTGGCTTTGCCATCCTTTTCTATGGCATCACATCTCTGAATCATTCCGTCGACATCTTGTTCAGTTACGTCGCTTTCTTCGGTTTCGTTATGAACCTCGAGCTCCCCTCGGTTCGAAGATACCAAATCTTGTGGGGTGTCGCGTTGTGCCACAATCGTCGCTGTTTGCATCTTCTCGTCGCTGTCCGCGAGTGTTTCTTGCTGAGCCTTATCAGCGCCGGTTTCTTGTTCTCCAATTTCAGCTTCTTTGGCGTTTTTCGTCTTATTGTCCGAAGTCTGTTCACTCATTATTTGAGCTTCCAGAACCAACACTCCATTGGAGACGAGGAATGTCTTAAGTGAGGCTTTATCTACACCCTTAGGTAGATCAAATGTACGTGTTACGTGTTGCTTAAAGTAGTTGCTTTCATCGCCGACCCGCCTTTCCGCCTCCACTATCACCTGGTCTCCACTCGTTCGTACTCGAATCTGGTCCGGTGTGAAGTCTCCCAGTTTGAAAACTTTCTTCCATTTTATAGGTCGTGCCTCTTGCTTTTGTAATTGTCTTCTAACTAATGGCAGCGAAATGATGAAAGATGGGTGCGCTTTCATACATCTCACTGTTCTTACGGGTTGCATTCTCTGAAGACCAACCGGTGCACTCAGTCCAAATATTCCATCAAGAAATCTTGTCGGCTCGAAGTATCTCATCGTATCTTTTTCTATAACGTCTAGATTGTACTGCAGAGGTGAATTATTCCCAACAACCTTGCAGGGCGTTTGCTTGTGATTTGAATTCACTGGCCAAACTGATGGCTTTATATACACAATATTCAAGATATCTAGAATATTCTCGCAGCTCCCGATCCACGTGTTGTGCTATAAATAGTCGACAACATAATCATTATTTATATACCAACCAATCACAAGAGAGACTGTGTTTACTCGAATGTGTTTATTGATTTTTATATTCTATTTTTAGATTCACATTCGTTCCAGATTATTCTCGAAATCGAAAGTGGAATAGAACCTTCTGTATTCGTGAACGATTAGATTTTTTTAATGCTGGATGCCTGCACGGTCACAACTACGACGCTGTACACGGTGTTTATTGTTTCATATGCACGTGAGAGAATTAATTGTAATGTTTCGATAGGATTGGCGAATTGCATGTCCGACCAACTCAATTATATTTTTGGATGCATGCGACTCGCGCAGCTAGCTAGCTCGGTCACGTTTGGAAATATAAGTCTCGATTTTCGCCAGATCATGCCATGAATCTAGTACTCTGGCTACGCCCGTGGTAGAGATCGTATTCCACCCATTTTATGTCGATGCGTTTGTTAAGGGGGAGTTCAAGTGAACAATATTGAATGGGGATTTCCATGCAAATGTCCGGAGCAAAAGTTACAGAGTTGCATATAGTATATACTTCTGAGTGTGACTGTGACTTGATGTGTATTGGAAACAACAACAAGTATTTATCTGGCTAGTCCATTTGGAACTTGTTCCATTATAGTGCCAATACCACATCACATCAGCAGTATGTGCAACTCTGTAACTTTTGCAGATTTGCATGGAAATCCCCATTCAAAATTGTTCACTTGAACTCCCCCTAAAAGTGGCGTTCACGTTTTTAATTTATATATTTTTTATTTATATCTTTTACACGTTTTAACCCTTTACCCAACAGAACGGCCCTGTGCCAATGCATTCTCTTATATATGCGAGTCGACCATAGGTCGCCTCGCATATATAAGAGAATGCATTGGCTTAACACATTAAAAATTATAAAATTGTTAAAGAATGTAAGAAAAAATGGTAAAAAGTGTTAAAAAAAGTTTTTTTTTAGGCCAATGCATTCTCTTATATATGCGAGGCGACCTATGGTCGACTCGCATATATAAGAGAATGCATTGGCACAGGGCATAACTGTAACTATCACAATGTGGTCAAGGAGCCGGTTCCAATGATATCCATATTTGTATGGTTCTATTGAGACAGACCGAAGATATTTTAGGCTGTTGAAGCTTTATTTGGCCGGTTTTGGCCGGTTTGTTGGGTAAAGGGTTAACGACACGTACGCCCCTGCGGCACATGTATACTCCGCATAATTCCACAAATATACACATTTCGTTTAGAATGACCACAATACCAGGGGGGGGGGACGCAATGCCTGATCACTACCACCACTTACAAAGAATGTGAGGCAAATTCTCTCATGTTTTTATTTAAAACTTTTTTGTCGGTTGTTATTCATTCTGCATTCTGAATTTCTGAGAAACCGAACTGTTACTGTCCACATTCACTTGGGTATTGGCTAGATCAAATCAGAATGAATTGTTACCGATAAAACTAACTGTTAAATAAAAATATATACGTGGTGGTAGTGGTCAGACCAGCGTAGCGACGGGAAAGAACTCTGCCTTTCAGTTTCACTTAGAGTCGTTATTTGGTGGGAGAATCTGGATTCAGAATCCTAAACCGATTACGGGGCGGGGCTAAATCGAGATTACACGGATTCAAGGTCAGATTTTGAAATACAAGTGGTCTCCGATACTATGTTTAATGTTCTCCCAGCGTCAAAAATGGCTCATGTATTTGACACAAGTATCATTTGTATCTTATATTATAATGTTCATGTTTGTTGTGAAAGTCATGCTTTTCTTCATTGTGTATATACATGGCATCTAATTAACTGCCAACCCGACTTAATTGCATCTTTTAATTTTCAAGTTAAAGTGCGTTTATTGATGATGGCAAGCATGTCTAACAGCTCTAGATCTCCTGAATCAAATTCCGAAGACGTTGTGGATAACACACGAAACTTGTCAGTTGTACAGGGACGTGGCGACAGGGGTTGGTTGGGGTGTCTCGAACCCCCATCCCGAACTTTGGTCCAATTTTCTTAGCTGTAGAGTCATTCATATACGTGAGGAAAATCAGGATTCTTTTGACTAACTATTCCAGATAATGATACGTACAAGCAAGCAAACGCAACAAACAAACACGATTTTAAACAAATACATAAACAAACTTATGACTAACTCGGGGGGAGGGGTGACCGGTGATCTGTATATATGTTCAACTTGTTTTGGTAATCATGTAGCTTTGCCATTACTAATTATTTTTCAGTGTAATGACATATGTGAGAGGGGGTACCCTAAAGTTAGTCAGCACTTGTCCTCCAATGCCATTGCCTGTATAAACAAATGTATGTGTTATATATCATGTATTATCTAAATTTGACAAATAAATATGTTTAGACTAAACTTTGGTACATTTCCAGCAGTTAGAAATTTCATGCCTGACACAACATTAGTTGGACATTAATTTGACACCATATATAGGTTGGAATTGTTCTCATTGTTTGATTTTTCCACCAGTAAAAGTTGGTAATTTTCCAATCTTAGGGTGTGTGCAAATGGAATGGAATTCTGCGAACCTGTTAGTTTGGTGTTCAAGGGGGGTGCATTTGGCGGGAAATTTGATGGAGCACTCCCATGGGAAACCTCTAGCCACGTCCCTAGAACTTGTACGTGTGGGTACTTAATCAATAAATTGACTGACATTTCCACTATATAGTCCTGAGATCCTATAGCACAAGCTTTACATTTGTGTTTGTGCGATTGGGAAATGCAGTTCACGCGGGATCACAAGACCACAACATTAGCTTTATTTTCCAACTATTGTACAGCACGTTGGCCACTAAATACCTGTGTTTCTGCACTATACAGAGACTATATATTGTGCAAAACGACTGCATTTAACGAAACAAAACATTATAAATATGAAATTGCTGTAAGACTAGATAGTATGTCGGCCGAACACAGTGTCCCCCGACAACATGGCAAGTCGATGCCGCTTTGTTAAAGAAATTAAAAAAAATGTTGAAATGTTCTAAGTCGAAAGGGTTAATAATTCCGTAAAAAATAAAAATCCGTCATTTATATACATGTTGCACATCTCCAATCTGTGGGTAACAATACCCTGAAGTTTCAAATATCTACGTTCAAAACTGTAGGAGGAGTTGATTACACCATGAAGGTACCCTCATACAGAAAATTATTTAAAAAAAAAATTCAAAGTCGAAAGGCCCATAACTCTGGGAAAAATCATTGGATCAAACTCAAATTTGAACTTGACCTGTATTTTGATATCAATGACTCACTTTTCAATTTAACAGTCCAAACTTGAGTTATCATCCGGAAACCAAAGAAAAAAGAAGAAAATTTAATTTTCTAGGTCGAAAAAAGTCCATAACTCAACCTGTATCTTGATATGACTGATCCACATAAAAACGGTATTTGCAATTAAAGGATCCAAACTTGAGATATCATCCGGAAACCAGTTTCTGGAATTCGTTTGATGAATAAAGTTGAAAATATCGAGCACAAACGCACCGGATGAAATACAAGAGGTATTAGTGGCCTCGGAATGACTTGTAGAATATATATGAGCATTTATAGATTATGACATTGCGGTTAAGTACACGCTCGCGACAATTTATTGCTCGAAAATATTGATCTTATAACGGGGTCAAGGGGCTTACGGCGGACAGGGAGAATGACGAGCCGATTTGTTCGGTAGAATTCGATGCTTTCCGATATCATATCTCGACTTCGCTTCGTTCGATTTCGCCGAGTTATATGTCAAATGAAAGGGAATTTTATTGACATTAAGACACACTGGGGATATTTTGGTTGCAATTATCTATTTCTAGAATTTGTAGGGTTTTGTAGTTTGGTGTGGTTTTAGCCAAAATCGATGATTGGAACCTTTACACTGGTATAGTCTATATATGGTATTTTAGTAATTTTCCACAGGGCCCTGTGCTTTATTCTTCATTATAATATAGGGGGTATGACAATATATTATGCAATTAAAACTGTAATTCAACATTATGATACAAATAAATGAAGCCTCCTCTCGTAGAGCCAAGACAATAAGATATTTGGTGATTGGAGTGTTTAGTTGTGTTACATTATTAATTATTCTATCACTTCTTGCTACCGAAAGGAACAAAAATATAAATCAGATTTTCATCTTCTCAAATGTATTAAAATCCACGGTTTCTGTTGTCTCTCAATAATTGCTCAGTTAATCAGATTCTATATACAATGAAGATGATGATATGAGAAACTCAAGATTTTTTCGCCAGATAGACCCAGATAAATTCTTTGTTGAAATGTTTTTGCCAATTTGGCTGGATTTATGCAAAACGTCCGTCTCTCCTTTAATTGACTCATGCGTAGGATATAATTGTTTTCTGGTGTATACAACGGATCAATGGTAGTTATATGCTGTGAAATAGAATGGGACATCTTTAATAAAAACAAATAGCACCACAATCTCCCCACAGTCCTCACTGGATCCTTTATGTAAGACGACCAGTCATGTTGAAATTGAATTGAAAATTGAATTGTTAGCCTTTGTTCGTGTTAGTAGCAAACGCTCATTTCAGCGCAATAAGAGTATGTCATTAGTTTTTTTTTTAGCTCAAGTTTACTTTGTAAAGTTTGAGCTATTGCCATGGCTTGGTATCCGTCGTCCGTGTGTGTGCGTGTGTGCGTGATTCGTCAACAATTTCCTTTAGCACGGGCTACAGGTCGTACCTTTGGTCGGATCATTATAAAATTTGTCATAGCTGTTGACATTGACATGTAGATGGGAACGAGTCATTTTGGGGTCATTCGGAAAAAAAAACATGGCCGCCAGTGGCCATCTTGGATTTCAAAATTCAATCAATTTGCACGGGCTACAGGTCCTACTGTTTGTCTGATCATCATGAAATTTGTCATGGATGTTAATATTGACATGTAGATGGGAACGATTCATTTTGGGGTCATTCGGAAAAAAAACATGACCACCAGCAGCCATCTTGGATTTTACTCTTTGCATGACTAAATTGTTTGGCACGGGCTATACAGGTCGTACCTTTGATCGGATCATAATGAAATTTGTCATGGATGTTAACAATGACATATAGATGGGAATGAGTCATTTTGGGGTCATTCGGCCACAAAACATGGCCGCGGGCAGCCTTCTTGGATTTTTCTCTTTGCATGACTAAATCCTTTGGCACGGGCTACAGATCATACCTTTGATCGGATCATTATGAAATTTGTCATGGGCGTTGACATTGACATGTAGATGGGAACGAGTCATTTTGGGGTCATTCGGCAAAAAAACATGGCCGCCAGCAGCCATCTTGGATTTCAAAATTCAATCCATTAGCATGGGCTACAGGCGGGAGTGTTCGTGTGATCATCATGAAATTTGTCGTGGAAATTACTATTGACATGTAGATGGGGACGAGTCATTTTGGGGTAATTCGGCCAAAAAACATTTCCGCCTGCAGCCATCTTGGATTTTACTCTTTGTATGACTAAATCCTTTGACACAGGCTACAGGTCGTATCTTTGGTCAGATCATCATGAAATTTGTCATGGATGTTAACATTGACATATAAATTGGAACGAGTCATTTTGGGGTCATTTGGGAAAAAAACATGGCTGCAAGAGGCCATCTTGGATTTCAAAATTCAATCCAGTTTGTCTGATCATCATGAAATTTGTCGTTTATGTTAATATTGACATGTAGATGGGAACGAGTCATTTTGGGGTCATTCGTCCAAAAACATAGCCGCCAGCAGCCATCTTGGATTTTACTCTTTGCATGACTAAATCTTTTGGCATGGGCTACAGGTCGTAGCTTTGGTCAGATCATTATGAAATTTGTCATGGCTGTTAACATTGACATGTAGATGGGAACGAGTCATTTTGGTGTCATTCAGCCATAAAACATATCCGCTGTCAGCCATCTTTGATTTTACTCTTTGCATGACTAAATCCTTTGGCACACCACACAGTCCACTTCCCTCAGCCGATCATCACCAAACTTCATATTAATCTTGATATTGATCTACTAGATGGAAGCTATAAAATATTTTTTAATTTCATTCGAAAATATAGCTGCCAGCAACCATCTTGGATTTTACTTTTATATATATCTCTTCATGTTGATAATCTAGTATTACTTAGACATTTCAACTTTCCGCATTCCTAATCGCTCCATTGACTGTAATACATGAAATTATTCCCTTTCCAAGTTCATTTTCAAATGTCAGCCTCTGTGTTGTCTAATATCTATTCACCTAATATAATTGTATATTTACCAGCCATGGCCCTTGCTGATCAAAAGCATGGTTACAAAAGATATGTTTTATAGAATTTGTGACTGGACAGCTCTAGAGGTGAACTCATCAAGATAGCAGAAATCATATTGTTAGCTTATAGGCAATTAAAGCACCAACAAAATAAGTCTATTTACAGACAATGATACAATAAACATGATCCAATACTCTTTTCTGTCAAAAATAATGTCTACATATAACAGTATCCCCGACCCCCAGGCGTGACTAAATAGTGTAACGACACCTTAAGACTTTTGGATATGTGCATATTAAGGGATTTTCCCATTTATATGTGAAGTGTACCTCTTTCTGACCAAAAAGATGGATCCACTAATGAGGGACTCGGTGATCTCGCTTATTCCAATTACTTTAATAACTGATGGGATAATCTATAAATAGTAAAAAGCGTTAAACAACATCTTGGATCTGTATGATGTATATATATATACATGTACTGTACATAGAGTTTCATGTTTTCGCTTTCGTAAATTCTCTTTTGCTGCTGATATGTCAGGGCAATGCGTATTGTCTTTTGTTCTCATCCACTTGAGCCAATTCTTCCACCATTTTCTCCGTGTGTTTGTTGTCGTTCGTTATTTCCCATTTTCTCATCCAGGGGCCGGTTATTGTCGTATCAAATTCGTCCTTCTCAGCCTGAATTAAATACAGTCTGATTTAATGGTCATACTATAGATATATCCCTTAAAGTCCCATTGAATTTTCGAATCACCGATTGTTTTTTTTAGTGCTTTGATAACAATCTGAATCTATGCCATAAAATATTATTAAAATACTACAATTCATCACCACTTGAAACATCTGTGTCTCAGAAGATTCCTATAGAGAAATAGAAAACGGCTGAAATCTTAAAAAGATTTCCCCCGTTATGGCTCCCAGAATGCAACAGAATTCAAACTAAAAATGTATTTTCAATGGAATGGGAATAAATAATATATCTTAAAGTGATATGAAACACTCTGGTAGGGTGATCAGATAGAAATGGAGAATAATCTTGCTAAAAGTAGTAATTTTTACAAATATTATATCGAAATTGACAACAAACACCGCCATTCTTATATATTAATTAAATACAATGACTCTCGATGGCGAAATCGTCTTCGTTAACTTATCGCATATAGTTGCGTCCCGAAGCGAGAAGTAAATATTTACAAATGCGCGTAGTTCAGACGATGTTTTCTATGGATTGGTAAGGTCGATTTGTTTGAATTTTTCGGCGATGTTACTAGAATGCTATATTCCTCCAGTTGGCATAGTGCCTGAATACTAACTTGCTAGTTTCACGCACCCGAATAAGTACATAATATATATATATATATATAGAATTATTCCCCATCCATGGAAAATAGTGAAACCTGAGCACAGAACATCAAGTCGGTAACTCAACAAAAACAACACACTCACAGTTTATTACACCGAATAAGTTGATAATACAATGTTTTGGAGCTTCCTCTTTCAAATTGTATATAATACGGCATATATTTATATAAAATTATCTTAGGCGAAAAAAAATTGAAATTCATTTATTTGGCCAACTAAATGGGTGACTGTACCACCAACATTTAGTAAATTGCTTAGAATAGTATGTAAGATAAGATAAGATAAGATTTATTGAAGCAAATCATAATACAATGACGTCTGCCATCAATAATGTACATGGAATTATGAGAATATATGTTAAAGATCAAAAATGGTCAAATAACTCACTCATATAAATATTTTGCATATATCCCGGAAGAAGATAATCCATGAATTGATAAATCTGTAGTCTATCTTGTCAAAAATGCTAAATTATAAGTCTGAATCTGTGCAACATCTAATATATTCGCAAATTGTTCGTATATTTTTTAGGTCGTTTTGATAACAAAATATATTGACATTGTTCTTATTTTCATTATTACTAATTTGAGAATTTCTCCATGTTCTTCTTTGCATGTTGTGATGCTTTTACATACTTTTTTATAATTTTTGCATATTGTGATGCAGTATGTCAATTTAACAATGTATTTCACACCTGTGAAGATTCCATCTCGAGATTATATGATTTAGGTGACTTTTTGGATTAGCCAATTTTGATTTGCGTCGCTTACAATCGTGGAATTTCTCTCTGGTAATCAATTCAATATCTTTTGAGATATCGACTTACAAAAGTCACCAAAATCATGCAATCTCGAGCTGGGACCACCTCATACTGCGAAATAGATTATTAAAGGCCCACTTAATTTTAGCCTGAGAACCCCAGATATTATCAGGTGAACATGTTGTTTTTGTTGAGATACCGGCTTGGAGTTCTGTGCTCAAGTTTCATTATTTTCAATGGAAGGGGAATAACTCTATATCTTAATATATAGAGTTATTCCCCTTCTATTGAAAATACATTATTAGTTTGAATTCTGTTGCATTCTAGGTGCCATAACGGGGGAAATCTTCTATGATTTCAACTGTTTCCTATTTCTCTATGTGCATCTTCTGAGACACAGACGTTTCAAATGGTGATAAATTATAGTATTTTAATCATATTTTATGGCATATGATAGATTATTATTAAAACCGTATATCAAGGCACTATAAACAGTAAAAGGTGAATCGAAAATTAAATGGGGCTTTAAGGGACAAGTATTAACAACGAAGTATATTCCCAGCTGCGCTGTTTGTTCATTGTTATAAAGTTCCCCCGTCAAGATCCCATGTTTTGAACGGATGTAATATATGATCTCTACGGACATAAGCCTTAGAAATGTGCTTGTATTATATTTTCGTTTATCTGTCGTCTGCTAATATTTCCTGAACATCCACCCAGATGAACAGTAGACTATTCCAATTTATACTTACATAACTGAATGCTCCCGAATGGGAAAATCCCTGTAGTAAATAAAGGGTTAATAAAATTAAAATGCAAACTTACGCCACAGAATTCGGTCTGAGCAGAGTCCCTGTCAATCTCCATGAATGAGGTCCAATCAATCTCGTGCTCTGTGTCTTGGGAATTTCTAAACACGACGCCCTCTTTTATATTCCAGAATCCGTAGGGTTCGCTAGGTTTCTGCCAGCGAAAGTCCATACTCCATCGGATGTCTTCGGACATGTTCGGAAGACTGGAATGATCGAATCTGACCGCATGCATGGTTTCAACGCACTCAAATGGTGTTTATGGTTTATTTCTGAGATACAATATGTTACATGAGAATGAGATAAATAACTTAATTAACACTTTCTATTCTACATGAATTCTCCCAGCCAGTTAAAATTAATTGTACATCGGAAATGGTCTATTATTTATTTGGAGGGTGTTAATGCAATAATAGCAGACGACAGATCAATAAAAGTGCAGAAGGAGCCCTATTTATAGAGGGGCATGTTCAGATAATAAGTTCAACAAACGAGCTATGAACTACTCATCAATGAGTGTTCAGTATAAAAAGGGTTAAACTACAATATCACCATCGTCGTTGTCACCATTATCACATTATCATCGTTGTCACCGAAATATCATCACCATCACCACCACCACCCTCAAAATAGTTTTTTTTCTGGTCGATAACAGAAAATATAAACTTGATACCACCAAAACACAACCCATGCAAATTTGAATCGCGATTCTATCCAACAATTTTCATTTGTCTCTATATGATTAGATCACGGTTTGGTTTGGTACATGGCTCAGTTGGTTAGAAAAAAGTTAGAATTTTAGCGAAAAAGGTTCAATGATTTTCTCAACAATTATGGGTCTTGAATGATATCATTTACAGATATAGATTTTTAATACAAACAAACCCCACTGGAACCCCTTAGTATTATAGTATTAGTGTTTGGTGGACGAACCTTCTGTGAGGAATGATGTTGTGGAACAGGAGCATCCCTTTGTATGGAATCTCGCATGTCTGGACATCCTCCTCAATATCAACTCCTGTGGAATGAAAATCCATTGGGAGATATTAGAGCACATTTAAAGATGCGGGTCAAAATTACAACAGTAACAACATACATTTTATAAATCCCGATCTCAAGACAACAAACAGCTATTTTGTGAATAAAATACAGATAAAACTGCATGTAGATGGTGTATATATTATTTGCCTATATAAAGGCATAATACAGTGGTTTATTTCTATCGTAATTCGCGGTAAATCTCTTATAGTCGGGGAGCCAATAAGGTCCACGTGCACCCCCCCCCCCCCCGATGATTACAAATAACCTTATTTTTATTGTTCCCTATGGTATCCAGATAAAGAATCCGGATTTCACAGAAAAATAAAGGTGGCCCTACTAGGTGCTAGAGCCATTTGAATCCAAGATGGCCGCCATTTCCTCTAATTCCGACCAGTTGTATTTAATCGTTGTAATAGATCGGTTGTTAGCAAAAGACACAGACAAAATGTATGCCATTCTGTTGGTATTATGTCCTTCTTCAAAATGACGGCAAATAATTTCGAAAAAAAATTCAAAATGGCCGCCGAAAAATGACGTCATATGCACGAAAATAGGAAATTTAATTAATATTTCACCATATCTTCCATTTTTCTTCACATTAATCATTAGTAATTGGCAATGTTTTTGAAACAGTCATCAAGCGTGATATAATAGCGTCATTTTAAGACATTTGCCATTGACGAGGGTTCCGTAATAGATACAGAAAGAGGATTTGAAAAAGAGGGGTGAAATTTTCGATTTTTTTTGCAAGACGATTTTGATAGTCATTTTATCCACAAACCACACAGGCTCTTTATAGAATGTCAACAACTATGTGCTTTATTTTATTGGACGGATGTTTTACTTCAATGGGAATGAAATTGGTGTAGAAAATTTCCGAAATGGCCGCCGAAAATATGAAAAATGGTAAATATTGCCCCAGGGTGTCCTGCAATGGCTTACAAGTTGTGGTTAATATATAAAATTGGCTAATCTGTATCTATAAATTGAATACTAACATGTCTGATGCACCATGAATCATTGTTACTATTGTCACCACTGACATCACCAGAAATATTGGAGTTTTCTCTCACAAACTTGACATAAATATCGGCAAAAATTAACTTTTCAGTGTTGGACAATTGTTTTAAGTAAAATGCAACTATCATTGGTATCAAATGTATTTATTGTTTTGGTCTATCTTAAATGTGTCACACTACGGTGTTTATAGACCAAATTGCTCAAGATGGCTTCCAAAATGGCAACCAAATTTGTAAAAAGTTAATTTTTTACATATATCCGAACATTATTCTCTGCGTTATCCGACAAGGTAGAAAACTGTGACTCACTTGGTTATTATACGTGTTAGTTAATTAACTGACAACTACGTTCTATTATGTTTGTCCCAGTTCCGTATGGGGCATGACAAATTCATTTTAAAGTTGCAATATGGAATTTTGCGGAGAACCTCTTTTGTGATTCTGGCCATATTATTGAAAGGAAATGGGCAGAACTTTGAGACGGAACTGAGATGAACCATAATATGTGGCTATTCTGGCCCATTATGATAAAAAGTGATCAACTTGATAAAAGATGGATGCCAGGATGGCAGCCAGTGAGTTACTGTATGATCATAGGTGATGTGAATAGGTATACAGGGAGTTACTGTATGGTCATGAATGATGTAAATAGGTATACAAGGAGTGACTATATGGTTATGAGTGGGGTGTCCATGGTGAGATGCATAGGGATATAAGGAATGGCTGTTTGGGCATGTGTGAGGTGAATCGTTATAATGTAGTGACTATACGGTGTATTGTTGTGCCGTATGGGCATTGCTGTGGTGTATAGATATAACGAGAGTAGTTCCATGGTCATCCGTGTGTTGTTTATGTATATATGGAGTGACTGTAAGGTCGTGGTGGGATGTATATGTGTACCGTGTGTGGCTGTATTGTGACATGTTCTTGTATATGTATATTTGTGCTGTCTGTATGATCATGGATGGAGTGCGTAGATAAATAGGGAATGATTTTATGGTTATGGGTAATGTGTATAGGTGCACATGGTATGCCTGTACGGTCAAGATTGAAGTTATATGCATACCTGGAATAAGCTGGATGGTCATTGACGAGCGTGTGGCTATATAGGGAGTGCCCTTTTGGTAACGGGTGGGTCGTATATTTATATATGTTGTGGATGTAATATCATCGGTGGTGTATAGGGTGTAGATGAATGATCATGGCGTGTGAGTTGCTGAATTGTCAGCCATGAGTGAGGTGTATATGCAAGTATGAAACTTATTAGTGGTCGTGTGTGCGGGTATTGGTATATTTGGAAGGGCTCACCATTGGTGGGGTGTATATGTATATCTGGATTGACTCTATGGTCATGGGTATGGCGAATAGATATACATGTAGTGGCTGTATGGTCCATGATGAGGTGAATAGGTATACAATGAGTGACTGTATGATCGTGAATGTGGTGAATATGTATACATAGAGTGACTATATGGTCAGGTGTAGGAGTATACCTGGTGTTCATGCATGGTGACTCATGGCTGTATCGTCATTTGTGGCATGTACCGGCATAACCAAATATGGCTGTATGGTCAGGTGTACGTGTATAGAGTGGGTGACTATATTGTCATTTTTGTGGTGTTTATGTACATATGAGGTCATGGGTGGGTTGTACATGTGTAATTTGGGTGGCTACATATTTCACAATAACTCAAGGATATGTTAATCAAAAGAGAGGTCACGTCAAAGAGTTCTCCACCTTGATAGTGTTTGTGTACATGGGGGAACTTTAAACGTGAAAAGCGATAGCCACCCATTACCACACAGTCATTCCATATATACATAAACACCACAGACATAACAATATAGTGACCAACTGTATAAACGTACACCTGACCCATGACCATGGATGGCCATACAGCCATGAGTCACAATGCAGGCACACCGGGTATAATCCTAAACATGACCCATAACCATAGAGTCACTCCTTGTATACCCATTCACCTCACCATTGGTCACACGGTCATCCCATATATACCTATTATCCACACACACATGGTCAAATAGACATTCAATATATACATCAACACCACAACAATGACCATAGAGTCACCCCGGGTGTACATATCCACCTCACCAATGGTCATATAGCCACTCGCTTCATACACATACCATCACCCATGGCACCTGGTATAGTCCTTCATCTGACCTATGGCCATATAGTCACCCCGTGTGTACCTATTCAAAACATTCATACATAATCATGGTCAATCATTGTATATATATTCACCTCACCCTTGGTCATGCCACTCCCTGTATCCCTATTTGTCACACCATAGCAGAATAGCCACTCAAGATATACTAATACTCCCCAGCCATGTCAGTATATTCACTTCATGTATGTATATGCACATCATCCATGGCCATATAACCGCTCGCTATATACACATACCCCTCGCCCATGACCATACAGCAACACATATGTATACCCGTATAACCTACACCATACCGCCACGAGTCACCAAGCAGGAACACCGGGTATACTCATACACCTGACACATGACCATTTAGTCACTCCCTGTATATCTATCCATTACATTTATGATCATACAGTCACTCATTCTATACATACATGTACTCATCTCACCATTGACCATACAATAACTCTCTGTATACCTATTCACCTCATCTATGATCATATAGTAACTCCATGGCTACCATCTTGGCATCCACCCTGTATCCAGTTGATATGTTTTATCATAATGGACCAGAATAGCCACATATTATGGTTCATCTCAGTTCCGTTTCAAAGTCCTGCCCATTTCCTTTCAATAATATGGCAAGAATCACAAAAGAGGTTCTCCGCAAAATTCCATACTGCAACTTTAAAATGAATTTGTCATGCCCCATACGGAACTGGGACAAACATAATAGAACGTAGTTGTCAGTTAATTAACTAACACGTATAATAACCAAGTGAGTCATAATTTAATACCTTGTCGGATAACGCAGAGAATAATGTTCGGATATATGTAAAAAATTAACTTTTTACAAATTTGGTTGCCATTTTGGAAGCCATCTTGAGCAATTTGGTCTATAAACACCGTAGTGTGACACATTTAAGATAGACCAAAACAATAAATACATTTGATACCAATGATAGTTGCATTTTAGTTAAAACAATTGTCCAACACTGAAAAGTGATTTTTTGCCGATATTTATGTCAAGTTTGTGAGAGAAAAATCCAATATTTCTGGTGGTGACAATAGAAACAATGATCCATGGTGCACCAGACATGTTAGTATTCAATGTATATAATACAGATTAGCCCATTTTATATATCAACCACAACTTGTAAGCCATTGCAGGACACCCTGGGGCAATATTTACCATTTTTCATATTTTCGGCGGCCATTTTGGAAATTTTCTACACCAATTTCATTCCCATTGAAGTAAAACATCCGTCCAATAAAATAAAGCACATAGTTGTTGACATTCTATTAACAGCCTGTGTGGTTTGTCGTTAAAATGACTATTAAAATCGTCTTGCAAAAAAAAAAAATTCACCCCTCTTTTTCAAATCCTCTTTCTGTATCTATTACGCAACCCTCGTCAATGGCAAATGTCTTAAACTGACGCTATAATATCACGCTTGATGACTGTCTCAAAAACATTGCCATTTACCAGTGATTAATGTGAGAAAAAAATGGAAGATATGGTGAAATATTAATTAAATTTCCTATTTTCGTGCATATGACGTCATGTTTCGGCGGCCATTTTGAATTTTTTTCGAAATTATTTGCCGTCATTTTGAAGAAGGACATCATACCAACAGAATGGCATACATTTTGTCTGTGTCTTTTGCTAACAACCGATCTATTACAACGATTAAATACAGCTGGTCGGAATTAGTGGAAATGGCGGCCATCTTGGATTCAAATGGCTCTAGCACCTAGTAGGGCCACCTTTATTTTTCGGTGAAATCCGGATTCTTTATCTGGATACCATATTGAACAATAAAAATAAGGTTATTTGTAATCATCGGGGGGTGCACGTGGACCTTATTGGCTCCCCGACTATTAGCTCATCTGTAATTTTCTGCGATTGAGGCTGTGCTACTAAGATATAGTTCTCCTTCGTTATACGCTCCGCTTCGGTACGGATTTTTTTTCTCGAAAACTAGCCCATAAACTGTCCAATGAATGTCATTAATGTTTTAATAAAATTGATATTAGAAGCTTTTCCAGACATGTGTCCTCGATTCATATAAATAATTTTTTACACCCGATGGTGTATCGATGAATCGATATAAGACTTATAATGTGGAAGAGGTATGTCATCTTTAAGGAATATGGGTATTGTCTTGCTCGCGTTCCATGAAGAATGGCTGAACGTTGATCTGACATTTTGTGTGGAACACTCAACTGACAGATTTAAACGAGCATTTAGCTCCCATTTCAACCACAGGTCCCCAGAACAAAAATTGACCCAACCCCCAATACTACTTAAGTATATTATTGGGGGTGGGATCAATTTTTGTTCTGGGGACCTGTGATTTCAACACTATTCTGACAGTACGTTGCAAGGTCCATGCGTCTATTCCAATAACAGTCAATTTTGTTTGTTTCTTCGTATGCTTGTTTATCCGCTTATAGGCGACCAAACAGCTTGACAATCAGAGGTGAAAATTTGCATCTAGGAGTAATTTGACCCGGGGCGTTATTAGATAGGCCCCGTTCACCTCTGATGTCTTAAAATGGGCACTATAATAATTATTTTATATATATTTTGGCTGGAGGCGCCCAAACGGTTGGACCATCGGAACTGAATTTTTTTTACATATAGGTAATATGACACTGCGAATATTATCAGATAGGTCCCGTTGACCTCAGATGTCTTAAAATTGAACTACTATTTAGTTAACTAATTATTAACTACATACCCAAAATGGTTTCAATCTGGTCGATGGAAAATTGAAATACGGGGATAAATTGATAAATAGAGTGTCATGAGATAGATGCCGTTGACATCAGGCGACTTAAAGGGAAATATGAGCAATAAAGAGCGTTTCTTATCAGCTTAGATGACATATAGGAACATTGGTTCAGATGGGTCACTAAATTATATCATCAACAAAGAGCGTCTATTATTATCCCAGACGCTATGTGGGAGAAATAGGCGCACAAAAGTACAATGACTCGTGGAATGTTACGAGATAGGAGCTGTTTATCTCAAATGACTTAAAGAGGCACTGTTAATTAGCAATAAAGAGCATTTATTATCAACTTAAAAGATAGATGTAACTTTATCCAGAGAGTCATGCAATAGGTGTGGTTTAACCCAGATAACTAATAATTATTTTAAATGACTTGAAGGACGACTGATTAATAACGCATTCTTCACCTGAGCAACGCCGGGTACCCCTGCTATAGTAAATAATATGGAAAAAGTTGGGACCTACGCGCGATGTCACAAGACGTGATTTCTACCAACCACAGTCTAACATTCAAGTGCCACAGCTCGAATGCTTACGTATGTACCTCACTCCTCCACATAGGGAAACATTTTCAATAGCTGGAAATTCCATCATCGTTTGGAAATTTTAGTTAAAAAATAAAGACGAACTTGTTCTCGTTGTTTGATTTACCAACGAGTATTAATGTGAAGTCTGTTGTTTTAGACCAAAATATCGAATATTTTCCCATATATACTTGTGGCCAAATTGTTGGACTGAAATGGCCATCTGTCGGAAATGTCCAACCATTGGGGTGTCAGGTTGGTCATCTCCAATAGTTGATGTACCCGTTAGAAAGTTCCAACATATTGGGGAGGGTGCAAACGAAATGTCCAGAGCTTGGACACATGGGGGTCTGAATCAAGAGGGGGCAGTTGGAAACTCAGGTGGACACAAAATTTCGATGTTTCAGCGGGAGAGTAATAATTGTTTTGTTAATTTTTAAAGTTTTAACATTTTTTATTTTTTATTTTTTAAATATATAGTTTATATGCCACATTTGGCGCGAATGCATCGTTAATCAGTATGTCTATTCACTTATACCTAGTTCTTTGTCCATTACTTCCTCGCTCATCATGACATACCATGTCCCAGCGTAACAACACTCGTGGTGTGCCACCATTCCTTTTCGGTGGCCCCTCTTGGCGACCTGAAATTAGCAGAAACACCTCCAGAAACAACATATGCATGCAGGGAATTTTTAGCAGTCGATTGCAGAATTCTGGATGATGCACACTACACATTATCCAGGTTTAGCCACATGTATATACGCGTAACTTGTAACATGTGTTATTGCTATGGAGGTTCACTTGACGGAAAGATTCACGTGATTTCATTGCGTCAAACCTCACACGACACAACCGTTCTGACGATTCAGCGACCAATTTCACGATTTAGTGGCTTGACAACGGTGCAGCGATATTTTAACGATTCATCGACCAAACTAATGTGTAATGAAACATAAAATATACACAGAAATGAATACTTCTCGAATATGGACATGTATGTGTATACCGTATATTATATTTCTATTAGGTATATACGGCGATCTTCCATTCGATAATCTGTAAACATAATTATTCAACATTAGATAAGTTAGCACAAAAATAGATTGTTGTGCTAACCATGTGTTTAGCTATTGAGTCCATACCATGATATTATGTATACATAATCCTTGACATACATTGACCGGTTGTATTTGTTTTCCACCAACATTGTATGAAATTCGTCTTTATAGTGTTGAGAACATCTATATACTTTCCTATTATTTTAGCACGCTTCTGCAGCAGAAACATGGGAACCGGATTAATTCAATTTCACCCTTAATCTGCCGGTGTATAGATATACCTGCATGCATCCATTTTCTGATGTGGCATTGATGAGTGGGATCCACGCTGTTGGTACAAGTACGTTGTATATCTCCGTTGCCGAATAAGCTGAATCTGTATGGATAAGAAACGAGTAGAGTGAGTGGTTCGGGGGGCTAGCCCGGGATTGTCGAAAGGGTCGAGTGACCCTTTCCTTAATCCCTCATGTTTTTGCCTTTATTAGAGAACAAACAAAAAAAACAAGGGAAAATAAGCATTTTTTTTTTATGAATTTCATTTCTTCTTCTTTCTTTTCTTTTTGGGATTAGGCTTCTCCGTTGACGACTGTGGAGATGGAGGAGATTTCTGTAGTTGATGTTGTTGTAGGAAGAGTCGAATTTTTTCATCCCTATCTCTCTCGTAGTCAGCAATCCTTTCTTCTACAGATCTGGTGTCTGTGCTGATGTTGTTGTTGTTGCTAGCGGCGGAGCTGGGGGACACCGGGATGTGATGGTACTCCGGTGTCCGTGGTGGCAAGCTGTCCAGTTCCACCTCGAAGCAGGCGGCAGGAACAGCAGGGGTGGTTTCCTGATCCCTTCTTCCGCTTGCCTCGTCGACGACAGCAGGGACCTCCGGCAGATCCACGGAGTCCCTGATAGCTGGTACGATGTCGCCTGTCTCCATGCAGGTCGGGTCGTCTGGGCGTCTCTCAGACAACTCCGACCTACCGGCTGTGACACTGGACGTCGGCTGAACCACACGGGGCAGATCAACAGTCATCCCCTTCTTCCATTTCGCCCGTCTGGCGGCGTCCATTCTTCTCCTTGATGGCGTCTTCTTCTTGGGAGGCCCCTTCTTTCCACTCTTCATTGGACAGGAGGCAGTCTTGGAGTTGGTGTCCCGGGCCTGCGATCTCTGGATGCCAGCATCTTCAGTCCGGAACTCCAGGCAAAGGGTCAGGTAGCCCCTGCTAGACTGGAGACTCCAGTTAGCAATGTCCACTACCGAACTCCTTTGCACTGCGGCCAACACGGCGTCTGGGATTAAATCCATAAGCCTAATCCAAAACCGTCTCACCGGCGTTAAGCACGAGGGCAGCTACATCCAAGGACGCGGCCACACGACTCACCCGTGCTCAACGCTCTGACACAGAGGAACTAATAAGGTCGAAGCAATCACGACCGTTTCGCTCCACTCTCTGCCAGAGATAAGAAACGAGAATCAAGTGAAGAGACAATTATAGTGTGCGGATGCCATGGCTTGTGTGAATAAGTAAAATAGTGCGAATATTCATTTCCTTTTGCGGGAAGCTATATTGATTGGTCGAAGCATCGCACTCTCAATTTAAAAGTACTCAATCCGATCAGACGCTCATTGCTATTTATTTGGCTTCGGGGGCAACAAGTATTTGATTCGAGTCGATGAACCCACCCATCAACGCTCAGGGTGATTAGATATCGATTTTTGAAATTTGCTATTTATATTGTTTGTCGACCAGAAGCACGTGGTCAAACGAATGAAGATGCGGATGAAGATGGATAACTCTACAATCAAGTAGTTATTATTACCACTTGATTTTAGAATTATCCAGAAGCTATACCAACAACAACAACCACCGACCTGGCTATACTGTGTGCCGTTCGAGATGATAGGCATTGGCCTCCGAATGAATAGGAAAGTTGTAATCACCTTGATGCCATGGTACGACCATTGCTTCCGCTTGTGGTGTTTTGGGTCGTATGTTCCATAGCGGGTTTCCAGCTATATCCGGTCCAATCAACTGTTCAATAACATTCAGCAGCCGGTCGTTCGACCACACCTTCCGTAGAGCCTGTTTTCACACAGAATGTAACTTCATGTAAGAGTGAATATGGGGGTGGTTGTTTGTGAGTGAACATTTGCAGGTAAGCGCCTGTCCAGCAAATAATCTCTAAGCGGGTAGTTTGACCATATGTGACCCGCCATATCAAATCCAGTCGGAAGTCGGGATTTTTTTTACCCTGTGCCAATGCATTCTCTTATATATGCGAGTCGACCATAGGTCGCCTCGCATATATAAGAGAATGCATTGGCCTAACAATTTTTTATCATGTTTTTTAAATAAATGTTTCTTACAATTTTTAGGACATAAAATAAAAAACATCCATTACCCTGCAGGGAGCCCCACACATATATAGAAGCATATAGAAGAGTGTCGTCTGCTCATGTATGTCTGGGGCTCTGTATGGGTGAAATTATAAAATTGTTAAAGAATACAAGAACAAATTTTTAAAATTGTAAAAAATTGTTAGGCCAATGCATTCTCTATGGTCGACTCGCATATATAAGAGAATGCATTGGCACAGGGTAAAAAAATCCCGACTTCCGACTGGATTTGATATGGCGGGTCACATATATATGGCAACTTCTGGGTATGATAACACCTGGCAATCACTTAAGGGTCAGACGCACGTTTTGTCAAAATTTCCTGGTATTTCAAAATGAATTTTCTCTAAATCTATCAGGAATATCTTTGTGAAATTTTGTACAAGAGATTATTGTGGTACCATACATAAGAACCATTGGACATTTGGTTATTATAATCTCATTTACTTTACTTTTATGGCATGAAAAATATTTAAAATTTCACTGTGTTCAGGTACCGAGAACTACTGTAAAACATATTTTTTTCGAAAGTGCATTTCATATATACATGATATCATATCTGAAGATCATGAGAGGAGACTTAATTTTTCTTGATTCATGAAATTAAATGATTATTTTCATTCAGAAAGACAACTACCATAAATAATTTGTTATTATTGAGAATTGTCATGCCATGCTTGTTGGTCATTGAAAAATTGGGCTCAGTTGAGTTCTGGGTCATGGGTTCATAACCAAGTTAAATCTGACCACCATATCTCTTAACACTGTGGCCTAATTTCTGTTGATTGCTCCCTGCTTGAGTGGACAGCACCACATTTGAACATTTGTTTTCATTGGGCTTGCATATTTGTGACTGCTTTATTCTTCATTATAATACATGGGGTATGATGCTATAATATTCAATTAAAAAGCTAACTCAACATTATGATACAAATGAAGCCTCCTCTCATGGAGTCAAGACAATAAGCTATTTGATGGTTGACATGTCGTTTGAAATAAAATCAAAATTCTGGCAGTTCTCGGTACCTAAAGGGACAGAAACGAAACAAATATTTTCAACCTCTCAAATGTATTAAAATCCATTATTGTTATTGTCTCTTTATAATTGCTCTGATTCTATATATAATGAAAATTATCATATGTAAAATTCAAGATTTTTCACCAGATAGATCCAGAGAAATTCTTTGTTGAAAATCACTTGCCATTTCTGGTTGGATTTACCTGGATTTACTGTGATTTATGCAAAACGTGCGTCTCCCCCTTAATCAGGTATATATATGAAGACTAACATCAGTTGACCATTTAATTGCGGGTAGATCGGAGCCTGGACTTACAACATACCAGAAATCGGAACAACAACAACAACAACAACAATATCTATTATTATGTGGGCAACAATTTGCACATCGGTTAGAGCAAAAGCTGACGAATAATGACTTTGAAAGAGAAATTACAATTATTTTAGTACACCTCTGAATATATAAATATAGTTCAGTGAAATGTTACAACATCCTCAACGATATCGCCCAATTTCCCAGGCTTTATCAAACGGTATCAAAGTATATATTATGTAGGTTGCCACGAAACAATTGGCACATCGGTGGGAGGAAAAGCGGATAAACGATATATTATTGGAAGAACAAAATATTATTTTACACAGGCTTTTATCAAACGAAATATTATGTGGGCTGCTACACATATCGGAAAGAAAAATCAACTCAACCATGCATATTCCCAGGAATATACCCAGACTGAACAGGAAGGAAGTTCGCAATGTTCCAACCACTGTTGCAATTCGAGCGGTGCACACTGGAGACGGCGGATTAGTTGAAAACACTATATATAAGCAATAAAACCCGGCCACAATTTTGCTTAATGTCCTTACCTTGGGAAGGACTCCACCTTTGTGAAGCATAACATTTGCTCCTGGGAAATCTTCATTGAGCCGCGTGAGTCTTTTGTAGAAATCCAAATCAGCATAGAGATCTAAAGAAAGAGATGTAATAAGCCCTTCGTTATAGGCAGTATAAGCTACTATTCAACGAATTGCTATGAACACACCGGTATATATAAGACTTAGAGATGAGATATTTCCAATATTTCACAAGACATTATTCACACCACTCAACTGAAAATTTCCCCCTTCCCACAGCATCACAATCCCTCAATCGCGACTGCAATAATTTCTTGGAAGTTAAAGGCCCTCTTAATTTTCAAGTCACCGATTATTTTGTTATAGTGCTTTATATACGATTTTAATAACAATATATGCCATAAATATGATTAAAATACTTTAATTCATCACCATTTGAAACGTCTCAGAAGATGCCTATAGAGAAATTGAAAACAACTGAATCAAAGAAAGATTTCCCCCGCTATGGCTCACAGAATGCAAAATAATTCGAACTAAAACTGTATTTTCATTGGAAGGGGAATAACGTTATCTTTAAGATATAGAGTTATTCCCCGTCCATTGAAAATAATACACTTTGCACTACAGTCCAGATGAAACTTTATCACAAAAACACGTCGGTAACTCAACAAAAACAACATGTTCACAGTTTATTACACCGGATAAGTTGACAATACAATGTTTTGGAGCTTCCTGTTTCAAATGGTATATAATATGGCATATATTTTATATATGTGATCTGGGGGTTCGAAAATTAACATATGAGTTTGAAACATGCCATTTCAGTAAGCACATGAAATGTCTTTCAATTGCATATTCTCTTATAATGTAATGATTAATTTACATGTGTGATGTGCGTGTGTGTGTGTGTGTGTAAACTGAGACAATGCATGTTGCTTCAGAATGAACAAGTATTAGACTGATTCCCGTCGCACAGCACTCCAATGCTATTTCACCATACCAGTGATTAAGATCATGCACACATGCTAAATTTTACGATTTATACAGAGTGGTGAGCCCATGCAGGCTCCGTTATATCGGTAAATAAATGGTCATTTCACCCAAACCTTGGGTGTTTATTTCACACCTGTTTCTGGGATAACCTGTGTGTCGACTGAGAACCTGTGTGTCAATTGAGGAGAACACACGGAGGATTTGTGTAAATGTTAGCCCAAACGACATTTCGAAGTAACGACGGCTTTGTTGTTTATTTCGAGGAATAATACCGCATCATATGAATTCAGCCCAAATATATTGACAGGTGTCAAGGGTCTAACTCTATACTGAGCAATAAAAAATTAATATAATAAATACCGAGTATATTTAATTTAACGCCAATGGGTCGTTTATATGCGTTTAAGAGTGTATATATACCTAAAGCAAAATCAAATAACGATCTTAAAATGAATTGCCCTGTATATTTTATTAGTTATCAGAGTTACCAGGGTCGTAGTTGCATAAATTACAATATATTTTTATGCTAAGATAATTGCGTGGTAATTTGTTTGTAATGGATTGATCGGTATTCAGGTTAACACAAATCCCATATATGGAAATTCCAAATATGGAAAGTGACTTGCGCATGCGCAAAACAGATACAATGGTCTTACTAAAAACGAAGCAATAAACGATTGATAACAACAAACACCGACGCAGTTAAATAATGACATTAGATGGTCGTGTATTTCATCTTTAAGAGTGTGTTAATGTCTAAATCGTGTGATTAACTACTTAAAAATTATTTCGACTACATATTTCGATAATTATCAGGTCCGCAGTTCGATCATGAAAATATTTCTGACTTTTATGTTAAGATTATTGCTTGGTATTTCACACATTTTCTCCGAGTCGAGCCGGGGCCGGAGTACACTTTTTAGTGACCATAAATCTATACCTTCCGTTTTGCCGAATAACCGAAGAAATGTTGTCAACTGTTTCCACGTTTATTCTCACTTATACCGTGTTTATATCCGTTTTATCCTATTTGTTGTTGTGTATTGCATTACTTTGATCAAGTCTGCGCTTGTGTTATTCTCACAAAAGGTAATGCGTGTTTACATTTCACAATTCCGCCTTATTCCGGTGGTACCTGAGTACAGTCTGCGAGTGCGACGGAAACAATTTCCACATGTTCGAGCGCCATTGATTCCTTAAATACTAGACTATTTAATCGAATGAGGTCAAATATTCTGATATAACTTGACTCATATGTTATTCTGCACAATTCTGGCCAGTGCCGACTTTCATTTCGCATTACTTTCGTTTTTATCGAAATATAACCGTTTTCTATGGAGATTCCCATGTAAATTTGTTCAACCAAAAAAATTCATAGTTTTGCCAATTTCAAGCTAGTTTAATAGTTTATAGCATGGTCAGGGCATAATCTGGCCTATCGAGTGATGGTAGACGTTCCTTCAGTGTGCACAACAAATATTTGGTCCCAACGAAGCAGGCTAAAATCCTGAAATTTGTCAATTGACTTTGAGTGTGAAGAAAATATTCATTTAAACTTCCAAAATTGGTTGAAATATGCTCAACAACATTCAGTTGAATGGTGACATTATTTATAGTCACCGACTAACTTCCACGATGAATAAAATTTGTTTTTATTGATGACAATTATGTCGCGAGTCATAAAAATGTTAATTTTCTGAAGAAAAAAAATTCATTGTTTCGCCAATTTCAAGCTAGTATTGAGCATGGTCAGGGCATTACATATAATGATTAAGATTGCTAAAGAACTGAAATAATGAAATGGGAAACTTTTACTGACATCTGGTAAGGATTGAGGAGCAGATGCTAGAGGCCCCCACCCCCACCCCCATGGAATACGGAATACCACTTACATGTAACACAGAAGTTGGAATACGGAATACCATATGGAATACATAAAAATATATGAAAACTTCATTTTTTGGAAGGTCTGCGTACGAATACCGGTATTTTTGGAATACCGAATACCTCCTAACAGAGGGGCCGGAATACGGCGTACCTCATAACAGGGCATGGAATACGGCATACGAAAAAGGGGGGTGGGGGCATCATGCTATGGAGCCTCCGAGCCTCCCAATATATTGTCTGCTCCACATCTCAATAGAATTCAACAACATTCAGTTGAATGGTGACATTATTTATAGTCACCGACTAACTTCCACGATGAATCAAATTTGTTTTTATTGGTGACAATTTATGTCGCGAGTCATAAAAATGTAAATTTTCTGAAGAAAAAAAATTCATTGGTTTGCGAATTTCAAGCTAGTTTATAGCGAACATGGGAACCAAGGTACAATTTATGCCATTTAGGCACACTTCAGAGTGAAATCTGGGCTTATATTTCGGCGAGAATCCAAATCTAGATTCTCGCAAATTACCCTGGATTCTCATGAAAAAGTATATATGGATTCTCGCAAAATCAGATGAAATATATGCCCTAGTGGAAATATAGCAAATCGTTTAATGCTTTAGAATTTTTGTTTTCGGAGATTTATATATATGTTTAAAGACATATTATGGACTTTTTCGGGAGCGAGAAATTGATAAGTTAGTGCTCAGGCACTTTTCCAACGTGGGGAATGTTATCATTCTACTAACATCACTGAAAATTTCCAAAAAGATCTACCACAACACTTCATATAGAACATTGTCTGAACTACTCCAAATTGTAAATATTTACATCTCGATTCGGGGCGCAACTATCGGCTGTAATTAAACAAAAATCATTTTGCCATCGAGAGTCATTGCATTTAACTAATATATAAGAATGACGTTGTGTAACATCCATTTGGATTAATATTCGTAACAAATAACTACTTTGAGAAAGATTATTCTTAATTTCTATTTATTTGATCACTCTGCCCGGTGTCTGCCGGAGTGTTTCACATCACTTTAATCAAGGAAGACTGTTAAGAAAAACTGCATTTCAAGACCACCTGGCACCTGGCACTCTACCGACTGGACCACCGGGGGCCCCCATTAAACTGTTAAAGACCGAAAATGTCGTTAAATTGCAAAGACCGAAAAATGTCGTTAAACTAGAGATCCAAACATCCCCACCCCTATTTTTAGCTCAACTTTACTTTGTAAAGTTTGAGCTATTGCCATGGCTTTGTCGTCCGTGTGTATGTGTGTACGTAAGGCGTCAACAATGCAGGCTACAGGTCGTACCTTTGGTCGGATCATTATGAAATTTGTCATAGCTGTTGACATCAACATTTAGACCAGATTATTAATTTTGGGATCATTCGGAAAAAAAACATGGCCGCCAGTGGCCATCTTGGATTTCAAAATTCAATCCATTAGCACGGGCTACAGGTCGTACTGTTTGTCTGATCATCATGAAATTTGTCAAGAATGTTAATAATGACATGTAGATGGGAACGAGTCATTTTGGAGTCATTCGGCCAAAAAACATGGCCGCAGCAGCCATTTTCGATTTTACTCTTTGTATGACTAAATATTTAGCACGGGCTACAGGTCTTACCTTTAATCTGATCATCATAAAATTTGTCATGGCTGTTGAAATTGGAATGTAGATGGGAACGATTCATTTTGGGGTCATTCGGACAAAAAACATGGCGGCCAGTGGCCATCTTGGATTTCAAAATTTAATCGATTAGCACGGGCCACAGGTCGTACTGTTTGTCTGATCATCATGAAATTTGTCATGGATGATAATATTGACATGTAGATGGGAATGAGTAATTTTGGGGTTATTCGGCCAAAAAACATGGCCGCCAGCAGCCATCTTGGATTTCACTCTTTGTATGACTAAATTCTTTAGCACGGGCTGCCGGTCGTACCTTCAACCTGATCATCGTAAAATTTGTCATGGATATTAACAATGACATGTAGATGGGAACGAGTACTTTTGGGGTCATTCGACCCAAAAACATGGCCGCCAGCAGCCATCTTGGATTTTACTCTTTGTATGACTAAATTCTTTAGCACGGGCTACAGGTCGTACTTTTAGTCTGATCATCATAAAATTTGTCAAGAATGTTAATAATGACATGTAGATGGGAACGAGTCATTTTGGGATCATTCAGACAAAAAACATGGCCGCCAGTGGCCATCTTGGATTTCAAAATTTAATCCATTAGCACGGTCCACAGGTCGTACTGTTCGTCTGATCATCATGAAATTTGTCAAGAATGTTAATAATGACATGTAGATGGGAACGAGTCATTTTGGGGTCATTCGGTCAATAAACATGGCCGCCAGCAGCCATCTTGGATTTTACTCTTTGTATGATTAAATCCTTTAGCACAGGCTACAGGTCGTACCTTTAGTCTGATCATCATAAAATTTGTCATGGCTGTTGAAATTGGAATGTAGATGAGAACGAGTCAATTTGGGGTCATTCAGACAAAAAACATGGCCGCCAGTGGCCATCTTGGATTTCAAAATTTAATCCATTAGCACGGTCCACAGGTCGTACTGTTCGTCTGATCATCATGAAATTTGTCATGGATGATAATATTGACATGTAGATGGGAACGAGTAATTTTGGGGTTATTCGGCCAAAAAACATGGCCGCCAGCAGCCATCTTGGATTTTACTCTTTGTATGACTAAATTCTTTAGCACGGGCTACAGGTCGTACTTTCAGTCTGATCATCATAAAATTTGTCAAGAATGTTAATAATGACATGTAGATGGGAACGAGTCATTTTGGGGTCATTCGGCCAAAAAACATGGCCGCAGCAGCCATTTTGGATTTTACTCTTTGTATGACTAAATATTTAGCACGGGCTACAGGTCTTACCTTTAATCTGATCATCATAAAATTGGTCATGGCTGTTGAAATTGGAATGTAGATGGGAACGATTCATTTTGGGGTCATTCGGACAAAAAACATGGCGGCCAGTGGCCATCTTGGATTTCAAAATTTAATCGATTAGCACGGGCCACAGGTCGTACTGTTTGTCTGATCATCATGAAATTTGTCATGGATGATAATATTGACATGTAGATGGGAATGAGTAATTTTGGGGTTATTCGGCCAAAAAACATGGCCGCCAGCAGCCATCTTGGATTTCACTCTTTGTATGACTAAATTCTTTAGCACGGGCTGCCGGTCGTACCTTCAGCCTGATCATCGTAAAATTAGTCATGGATATTAACAATGACATGTAGATGGGAACGAGTACTTTTGGGGTCATTCGACCCAAAAACATGGCCGCCAGCAGCCATCTTGGATTTTACTCTTTGTATGACTAAATTCTTTAGCACGGGCTACAGGTCGTACTTTTAGTCTGATCATCATAAAATTTGTCAAGAATGTTAATAATGACATGTAGATGGGAACGAGTCATTTTGGGGTCATTCAGACAAAAAACATGGCCGCCAGTGGCCATCTTGGATTTCAAAATTTAATCCATTAGCACGGTCCACAGGTCGTACTGTTCGTCTGATCATCATAAAATTTGTCAAGAATGTTAATAATGACATGTAGATGGGAACGAGTCATTTTTGGGTCATTCGGTCAATAAACATGGCCGCCAGCAGCCATCTTGGATTTTACTCTTTGTATGATTAAATCCTTTAGCACAGGCTACAGGTCGTACCTTTAGTCTGATCATCATAAAATTTGTCATGGCTGTTGAAATTGGAATGTAGATGAGAACGAGTCATTTTGGGGTCATTCAGACAAAAAACATGGCCGCCAGTGGCCATCTTGGATTTCAAAATTTAATCCATTAGCACGGTCCACAGGTCGTACTGTTCGTCTGATCATCATAAAATTTGTCAAGAATGTTAATAATGACATGTAGATGGGAACGAGTCATTTTGGGGTCATTCGGTCAATAAACATGGCCGCCAGCAGCCATCTTGGATTTTACTCTTTGTATGATTAAATCCTTTAGCACAGGCTACAGGTCGTACCTTTAGTCTGATCATCATAAAATTTGTCATGGCTGTTGAAATTGGAATGTAGATGAGAACGAGTCAATTTGGGGTCATTCAGACAAAAAACATGGCCGCCAGTGGCCATCTTGGATTTCAAAATTTAATCCATTAGCACGGTCCACAGGTCGTACTGTTCGTCTGATCATCATGAAATTTGTCATGGATGATAATATTGACATGTAGATGGGAACGAGTAATTTTGGGGTTATTCGGCCAAAAAACATGGCCGCCAGCAGCCATCTTGGATTTTACTCTTTGTATGACTAAATTCTTTAGCACGGGCTACAGGTCGTACTTTCAGTCTGATCATCATAAAATTTGCAAGAATGTTAATAATGACATGTAGATGGGAACGAGTCATTTTGGGGTCATTCGGCCAAAAAACATGGCCGCAGCAGCCATTTTGGATTTTACTCTTTGTATGACTAAATATTTAGCACGGGCTACAGGTCTTACCTTTAATCTAATCATCATAAAATTGGTCATGGCTGTTGAAATTGGAATGTAGATGGGAACGATTCATTTTGGGGTCATTCGGACAAAAAACATGGCGGCCAGTGGCCATCTTGGATTTCAAAATTTAATCGATTAGCACGGGCCACAGGTCGTACTGTTTGTCTGATCATCATGAAATTTGTCATGGATGATAATATTGACATGTAGATGGGAATGAGTAATTTTGGGGTTATTCGGCCAAAAAACATGGCCGCCAGCAGCCATCTTGGATTTCACTCTTTGTATGACTAAATTCTTTAGCACGGGCTGCCGGTCGTACCTTCAACCTGATCATCGTAAAATTAGTCATGGATATTAACAATGACATGTAGATGGGAACGAGTACTTTTGGGGTCATTCGACCCAAAAACATGGCCGCCAGCAGCCATCTTGGATTTTACTCTTTGTATGACTAAATTCTTTAGCACGGGCTACAGGTCGTACTTTTAGTCTGATCATCATAAAATTTGTCAAGATTGTTAATAATGACATGTAGATGGGAACGAGTCATTTTGGGGTCATTCAGACAAAAAACATGGCCGCCAGTGGCCATCTTGGATTTCAAAATTTAATCCATTAGCACGGTCCACAGGTCGTACTGTTCGTCTGATCATCATAAAATTTGTCAAGAATGTTAATAATGACATGTAGATGGGAACGAGTCATTTTGGGGTCATTCGGTCAATAAACATGGCCGCCAGCAGCCATCTTGGATTTTACTCTTTGTATGATTAAATCCTTTAGCACAGGCTACAGGTCGTACCTTTAGTCTGATCATCATAAAATTTGTCATGGCTGTTGAAATTGGAATGTAGATGAGAACGAGTCATTTTGGGGTCATTCAGACAAAAAACATGGCCGCCAGTGGCCATCTTGGATTTCAAAATTTAATCCATTAGCACGGTCCACAGGTCGTACTGTTCGTCTGATCATCATGAAATTTGTCATGGATGATAATATTGACATGTAGATGGGAACGAGTAATTTTGGGGTTATTCGGCCAAAAAACATGGCCGCCAGCAGCCATCTTGGATTTTACTCTTTGTATGACTAAATTCTTTAGCACGGGCTACAGGTCGTACTTTCAGTCTGATCACCATAAAATTTGTCAAGAATGTTAATAATGACATGTAGATGGGAACGAGTCATTTTGGGATAATTTGACCCAAAAACATGGCCGCCAGCAGCCATCTTGGATTTTACTCTTTGTATGACTAAATTCTTTAGCACGGGCTACAGGTCGTACTTTCAGTCTGATCATCATAAAATTTGCAAGAATGTTAATAATGACATGTAGATGGGAACGAGTCATTTTGGGGTCATTCGGCCAAAAAACATGGCCGCAGCAGCCATTTTGGATTTTACTCTTTGTATGACTAAATATTTAGCACGGGCTACAGGTCTTACCTTTAATCTGATCATCATAAAATTGGTCATGGCTGTTGAAATTGGAATGTAGATGGGAACGATTCATTTTGGGGTCATTCGGACAAAAAACATGGCGGCCAGTGGCCATCTTGGATTTCAAAATTTAATCGATTAGCACGGGCCACAGGTCGTACTGTTTGTCTGATCATCATGAAATTTGTCATGGATGATAATATTGACATGTAGATGGGAATGAGTAATTTTGGGGTTATTCGGCCAAAAAACATGGCCGCCAGCAGCCATCTTGGATTTCACTCTTTGTATGACTAAATTCTTTAGCACGGGCTGCCGGTCGTACCTTCAACCTGATCATCGTAAAATTAGTCATGGATATTAACAATGACATGTAGATGGGAACGAGTACTTTTGGGGTCATTCGACCCAAAAACATGGCCGCCAGCAGCCATCTTGGATTTTACTCTTTGTATGACTAAATTCTTTAGCACGGGCTACAGGTCGTACTTTTAGTCTGATCATCATAAAATTTGTCAAGAATGTTAATAATGACATGTAGATGGGAACGAGTCATTTTGGGGTCATTCAGACAAAAAACATGGCCGCCAGTGGCCATCTTGGATTTCAAAATTTAATCCATTAGCACGGTCCACAGGTCGTACTGTTCGTCTGATCATCATAAAATTTGTCAAGAATGTTAATAATGACATGTAGATGGGAACGAGTCATTTTGGGGTCATTCGGTCAATAAACATGGCCGCCAGCAGCCATCTTGGATTTTACTCTTTGTATGATTAAATCCTTTAGCACAGGCTACAGGTCGTACCTTTAGTCTGATCATCATAAAATTTGTCATGGCTGTTGAAATTGGAATGTAGATGAGAACGAGTCATTTTGGGGTCATTCAGACAAAAAACATGGCCGCCAGTGGCCATCTTGGATTTCAAAATTTAATCCATTAGCACGGTCCACAGGTCGTACTGTTCGTCTGATCATCATGAAATTTGTCATGGATGATAATATTGACATGTAGATGGGAACGAGTAATTTTGGGGTTATTCGGCCAAAAAACATGGCCGCCAGCAGCCATCTTGGATTTTACTCTTTGTATGACTAAATTCTTTAGCACGGGCTACAGGTCGTACTTTCAGTCTGATCACCATAAAATTTGTCAAGAATGTTAATAATGACATGTAGATGGGAACGAGTCATTTTGGGATAATTTGACCCAAAAACATGGCCGCCAGCAGCCATCTTGGATTTTACTCTTTGTATGACTAAATTCTTTAGCACGGGCTACAGGTCGTACTTTCAGTCTGATCATCATAAAATTTGCAAGAATGTTAATAATGACATGTAGATGGGAACGAGTCATTTTGGGGTCATTCGGCCAAAAAACATGGCCGCCAGCAGCCATCTTGGATTTTACTCTTTGTATGACTAAATCCTTTAGCACGGGCTACAGGTCGTACCTTTAGTCTGATCATCATGAAATTTTTCATGGCTGTTGAAATTGGAATGTAGATGAGAATGAGTCATTTTGGGGACATTCCGACAAAAAAAACATGGCTGCCAGCGGCCATCTTGGATTTCCAAATTCAATTCTAAATCTTTCCATTCATTGCTCATCACACAAATTTAACTTCTTCTCAAAGTTGAGCTACAGTGTCATTGACACTTTCATTTGAGACATTAAAGAACGAAATATGTCGTTACACCATTAATGATCATTAATACATAATTTGTGTTTATGAAAGTCTGGTACAGACAGTTTGTTTCCAGTACATATTCATTGGAACGTAAACAATTATTCTCTGACAGAAATCATGTTAATATTGCCTTTCGTTACTGGTTTCCTTGACTCACATATCTCTCACTGCTTAATACTTATAATTAAAACAAATGTTCTGTGTTTTGTGTCACTTCTTAATAGCATTCTGTATTCTGCTATTGAAAAGAAAAACAGTTGTAGTATACCTTAAAGGTATGAAGGCCTTGGTGGGTATCATGTGAACATATTTCCACCTGTCAAAAACCGCTACAAACGAAATAATATTCAAATATAGACAGACTTTGTTAATATACAAATGAGAAATATCTCATAAACATTATGTTATAGTCGTAAATTTGCCGACTGTTATGTAAACAAAGCATAAAAAGTTACTTTCCTGGTGTTTCTTTATATTATAATGGTAAACATAAAGAGCGTTCTTTGTTGCTCAATTCCTTATTTGGAAATAATAAAGAGCGTTTATACCATTTGTGTGTGATTAGCCAGTAGCATTATGCTGCCTTCAATAACACAATCAGACTCTTGTTTAGGTAAAATTTAGTAGGTCTTTATGTAAGGATATGTTTAAGGGATAGTGATCGTATATTTGAACCAAAATGTATGCGTTTTAATATTGATCTGTTTACGGTGTTTGGAACAAATATTTTCGACAACTAAACCCTCTCGTCCCTTTAATATAATTAATATAACATCCCTCATCCAATAATCTCCAAATTGCATATCTAATTTCAATCCTAGTTACACGTCACACCGCCCCTCATCATTTGCCAATTGTACACCCTTTTTTGCTGCTTCTGCTGCAACTGCTCAATTTCTTTAAAAATTATTGAAAAAATGGCCCTCCGGCCTGCGACATTTACCTCCGATTTAGTTTTTTCGATCATCGGTCCACTACAAAATTGAGCACACGTCCCTATATAATATACCTATTTAAACCGAGTATACACGGTGGTGTAATAGAACAACCATTAATTTAACCGTAACCGTAGCATATTTCCACGTATACGTGTACGTTTTCACGACAAATCCCCGCTGATCTGTTATTAATGAACCAAACAATTAACATGTCAACACACTCTGGCCCGCCAATGCTACAGTGTATAAACGTAACGGGGCAAATATGCATATTATATTGACAGCTAACGAGAACATTCATCACCAACAATCTGCTCACCCCTTTCAGTCGATACGATAGAAACTAAACAATTTGTTACTTCTAATTACCCGTACTTAATTACACTACTTGCGTGTTAATAAAGTAAGACCCCCCCAATCACAACTAAAGGTGAAACATGGGATTTAGAACATTAATATTCACTCTTACACAGTTCCACATTCAAGGTGTGTCTTGTGTAATCGTATGTCAGTTGTAACGTTGTGAAACCGCAACCGAACTGAATTATTCTATTGCTAAATAGTTCATGGGTGACCTGATGCATGCATCTTAGTTTTCTTGGTTAATGTTAATTTGCGTTTTATACCCGATTATGTGATTTACAGGAGACCATTTATATAACATTTTTGGCCGAACTTGTTAAGGACAATTTTCGTTTATTTTCGCGATTTGCCTATTTTCGAGGCATTTTTGCTCTTTTGGCCTGGATTTTTTTCACATGCAATTTTGTCTCACCTCACTAAAGACGTTGCCATGGTCATTTGCCACATTCCTCCAAAGTTTCCTGACCGAGCAGGGCGGGAATTTCTATTATACCACTTTTTAGAACTCGACCCAAAAAGTTCGGCCCAGATGGCCATTTATGAATATGGGACATTTCACTACATTTTCCGAAAAAAATTCCCGACCGAGCACAGCGAAAACTGAAATGCGACCCACTTTTCTGGACTCGACCCAAAATTTATTCGTCCCAAAATTTTTGGCCGAGGTGGCCATTTATGACATCGAACTTGATTCGGATAATTTCCGTTTATTTTCGGACTTTGGATATTTTCGAGGCATTTTTGAACTTTTGACCCGGATATTTTTCTTACAGAAAATATCGTGTCACCTTACTAAAGACGTTGCCATGGTCATTTGCCACATTTCCCCAATGTTTTTAAATAAGGAATAAGTAACGGAATTCACTCTGCTGGGGATTTGACTGATCGCCGCGATGAGCGATATGATGCTGTTTCGTCCTGGCTGTAGTGTATAGGTGTGTAATGGTTGACGTATTTGTACCCAGGACATAAATGCTGCTGGTAAAGAACTTTTCTGATTTTATGGGTATACATGTATTGGGGAAGCGTATAGTGAAGTTGCCACCACCAGTATACTGTGTAATTCACAGCGGTGATGGCCTATTTCCTACATTAAAATTCTAAATACGTGTATCTTATATGGCGATGTGATCGCCAATCTGGCCAAGGACCCACCTTTAACCTTTCCTGCTTTATATAACTTATTTGCCAGACCATCAACGAGATCAGCCAGCGCATCTTTGCACGGATCCAGTTCCTCCTCAGTAAAGAAGTCATCAATAATCAAATATCCCTGTAATTCAAGAATTAATATATTTCATATTCCACATTAGCATACATGGTTGATTGAATGGTGTGGATATATATGGTTATATAACATACTACATATTATGGAAGGTTTGGAGATGTCTTTGTAAAAAGAGAGGTGAACCAGTCCACGAACCACGGGAAGCCAAAATGGCAATCGAATTCGATATAGGCTACGTATACCACACCGCGCATAAAAGTGCCGCTAATAGCAGCTATTAGGCCTTATATAAGGATTAACTGTCATGTGGACTGTTTTTATGGAGATGTAACGGTGAGGTAAGTGGACATAACTTGTATGTAAAACCCTTCGGGTTTTACACAATTTATGTCCACTTGGAGATGTAACGGTGAGGTAAGTGGACATAACTTGTATGTAAAACCCTTCGGGTTTTACACAAGTTATGTCCACTTACCTCACCGTTACATCTCCATAAAAACAGTCCACATGATAGTTAATCCTTATATATTTACACACTAAGTGTTGTCATCACTAAATCCAGCATTCTGATTGGTCGGCGCCCACGTGGCTAGTTGCAGTTATTTCTCGGTGAATTCGTAACGCCTCATAAAACCAAGCTAATAACACCATCGATACGTCATTAGGTTTGGAAAGACGAACGCGTAATGCTTTGGGCGCATTTTGACTCGCGCATGAAGAGAAATTGTTCCTATTAACTTTTGCCAAGGGTGCAATTGGGTATTTTGGGCTGATCTTGTCACGATACACTTTTCGATTTAAATATATTTACAAAAGCGGCTTTTTCGCTAAATGTATATAAATATAAGGATTAACTGTCATGTGGACTATTTTTATGGAGATGTAACGGTGAGGTAAGTGGACATAACTTGTATGTAAAACCAAATATAATAATATAATGACAATTTTCAATAATTAGTACAAGGTTGACACGCGAAGAATTCTCATGGACCTCGCATCGCATGAATTTAACTCGCACATATACTTTCACATGTTGGTGAGAACCTATACGGAATGTACCAACGCTACAATATATACGAGTATAAATTCCATTATCAGAGAGCAGACGATAACCCACGTAGTGCCATGTTCCCAGTGAATAAGTTTGATTTCAATACCACGTATACCCGCCTAAACCACGCAGCCATGGAATAGATAGGGGGAATCGCGTATATATAGGGCAGTGCCGAGGTACCTATAAGAAAATCACGCATGCTATCCCATGGCACAGGAACGCAATTGTAACTGATTATTTAAATTAACAGAATGGATCTTTCCGAAGATTGTCCAATTATTTCTCTTAACGCTCCATGAGTGCTACTCTGCGACTCTAGGTGTAAATTTGCCCATCAAGTGTGTCAGAGTGTTAATTTTACATCTCTAAAGGGCAATGTTACTTCTATATTGGGAGATACAATGTTAAGACTCATGTGCATCCCGCTTGATTTAGTCTTCTATATCACCTTAACCCCAAACGCGTGGACACATATTCCTAAAAGCAAGACTATAGGACATTGAAGCTATAGGCCTGTGTCCACATAAACCTTGAATTCGGTGGGTTCTTTGAAGAACCTAACTTAGGATTTGGTTCTATATTGGAATATATTTAGTGTAAACATATTATATTTATGGAATCCTATTAGGGCCACTTGCTAATGGCGCTTTCGGCGCGCGCCGAAACAACGCTAACGGCGCACATTTTGGCGCTTTCGGCGCTTTCGGCGCGTTACTAATGGCGCACCTTTTGTCGCTTTCGGCGCGCGCCGAAAGCGCCATTAGCAAGTGGCCCTAATAGGATTCCATAGTATTGACTGTGTTTTCTCCAGAGACTTTTGCTTGGAACGTCTTATTTTTGCTATAACTTCATTTCTTTTCTTTTAGGCCAGGCAAATATGGACATAGGTGTCGCCTGGAGAGGGAATTTATGAGACCAACATTTTTGGTTAGCGTAAATACTAAACTTTCGGAATCCGTATGTTGGATTTGTCAGATAGGCGGACTTTTTTTCTCACCACGTGGTTTTCTTGAGGCACCCGGTGAAAAAATAGGCCATTTTTTAAATAAAGCCGACATTTTTGACAGACCATTTTCACACATTTTGAGAAGAAATATTCGTCCAATTTTGATACCTGAGGGTGGGGCGATAACCAGAGTAGGGTAAAACATGTAACCATTGAATCTCGGATTGCAGTCATGGCGTCATGTGACGTCAAATAATATTTTGGGTGAGACAAATATGACGATTCACGCACAGCGTTGAATTTCGTTTCTCTTAAAGCATAAAGTAAGATGGGTATGCCACATTGTTTTATACCATGGGAAACTACTGCCAATTGGCTATATTTTGAAATATAACTTATCGCTGCAGGCCGCATTATTTTTTATCAGATGCAGAAAAATCAACCCTCCCCCCTAAATTAAGATGCGCCATGCTGTGGTATAAGGCACACATATAACTCATGGTTACATGTCAACAGGCTTAATCAACACAACAGCCGTTGGAATTCTGCTAAAGAATGTAATAATATATATGTTTCTGTCTACAAACTCGAACATTAACGTAGAAATAATATATAATGTACCCCCAGACCCGAAATTTTAATAAATTTTAGAATTGTTCCTAAAAAATGATAGAAAACCCGTTTTTTTATTTTCTGGAAGCGAAAAAAAAGAAAATAATTAGTAAGGGTGGAGGTAATTGGTGTTTACGGCAATTTCATTCCGCCTCCGATTAAAAAATGACATACTAACCCAAAATGGCTGCCAATATGGCACCCGTAATATAGGTGGAAATTGTGAAATATGTAAGAACGCACAATTACTTGCTCAAATGGTTTACCTAACAAAGCGGCCGTTGATGAACTGCTAAACTATAGTTTAAGGTATATATTCCGATCTACAAACTCGAACAATAAAGTGAAAATATTACACAGTGCATCTCCTGGCACACAATTTTGATAAAATTTAGGCATTTTTCTCCAAAAATAACCTAAAGCCATTGTTGTCATCTTATCGGAAGCGATAAAGCGCAGAATGTATCGTGGCGGAGATGTTTGGTGTGTACGATAATTCAATGTCGTTTTTGGATTACAAAATGGCTTACTAACCCCAAGATGGCTGCCAATAAGGTGGTCAGAATAAATGGTGAAATATGTCATGTTTCACCTTTATCGCCGTCATTGACGCCATCTAATGTCTCACACAACCCAAAGTATTATATTCATGTTACTCCGGGACATCATGATGCGCAGTTCTATTTAAAATCGCTACCTGAATGGTGCCCTTTATTGACGAGTATTGCATTCATGAGCATTCGTGCTCAAGTAATCCGGCGACTTGAAGTAAGGCAGCGTTTGTTGGTGGAAAGTTTTAATTACACTTTTGCTATGTCATAATTGGTCCTGTGTCATACTCGTGTGAAGATACAAAACTACAGAAGATTTAACAGTCATCGTGAACATAATTGTGTGTTAAAGTGCCAGGTAACAACGAACATTAACGTGTTTCCGCCGGTGTGATTTTTGTCACCTATTGTCGACTTATCGTGACTCAAAAAATATACAACACCAGACTAGCATGGCAGACAAACGTTCAACTCCAATGAGTTCGACATCTAGTGCAGATGAAAGCATGGCATCAGAACAGGCAAAAGTTCCTAATAAACCAAAAAAAGTTCTGACTGTTCCTCCAAAAAAACAGAAAATGTCAAGTGACGCTACTGGCACGAAACAGTCTATTATAAATTTCGGCTCAGAGAAAAACAAAACTAATGACAATCAATTGGACAGAATATTTACAGAAATAAAGGCAATGAACACAAAGCTAGAATCATTGGTCACTAAAGATCACCTAAATGAGACACTGAAGCCTTTGGTGAAGACTGTAGACCTTGAAAAGACTTTGGACAAAATGAAGAATGACTATGATAACAAAGTTAAATGTGCAAAAGAAGAATTTACAGGAAAGATATTCGATGTAGAGATGAGAATGGATAGCATGGACACGAAAATTGGTAAATTTACAAGCAGATTCCAAGAAAAAAGATGAAACTATATATAAACTGGCAGAAGAAAATAAACAACTGAATGGAAAATTGAATCAACTTGAACAGCAGACCAGAAAAGATAGTATCAGAATATATGGCATTGGTAATGACAAAAAGGGCGAAACAGCTGATGAGTGTGAAGATAAAGTTGTGTCAATGCTGCAGAACAAACTTAACCTAAGTTTAAGTAAAACTGACATAAGTATTGCTCACAGATTAGGAGTACACTCAGATGGACAGAATACTCCAAGGGGCATCATTTGTCAATTCACTACAAGAAGAACAAAAAATCTTGTAATACAACACAGACGACTACTAAAAGGGCAAAAAATAGTCATCAAGGAAGATTTAACAGACACTAACAATAAACTGATAAAAGAGGCCAAGGAATCTGATGGGATAGAGGAATCATGGAGCCACAATGGCAAAATATTTGTCAAGTACAGTGCCAGCCAGCAGAAAAAAGTAATCAAATCTGCTGCAGACATTTAAAGTCGAACTTATACTGCATGATAATGTCATTATATATTCAGTATGATTAATGTGTATGGCTACTAATTACACTGTTATATTCTTATAGTAGCAATATATATATATGGATGATGAAAAATTGAGTAATATATTGCCAATCAATGTATCTGTATTACTATAAATAACATGTATCCATAAAACAGGCTTAATATAAAATATTAAATGTAATAAGCTATAGTCAGATATAATATGTTTGTGAATGATGAAAAACTTAGTATTGTATTGCCAATCAATGTACTTGTCTAGCTATAAATAATAAGTATTCAAATAATACTCTTAATATAAAATGTTGAATCTAATTTATCATAGTCAAAATATAAAAGATCAAGCTAATAGTCATAGTAAAATATATAACTCCCATCAAATGGTCAACAACATTGAAACCCAAAAAAGCATTCAACTAACAGAAATTAATAATTAATTAAGTGACTTAATTGTTACCCTTTATTATATCACAACTAACAACAAAAAGGATTAAGTGAATTTATATAATTTTTATTCTTGTCAGCAGGAACTAAATTCTGAATTATTGTTACCCCAAGAATTATACTTAAAGGAAACCAATTAGGTGATCTTATTATAAAACCATGATTATCACAAGCAGCTTCTAATTCATATTCACTTGTGATGTCGAACTTATACTACATGATAATATCATTATCTATTCAGTATGTTTATTGTGTATGGTTACTAATTACACTGTTATATTCATATAAGTAGCAATATATATATGTGGATGATGAAAAATTGAGTATTATATTGCCAATAATGATTTTGTCTTACTATAAATAACATGTATTCATAAAACAGGCTTAATATAAAATATTAAATATAATAAGCTCTAGTCAGATATAATATGTTTGTGAATGATGAAAAACTTAGTATTGTATTGCCAATCAATGTACTTGTCTAGAACTAAATTCTAATATTATTGTTACCCCAAGAATTATACTTAAAGGAAACCAATTAGGTGATCTTATTATAAAACCATGATTATCACAAGCAGCTTCTAATTCAGATTCACTTGTGATGTCACATGAAGAATTTTCATGACAAACACACTATATTTTAAAAGTGTTGTAGCCGCATCAAGACACATAAATATTGATTGGAAAACATAATCAAAATAATGTGGTCTCAATCCATAAATCCCCCATATATTGGCCATCAGATGTAAACCTGAATTGTGAATAGCATATCATTGAATTGCCTCTCAATTCGGATTCACTTGTAATAGTTGCATTTGGAAGAGTCCTAATTGTTCCTTTGCCCATCATGACACTGAATTGCCTCTGAATCACATGGAATCATATTCATGACATAAATTAGTAAAACTGAATTATAAAGTATTATTGCAGGCTTTTACATTTAAAACAGAATTTCATTTATAATTTGGATTTTGAAAAGTTTGAAATTTTTCTATCATTGATTTACTCTTAATTTGTGGTCACAAATAGGCAATTACATTTAAAAGTGAACTGTATTGATATATCGGATTTGCCTATCAAGTCAGTTGAGGAAAATGGAGTTAATTTACAAGATTCATCACATGTATAATCTCCATAGTCTATTATCACTGAATCTCCCTCCAATTTGGCTGTTGTCTTGGCATTGTTGTAACCAATTAGGTGATTTCACCACACAAATTCAGCCCACATACTATATATAACACATGCATTCTCAACTGTCTATATATATCTAAGGAATTAATAAAGATATCTAAATTTAAAAATTTTAAAAATTTAAAATAAAAAAATATATATATATCTCAACTTAATTTTTTGCTAGCATTGAGTTAATCTTAATTCAGCTATTACATTGTATAATTACCCCCTTACATATTGGCCATTACATTTAAAAATGAATTTGAAGTTAAATCTGAATTATAAATTATGTAAAAGTAAACTGAGTTACAAGTTGCCTTATTATCAATTAAAGACATTTGGCTGTTGAATTTACATTACTAAAACCAATAAGGTGGTTTCATTACATATGTAAATCCACATATTTGCTAATATACTTAAAACTCAATGTTACTTATAAGTCAGATTTACCTGTCAAGTCAGATGAGAGATTATCATATCCAGAATTGTAAAAGCTGAATTTTGAATTACTGTTGCACATAATGGCACTTCATTGTTAATTGACAATTACGAACTTGACTATGTGTACATTACATCACATAACCATCCACCCCAAATACTATATATCATATATGCATGATGAATTTGATTTATTTTCACTGATTCACTCTTATTTCAGCTGTTACATTATATAATTACCCAACCCCCACAAAGTGTACATTTAAAACTGAATTTCATTTATAATTTGGATTTTGAAAACTTTAAAATGTTTCTATCACTGATTCACTTTTCATTTGTGGTCACAAATTGGCAATTACATTTAAAAGTGAATATTACTGATAGACCAGATTTGCCTGTCAAGTCAGTCGAGGAAACTTCATAACCAAATATATTTCATAGCTACCCCCTCCCAACAACACACCTTAAAATTGTATGTCATCAAATTTATAATGCAAATTGACCTGACCAATCAGATGAGGCATCTTTGTATTCATTACAATATCCTGACTTGTAAAACTGAATTAGGAATTAATGTTACACATAATGCCACATATTCATTAGCATTTATGAAACTAATCAAGGAACTTTATCCCATAATTACACATCATTAGAAAATTGTAATTATATATCATTAAATTGCTCTTTATACAGCCGTTGTATGCCCACCCCCCCCCCACACCACCACCACCACCACGCTCTAAAATAGTCTATCACTAAATTAATAATTTATATTTACCTGTGAAGGGGTTCATTACATAAGCTCACCCACTTACTACATCTCATTATATGCATTCTGAACTTAATATTTTGTATCATTGAGTCAATTTTAACTCGGCTATTACATTTATAATCACCCCCACCTATATATTGGACATTACATTGAAAACTGAATTTCATTTATAATTTGGATCTGCTTGTCGACCAACACATAGGCCATTACATTCAAAACTAAACTTCATTTATAATTCAGATCTGGCTGTCAAATCAAGCAATCATGGATTTAATTAATAAGATTGGTTCACCACATGGGTACTCATAGTTAATTGACAATTGTGAACTTAACTATGTGAACATTACATCACATAGCTACCAACCACACATACTATATATCACAGTTACCCCCCCCCCCCCACCACACCATAGACTAGTCTATCATTAAATCAATGATGGAAATTTACATGTGAAGTCAGATGGGGGACTTTTATTTTCATAACCTGATCTCACAGTGGATCAACGGACACGAACCAAAACCGGAAGTCGTAGATTTCGAGGTGGAGAAATATCTGTCGACAAATATTTGTTGACATTTTTTGACGGTTTTTTGGGAAAATAAACGCTTGGATACCATATCTGACCAACTGAAGGTGAGTGAATATTTCTTCGCTAATGTTCGGACACCGACGATCAATTTAAGTCAGTTGCCATTGTTCGATCGCGGAAAAAATGTCATTTAATCATCGCCGCGAGACGATTTCTTCCCCAAAATATCCCAGAAAATTATACTTTTCACATTCATCGCAGATAACTGTCGCAACAACATATACACCGATCGAAAGGCCTGTTTTCCCCCCACAAATGCATATTTTGAGTATTTTCACGAACTGTCTCAAAATTCCAAATTTCATCTTTTGATGTAGGTACCCACCTCGAAAATACTGTCCGGTTAGTCCCGAAAAATGTAATCATTAGTTGTAAAAAATCTGTCCGCTTAGTCGTGATTTTGCTGAGGTCTGCCATCTTCAATTTCTGGTCGAAAAAGCAATTTTGCCGCAGATGATGGGCGTTTCATTTGACTTTTGCGTGGCCACAATGGTTCTGGGTGTTCATAATGTTGTATATGTCTCCTGGTACAACATAACATCCAGGCGGTGACTTATATATATAACTGAACTGTAACCTGTAACTGAAATCCAACTACGAAGTACATGTTTGGTAAACATATAACTTTTGATGTATGTCATATTGTTAACTCTGACTTGTCATCACTCTCGGAAGACCGACATAAAAAAATATGATTTACATCCAACTTTTTTCAGAAATATGCAGCGGTGTGCCGAATTTTACCCTTTATATTTGATTATACACTCGCAACGAGTTGTGGCCCACAACTTGTGGGGTTATACAGGAAGCAGCTTGTTCGTCCTTTCGTGGATGCAATTTTCCGAGTTTTTATTCCTAAGTTTTGCGGTCATTTGTTTTTTTTGGCTTGGCATATATATATATTTAGTACCATGGGAACATGCGAACATATATGATTATGAAATATGTCAGACCTTTTTGTGTGGAGTTATATGACATTTTCGACTTAGAAAATTATTGTTTTCAATATTCAGCAATGGTTAAAACAATAATGAGGAGGGGACTAAAACATACAGTCGGAGGGGTGTACAGCTATATCTGTTACTAATATTAGCTTAAGTTCAAGTCCACTAAGCGATATTATTTTATAATTCCAGGTGCTACTGACGAGAGGATCGCATGCCTGCCTTCATATATGTAACCACTGTGAGGCAAATGCTTGCGGCTTCGCTGAGTCAATCGACGATGGGATTTTCAACACTCAAATGAATGTTTGAAAATAAAATTATTGAAAATAAAAAATATAACAATTATTTATAATAAAATACTATACAATACTATACTATACAATACTATACGAAATATTGGTACTCTCGGTTGATATAGAGAATAGAAACATCATCAGGAAAACTCCAGTGTTCTTTCGAGTTGTTGTATTATTAATCCCACCTTGTTTGTCCATTACTGTAGAAGTGTTGTGTTTCCTACATGTATATAGCGGATAAAATTCCAATCTATAGCGTACAACTGAATGTGGAACCAGATGCAAGTTACTTTTGTAAATATATAGGCACGTGATTTTTGTCCTGTTGTATTCAAATCGCGCCATAATTAATTGTTTCCACATTGATTCACACACTGGATAATTTGGTTGGGAATTTGTTAACGCAAATGGTCGCGTATATATTCAAATTTAAGCGGACAGAAGACATGCAGACAGACCCTACTCGTTCATATATAAATAGACAAAAAATTAACTGTATGGGAGGTCAAATTCACATTTAATAATGAATTGCGCTTAAGCGCATACACCACACATCGCGCTGAAGCACACATATGGCATTTGCGCATAATTGAAATGAATTGCGCTTAAGTCACTGCTTAAGTGCAATTAATTGCGATTAAGCGCTATGAGTTGCTTGAGAGTAAGTGTAACTACCCACAAAAACTAACTATTAGCATGACCGGGTGTATCTGCATTTGGCTAATTTAAACTAAAGGTCCTCAGTCCGATCAGAAAGACCCATATTATAAAGATACAACAACAACAACAATATTTCTTAAAAATAAGCTTTAGTTATCAGAATCGATTAACTGCAAAAAATAATGCTGACCACTGTCAACTATGGTATCAAATTTCCCAAAAACGTGTGATTTATAAACATTTTGTTCAACAAAATATGGCCGTATAATTACTAAAGTATCACGAAAATTTACCGTATTACCACTTGTTTTACCGAAACCACCCTTTTCACGGCGAGTTTCTGGGCAGCAATCAATTGAAATAACAAACTTCAATAATCGATATCTGATCACACTTGAGCTTTGTTGGGTTGGTTCCTCGACTCGACTAAAACAGAAGGTAATACTGTCGCGAGTCACCCATTTTGATAAAGAATTTAGGTTAGTTCACAATCCCAACTATCCAAAGCAATGAAAACAAGGAGGTGATATGTCAATATGAGTTCAGGTTTAGTTATAGATACACCTATTTATTCACCAGAGGTACATAGTTACATACAGTATAACCATGAATTGCGCTTAATCGCAAATAATTATGCTTAAGTGCTATTGCTTAACTGCAATTAATTATGAAATGTGAATTTGGCCTCTCATAGAAATGGAAATAAACATCTGCATATTTGATGGCTATGCTATAATATGTAATATTAGCGAAAATTCTCCGAAATACGGGTGGGTGCATGTAGTTTAAAACATAAAAATAAAGGGGTGTATATATACCCGAAAAATGTAGTTAAAACTTTATACAATCGTAATAAAAACTCGGGTGGTGGGTCCCGAAAGTGGCCATAATGAAAAAGAACAGCCATGGGTCCCGATTTGTTTTTTCTGAAATTAATCGAATTTTAATTGTTTTTTTAAGTATCAAATTTCACGCTATATACTGGCTGAAATATCAAACTATTGGAAAATACATCTACACATCCCACCATCAAAACAATCCTGTTGCTACGGCCTTGGTCATGGAGGGCATTGTAATATTCTTGTTCTAACAATATTTCCATAAATGATTCTTTGGTTAATGACCTTGCACGATCTGAACGAATATATGAGAACAAATTGCAAACTGTACTCGGTAACTAAACTTGATCAGTATACTATAGTTGCAACAGAAAAGCAGTTGCCCAAAAACGTGCCACTGTTAACGAAAGGCAGCCAACCAACTAATCCATTTCGACTCTTGATTGAACAACAAAAACTGTCCGCCGGGTCTGGTGGATTGCAATTAAATTCCGGGGTGTACAGGACTAACCGGACAGTATTTTCGAGGTGGGTACCTGCATCAAAAGATGAAATTTAGAATTTTGAGACAGTCCGTGAAAATACTCAAAATATGCATTTGTGGGGGGAAAACAGGCCTTTCGACTGGTGTATAGGTTGTTGCGACAGCTGTCTGCGATGAATGTGAAAAGTATGATTTTCTGGGATATTTCGGGGAAGAAATCGTCTCGCGACGATGATTAAATGACATTTTTTCCGCGATCGAACAATGGCAACTGACTTAAATTGATCGTCGGTGTCCGAACATTAGCGAAGAAATATTCACTCACCTTCAGTTAGTCAGATATGGTATCCAAGCGTTTATTTTCCCAAAAAACCGTCAAAAAATGTCAACAAATATTTGTCGACAGATATTTCTCCACCTCGAAATCTACGACTTCCGGTTTTGGTTCGTGTCCGTTGATCCACTGTGGATCTATACAAACTGAAGTTTCAATTACTCTTTTACATAATGGCAAACAATTGTTTATTGAAATTTATGAAATTAATTAATGGTCTTCACCGCATAATTACCCACCCCACATACTGTATCACATGTGAATTCTGAAATTGTAAGTATCTACCACTGAACTGCTCTTAATCCAGCTTTTACATATCATAGTACCCACCCCCCCCCCCACATATTGGCTAACACACTTAAAACTGAAATTTATTTATAGGTCTAATTCAGATTTATCTGCCAAATCAGATGAGGGATTTCAATGATCAGAATTGTAATAGCTAGATTTTGGTGACCCCACCCCACTACTAACTATATTCAGTACTCGCGACCCTGTATACATAATTTAATACACATATATAAAGCATGATCTTACCATTCCCACTGCATTTCAGCTCCATCATATGTCACTATTCACTAATTAAACTCAATAACGATATTCTCCTTCATTTGTCAATTATAAGTTGGAAAACAACCCGAAACACCTTTATTAACGTTGTATAGCCACAAAGATCCCATCCACACTGACGAAAACCATACAGCCAGACCATTCACACAAACTGCACGGAATCCTCGACATTTATATCAAATTGACAAACTCGTCGCCTCATCGGAGTCGGATGGCAACATTACCCTAATTGACACAGTATCTGGCGTGATCTAGATCAGCGACCCATTTAACTTGAACACAATAAGACTCCGTAACACGAAGAGAGAGTTGGACGAATCAGCAGTCCAGACATAATGGTCATTATTCTGAGTAAACCATACATGCTACACGTATGACAAGCATAATTATTGAAATAATCCTACTTGTGATTATATCCTCAGAGGAAGCATATATAAGATATATATCATTACGCATGAAGTGGTAAAATGAATACATTTCTAACGGCACTCGAGATACCAACGGGTTACGTCCATCCGTTCGTTATCCACAAGAAAATGTGTGTCAACATTTAACCTGTTAAAGAGTTATGGCCCGTAAACTAAAACTATTTGTACCGAAATCAGGCCTGTATCCCAGTCATCATGTGTCAAATCGAGCGTATCTGTATCATGGAATCATGAAATGACGTATATTCATATAATTATGTACAACGATTTATCGTGATTTAATCTGACATTGTGGCCCTTTTGATATAAAGTGTGACCTCTCCCATATCCCAGTCGTCTCATATATATAGGATATGAATACTCTTTGGTATAATATACTAAAGCACAATGATTCAATGGGATATCCACACAATTACGTGTGTTTTAATCATATTTGGCGAACTAAATTGATGCAGAAGTGTAATAAATAAAGTGATCAATTGGTTCCGAGAATTGCGTTTGGTGGTTCGCTCGTGGCGGGGGACGCCTGTTGAGAAACTCGTGCGCGAACGCGCACTCGTTTATTACCGGCGTCTCTCGCCTCTCGTGAATTATGTTATGTAGTTCTCGGAACCAATTGATTACTCTCTATATAGTGCATTTTTGATCTTATAATACAAAATTACACATATTTTCTATGTTACATATACATGTATTGATATTGATCGGTAATATATTTAAATAATATATTTAAATTGTATAACTGAATTTTAAGCTGGGAAGAAATAGCCATTTGTATATGATCCACTGTTGATTGATTGATTGATTTATTTTTTATTTGAACAGCCAATATACATTCGAAATAATGTATCTATCTGTCTATAACTACAAGCTCAGAACAAAGACCATCATTTATAAATTACCAAAATTCTAATTTCAATCACTTTGACTGATTCCTCATATATATATGATGTAGTAACTCCAGTCGAATAATGTTATACTATACCTTAGACCCAACATGGGGAAATTGTTCGAATATAATGGACCAAATAAATGAATGGAATGCTTCCCACCAGCTTACTGACATCTATAATATTATATTTATGTATACATTAGATATATTAGAAAGAGGCGTGAATGGGTATCCAAACCATAAATATCAAATTGTGTTCAAATTTTTAAACTGGTACTCACTATTAAGGAATAGTTTCGGACGTTTGGGCTATAAATGTGACACTAACAATCTCAATAGTGAATACTATGATCGGTGAAATAACTCTCGGTGAACTCCCGGCAAATAAAAAATTTGACTTTACTAACACAAATGATGGAGATGACTGTGGCACAAATATCAACCCATACGAGCTTATTAACCATTCCTGTAACTATTACGCACCCTCACAATTTCGGGATAAAATAACGAAAACAAATAAAAGCACTTCATTAATGGGCCTTAATTGCAGAAGCTTGAATGCTAATTGGGATAACTTCAGAGAATTGTTATGCGATATGCAAAATGATGATAATACTTTCGATGTAATCGCACTTTCAGAGATCTTCAGGATAAAAGAATCATATAATTTACCCGGTTACCAACCATTTGAATATTCAACGCGTCCAGATAACGACGATGGAAGAGGTGGGGTTGGGCTATTTATAAAAAATGGCATAACATTCCACCATAGACCTGACTTATCAGTATTTATTCCACATGTAATCGAAACGATATTTGTTGAAATAAACCCCAATCAAAGAAACTCATATGTTATAGGGTCAATATACAGACCCAACACAGCTCCTATGGCAGATATTGATGCTTTCGTATCCCATATTGATAGCATAATGGAAAAACTTAATGAATCGCACACGAAAGCTTATTTAATTGGAGATTTCAATATAGATTTACTGAACTCCGAAAATCATTCAAAAACCAACGAATTTGTAGACAACATATTTGAACGGTGCTATCTCCCTGTGATCACTAAGCCAACCCGAGTCACTGATTTCTCAGCTACCCTGATTGATCATATACATACAAACTCAAAACGGACATTCGACTGCGGAATTATATTATCAGATGTTTCTGACCATTTTGCAACATTTTACATTGAACATGAATTTACTCAAAAAGAGATTAACACACAGCGACAACCATTAGCACCCGTTAGGGTGATAAATGAAAAAAACACGACCATATTCAAATACATCTTGAGCCGTCTATCATTTGACTCGGTTTTTAGTTGCTCGTCAGCAGAACTAGCTTACAATAACTTTATAGAACAATATGTGGCCGCATATGAACAAGCGTTCCCACTTAGATACCCCGAACAAAGGAAAAAATATATCAAAAGAGAACCTTGGATGACCAACGGCTTATTGCAATCTTCCCTGAATAAAAACAAACTATTTACAAAAAAACTTTCTCATCCAACTAAAGAAAAAATTCCAAAATAAAACATACTCGGATCCAGCTGAAATTGCACAATCATTTAACGAATACTTCGCTTCAATAGGTCAACAAACTGCTGATAAGGTAGAAACAGTTCACAGCATTCAACCCCTTGACTATATGACAGAAAAGAACCAAAAAAATTTCTTCCTCTCCGAAACATCAACAGCTGAAATTTTATCAACATGTGCTAAATTTTCCAATAAAAGCTGTGTAGATTTTTCGAATATATCTATGAAGTTGATGAAATGTACTATCAACGAAACTGTTTACGCACTTACACACATAATAAACTTATCATTCGAACAAGGAATAGTGCCCACGAAAATGAAAATTTCTAGAGTTGTTCCCATATACAAAAATAGTACACGTGAAAATGTTGAAAACTACAGACCAATTAGCATTTTGCCAGCTTTTTCAAAAATCATGGAAAAACTTATGCATAAACGTTTAAATTCTTTCTTAACAAAATTTGATATAATACATAACAAGCAATTTGGTTTCAGGGAAAACCACTCGACAACCCATCCCTTACTACATCTGTTAAATCATGTTGCTGAAAATAACAACAAAAAGACCAGAGACTCTACTTTAGCAATTTTTATCGACCTGTCCAAAGCATTCGACACGATTAGCCACACGATACTGCTTCAAAAACTTGACCATTACGGCATTAGAGGAATAACAAAAAAATGGTTCAAAAGCTATCTAGAAGGGAGAAAGCAATATGTTGAAATCGAAAATAATAAATCAAACATGCTTGATATAAACTGCGGTGTGCCTCAAGGATCTATATTAGGACCCGTTCTATTTCTTATTTATGTCAATGATATGCCCAATAGCACATATTTAAATCTCCTGTCATTTGCAGATGATACGACTCTCCATACTTCCGGCCATGATCCTCGGCAAATTGAGAAACAAGTTAATTCTAAAAATTCATCAATGGTGTTGTAGTAATAAGTTATCAATTAACGTATCAAAAAGTAAATACATGTTATTACATCCCACCAATAATGACTTCAAATGGAATAATCTTAAAATAAATTTGAATAACAAGCCATTAACGCGAGTAGGTAATACCAGACCAGAACAATCTCTAAAATTTCTTGGAATTATCATTGATGAGAATCTCACCTTTAAAGATCACATATCTATGGTACGTAAAAAAATATCCAATGCAATATATTCCATAAATAAGGTAAAGCGAATACTACCCAAATACTGCCTGAGAACTTTATACTTCTCTTTGATCCACAGTCATCTCATCCATGGTTTGACAATTTGGGGCCATGCCGATACAGGAGGCACTATCTTTAAACAGAAAAGGGCAATTAGAATTATATCCAACAAATCATACAGGAGCCATACAGGACCAATTTATCTGAATGAGAAAATTCTTAAATTTCAAGACTTATATAAGCTACAAGCAGCAACGTTCGTTTTTGACTGGAAAAGAGATAATCTTCCCAAATCATTCAATGAAACATTTCACTATACAACTGCTAATACCCGACAGGCTGGTGGTCTGAAAACATCAACTCCGAGAACTGCATTTAGTTCTACGTTACCTAAACACACATTCCCTGACATATGGAATGGATTGGACAAAAATTACAAGAACATAAAATTTCGTAACCGATTTAAAACGTTATTGACAAAAAATTATCTGTCGCAATACTCGTCTAAAATTAAATGCAATAATACCTTTTGTCCAGATTGTGCAGTTATGCCTAAATGCACGACATGAGCCCCAACATTGTTAATTCCTAGTAAAAAGCCTGGTATGTTCACCTTTCATTTTGGCTGGATAATATCTAATCTTGTCCTTTATAAACAGAAATGATGGATATGAACAAAATGAATAGCAATCTTTAAAAAAAATGCTCTCATTTTGTCATATAGTCTAAAAGTATAATACTTCAGTCATACTCACTGCACTCATGATAGAGTAATATTGCCCAGTGCTTGGTATAACCAGTACATATACCAGCATACTATGTACACCATGTAAATGGTTTGGATACGCCATTCATGAATATTTCTCTCTCCATATTTTCATGTATTTAGATGTTACTATACTTCAGGTCATTTTACTATTTAAGTTTCATTTCCAAACAGGGGCGACAGGAAGACGGCCTAGCTGGCCATGCCGCTCCTGTACAATATAATCATGTTTATTTCTGTATATTTCACTGTCAGCGTTATGTTTGTAAATATTGTACAAAATAAACAATCAATCAATCCGTGTCCCTTGAAATAGGTGGCAATTTGAACGACGAGGTATTTACAGATGAACAGGTTTATTTAAAACGAAGAACCGAGTAATACATTGAATGCCTGATTGTTATTTATGCCAGTCACCTTTGACATGATCAATATGAAATTACTTAGACCCGATAATAGAAGGTCAATCTTTCTCAATGAATATTATTCCAAGTGCTACCAGATATGATGGTACATATGAGGTGGATATGTCGTGGATACCATTATCGAAGTCTGGGCTAGACGGGGTTGATGCGGGTTCACACTCCGACTTGATTGGGCGAAAATTAGGACCGATTTTAAAGCTAGATGTGAGATAAGGAACATATCATTGTGCCATCCGATAAATACATGACCACTTCGATGAGAAATGATAATTTGTTCACACTCACTGCAGCAACCACATTTGAAGCAATGATTTTGATTCTGAGTCAGCAGTGCCTCCATTAATATGTAATATATACAATGCATAATTGCTGTACAATAGCGTCGATCCACAGAAGACGGCCGTGCTAACACAGAGTGAATTTTTCCAGACCCTAAATCACCATCGCCGCTTTCATTGACTAGTGTCCAATAACGCAATGAAGATGAGATTCAGAAAAAGATAGCGCTCGTCGTACAAAATTAGTTCAGATTTTGCATCTTCCGAAAAATGATCTGATCAGTGATAAACATAAGATTAGTCATGTCCAGAATGAGAATCCCTCCTGTGTGTCTAACTTAATTATGCAGTTTCTGTTGAACAAGATCGCCACGAAGGATCGCTTTATTTGCAATATATGAACGCGATAACCTTCAGAAATATCAAATGTTGTTTCCAACTTGGTGCAAAAGTAAAATTGTCTGCGTTATGTTACATCTGCACTGGTCATATTCAGACCAGGAGACCTGCTGCTGTTGCAAGTAAAACCCATGTCATTAATGTATCAATCGGGCTGTATTCAATATTCGTATTTACAGGCAACTCCGGCAGAAAACAATTTGGAGAATAAATCCTCGTCCCCATATCGTCCCGATTTTACAAAGACTTATGCATGTATTCCCCACACGCTGTTCACTAAATACTAAACTACGGCTATCGTGTCCAGTTACTGATTTCGCTCAGCACAATCGGAGTTGCTATGGGTGAGTTATCGTAGATCAGATTCTGGTCTGCACAGAAGCTGTTGCTATATGTCATTTCTGAGATGCAGCGACAAATTACACCAAGACTCGTGATCCCATTTGGTTTTACCCATTTGTACATCAACACTACCACAATATAATATCAGGATACGCACTATACACACGGTCTACTCACGTCGCGCATAATGTGTTAACTATAGATACATTTGAATTTAACTGTAACACATCTGGCGTTTGATATGACGTGTTGGTGGAATTATAATGCTTTAATCATGAACGGCCATAATCAAAATATGGTATGTTTTCAGACATCCGACCTGCTGTCATCAGCAGGTCCCTAACCGCATTACTTTTGGACTTATCTATAAATTTATTATACGCTTCCTGGTATCAACCTGTGTATGGCATGCATACAAATAATTGAAATTGTCGTCCTTTTCATTTTGGTGTCATAATGAGCTAAGACTTACACTGGGATACCAAAAAGTCCTAAATGTATCAGTCTACATGATAAAACTCCATTCCAATACTCTGATCTATATGCTGTTTTCTGAATGTACAGCCTTCCAGAAGTAATCCTACCTACTCATCAGCATAGAAAGATATGGGTAAATTGACTGTTCATCTAGCATGGGATAACTGTCCATATTTGTGGTATCTCGTCTTACAAGCAATTGTTCAGCCACTTCTGGAAATCACGAGTGAACATGGGGTGACACGAGACTCCAGCACCATACTATACAAAGTAACATACAATCGAAATATATAGGGACATAGTTTGACAGTTTTATGTGATTTACCACATCGCTGATATTTTCGTTTTTGGAAATGTCACTTAGAGCCTTGACTTTGCAACTTATCTACTGCTAGTACAAGCAAATACCTCCCACCGCTAAGCAGCTGACAAACTACAAGAGGAAAATCAACCAGGTTTCCATCTCATTTTTTGAGAAATATGTGTCATGGAAAGTAATCCGGTAAATGTTAGAATTCAACGAGTCTATTGCGTGATGATGAAACTGAACGAACCTGTATGATGTGACGGTTTGATAATTTGCTGGATATGTCCTCTTGCGGACTGGGCAGCAAATGCTATTGGTCAATGAGATCCATTTATACTTACTATTAGAACGGTATACATGAGACCCAATGTATCAGTAGCTCCGTTCTTGTAACCACACCTCGTTGATAGAGGATAACTAACGATTCGTATCAATATGAGTTATTTGATGAGATATGTATCCGAATTGGTTAATTGGTTAATTCTGTTATTCGCGTTCGCATTTTGTTACAAATAGCCATAGAGAGTGCCGAGTATACTTAAATGTCGTGTTAGATTTAATATAACCTACACAATTCCCTTTTTCTTTTCGCAAAGATAGTCAGACAGCCATCTGCCTTAAATCAATCATGTTTATGGTGAAATAATTTGCACAAAATGCCACCGATTTCGAAGAACAAATCTTACTTGAGCGCGAATGAATGCAAAATGTGTCGATCCTCTCACTCGTAGGTACCAATCTGGTTGTCATTGCAATAGAACTGACCAATGTTACGTCCTAGTATTGCAAAATGATATGAATATAATAGGACTATTGGTTTTATAAGACATTTCATTGCGGCGTTGGTGTTAATTGCGGCATGACAGATTTTATAATTTCCATCCATATACCGGCCACCGTATTGGCAGCCATCTTGGGGTTAATCTGTCACGTAGTAACCACCGACGGCATGAAATTATCGTACATACAAATTTTATCCACCCACGCTGCATTATAGTCTTTATGTATTTCGAGAAGATGACAAAAATAGGTTTTCGATTAGTATTGGACTAAACTAATTAAATATTTAATTAAAACATGGGACCAGGAGGTGCTTTGTGTACCGGTTTCACTTAAATTTTCTTGTCGATGGATCGGGATATATATATATATTACATAAAACTCTAGCAGGTTAACAACGGCCGTTGTTTTAGTTTAGTCATTTTGGCAAGTAATCGTGCGTTCTTACAAATTTCACAATTCCCACCTATATACCGGCCACCATATTGGCAGCCATCTTGGGTTATTAGGCCAGTTTTTAAACAAAGACGGAACGAAATTACCGTATACACTAATTATCTCCACCCGTAATACATTATTTTCATTTTTGCCTCCCGGAAGAAGACAAAATGCATTTCAGATTATCTTTTTGGGGAAAAAATCTAAAAAAAAAATTTAAACTTCAGTCAGGAGGTACATTATGTAATATTGTTACTGGAATGCTCGACTGTGTCGGTCTACACATATCTATTAGACAATACCTTAGCAGTCCATCAACGGTCGTTGTGTTAATTTCGCAATTTCGCACATAATCGTGCGTTCTGTGTGCCTTACACCACAGCCTGACGCCTCTCATCTTTAGGGGGAGGGTTGATTTTTCTGCCTTTGATAAAAAGTAATGCGACCAACAGCAATAAGTGATATATTAGAACGTAGCTAATTGGCAGTAGTTTTCCATGGTATAAAATAATTGGGCATAACTATCTTACTTCTGATTTTATAAGAAACGAAAGACAACGCTTTGCGTGAATCGTCATATTCTTCTCACCCTAAAAATTATTTGACGTCACATGACGTCATGACTGTCGCTCCGAGATTCAATTGTTACATGTATTACCTTACTCTGGTTATCGCCCCATTCACAGGTATCAAAATTGGACGAATATCTCTTCTCAAAAGGTGTGAATATACTCTGTCAAATATGTCGGCTTTATTTTAAAAATGACCGATTTTATCACCAGGTGCCTCAATAAAACCACGCTGTGCGAAAAAAGTCCGCCTATCTGACAAATCCAACATACGGATTCCGAAAGTTAAGTATTCATGCTAACCAAAAATGTAGGTCTCATAAATTCCCTCTCCAGGCGACACCTATGTCCATATTTGCCTAGACTATTTTTATAATTCGTCGAAAGCGCCGAAAGCGACATTTTGTCGCTTTCGGCGCTTTCGGCGCGCGTTACTAATGGCGCACTTTTTGCAAGTGGCCCTAATAGGATTCCATAGTATTGACTGTGTTTTCTCCAGAGACTTTTGCTTGGAACGTCTTATTTTTGCTATAACTTCATTTCTTTTCTTTTTATAATTCGTCAACGCTTCAATTGTTTCTCTTTGTTTTGCCAATTTGTAGTAACGTCTCCTTTTTCTCAGAAGTTTGCGAATTTCACATGTTAACCATTCAGGTTCATTGTGTCGAATTATTACGAGTTTATTTGGTATACAAAGGTTCGCGGTGTCAATTATTTTTTTCGTTAGAGCTTCTGCTATTTCATCAGATCGAATTGCTGAGAGATCTCTCTTAAAGTCCCACGCGTTAAAGGCATTATTCATTGCGGAGTAATCGGCTCGATTATAATCCCATATCCTTCTTTTCATGATTTCACTCGGCTTCTTAAATTTCAAATTCACACGTAGCAAGATTGGACAATGAAACCGAGTTAAATCTGAAAAGAATGGATCTAAGATTGCATTCGATTCAACAGCCTCAGGGGTATTTGTAAATATATAAGTCTATGAGAGAAGAAGAGCTTTCTGTGAAATATGTAGCTTGTTTAATTATTTGCTTTAGGCCAAAGCGCTGATTAATATATTTAATTGGTTTTGTTTCTAATGGTATTTGGTTTGAATTAAAATCTCCAGTTATTATAACATGTGGGATATTAGTACGATCGCCCAACGCCAAGTCAATATTTGTATATATTTTTTCCCATATACTGATGGGTGTATTTGGTGGTCTAAAAAACGTACCAAGCAAAAATCTCATTGTGGATGTTGCAATCTCTAGCCATACGCTCTCTATACGTCAGGGATTTCAAGGTCAGTACGTCTTTTGAAATAGAGCGAGTCCCTTACATAGACAGCAATGCCACCACCCAAGGTTGGACGGTCTCTCCTTTGTGGAGCATGAAATCCTGTTATTGACAATTCGTTATCGAAATTTGCATTTGAGAGCCACGTTTCCGTGAATGAAATTATATCAAAGTTTCTAGCTTCTGCAGTAAGTACGTCTATTTTCGGTGTCAAACTTTGAATATTAAGACACATTAGGGTCAGCAAATGCCTGTCCACAATGCTTTCTGTTGGATCCGGGTTTTTTTCTATGTCAAATGCTCGGTTTAGAATAGATTTTAGTACCTCGATCACCCATCTTCCCACTTCAGTCAGCGAATTTGTAATGTGTAAGTAGTAATGGGGGGCACTATGGCCCAGTACCCCCCCAGACATGGGCACTATGGCCCAGTACCCCCCAGACATGGGCACTATGGCCCAGTACCCCCCAGACATGGGCACTATGGCCCACTGGGCCATAGTGCCCATGTCTGGGGGGATACTGGGCCATAGTGCCCATGTCTGGGGGGTACTGGGCCATAGTGCCCCCCATTACTACTTGTGTAACACTTCTCTTCCAACAAATTTGAAAAATGAAAATATACTCCGTGAATATGTTCGCTTGAAGCCTGCATATCGGAATTTAGCGTTGGATGTGGCTTGAATTGGAATATATTTGGTTACCTGGGGAACGGTATTTGGTTACCGGCGGAACCAAATAGGGAGCTGTTTTCTATGAGTGCCCATGTCTGGGGGGTACTGGGCCATAGTGCCCATGTCTGGGGGGTACTGGGCCATAGTTCCCCCTGAGGATAGATGTTCCTGTCATTGATGTGACATTTCTGATCGAAAAAATGAAAATGGACTTAGAATTATTTTTTTCAAAAGGAAAATCTCACTTTGGAAAATATCAATTAGCTATCAAGAGTATATTTTCGATCAGTTGGTGGCCATGAAAAGTGCCGTTTTATTTTTGTTATAGTTTAGAATCCGCCACATTGAAATTCTTTGTTAGCCAAAACTTCAATTGATTTGTCTCCTCTCCTCATCCATATTTCGCATTCACAATAATGCTCGTGGCAAACGTGGGGGATCCACACTAGAGGTATTGATGACTTGAATCTTGGTGTTGATTTGTAGCCGCCTTTGGTAGCATCAAACATGACGATAGGTCGCTGTATAACAGTCGCCGCTAATTCAACCATCAATTTTGATTTGGCCAAAAGTGGTGAGTGTCGTAAGTCTTGTGCCGACGCTCCAAGTTCGTCCCTCTCTGTGTAGTACAGGTCAACGGCCGCATCTCTCAGAACCATCCATCCATCGGTCGTCCCGTAAATCCCAATGCTGAGTGCCTTCCAAAATAGAGATATTTCTTCGCCGTACACTGCTTTACAGTATACCCCACGGACCATTATATCGTCAAGATCGGTTATGTTTACAGCAGTCATCTTTGAATGCAGAATAAATTGTTCGCTGCCGTGCTTGAACATATATCACGATTGTGCGGGCGGTAGAGAAAGCACATAATACTTTGACGTTAAAAATGACAAATGTTTCCTGACGTTGTGTTTCTTTTCAGTGCATTATCTGTTAGTTTCACCATTTCGATATGTTATAGATTAAATTCATGATAGTATATACAATTAATTAAGATGTTTTAACATATGAATTCATCTTCGTTCATAAACGATGACCAAGTAAAGTTATCAAATGCAATGATCAAGAAAAATGTTCAGTATGTTTCTTGTGTTCAGTTTTTATGTATAAAATATGTACAATTCCAAAAACAAAAACTAGAAAGACATTCCATATTTGCCTAACGAGGTAATAAATATATCAATCATGTGTACCAAATAATAGATAATGATCTAACGAAATTAAAAACATTTGTTTGATCGCTATGCAATAATGATCAAGAAAAATATGCATGGTGATCCGTCTCTGAAAAAACACAACGTCAGGAAATATTTGTCAATTTTAACGCCAATGCGACATGTGATTTCATTGTCGCCCGTGTCAAATGTATACAAATATTTTCGAATTTGATCAACCTTACATTGCATTGCTATCAAGAGATGGATCCGTTAACAGAATTTCTTCAGAGTGAGATATACAGTAGTCCTGTTGCACAGAATACATATGCTGCGCCACAGTCAACAGTCCAAGCTAATACGACAATGACTATAGGTGGTGATACACTCATTTTAAAAGCGATTTTAGATGAACTGAGATGTCTTCGCAGGGATATTGACGTGAAAACGCAAGTAACGCATCAAGAAGTGAAAGTGAATCTTCGTTTCGTTGTAGAACAGATAGATATCCCAATCAGGGTTCATGATGTTGAGAGATCGAAAGAGCAGAAACAGATCAAAAAAGGAAAATCATCGGCGACGAAAGAAAAACAACCTAAGAGTGTCATGAAGGCTTCTACTGAGACAAAAGTCAGATTTCATCTTCCTTGTAAAGAATCTAGAGATACAGAGAATTGTGATGAATTCGCAAAAGCTCTCGGTTCTCATGGGAAAGATATGTCAAGATATAAGAAAAACACAAAACGGTGTTAAAGTCAGATGATAAATTTTAAACGGTCCTTTTCAGGGCCACACACATTTCCCAAAAGGTTACTCTTTCATAGCTGAAAAAAGCAAAACACGATTGTTCATTTCATAATTTATTCAACAACAAATATTTGCAAGTATATTTTGTTTTAAATTATTCGTGGCGTGATTTTTTCAAAACGAAACATAGGGTACAATGAACATTATTAGTTCTTAAGCAATGCTAAAAGTTTTTCTTTTTGAAAAAATTGGTTGGTCCTGAAAAGAACCGTTTTTGTTTTGGCCATGAAAAGGGCCGTTTTGTACGACATCAAAATTCACTCCCCAATTTTCTCAGAGTGAGAATTTTGCTTTTGTTGCCCCGCCTCAGATAAAATAGGACAGCTAGACTCTGTTGGTATGGTTGCTGTTCTTTTTTGCATGATCAGCTTTGAAGGGTCGGTCACTTCTCTTGCGTACCTGCCCCACATTATCTGCGGTGTTATCCCCATAGTTCCTCTCAGTATCGCCATCAAGGGTTCGGGTATTGCAGTCATCTTTGAATGCAGAATAAGTCTGAAGATCCGTCTTGAACTTGTATCACGATTGCGCGGGTGGTAGAGAAAGCACATAATACTTTGACGTTAAAAATGACAAATGTTTCCTGACGTTGTGTTTCTTTTCAGTGCATTATCTGTTAGTTTCACCATTTCGATATGTTATAGATTAAATTCATGATAGTATATACAATTAATTAAGATGTTTTAACATATGAATTCATCTTCGTTCATAAACGATGACCAAGTAAAGTTATCAAATGCAATGATCAAGAAAAATGTTCAGTATGTTTCTTGTGTTCAGTTTTTATGTATAAAATATGTACAATTCCAAAAACAAAAACTAGAAAAACATTCCATATTTGCCTAACGAGGTAATAAATATATCAATCATGTGTACCAAATAATAGATAATGATCTAACGAAATTAAAAACATTTGTTTGATCGCTATGCAATAATGATCAAGAAAAATATGCATGGTGATCCGTCTCTGAAAAAACACAACGTCAGGAAATATTTGTCAATTTTAACGCCAATGCGACATGTGATTTCATTGTCGCCCGTGTCAAATGTATACAAATATTTTCACTTTTTCAGTGAACTTCATTCATTATACCGTCTTTAAAGAAATTTCTCAAGAAGTTGTGGAGGAAGAGAGATTCGTCAGAGGAGACGGAAATAAGAAGATATAGGAAATGGCAGGATTCTCCTAAACAAAGTATGGTTCAGAAGCAGATGATAAGAGATTTTTTGGCTCGCCGACGACCATTGCCTAAAGTATGTGATGTTCAAGAATCAAGCAATCTTGATCTCGTGGAGATCTTGTCACAGATCAAGAAGAAAGATCTGTGCAATGCAGCGATTGACAGCTTTGCTCAGGCTGGTGCGGCGCACAGATCAAATCCTATTTGGTCTGTGACAATTAATCCCAACCGGATATATCCTGATTTGTCAGAATTCTTATGAATCCTGGAAAAGAGAAACGGCCCTTTTCAGGGCCACCCACATTTCCCAAAAGGTTACTCTTTCATAGCTGAAAAAACAAAACACGATTGTTCAATTCATAATTTATTCACACAACATAATTTTCAATTGTTTGTGTCGATTCGTTTATCTGTTTTTGGAATGTAGAATGGTCTCAGCTTCTTTTTCTTGGAAGTTTTCTTGGAATTTTCAATTTCTGGATGTTTATCTTCAGATTTGTTCTGTGAATCATTCGTAGGATCAACAGGTCGGTCTTGTTTGGAAAAATCTGATGTTGTAGACATCTCTTCAGTTTTGATATCTGCATTTGTTCTTGTATTGTTACTGCTTGTAGACTTTTGTATAGTTTTCACATTTTTTTTGTCGCCGAAATCTACTTTACAATGGAAGGACCAATGGGTGTCTTGGCCGCATTTGTAACAGTAACCATATGGCGGTTTCCAATTTTTATCAGCTTTGTTTTTCTCTTGTTTCTCTTGCCATTGCATTTTGTTACAAAGTTTAAACAAATCGGTAGAGATCTGTCTCAATTCGACAAGATTATCTTGAATTTTTCTAGTCTGTGGTTGTGTAGATTTTTTTGAATCTTCTTTTTGTAGCTCAATATCGCTCTCTTCAATAACTGCAGGCCTTGGTCTTTTTCTAACAATATCTTCTTCGCTGGTGGCGTCGTCTGAAACAGGTCTTTTAATTCTCTTAAACATTTTTGTCTTGAGTTTTGTCAGCAAAAAATATTGCGACTGGCTTCTTCGGAGTTGAAGTGTAAAGTGTAGAATTACACCTGCTTTTATAGCATCGAATGCATCGAATGCTATAAAAGCAGGTGTAATTCTACACTTTACACTTCAACTCCGAAGAAGCCAGTCGCAATATTTTTTGCTGACAAAACTCAAGACAGAAATGTTTAAGAGAATTAAAAGACCTGTTTCAGACGACGCCACCAGCGAAGAAGATATTGTTAGAAAAAGACCAAGGCCTGCAGTTATTGAAGAGAGTGATATGGAAACTGATGGGGCAGAAAGTGAAGAAAGTTCTAGTGATGGGCAGATTGGACGCGGTCGAAGACAGAATAGAGAAATTGGTGGGAAGAGAAAGAGAAGTCTGGCTAGAGAGCGTGTTGTGTTCAATCCAAAATATCAAAATATTTCAAATTGGAGCTGAACTCGTAGAAATTTTCCAGAAAATTTAAATCAGCAGCACGACAATTTGGTGTGAAATTCGAGAAATTTACAGATCCAATCGAGAACATTCCAGAGATATTTGAGAAGTTGACAGAAGAATTGAAACAGAAATGTTCAGCAAATGAGAAGACAAGAATCAGAGTTACGATAAATCATCCAGGACTTGATATGAGCATTTTCATTCCATTCACAAAAGCCAGTGAATTGAATGGTGGGACACTCATGGATAATATTCAAAATGTAGTTCAATCAAATGCAGACTTTACAATTCATGACGGTGCACTCAATTTCGAAATCTTCGTTACAGATATTCCGGAAGGTGGTACCCGACACTCACTACATTATGGACCATTTGCAGACAAGAACAAGCTGACAAAAGTAAAAAGAAGTATTGTCCGGATTGAAAATGCTGATGATGTTATGTGTATGGCAAGATCTATTGTTGTCGGAATGTGTAAGGCAGATAGTGATGGATCTGCGTGCTGGTCAAAGAAATGGAAAAGAATAAGACAATCAATATACACAGCACAAACAGATGCCGCAAAAAATCTACTCAACCGTGCTGGCATTCCGCACGATACAGTTTGCAGTATCAATGAGTTCCACAAGATTCAAGAAATATTGTATCCAGAATATGTTGTGAAAATTCACAATGAATTTGCTGGCGCTGGATTTCTATTTGAACCTGCAGAAATGTGTTCGGAGAGCAAATGTGTACACATCTACTACAACAACAATCACTTCGACACCATAACATCAATCAAAGGATTTCTAGGCACCAGCTACTACTGCGAATTCTGTGACATTGGATTCAAAAGTCGTGGCGATCATCGATGCATATTTGTTTGTGCATGCTGGTCATTGACACAGTGTAATTTCACAAATTGGGTGAAGTGTAGAACGTGTCGACGATCATTCAGAAGTAAATCTTGTTTCGACAACCATTTGAAGACGGAAGGAAAACAGAAAAGAAAAATATGTGATTTGGTTCAACTATGCAACAATTGTGATGAAGAAATTCTCACCAATAAATCAAGCAGACATATATGTGCGGGGTTGAAGAAATGCAAACATTGCAAAGAAATCGTTGAAGCAGATCACAGGTGCTACATTCCAAAATATGAATCACCGGAAAAGAAACCTGCAAAGATTCCATATGTATTCTTTGACTTTGAATGCAGACAAGACACAGGTGTTCATATTCCAAACTTCTGTGTTGCACATACCGCTTGTGGAGATTGCATGTGCAAACCAATCGAAGAAAACTGTGAACATGCAGACCGGATTCCAGAGAATTTGTATTCAAGGGTGACAACGTTTTAACAGACTTCACAAACTGGTTATTCCACCAAGATCACAAAGGATGTGTTGCAATAGCACATAATGCTCAGGGATACGATGCACAGTTTCTACTTCAAGCACTCATACAAAGCGGAATTCATAAACCAGAACTGATCATGAATGGAAACAAAATTCTCAGTTTAAAATGCAACAGCGTGAAAGTTATTGATTCTCTGAGTTTTCTGATGATGCCGCTTTCAAAGTTTCCACAAACTTTTCAGCTGAATGAGATGACGAAAGGACACTTTCCACATTGGGCGAATTCACCAAAGTTTCAAAATTACATTGGACCTTACTTGGCTTCTGATTACTACAAACCAGACATGATGAGCGTGGAAAATCGAGAGAAATTCTTTGAATGGTACAATGAGAAAATAGAAAATTACGTGATATTCAACTTCCAAGAAGAGATGGAGAAGTACTGCAAATCAGACGTGGATATTCTTCGCCGTGGATGTGGAAATTTCAGGAAATACATATTGGAAACAGAACAGATTGACCCGTTCATTGAGTCAATAACATTGGCGCAAGTTTGCAATTTGGCATGGAGGAAGAATTCAATGCCAGAGAAAACAATTGGAATCATTCCAGATGGTGGATACCCATGTGCTAAAAACTATTCCATGAAAGCGATACGTTGGCTTCAACATCTATCATTGTCACGTATGATAACAATTAAGCATGCTTTGAATGGAGGAGAAATCAAGATTGGTGGACACTACGTCGATGGATATGAGGAAGCCACAAGAACAGTTTTTGAGATGAATGGATGTCTGTTTCATGGATGTCCAAAATGTTACAACAACAGACAATACAAGAATCCCTATACGATGCTCACCATGGAAGAATTATATACAAGAACTCAACAGAAGAAAGATGAACTGGAAAGTCTTGGTTACAGAGTTGAATCACTTTGGGGACATCAGATCGACGAAAGAATGAAATCGGATGTGAAATTCAAACAACAAATGGAATCTTTCTACAAACATCGAGACCCCATTTTGCCAAGAGAAGCATTGTTTGGTGGACGTACAAATGCCATCAAATTGTACGAGGAAATTGATCAAGATTCCACAAAAGAAATCAAGTTCATCGATGTGTGTTCGTTGTATCCATATTGCAACAAATATAAATTCCACCCTGTTGGACATCCAGAAATGTTGAGCCAAGAGCAGATCGATCAAGAACACATTAGAGACTATGCGGGGCTTGTTAAATGTACAATTTTACCACCATCGAAATTGTATATTCCAGTACTACCGATTCATTGTAACAACAAAATGGTTTTTACTTTGTGCAACACTTGCGCCATCAATGAGAACGAGACATGTAACCATTCAGAAGAAGATCGAGCTATAACCGGAGTGTGGACCACGCCAGAATTATTCAAAGCAATGGATGTTGGCTACAAAATACTTGATGTGTACCAAATTTGGCATTGGACAGATTGGACAGATGAAATATACATATCCTATATCGACAAACATCTAAAGATCAAACAGGAATGTAGTGGTTATCCATTTGGTGTTGAGACAGAAGAACAGAAGCAAAAGTTTGTACAGGATTATTATGCAGCTGAGGTTATAAAATTGGAGAACATCGAGAAGAATCCAGGAAAACGCCAAATATCTAAAATTATGATTAATTGTATATGGGGTAAGAATGCACAAAGAAATCTTATGTCAAAAACAGAGTATGTGGATAAGCCATCACGTTATTTTGAATTGCTTACTAGTAACAATATAATTGTTCAAAATGTTACACTTCTTGATGGTGACAAATTCATTCTGGTAAATTATGTTGATATTTGAGATAATATTGAACCTCATCATTCAGCAAATGTTGTTGTTGCTTCCTTTGTTACAGCGTATGCAAGATTACAATTGTATAAAGTTTTTAAAAAACTTGGAGATAGAGTGCTGTATTTTGATACAGACAGCTGTATGTATGTCAGTGATCCATCAAAGAAGAACATCAAAACTATCGAAGGAAGATTGGGGAAATGGAGCGACGAACATCCAGATGCAAAGATTGTCAAATTTGTTGGACTTGGGCCAAAGAACTACGGATATGAATACATCAAAGATGGGAGAAGATACACCAAATGTAAGGTAAAAGGTATCACTCTTGATTACAGCGCAAGTCAAAAAGTTAATTTTGAAACAATGGTACAATGTGTTAATGATCGTGAAAATTTAAAAACTGTTGTTGAGTATCCTTCCAGAATTAAAAGACAAAAGCACCATCAACTGATCAGTGAGTGTCAAACCAAAACTTTCAGATCGGTGTACACAAAACGAAAACTCGTCAATGGTATTCACACATATCCATACGGATGGAGATGTTGAGTCATTTCATGTCAAGATGTTGACAGGAGTAGTACCTCCAGAAATTGCTGAGAAGATTTATGGATATTTGGTGGCACAGTCAACACTTATTCCAGAGATAAAGAAGGAATTACAAGAAGTCTGGTTTGAAAGAGAAAAGAAAGCAATACTACGATGCTGTGATGTCGACGAATGTTTACAGAGATTGGACTATCTTGAGACAAGTATATTTTCTCATTTCTCTCAAAAATATATTAAATCATTTATTAAATTCAAAACATTTTTTCTCATTGAAAGAATATCTGATTTTTGGATATTTGGTGGTGATGAACACCATTTAGATTTAGAAACTTTTGATGAACATGACTATATTCATTATACAATGTATGAAGATAATTATCCTCTTGCTAGGGGAACCTTTAAATCAGTTCCTAGGATCTATGGGTATTTGTTAACAAAAAAAATGTCAACATATGCAAAAATTAAAAACATTATAGGAAATGATTTTTTTATTTACAGAACAAACAGAAGAATAGAAGACTATAATACTTGGATTATTGAAATGTTTGGAAATATTTACAGCTATGGAGATTTCTGTTTAAAAACTAAATTCACACGTCGTTAAGTTCACTCTCTGATTAGGCATCAAAGTGACAACATGGAAGAATCTTTACTTTTCCAACATCCGTGTAATTTCTTTATCAGCGGACCTAGTGGATAAGGTAAAACAGAATTTGTTAAAAAAGTTATTGAATTTAAACACGATTTATTCCAAGCACCACCAAAGAAAATAGTTTGGTGTTACAAAGAATGGCAAGACACATACAATCGTATGAAAGAAATTGATAACGTTGAGTTTATCGATGGTATTCCAAACGATGATGAGGAAATTGTATCAGATAAATCATTTCCTCATCTTGTTGTTTTCGATGACATGATGGGGGAACAAGATGAAGACAAAATAATGCTTTGGTTTACTAGAAAAGGTCACCATCGAAATGCTTCAATAATTTACATTACTCAAAACATGTTCCAAAAATCAAAAAGTAGCAGAACTATAAGTTTGAATGCACACTACATGGTTTTATTTCAAAGCGTTCGAGATAAAAATCAAATAAAAATTTTGGCTCATCAAATGCAAATCAATCATTTGAAACAAGCACACGAAGATGCAACTTCAATAAATCATGGATATATTTTAGTAGATTTTCATCCTAGAACAGAAAATTATTTGCGAATTAGAACTGATATTTTCCATAAATGGTTGACAGCTAATGACCGAGGTCCTGTCATTTATTCAAAAGTATAAATTCAGTTGTTGTTACTTTTCTCATTTTAGAACCATGTCGTCCACCGAGATGTTTAGTCATGATGAACTGTCACAAATTATAAATTTCTTCACTTTTTCAGCTGAATTATTTCTTGAAAATGATTGGAAATTACCATCACAGACAAAAAAGTTTTTTCAGAGAAATAAAAATGTTCTTAAAAAAATCTCTGATCGATCAACTGATATGGAAACAAAACGCAAATTAATTTTACAACGAGGTGGTAGTGGGTTCCTTGGAGGAGTTTTAATTAGAAGTCTTTTGAAAAATTCATTTGAACAAACTGGTAGACAATCTAAAAGTAAATCAAAGGTTTCTCCAAAACATTCAAAGATTACACTGATGCAAACACAACAAAGGGGTAGTCAAAAAGAATCTAAACGTAAAACAAAGCTTTCTCTAAATCATTCAAAGTTTACACCGATGCAAACTCAACAAAATCAACATTCTAAATTTACACCTATACCTTCTCAGCAGAACCCTCAACATCAACCATTACAAAAAAAACCAGTTATTGATCTTGAATTTTCAAAATTTATGCCGTTGTCTGATGCATCGAAATCTGCATTCGAAGCTTTATAATGGTTCAATCAGAAAAGATAAAAGATGAAACATATAATTTTTCTGCTCATTTTGAGACAACTACTTAGACTGTGAAGATGCCTTCAAAAACTAAGAGCAGGAAAGCACCGCTGATAAAAAAATATGGTGAGTTGATTGTTGCAATGAGTAAAGTTCCATCTGCATATAAAAAGAAAATGATCAATGATGCTCCGAAACAAGTGATGGATTGTATTTCAGAATGTTGTCAAAATATTTTAAAAGGTAATGTAAAACTGAATGAAGCTCAGAACCGTAAGTTACATTCGAAGCGTAAACATATCAGATATCTTGCAGACAAGAACAAACCTTTGCAACAAAAGAAGAAAATTTTGAATCAAAAAGGTGACTTTTTACCATTATTATTTCTTGCTCCATTGATTAGCAAAACATTAGGTGCAGTTGTTAACAATATTTTGAAAAACTAAATCTCAAATAAATATGAAGAAAATGGTTATTGTACCATTCAGAATGTTGGAAGATTTCAAACAATGGAAAATGTCAGAAATGAATAAACCTCAATTACCTCCGGATCCTGCAATTTCAAATGTTTCAGATTCTTACAAAGAATTGAAATCAGTTTATGATAAAAATATTTCGGAATCAGAAAAGTCACACTTATTTGGAGAAAATTTGTACAAATTGAAAACTTCACAAAAATCTTTAAATTCAAAATTCAGTTTACCTGAACAAAAGTTATCTTAAAACTTTGGGAAAATGAGTGAACATATATTGGAAAGTGTGCCATCTAAACTTCGTGGTAAAGCACAACAAATTTTAACATTGTTGTCAACTAATCCTAAACTTAGATGGGATGATCGTGGACAATTAATTTATGGAACAGAACAGTTACTGGATCAAATATAATTGATTTGATAAACGATGTTGTTCGTCACCGAAAAGGTTTTGACCCAGTTGGTTATGAAACATTCCTACGCGGATTGGGGGAACTTAATGTACCACAAGATTATGTAGGTAACAGGAATCGATGGTTGTGGATACAAAGACATTTAAAAGAAGGTCATACTGGTGATGAGTTTCATACACCTCATGCAACTCCTAGCAGTGGCAAGTCAAGAAAACGTTCAGTTGATATTTTCACACCTCAAAGTTTTCCTAAAACCAGAAAATCTATTTTGAAAGGATGGTCCCCACTTACATAAAATTTGACAAACTTCTAACTGAAATTTACTACAATCCAAAAGAAGTTGGTGGTTTCAGTGGAGCAAATCAACTTTTTAAAAATGCGAAAGAAACAAATAACAAAATTAAACTTTCAGATGTTAAAAAATGGTCACAATGGCAAAAAACATACACTTTGCACAAACCAATTGTTCGGAAATTTCGCAGACGTAAAACTATTGTTGCAGGAGTTGATATTCAGTGGCAAGCTGATTTGGCAGATTTGCAAACTTTGCAAAAGCACGATGACAATTAGAGATATTTACTTTGTGTTATTGATGTGTTCTCAAAATTTGCATGGGTTGAAAAAATTAAAGACAAAACTGGTAAAACTTTAGTTAAAACATTTCAGAAAATTCTCAAATCATCAAAACGAAAACCTGTTTCATTTCAATCTGACAAAGGTTCAGAATTCAAAAATAAATTATTTTTACAATTTTTGAAATCTAAGAAAATTCATTTTTTCACAACAGAGAATCCAGAGACAAAAGCAAGTATAGTTGAACGTTTTCAACGGACATTGAAAACAAAGATGTGGAAATATTTTACACATAATCAAACTTTGAAATACAATGATGTTTTGCACGATTTTGTGAATTCTTACAACAAAAGTTTTCATAGAAGTATTAAGATGGCACCAGTTTTAGTAACTCGAGAAAATGAAATTGAAGTTTCCAGAAATCTTTATGGAAAGTTAAAAACGAAAAAAGATAAGATCTTGAAAGTTGGAGATTTTGTTAGAATAAATAAAACAAAGAGAACTTTTGATAAAGGATATCTTCCAAATTGGACAAAAGAAATTTTCAAAATTAGTAGAGTTTGTAAAAGTACACCATTAACTTACAAATTAGTAGATTTAGATGGTGAAAACATCGCAGGATCATTTTATGGTAAAGAAATTCAACATATAAAAGATAATAAAGTTTACGAAATTGAATCAGTTGTTGGTAAACGTTCAAGAAAAGTTGCTGGTAAATCAGTTAGAGAAATTAAAGTTCATTGGGCTGGTTATCCTAAAAAATTTGACAGTTGGATTCCTGCCACAAATTTGGTATAAAACTTTTAACATGTCTCAAAATGGTTCAGTTGGTCTGGATGCTCCATCACAATTTCAAATCTGTGGAGAAAAAATTGCAAAAAATCAAGTAACATATTTTACACAAATTATTATAATTGTTGGTATAATCGCTACAGCAATTGTTCATTTAAGTTTACAAAGTGAAAATAACGAACTGTGGTTAATTTTACTCAGTAGTTCTTTGGGATACATTTTACCAACACCGCGTTTGAAATATTTGAAAAATCAGTCGGCAGAAATTTTGAAAGTATGAATTCTTTCTACATTACAATTCCGAGCGACAGTTCAATGGTAATGTATCCAAACAATTCTCAATGTTGTTTTACTGTACAATTACCAAAACCAATTCAAATTGATAAAGAAAAATGGGAAGTTGCATTAGTCGAACTGATAACACCTTCAGAAACATACAATGTTACAGGGGATTCGTGTAAATTCAATTTGATTACAACTGATGCAATAATACTGTCTGTTCTTCAAAATCGTTTTGAAGAAAAGATATTTACGAGACCTGATGGCGTTCGTGCAATTGAAATACAGATACGAGAAGGTTCGTATACCTCTGCGGCAGATTTACTTGATACAATGCAAGATGTAATTGATGAAACACTTGGAGAAGCAATGCAAAACGAATACGGATTTCACATCAAGTACTCAAAAGTTACAAAACGTGTGAAAATTATTCGCAAGAGTGTAAGTATCCCAAAACTAGGAATTGAATTACCACAATGTCTTTTGCACAAGTTGGGTTTCAAAACTGAAAACGCTTCTGAAGATTTTTATTCAAATAATAGATTTCCGTTTGGTGTAGATTTGTTTGTTGGTCATAATCAAATGTTTGTTTATTCTGATATTGCCGATTTCACAATTGTTGGAAATGTTGAAGTACAAATTTTACGAGTTGTTTCTTTCAGAATTAAAAGAGATATCGACAGATTACATGTAAAACATGAATTTTTAAATTTACATTATGTTTCAGTTTCAAAGTCATACTTTGACAAAATTAGTGTAAATATAAGTTGCGACACAGGAAAATCAATTCAGTTTGTTGGTGGTAAGTCTTTGGCGAAGCTGCATTTCAGAAAACGAGAGGAGTTCTAAAAACAATGTTCCCCGTGTATAGAGGTGTACCACGGCAATATGGTAACGGTATTGGTTCAATTTTCAAATCAGTTATGAGATCTGCTGTACCATTTCTAAAACCGATTGGTCGGACAGCTTTACAACTTGCGAAAAAACACACTTTTGGTGTTGCAGATGAAATTATTAATCAAGGTAAAAGTCCGAAAGAAGCGTTGATGTCTGAAGGTAAAAAAGCTTTAAAATCTTTTGGCACACAAGCTAAAAATCAAATTTTGAACTCGAGACAAAAACCTAGAAAAAGAGTAGCGAATTCAAAAATGAATCACTCAGCTGTCAAACGCCGAAAAAGTCAGTCGAAAAAACATCCTAGCAGTCGAGCTCTTGATATTTTTGATTAATCATGGCACAAATGGTAAATGGATCATGCGAATGCAATAAATCGGAACTTGATATAACACATGTTCCACCAACGGTGGATACAATGTCAAAATCGCAGTGGATCGAAAATCATCCGATTGCACCGCTGAATAATTCTGCTCCTTGTCATACCATCTCAAACCGAAAAGTGGACAGATATTAATCAATCTTATCTTTATGTGAAATTCAAAATTACAAAAAAAGATGGAACTAATTTGGTAGCTGGTACGGAATTAGCACCTGTTAACAATTTCTTTCATAGCATGTTCAGCAGTATCGATGTTTACTTGAACAACAAATTGATAACTTCGAATTCTGACACTTACCCATACCGAGCATATTTCGAAAATCTGTTGGGATACTCTCCAGAATATAAAGATAATCAATTAGCAAATTTAGAAATGTGGTATGGCGATACAGCAGAACAATTTGAAGAGAATACCAAAGGTGGTGGCAATGCTGGATTAACTTCTAGATAAAGTTTGATCGGTGGTAGTAAAATTGTTGAACTATGTGGACGCTTACACACTGATCTGTTTCTTCAAGAAAAATATTTACCAAATGGAATTGAAATTCGTATCAGATTAAACAGATCACCATCAAAATTTTGCCTCATTGGCGCCGAGGATGGACAAATTGTTTTCGAATCAGCAGTGTTCCATGTCAGAACAGTTAGTCTCTTTCCAGCGGTCTCAAATAAATTAAATCAAGAAATTGTCCAGTCAAAAATGAAAATACCTATCAGACGAGTAGAAATAAAAACTTTCACAATTAGTACTGGACTTAGATCAAAAGTTGAAGACCACTTATTTCAAGGACAATTACCAAAGAGACTTTTTATTGCGTTGGTCGAAAATAAAGATATGAATGGAGATTTGGGTACCAATCCATTCCACTTCAAACATTTCAGTTTGAATAAATTGGAAGTTAGTCAAGACGGTCATACAATACATAACCGCCCATTTGAACCAAACTTCGCAACAAAACAATGTCTCAGATCATATTTATCTTTGTATCAATCTTTAGGAATGTTTGGTGTTAACAAATCAATTGGCATTAATTTAAAAGAATATATGAATGGTTATTGTTTGTGGGGTTTCGACTTGACACCGGACCAAGGAAGCGACGAGGGACATCTACATCCTATAAAGACAGGGAACCTGCGTTTGGAGCTTCAGTTCTTGACAGCTCTCACTACAGCCGTCAACGTTTTGGTGTATGCTGAATTTGACAGTGAAATAGAGATCACAGCTTTGAGAGAAGTGCTTACTGACTATTAGGATGGAGTTCACATCACAGCTATGGAACTACTATGAAGAATACCAATGTTCACAAAACTTTGCTCCGAGATGGAACCTGATCTTGGACACACTCAACAACGCTATGATTGAAGAACTACAATAACTTATTCGCAAGGAAGTGTCAGCAAACTGTGAAGGATGTAAAATAGAACATCCTAGTCAACGTGAACATGTTCTGTGTTTGTTCTCTACAACTAATGATTGGACAAACCAGTTTATCGACTTAGCGCTGATTAAACTTGACATATACAATGTTATGGAAAGATGGTTCCCGAAGCTGATGGAGTTAAACCCACACTGCAAGGAGAAGTTCGAAGCATACGTCATGTGGGATCATCTGAGAAACAGTTTGGAGCTCAACCGCAAAAAAAATCGACGCAGAGTGGACTCTGATGTGGTCACAGCGAGTCAAAGAGAATTACAACGATGCAGACAGCTAAACTTCAATATATTCTGGACAATTCCTGGTTGTGTAAACTTAACACACATGTTTGTGCTAGAGATCTGTTACCAGAGAAGAAACCACAGCATATTCAAGCATATATTGTGAACACGCACTCATCGGATCAGCCAGGAGAACACTGGACATTGATGTTATTCAATGGAAGATCAGCTGTATACTTGGACTACCACCACCGAGACGATATATGTTACCATTCATAAAAAGGAACTCATCAGCATGGACTATGAATACAACACGATATCAACATCGTGCGACAAATGTGTGTGGATTATATTGTATATTCGCACTCCGCCACATGATGAAAGGAAAGAGGATGAAAAGATTATTCAATTCTCGGGATTTCTTCAAGAATGACAGAACAATAGTTCGATGGTTTGGAAAGCACTATGGTCGATTATACAGAAAAGCAAATTTGCTGTTGAATTAAACTTCACCAGGACATCGACGGCTGATATACATACAACGCAAAGAAAACGATGACCAGATAACAACGAATGTGTCAACAACTCCACAAAATAGACTCTTTTGTTATTGATTCAGCGTAGGATGCTGTAGGATGTTCAATTAAGTTTCTTCAAATCTGAGACCTTGTTTTGTACATAAATTATTGTTCTTTGTTAATATTATTGATGTATAATAATATATTATTGTTCATTGTTCTTGTTCTTGTTTTTGAAAAATAAATGATAAATTTCAACAAAATCGTTTTCACTGTAGGATCCCCACCAATTGATTCTGTTCGTGTCGATGTGTCATCTCTGGTCAGAATTATACAAACTTTAAATTAGTAATGAAAAAATGTCTAAGTCCATTTTCATTTTTTCGATCAGAAATGTCACATCGACACGAACAGAATCAATTGGTGGGGATCCTACAGTGAAAACGATTTTGTTGAAATTTATCATTTATTTTTCAAAAACAAGAACAAGAACAATGAACAATAATATATTATTATACATCAATAATATTAACAAAGAACAATAATTTATGTATAATAATATATTATTGTTCATTGTTCTTGTTCTTGTTTTTGAAAAATAAATGATAAATTTCAACAAAATCGTTTTCACTGTAGGATCCCCACCAATTGATTCTGTTCGTGTCGATGTGTCATCTCTGGTCAGAATTATACAAACTTTAAATTAGTAATGAAAAAATGTCTAAGTCCATTTTCATTTTTTCGATCAGAAATGTCACATCAATGACAGGAACATCTATCCTCAGGGGGAACTATGGCCCAGTACCCCCCAGACATGGGCACTATGGCCCAGTACCCCCCAGACATGGGCACTATGGCCCAGTACCCCCCAGACATGGGCACTATGGCCCAGTACCCCCCAGACATGGGCACTATGGCCCACTGGGCCATAGTGCCCATGTCTGGGGGGATACTGGGCCATAGTGCCCATGTCTGGGGGGTACTGGGCCATAGTGCCCCCCCATTACTACTTGTGTAACACTTCTCTTCCAACAAATTTGAAAAATGAAAATATACTCCGTGAATATGTTCGCTTGAAGCCTGCATATCGGAATTTAGCGTTGGATGTGGCTTGAATTGGAATATATTTGGTTACCTGGGGAACGGTATTTGGTTACCGGCGGAACCAAATAGGGAGCTGTTTTCTATGAGTGTATGAACAAACCTTCTCGAAATACTCCTTCACTTGTTCTTGTGTTAGCTGTCCTGGTTTCTTTTCTGTCGGCTGCGGAGGGACGGTAACAAACTTCTCGGGGAACAAGTCTCCAGTGAATCCTAAGAAATCGACATTTATATCCGCCATTTTTGACCCGAGAATGTTAAAACGTGCAAATAAACGACGGTGCGCATACACTTGGCTTATCTAAACACATTTATCTGGTAAACAAACATAATGAAATGAAAACATACATCATATGATATGATAATATATTATCCTTCGTAGAGCATAATGTCAGACCAGGTTAAGTACTCCTGGTAAATATAGGTCATACGTCCTTGAACCTCTATAAAGAGAAACACAACAAAGAGACAAATTATGACAATATATAAAGATGCATAATCCGAATTAACGCTCCTAAATTGCTATTTCTTTGACTTCGGGGTAAAAAATATTTGATTCGAGTCGAAAAACCCACCCACCAAAGTTCAGGGTGATCAGATATTGATTTTTGAAATTTGTTATTTCCCGAGATATGTAATTATTGGCGGCCTGGCAAATATTCGTCAAGCCGACTGCCTCGGACCAAACTGCGGAGAAGATGGCTAACTATAAAATCAAGTGGCTTTGGTGTTAGATATTTGACAACCCGGTCAAATAGCCTTGCCAGTGAACAAAATGTTGATAAATAACACTTTTGCATGGGGAAATTTTATACAATAGTTGACAGTCACTGTGGTTAGCATTATTTTTGAGGCAATTAATCGATTCTGATAAATGAAGCGGCATTTCAAGAAATGTTGCTGTTGGAATCTGATGATATAGGGACCATCAAATCGGTTTGAGTACCTTTAAAATGAACCAAGAAATGTATAGCTGGATCCAGCGGAAATATTCAAGGAACTTACAAGCCCAAAATTCTTTTCACGGAGATGTTCAAGAAATGTTGTTGTTGTTGTTGTTGAAATCTGATGAAATGGGGACCATCAAGTCGGATTGAATGTATACCTTTAAAATAAACCTAGAAATGTATAACTGAATCCGGTGGAAATCTTCAGAGGAACTCATAAGCCCAAAATTCTTTTGACGGAGAAGTTGCGTGATAATTGTATTAACCGTATTGCAGTTAAAATGGATACGATGGGATATGCTATATGGTGTATACCTTGTTAACATATAGTTTGCAGTCCGTACTTGCCTAGCAGATGTGTTTCTATATAGTGTAATATTCGGTCATATCGAATGCAAAGTTAATATATAGACAGAACACACCACGCATCTTAATCGAGAATATTATATCGAATGAGTTGCGGATGGCGCATGTATATCCTTTGGTCGAGCGTAGCAAGTAATTAATGCAATTATGCGCCGTCCGCAACGAGTTCGATAACAGAGTCGAGGAGGATGATGCAAGTTGTGATCTGTATTAATTCTACACCATTGTGGTAGATAAGTTTAATCAATAACTGTCACCTTCATCGATACTATATAGCTACCTCTATATTGTGATTTAAAGTCTGATGAATGACCAGTAGGCCTAATGATCAGGGCATCACCCGAACATGCCGAAGCGGACTGTTGACGTAATGTACGTCATATTTCTTGGCGACAACGTCAACCAAAAATAGTTCCGGCTTGTATATTCCACTAGAGGTTTATATATAAAATACCGTTAGAATATGGAAGATCAAATCTAAACGGCCAATAAGGCCCCTAGAATCCTCTTTCGGGGCAAATATTTTTAATAATTTTATAAAATATGTAAACAAAACTTTTTTCATGCAATTTCAGTTTTTGTTAACCAGGGCTTTGGTTTAATTTACATTCAATTTTTTAAATATCTTTGGCTTTAGGAGCATGAAGTTCCTACGTATGATGAAGTATAGCTAACATTTACCGGAACAAAGTTTTTTATTTTTGCCCTGGAGCATTTTGCCCAATTACACATTTCGATGTGGTATTAATCAATACAAAATGGCGGCCGTCGCCAACAATATTATTTTGGACTCGGCTGACCCTTGAGTTATGAATAAATTATCCTATTTTAGGTAAGTTCAATCTATTTTTAGATTGGGCTGAAAAAGTCGATTAGTATATCTCATATCCGCATACGTATACCCTATAGGTCGCTTCACTTCCGCGGCTTCGCCGCGGGAGAGCGGGCGCTATAATTTGATTATAAATAATATTTATTCAATTGCAGGGATTCCATGAATACATGTACATCGCGGCAATGGGTGTGGAATAAAAGAACTTGCATATGCGGAGTATACGCGTCAAAAGGACCTTAACGTTGTTATCGGTGTTCAATTTAGAATTTCCAACTACATACCCACTTAAAACAAAAGACCCCAATTCACGGAAACATCATTTAAATGCCCCCATGAATTGGAATTGTCCAACTGATGTTCCCAAACTGTCTAAGTGGTTGTAACATTGGATAGTTTCCAACTGATGGCCATGCATTTAAGACTGAAAGAAATTAGGCAGCTGCCCCAAAAACAATAGAACGGCAACTTGTCGACAAGCGTACGTGAGTCTTGTATACGATCTCAATTACTCGAATACCCCTGTCGACAATATCAGATTGACCGTATCGAGAATGTCCAGAAAACAGCCGCACGTTTTATATAGGACGAGAATATCCCCGCTAACGAGGTACAGTCACCCAACTACTGATACAGTTGGACTTGCCATCGCTGCAATCAAGAAGGCGCATAAAAAGGATTGTAACATTTCATAAAGTCATAAAATGGTAAAGTGGCAATAGAAATTCCTAGCTACTTGGAAAAAAACAACAGCGAGATACGAGAGGATTTCACGCTGAAAAATTCATTCCACAACTGCCTAACAGCGATAGTGTTAAATATAGCTTCTTCTGTAGAACGGCATTTTAGGGCCTTTTACGAGTATGCCATGTAAAAAGTAATACTGGAAATCATTGGTTGAAACATTAAACATATTTCCAAATATATTGGTTGAAAAATTAAGCATTCAGAACAATTGCAAAATGTACTATTTTCTATCTGAAAATTCCAACTACAATAACTGTTGAAAATTTACAAAGATGGCATGAGTGTCCCCTATATCGACAAACGTGGTGTGGAATATGCAGGAAGTGTACATTTGGAGAGAAAAACAAAACGTGAGCAAAACTGCACAAACGATAACTTTACCAATAAAATAAGCCAATACTTGCACTATGTATTAGCATGATAGCTTTTAAATAAATCCAATACTTTGTAGATGAAGCTTTGTTTATGGAAGTTTTTGTTTTTTTGAAAATTTATCCATGACCAGCAATGCCGAAACAAGCCACCAGAGGACCACCTTAACGCGCTATTGATCTAACGGGACTGTCGACAATTGCTTATCACAGTGCATGCACATGTACTGTATTGTATTTTTAAATGGCGGCGATAGACGTGAAAGCCGGATTTACAGGGGAGTGCTTCCCAGAAACATACACAACAATTCCTCCCGAAGTGACGGAACAAAAGCCAGGTCAATTATCTCGTGAACAGATCAAGCAATTCTTCGAACTGGTATGTTTTTATTCTTATTTTTTGTTTGTTTATTCTTAAACCATGGGTATGTGCTGCATGGGTATACATAATTACAACACAACAGTCCTCATACACTAGCACGTTGTGGAATATACTGACCTGTCTACACAAAGCTTATATGTTTAAGGGGGTCATTCCGTGTTCAGTTCAAAAATTGATGGCAGTACAGAAACATCACATCGCCAAGAATATGCAAGTTGAGTTTTACCACACGGACATAATCACCACTGAGATAGATGTCGCAACAATTGTTTCTCCAAAATCAGGATCCTTCATTAATTTTATATTACCAAATGTCTCAGTAATATCTTGGATTTGCGTCTCACAGAATTTAGAACTTCAAGTTTGTTTATTGATGAGGGCAATAATTTATAACAGCTTTGGTTGGGTTGTTTATCTCCCCAAACTTTGGTACATTTCCAACAGTTGGAAATGCCATTCCTGACACAACATTAGTTAGACATTTGACACCATATATAGGTTGGAATTGTTCTCATTGTTTGATTTTCCAACCAGTAACTAGTGTATGCAATGGTCATCAGTTGGTAATTTCCCAACCTTAGAGTGTGTCAAGTTGGATATTTCCAAGGGGGTGCAAATGGAATTCTGCGAAGCTGGGAGTTTGATGTTTGGGTGAAAGGGGGGGGGGGGGGGTGCAGTTGGAAATTTGAAGGTGACCCTCATGGGAACGTGTACGTGTGGGTATTTAATACAATAAATTGACTGACATTTCGAATATATAGTCCTGCGATTCTAGGCGTTACATTTATGTTTGTGCTATTGTGAGATGCAGCTCACATGCAATCACAAAACAACAACATTAGCTGCATGTACCGGTACCTCAAAGCTTTATTTTACAATTAATGCATAACACTTGGCCAAAAAGTGCCTGTGTTTCGGCACTGCAGAAACTACTGTGCGAAACGACTGCATTTAAAGGTACTCAACCCGATAAAACTCCTCTCAATTACTATTTCAATGGCTTCGGGGGTCAAAAATATTTGATTCGAGTCGAGGAAGTCACCCATCAAAGCTCAGATTTGTTAGATATCGATTTTAGAAATCTATTATTTTTCATTATCGGGAATACTATCTGGCCCAGAACTCAGTCAAAATTGCGTAAAAATTACCACTTGATTTTAGAGTTATTCATCCTTGTCTGTTTGAATAGATTTGGAGTACACATCCAGAGCAGATTACGGCAGTTATTGGTACTCATCTCGAGAACATAACAAATTTGAAAAATCAATATCTAATAACTCTGAGCTTTGTGTGATGGGTTCCTCGACTCGAATCAAATATTTTTTACCCCCAAAGCCAAAGAAATAGTAATATAGGACCCTCTGATCGGATTGTTGTTGTTGGAATCTGTTGAGATGGGGACCCTCTTTACGGGTTGAGTACCTTTAAAGAAACAAAACACTTTAAATAGTGAATTGTTATACTTAAACCGTTGGATCTCACAGTGAGATGTCCTTGTGTGAATAGGGACAGAGTAATGAGATTTAAAACTAATCCTCCCCACCTCTTCTTAAGACATACATACGTGCAACTGATAATCCATAGATATAATATAATCCTACTATTTCTTGAATAAGAATTAGCAACCAAAAGTTACGAACAAAGCATGCAGAAGACATATCCAGGTTCACGTGAATTCGGTCAATGATGACGTTATCCGACGAATTTGAAATCGACATGCATTCGATGGGGCGGCATTTTATGGATGGAATTATGAGTGAACATGATGAAAGTGACAATGAAATTGACAAGCTTCAAGTTCGCCATCAACCGAAGTGCTCCCCCAGCGTTACTATCAATAATATTATTATTTCGCTAATTTCAGTAAAATTCTCCGTTTGTCACCCGTCATGTTTGACCTCGTTATCAGCTTAGAATATATGTAGGGGAATTGGTACATATTAGTCACATGGCCAGGGGAATGTCACGCGATAGGCGCCTTCGACCTCAGATGTCTTAAAGGGGGACTGATAAATTGTATTATTAGTAAAGAGCGTTTATTATCAGCTAAGAAAATATATGTAAATTGGTGTACAGAGGTAGTTAACGAGACACGGGCAATGTCATGGGATAGGTGCCGTTGTCCTCAAATGATTTAAAGTGATGCGAAACACTCAGGGAGGGTGATCAAATAAAAATATAGAATAATCTTGCTCAAAGTAGTTATTTTTACGAATATAAATCCAAATTTACAACACAAACCGTCATTCTTATATATGGATTAAATTCAATGATTCTCGTTGGCGAAATCATTTGTGTTCGTTTATCGCCGTTTGTTGCGTCCCGAATCGAGATGTAAATATTTACAATTGCGCGTTGTTCGGGCGATGTTTTATGTGGAGTGTTGTGGTCGATTTCGTTGAGATTTTCGGCGATGTTAGTAGAATTTTACATCCCCCAGTTGGCACAGCGCCTGGGTACTAACTTGTCAGTTTAATACACCCGAACAAGTACATAATATGTCTTTAAAGGCACTAATAATTAGCAGTCAAAGAGCGTTTATTATCAGCTTAAAATAATCCTTCACACGATGTTCATGCATGTCATGTTTGTAATTTTTAACGAGCAATTCCCTGTAGTATATAATAAATATGATCAATGTATGTGTGTGACCCACACCTTATTTGGTTTCGTATTTGCAGGGATATGTTATAGTAGAGAACTATTTCACAAAAGATGAGCTAGAAGCATGCAAAGATGATTTGAGAAAAGTAGTCGACAAAGTCGCACAGCGCTTATATCGCGCCGGCAAAATAAAAGGTTTGTAATTCCTATAATAAGTGACGTGCATTAGTGGACCCGGGTGAGGGGGGGGGGTGCATCAGTTGGACAAATTATGCACCGATCAACAGCGGCTGAATTGTCTCACGATGTCGCGTCGGGAGTCACGTGGCATCAACGTGACATCATAAAGAATACATACTTCCAAGGTAAAGTGGGAAATTAAGATTAGAAACATGAGGTTTGGTTTTCTCCAAAAAAAATACATACATGATAATCAAAATAAACACTTACATCACTATACACTTTTGTATATCCATTGCTTTCAGAGGAACTTGATTCCCGAATCGAGATACATGTATATAACTCGATAGAGTATTCTTTTCCAGCCTCGGAATTATACGAAGATGCCGAACTGAACACCCGTCTCACGAAGTTGGAAGCCGCGTTCCCGGGAGCAACCATTCTCGCTCACAAACAGATTGAGGGCATTCCACCAGTGAGTATTTCGTCATGGTTAATGAACGGGCGACGGGATATTCGGAAACCATAAGGGGCTAGACCTTTCAGTTCCGAACGTCAAGTCGCTCACACATTGACTCACTTAAAACACAGTTTTAAAATATACAGAACGGAATTGCTTTTATACAGATAGAAAATTCAGATAAATCTCGACATGATGCATATACGAACGTTTTTTCTTTACAACAAAAAATAGTCCTTCGCTGACAACAAAACATTGCCCCTTTGATTTCGCATTCATCACGTTATACCAGCAGGAGAACACAATAATATTTATTGTGCGCGTATGCTCGCGTGTTCTGCTGTTACACGGTGATACCGGAAATGAGATGCGCAACCCGATCGACAAGGAAATGAATTGCGTGGGGTTCATAAGCATATATGCAGATATTATTCTCGTGGGTGGTCTAATCTGTAGATTCTCAAAAAAAACAGAAAAAATCACATATAATAAGGAGGGTGCAAATAGTGAAGAGATTTCCTAAAACTATACGATTTCATTTTTTTTTCACGTTCAATTGCATCACCTCTGAATTCCGTTAAAACAACTAATCCTTAATAATTACAAGAACTGTATACTGCTTATCACTGAAGATTTCCTATTCACCACACCAGAAAGCTTCCAAATGCGGACCAAAAATCTCCTAATTGTATTTAATGCGCCCACGATACTTCGCAATACGACCTTTAGTCTACATTCCAACTGATACACACGTCATCAGCAAAGTTAGCTGTTATATTATGTATTGCATGGAAATGAAATCTTCAAGATTGGCCCAGCCAATGTTCACACCTAAATATCGAGAGTAATTAACGCGGTCATAAAAGTTACACACTGCAACAATGAGACAACCGCAAAGATACTCCACGAATACATACATCCTGCATTAACAGTCTAACCGATACGCAATATACGTGAGTACGTTATTAATCAAAGTTACCCCATAGCTCATATGACATCGCCAGATCAGCCTCGCAGTATACACCCCGAGGGCGTAATAAATTTGTACCTTAATATTTCAGGCAATAGCGAAATTGTGGTCAAGTGAGAAACTTCTGAATGTTGTTGAACAGTTGATCGGCTCTGACATAGCCGGGCATCCGGTCTGGAATATACGCCCCAAAACGCCTAGCAACCATGCGACCACAGTTCCCTGGCATCAAGGTCAGTGTTTATGAGGGAAAAGTTCCAATGCATGCATGGTCTACATAAAAAATATGTTCTTAGTTAAGAAAGCAATATTTTCGTAGTGAAGAAAATTAAAAGAAAACCATTTTCTTATTTAAGAAAACATTTCTTTAGTAAGATTTTGGAGGGAGACATTCTTGATAAGCAACCTTTTGATTATTGCAAACTTTCTGTTAAATATTTATTTGATTTCCATGCATTGACTTGTACGGATAGACACTACCCCATAGACATTACCCCATATATTATCCCATCCACCCCATAGACTTATTGCCTGAACATTTCCCACCAATAAATATGAAACCTTCTGCACTTGTATTATAGTTTAATCTATTTGTCGCGTGCTCACCTTTCCTGAACACCCCATCCAAATGAATAATAGTTCAGTCCAATATATACATTTATAACTGAATATGATAATTCAATTATGATAGAAAGAGTTAATTTATCAATTTTCTCATTGCAGACAATGGATACACAGATTTAGATTCATACAACACACTAGTTCCAACAGCGTGGATCCCATTTGTAGATGCCACTCAGACAAACGGATGTATGGAGGTGAGAGAACATACACACCATGTCCGACACCAGCACTCATTACCCCCTCTATGGTGTATACTGTGAGGTTGATATGGCCGTTTCCGTTGAGATATGGAGCAAATGTGATTTAAAATGTACTACTATAGGGATATTGCGTACCGGTTATACTTATGCAGGCTGTTTGTATTCGCGGACGTATCTTCGCGGATGTCTCATGCATTGTTGCAATATGTAACTTTTATGACCTTGTTAATTGCTTTAGATATTTAGGTGTGTGAACAATGGCTGGACCACTCTTGAAGATTTTATTGCGGGAACACAATGCATAATATAACAGCTAACATTGCTGATGAAGTATGTCTCATTTGGAATATAGACTAAAGGTCGTATTGCGAAGTATCGGGCGTGTATTTAATCCGATTAGTATAATTTTGGTCCGCATTTAGAGGCAATCTGCTGTGGTGAATGAGAAACCTTCAGTGATAAGCCATAGTTGTTGTAACAACTTGAAGAATTAGTTGTTTTAACGGAATTCTGAGGTGGTGCATTCATGAAACCAATATATTTTATATTATATATATGCCTAATAATATCATCTTGAGGGCGTTACCATTTCTGACTGTGGTTTTCTTGCATTCACTTGGCGGTTTTATTCTGTAAACCATGTGGTGTATACTGTGTGAGGCTCACTAACCAGGGTATCTGATGTCGTCTATCGGATAGACACCACCGCGATGTAAAGGATACAACGTGTCCCGATGTGAACGCTAGCGAAAATCGCAGATACCATGTCGCTACCTACGAAGCACAAGGTGTAAAAAATAAACCTTAAAGGTACTCAATCCGATCAGACGCTCCTAAATTACTATCTCTTTGGCTTCGGGGGTAAAAAATAGTTGATTCGAATCGAGGAACCCACCCATCAAAGCTCAGAGTGATTAGATATCGATGTTTGATGTTTACGATTTCTATTTTTGTGGAACAGAACTTGCCGGTCAAACGGACTGTCTTGCAGATAAAGATGGATAACTCTAAAATCAAGTGATTATTATTACCATTTGATATTAGAGTTATCCATATTTATCTGCAAGTTTGACCGGCAAGTTCTGTCCCACAAACAATAGAAATTTGCAACTGCAGACCATGGGAAGAACATCCAGAGCTATGTTGAAAAGTTTATGGTACTACATAATTTTTATGATTAACCCTTTCAGTGCCAAGTCCGATTTTTGTATCAACCCATATACCCTGTTCCAATGCATTCTCTCAATTCATAGGTCGCCTCGCATATATAAGAGAATGCATTGGCCTAACAATTTTTCATCATTTGTTATTTTTTACAATTTTAATAATTTTTTCTTATATTCTTTAACTCTTTCAGTGCTAGACTTATTTTGTAGGTTTAGTGCCAGGGGATCTTACAGTTTTCATGGGCATCAAAATCATTACTATGAATACTTGGTGATAGTTTTGAGTTATAATATGCCCCTAAGGTTTTATCCAGTTTGTTTTTAAATTCGCTATAGCATGCTTTAAGCATACCCAAAAGAAATTCAACCCAAACAAATCTAAAAAAACAACAACATTTTTTTTATTTTATTTTTTATTTTTAGGGCCGATTTTACAGACCGTAAATTAGGGCCGGGCCCCTGGCACTGAAAGGGTTAAAACGAAGAGAAAGCATTGCGTGAATCTTTAAATAGTTTCATGTTAAGATTGCGCCGGACATTCCGTTTCTGATTCCAGAATTCCGATTAATATAAATGGCACAACATGTTTTCGGGGCTCGAACATTGTATTTGCAGTTATATTTTTATCAATTCAATGCGTCTTTCTGTGACATATGCTGCTCACAGAAAAGCATACTTCAGGTACATATCGACCTATTTCGATACCAGGTAACATCAATAGCGAATTTTATTATGTGTATTTTGGATCGCACATAAGCCATTTGACTTAAAATGGGCCTTTTTATTGGGTGCATGTGCGATGAATAGTACTTGCTTTTTTGTCGGTGAATTTTATTAGTTGACCTGCTGTTCTGTCGCGCTCTATTTTTAACGTTATGCATACCCTGTATTCATTGGAGGAACATTGTACAGCTCCCTTCTCCGTCCTATACAGGTTGCAGAGAGAGGGCACAGGAAGGGTTTGGTAGCAACTCACGAGTGTTGTCATGCCGGAACATGGTACGTCATGCTCGATCCGAAAGAAATGGAGGAGGCACTTGGTTAGTTTGACCATTATTTCATGTGTAATTGATTTATAATCAAAATGGCAAAGTTTTAAAGGTATATATACACAATCCGATTCGATTATCAGGTTCCAACAACAACAACAACAACAACAGCAACAACAACAACAGGAACAAAATTTCTTCAAAAGATGCTTTAGTTATCATAATGGATTAATTACCAAAAAAAATAATGCTATCCACTGTCAACTCTTGTATACAATTTTCCAAAACGTGTTATATATCAACATTTTGTTCAACGCAATTTGGTATCGAGAGTATATCGGTCGGCTCATCGAATATTTGCTAGGCCGCCAAATATTCCAGGTGATGAAAAATAACAGATTTAAAAAATCGATATCGGATAACTCTGAGCTTTGATGTATGGGTTCGTCGACTCGAATCAAATATGTTTTACCCCCGAAGTCCAAGAAATAGTAATTTGTAGGAGAGTTAATTTTGATTATATCTTTAAACGCATGCACCACAGTGTTTAATTACTATATATGGATAATTGTAGGAACCTACTTATAAAAGTCTTTGTCCAAATGCAACATGACTTATACCAAATATGATATCACCAATTATGTCTTAAAGATGCATAATCCGAATTAACGCTCCCAAATTACTATTTCTTTGGCTTCGGGGGTAAAAAGTATTTGATTCTAGTCCAGGAACCCACCCATCAAAGCTCAGAGTGATCAGATATCGATTTTTGAAATTTGTTATTTCCCCGAGATGTGTATTTATTTGTGGCCTGGTAAAAAGTCATCAAACCGACAGTCTCAGACCAAAAATGAAGATGGATAACTCTAAAATCAAGTGGTAATGCGGTCAAATTTCGTGATAATCAAGTGATAATACGGCCATATTTCGTTGAACAACATGTTGATAAATGACACGTTTTGGGAAATTTTATACTATTATTGACATTGGTTAGCATAACTTTTTTGTAATTAATCGATTCTGATAAATAAAGCGTATTTTGAAGAAATGTTGTTGGTGTTCTAACTTGATGATATTGGGACCTGTATGATTGGATTGAGTACCTTTAAATTATACGGTATTTTTAGAAGCGCGATTGGAGTATCTTCCTAAAGAATGAAAGGAAGTAGTACTTTATCTTAACTTAAACTTCAGACGTTTTAGTCCAATTAATATTAATTAGATGTAAACCAGCTTTTGAAATTATCCATATACAGCTAGCTAGTTTACGTCAAAGGAAACTTGGACTAACTTCAGATACGACATTATATAATAGTCAGGTTCAGTCACACGTACATGTAACTTGTAACGTGTGTTTTCTACCTTTACTCAAAGTTTGGTTGAAAACGCCATGTTTGCATGGTTCGGTAAATGTTAAAGCATGCAGTCTTCGTCTTGGGAATATATAAACTGAATATGAGAACAATTTATTCTTAAATCTAAAATTTTAACTCTTATTATGTCAGGAATGAACTGTCCAACCAATAACATAGTTTGTCTATTATTTATTAGAGGGATTAAACACTCCAAATTCACCCATGTTGCCTCAATCGTGGTCCACACGCGTATGCATGTGCCTATATATACCAATTCTGATTGCTGGAATGTCAGGCCCGAATTTACCAAATCGCATACCGAAACATACTGGTTGTATGTACAGTATAATCACTTAAACTGTCTTTGAAATAGTGACGTACATAGCTAGAGGGCCTTTTGGTGTGTGCAACTTGGAATTTCTAACTACACCCCATTGTAGACCAAAAAATCTCAAATTTGGAAACTTATTTTTCACCCCTTCAGTTGGAATTTTGCAACTGATACATCAACCTTTCCAACTGGTTAGGAATATCAAAACTAACACCCCATTGATTGGGAAATCTCCAACTGATGTCAAACCAAAGTTTGCCCCCAATGTGGTAAAATATTCGAACCGTGGTCTAAACCGACATATTTTACACCAGATATTGGTTGGAAACTCAAACAATCGGAATATTCTTAACCCTTTCCATACTGAATGGATTATCCCACTCAGTCATAAACGTATACTTTGGAATGGCATATTATTCATCTGGAGGGGTGTTCAGAAAATATAAGCAGACGACAGATAGTAACAATGCATAAGGAGCCATATTTATTGGAAATGTTCAGATAATAAGTTCAACAATGGTCGTTTTGTTGAACTTATTTTCTGAACATTTCCAAATGAATAAGTGCTCATCGATGAGTATATAGTATAGAAAGGGTTAACCTATTCGTGTCTGTTGTTTGCAACTGCAGTTAATTTAGATACAACAGGCATGGAATTTCCAGCTGTTACTGTTGAAATAGTTAGGGGAAGAGACAACCCAAAATTCGTCACGCCCCTGTCTCGATTTACATACGATTAACAAATTAATTGTAATTTCTATGAAATAATTACAGATATAGACTTAGAGAAGGATATTAAGGTATGCCCAGTTCCATATGGCGGAATGCTGCTGATAAACAACCTAATACCTCATAGAAGGTAGGTATATCAGTCAGGTGCCCAATATAACCATGGAGACAGTATCTGAGTATGGTGAAGGTGGCCAATATCACCAGAACAAGTGATAAACGAGACGAGGTAACCGCAAAGCCATACGTGAATAAACATCACGACGAGGTGGTACCTCTTCCGTAATGCAAAAACAACAGTGCATATTTAATCACCTTTATCTCCATAGCTCGTCAAAAACTCATTCACAGAAAACACACATAGACAGGGCGTAACAAAAAAAAAACATAGTCAGATATGGTAACGCCCTCAAGATCATATTATTAGCCATATATACAATATATAATATACTGGTGTCATGAATGCACGACCCCAAAATTCCGATAAAACAACTAATCCTTCAAATTATCACAACAACTTCGGCTTATCACTGAAGGTTTCTCATTCACCACACCAGAAAGCCTCTAAATGCGGACCAAAAATCTACTAATCGGATTAAATACACCCGCTATACTTCGCAATACGACCTTTAGACTACATTCCAACTGAGACATACTTCATCAACAATGTTAGCTGTTTTATTATGCTTTGTGTTCCCGCAATAAAATCGTCAAGTGTGACCCAGCCATGGTTCACACCTAAATATGGAAAGCAATTAACGCGGTCATAAAAGTTACATACTGCAACAATGAGACATATGTGAATATACATCCGCGAATACATAAAAGTCTAACCGGTATGCAATATAGCGAGTACGTTATTAATCAAAGTTACCACAGAGCTCCTATGACATCGCCAAATCAGCCTAACAGTTTACACCCTAGAGGGTGTAATCATATACAGATTTCGCAGAACGTGAAGATGGCGAAGCGTGAATGGCCTTTGGCAATTCCTCAGGTTTACGCGTTTCGAGGATCCACATTGGCCGATGAATAGAAGAAACTCATTAAGTTCGATCACATGTTGAAGGTCCTCTTTATAAAAGGTCTGGGCATTGAAAATTAATAAAAACAATGAAGAAAAAAATATATCAAGCAAGACATTTGAATTGCAATTGCCAATGACTAGGTGTGAACCTTGATAAATTGACTGGCCAGTAACGGCAATGTGTTCATACAATCGTTATTATGTTTTCAAGAAATGCGAAATGTCGATATTGGAGAGTTATGAATATATATAAGAACACAATTGATCTATTTCTACATGTTTCACTTGTTGATGTTTTTTCAATTTTTTAAAATAATGTTTGAATATTTACCCACTGCAAATTTAGGCCTTATCACAGGGGCCTGTAACGCGCTCCGCTGTCCGCCCCCTTTTGCACTGCCCATATACGCCGCTCTATATACGCGCCTCATTCGCGTTAATGGAACATTATATAGGCAAAGGTAACTGTAGAAATTCAACGATTCACCATCGCTCGGGAGTCGCACAAATTTAGCTCATTCACCCCAGTAATGATAACGATATATACACGGATGGATCGGCAAAGAATTCATCTTTCAATAAATACCACAAACTCCCATCAGAAACATTCATACACGTTGCATTTGATAAAATTTTAACCACCGAATATTGTCTCCGGAGAGCGTATTTTTTTGGTTTGATCCGGCTCAGACAGCAATGTCGGACATGTGTCTCTAAATTCACCACCTATACAGTTTACTATCGTTAAAAATCGGTCAAACGATCAACTAAATATCTAGAACTTAGTGATTTATTGTCGGCTAATAATTTATTTACTCATACAAATCAACACATTGTCAGTAAACAATTCTAATAGAGGAGAAATCTGTCGATAATTCCAACTTAAAAAAAAATATTTGTCAAGTGACACAGTTCCTAATTTTAATATTCATTGTGACCTGACCTTTCCATGACTGACATAGTAGAAACAGCCAATCACCGCTCAGTGTTAGAATCGAGGGCCTCATTTTAATATTCATTATGACCTGACCTCGATCCTAACGCGAAGAAGGCGCGTATATAGAGCGGCGTATATGGGCAGTGAAAGGGGGGGGGGCGGACAGCGGAGCGCGTTACAGGCCCCTGTGGCCTTATGTCCCTTTACAATATCTAATCTTCTACACAGTTTGCCTAATCTGTCGGATGACATCCGCTGGAGCATAGATCTCAGATGGCAAGATCCAAAGAAGTCCTATGGATACTTCGGTATCCTCGAGGGTATAGTGTTCCGAGATTCTCAGAACCCTGACCACAAGATCGATTGGGAAACTTTCAACAACAAACCAAGAACAAAGGTGCTCCGAGAGGCGGCCGTTGTAAGTAGACCCATACATTAAAGGTCCACTTCATTTTCGAACCCCCAGATCACATATATAAAACATAAGCCATATTATATACCATTTGAAAGAGTAAGCTCCAAAACATTGTATTATCAACTTATCCGGTGTTATAAACTGTGAACATGTTGTTTTTGTTGAGTCACCGATGTGTTTTGTGCTTAAGTTTCATCTGGATTGCAGTGCAAAGTGTACTATTTTCAATGGAGGGGGTATAACTCTATATCTTAAAGATAGAGTTATTCCGCTTCCATTGAAAATACAGTTTTAGGTTGAATTCCGTTGCATTCTGGGAGCCATAAATAGAAATCTTTCAATGATTTCAGCTGTTTTCTTTTTCTCTATGGGAATCTTCTGAGACACAGACGTTTCAATTAAATTGTGATGAATTATAGTATTTTAATCATATTTTATGGCATATATTGTTATTAAAACAGTATATCAGGGCACTATAAAAAAAATAATCGATGACTCAAAAATTAAGTGGGCCATGTGACACGAAATACCAAAAGATTTTAGAGACAATATCGACATGCAGTGTGTGGACGCAACAGTTGATGCATGTCATTCTCGACGACTCGTTTCGTTCGGAAATAATCTCGTCAACCAATAGAAACCATATTCGCGCAATGCTACAATACACGGCCCTGGTAATAAGGCGATGAACTTGACTTGTTGATGCTTTGATGTGAATGGGGCAGAATTTATTCATCTCATGGCTGTATAAAACTTGATCATGCATTAAATGGTGATGTTTAGTGATAAATATCAATAATTAGTTAAAGTTTAACAGACGAGACTCCCTGTCAATAGACCTATTTCCCGGTAGTATGCACGTGATTAATCACGTGATTGAAATAGTCCGGCAGAAATGGTGTCTGTTTATGGAAGATGTTATTTCCCAGCGAAGCGGAAACGACAGAGTCGTTGAGAATGGATGCACGCATGTGATAGTTTTTTATGTTCATAAAATCGACAGCATGAGCAATGTCCACATACAGATGATATCATCTAGACCGTCTCTGTGTCAAACTATATTTTTGAAGAAAAAAACCTTGACTGATGAATTTCGCGAGAGAACATCAAATTATGTTAACACATTTTGCAATAATATTTTTAATTCTAATATATTTAACGTTCATATTTGTTTCAGCATTGGGTTAATCTCCTGTATATATTTAAATAACCAAAACATATCGTAATGGTATCATGGTACGTGTTACAATTAGATATAGGCATTTGCAGCCTGAAATAAATATACATAATAATAATAATAATAAAAACACTCACCACGCATATATATGTATTTTAGCCCACCAGATTTATTTATACAACTCTTATGTAAAACCTGCAATTGTCATGTTTTAGTTTTGTGAACTAATGTGTTTATGATGTTCGTGTTTTGATCCCAACAAAATATTAAAATATATACATATATATACGTGAATACATTTTTATGAAGCTCATCTGTACATGTTCTTACCATGTACACAGTTCAACATATTTATCCCAATTAATTTAATGTTACCGTAATGTGATTTTCAGACTGCCGAAGATGACCTTGATCCTGTCATGTGGGGCCCATGGATGCAGAAATGGGACATCGTCCATGCGAACAGACACACGAAGCCGTTCAAATCGGCGAGCTAAATGCTGTCAAACTACGTCACATCGCGACGGAAGGAACGAATTTGCAACCGGATTATTTTTCGAATAATAGAATGTTAATCAAAACGTACCCGTAGCTTGTAACGTGTGTTCCTTGGTATGCCAAGGCGACAACGTGATTTTACGACGCCAACCCTACACCGTTATGAATGTCGATCCAACATGCAAACATGTAAACAACAGTCGTGTTTTGACGACAAGCTGTCCACACTGCTACCAGCAATACGCTAAATTGGCTTCAATGAGGATAAAACCGAGCAGGCATATCCCATTATCGCCATGTTATGCATAGCGTTGGTTGCTTGAGTCCAATCTCTCTTATAACATAGTTGGTTCTCCACTGTTATTAAAAGATTGGCACAATATTGCCCTTTGTTAAAAGTTGGTACACGCGAGACACAAAACTTCCAAAACGGAATGACCATGTATACGTGTAGTCTGAATGGTCGTGTGAGTCAGTGACTTCCAATGGCAATACATGCTGCAAGTTATGAGTACGTGTAGCTCAAAATGACTATTATCTCAGATGTGAAATAAAAACGAATATATATTATTATGCCTGTGCCTCAGTATCTCCCCTGAATTCGGTGACAATTTCTGTCACCTCCGCTTGCAAAACATTTTTTTTAAATACGTCATGTCACTGAGTCGCGGCAATATTGGATCCATCCAACCCCGTTCCGTTTGTTTAGTTCTACAGGTCAAAGTTCTGGAGTAGCATTCAATATATGGAAATCATGATTATTCAAAAGCTCCATATAATGAATGGTACTACAGAACTTTGACCTATATATAAAAATGTAACTGGGCTCATGCATGTGGGGGGGGGGCTGGATGGGTCCAATATGGCCGCGACTCCGTGACAAATCGTATTGATACGATAACGTTTTTTCTATTTCAAATATTTCTCAGCTCAAACATAGCTCCATCAGGTGAAAGAAGCTTATTTACTAACATTCGCTCTGTCGTGGACTCGTGGTCTGCCTTTGTGTTGAAAATGGTAAATTCTAGTGAAAAAAACTTATAAAATTGAGCATTTTGTGTGTGTGCAAACCAAGGGGGTTGAAGGGCCATAAATCAGTGACAAATTGTACGAAGAAGCCAAAGTATGCAGATATTTGTTTACACCTACAGTTTGTCGAAATTAAAAAAAATGCTTGATGAGACCTATACCAAAGATAAAGGTCGAGCGTATATTTGAAGTACTATATATATATCCCCTTCCATATTCGTTGGGTTTGGGCCATATAGCATACCAAAATTGGTCTTGTTGCTTCATTTGCGACAATTACACATGCACTATAATTTAATGTTCAAAACCGATTCAAATGTTCGATATTCTCCCCAGAAGAGAAGTTCTCTTTGAATACTGTAACAATACGTCTTGTCACTGAGTCGCTGCCATCTTGGATCCAACCAGCCCCTTCCGTTTTAGTACTATATACAGGTCAAAGTTCTGGAGTAGCATTCCGTATAATGAATTCATGAATATTCAAAAGCTCCATATATGGAATGCTCCTCCAGAACTTATTCCATGTATGGAATGCTACTCCAGAATTTTGACCTGTATCACTAAAAATACTAAAAAAAATGCGTATATATAGCCCAACGAGTTTAACATTTCGGACATAGTTTGGTAATGGTAAACTTCAGTTGGTAACCTTGTTGAAGGAAGATTGTTCGGTTTTCTGCTGTTAGTCACAATTCGTTATGCACACGCGTACACTATTCTTCAGCACCACACTGGATGTCCATAAAGCAAGAATAGGGTATCTATATATTTATTAAACAGGCATCGACAGCTCTGTATTAGAATCACTAAGCTATCACTCAAATATCACATTATATATGACTATGCACTATACATATATATAGCTATAGCATAGTAAGACATATAAATTGCATGTTTACAGATCAAGTCTATGTATGTATGGGTTGACACTCCGGTTGGGTGATCAAATATAAATTGACACTCCGGTTGGGTGATCAAATAGAAATGGAGAATAATGTTGCTCAAAGTAGTTATTTGTTACTAATATTAATCCAAATTGACGATACACATTGTCATTCATATATATTGATTAAATGCAATGGCTCTCGATGGCGAAATCATTTGTGTTAGATTATCGCCGATAGTTGCGTCCCGAATCGAGATGTAAATATTTACAATTGGGCGTAGTTCAGACGATGTTTTCTATGGAGTGGTATGGTCGATTTCTTTGAAATTTTGGCGATGTTATAAAGGCCCGGTTCCATATTCCCGATTTTCTGTCCTGAATTAGTATATTCGGCACCAATTCGGGACCAGACCAAATCGGCAGCATTCAAGAGAATTCTGGACGAGTTTTATTCCAAAAAGCCGCCGAACTGATGCCGAATTATGACAAAATTTAATCGTCCCGAACATTGCCGAGTATTCCAGAATGCTTTCGAATTTCTTCCCGAATGATCAAGAATGATCCCGAACTGATACCGAAATTTCGTGCGAGTGGCTGCCGAATTACCCAGATTACTACCGACTTACACCGAATTGTTGCCGAATACCCCGAATCAATGCCGAACTGGTACCGAATTGATGCAGAATAAATACCGAATTGGTATTCAATTGCTGCCGAACGTCCCGAATCGATGCCGAATTTTGCAGATACACCGGATCTCAGTATAAAAGCAGCCACACATCAGCACATCCACCATTCCATACCTGACGTTCAAGCTAAATCGATATACAGATATGTCATAATATGGTGTTAGAGATGACAGATCCACAGTATATTATGGCAGCTTTACGCCTAGACGAGGACGTTCTTCGTAATAGCGTCTCAATTATAGACCACGATAGAAGGCGGAGAAGAAGACGACCAAGATGGTGGGTGCGGCCTGCATGGATTGTCAATAGACCTCTTCTTGGCCAATACTGATTATTCCTGCAATACGTAGAAGAATTTATACTTCTGAATGTCATCGGGAAGGCACTCCGGAATAGTCGGGAAGATATTCTGGACTGATCGGGAAGGCATTCTGGAATAGTCGGGAAGGTATTCGGGAGTCATGACGTTATTCGGGACGCAATTCGATGGCGAATTCGGGAATAACTTACCGAATACTGCCGACTACTCCAGAATATCCACCCGAATATTGCCGAATACTGCCGACTACTCCCGATTGGTGCCGAATTTCTCCCGATGATTGACAAATCGGGAGCGATTCGGCTTGGTTCCCGATAGTTTTGAACATTTCAAAACTGTCGGGAGCGAGTCCAGAATCGTCCCGAATCGACCCCGATAGCATCGATATCCCCGATCATGTTCGCGGGTAAAAATTCACAGTCCCAACTCGTCCCGAACTTACTCCACGATTTTTGCAAAATTATGATTCGGGAGTCATTCGGGAACATTCGGGGTGGAAAATCGGGGATATGGAACCGGGGCATTAGTAGGATGCTACATTCCCCATATTGGCATAGCACCGAATATACTAACTTATAAATTTCACGCACCCGAACAAGTCCATAATATGTCTTTAACGTGAAAATAAATATAAATAAAATCAATGCAATTCATCAATTAATGTTTACTGTAATGTACTTCTGCTATGCTATTAGATCATGCCATGAATCTCTACTCTGGCTAACGCCCGTATAGATCATATTCCAGCAGTATACAAAACCTTGGAACTTTTTGAATTTTTGACAGGGAACCTTATAAAGTTGAAAAAATAACGCTGGGGAAAATATGTTCCTTAATAATGTACTTCATTGCAGGTGAAGGTCCCAACCCGAAATTTCACGAGTTAAGAGAATTTGTGAGCGATTTTGCTTTGCGTCGCTTACAATTATGGAATTTTTCCTGGGTAATTAATTCAATGTTTATTGAGATATCGGCTCAGAGAAGTCACAGAAAAGCATGCAATTTGGAGTTGGGACATTCACTTACAGTGAAGTACATTAGTAAGGAACAGATAATGACTAATACATATATACCCGCGTTCTTAATCTCCAGTTACAACAACAACAGCAAAAACAACAACAATAACAACAACAACAGTTGAAAATCAGATTAACATGAAAACTGGGCATGTAAACATATACAAAAGATTTTGTTATTGAAAAGTTCACAAAATAATTTTTAGTGTCCCTCTAAAAGATCGAAACGATATGGAAATTCACTATCAAACAAATGGCGTCTATCGTGTAACACTCCTCGTGAAGACAATACACTGAGTATTAGATATACAGAGGATACCTATGGTTTTTGAATGAATGTCATAATTATTTCATGAGTGACTAGCAGTGGAAATATACATTTTCAACGAGCGACTGCAGGTTTCGAGTCCACTGCTAGTCACGAATGAAATAATATGGGGGTTTCACTCAGAACACCATAGATGTTCTATTTATTATATGCTTTAAACAGGTCAATCATTATTATATTAATATTCCTTAATTAATGCCAAATAATTTCTCACAAAGCGTACACAAAATTTCAGTTGAAAATTGATTGTTGTTGTTCGCCAGCTGATAGCCAACGAACTACTTTCAAATGGCGAGATATCAGTCGTCCGCTAAAGAAAATAGTTCCCAAAAATTATTACTAAAACCGACATATAATTATGGACGGATACCAATTTATCCCGAATAACAATATGACGACATTTTAAAGGTACTCAATCCGATCAGAGTGTCCTATATTACTATTTCTTTGGCTTCGGGGGTAAAAAATATTTGATTCGAGTCGAGGAACCCACACATCAACGCTCAGAGTGATCAGATATCGATTTTTGAAATTCGTTAATTTCTCGAAATCTGGGACACTAATTTAGTATGCCTCGTGCTCAGACACACAAATTGCGGGTGTAAGATGGATGACTCTAAAATCAAGTGGTTATTATTGTTAATAACTAACCACTTGATTTTAGAGTTATCCATCTTACACCCGCAATTTGTCTGTTTGACCACGAGGCAGACTAAAGTGTCCCAGATCTCGAGAAATTAACGAATTTCAAAAATCGATATCTGATCACGCCGAGCTTTGATGTGTGGGTTCCTCGACTCGATTCAAATATGTTTTACCCCCGAAGCCAAAGAAATAGTAATATAGGACCCTCTGATCGGATTGAGTACCTTTAAAAAAGTCCAGTTAAATTCAGTAAAGATATATATACATACCTTCTGTGTGGTATTAAATTATTTATCAATAACATTCCTCGATACGGGACAGGGCAGAGCTTAACGTCAGTTGACATGTCAACATCTGAAATATAGAGAATAATTATTGCATGAGCCGGATTGTCAAGGAAATGTTTGGCACTTATTTCAGTCAATCGAACTGATGGGTAAGTAGGCTATAGCCTTGCAACTTACATTACATTTGCCTTCAAATACCCATATGATCGATTCTTCCGAGATAATTTACAGGCCGATTTCGGTATAGCATCGCTATATACAGGTGGAACAACAAACATTTCACGTTCGAGTATAGCAGCTGTGGTACAGATGCACTTTATTAGATCATGTCATGAATCTCTACTATGGCTAACGCCCGTAGAGATAATATTCCACCAATACAAAACCTTGGAACTTTTTGAAGTTTTGACAGGGAACCTTATAAAATCGAAAACATAACACAGGGAATGTAGTTCTTTGTTATTATCTGTTTCTTAAAAAAACTATTTCACTGTAGGTGAAGGTCCCAACTCGAAATTTCACGATTTAAGTGACTTTGTGAGCGATTTTGCTTTGGGTTTCTTACAATTATGGAATTTCTCCTCAGTAATTAATTGAATGTTTATTGCGGTATCAGCCCCCAAAAGTTACAGTAAAGCATGCAATTTCAAGTTGGGACCTTCGCCTACAGTGAATTCCATTAATACACATAATAACTAAGAAATATATTCCCCGCGTTATTTTTCGACTTTATAAGTTTCCCTGTCAAAACTTCAAAAAGTTCCCAGGTTTTGTTCTGGGGGAATATTGATGACATGATCTAGCACTTTATATGAATGTTCCCGTTCATATTCTCGCATGCGCCATAAGATTATCTATACTACGAAATGACTGCAAAACATACCTGGCAAATTTCCGAGTATGTATAAGTAAATATATAGAGGATCTACAACGAGTTATGTTGGGATATATGATTTTATGAAACGAGTTTGATAAATTTGATTCACAACGAGTCATAGACGAGTTGTGAATCAAATTTATCAAACGAGTTTCGTAAAATCTTATAACCCAACATAACGAGTTGAAGGTCTTGAATATCACATGAACAAAACTAGAGCTTTGTGCCTTTTTAAAGTTGGCTGAGACGCTTCACACCCGTATACGACAGTATTGTGCGCTATGCCTTGCGACGAAACATATAGTCTCCCAATTTGCCTCTTTGTTTTAGTGCATATTTTCTGCTATTGGTGTCAAGCACGGCTTTTCTAAATAGTATTAATCCGCGCGGTAATTTACTTGGCACGATGTAAAGTATCACGGAAGCAGGCGACGATTACCCACTATTGAGAGATAAGAAAATATCTAATGGTGTTTTCTCTGATATTATAGGAGTTCGTTTGATGTATACCCTTAATATATGGCGCTGAGGTGAACAATTGTATCACATTTGCAGATATCCCAGTTCCTCCCAACTGGGAACTCAAAGGAGTTTCTGGCACTGGTATATTTATATGCATTTATATTGAACTGGACATCTTTTATGACTATAGAGAGATAATTAAAACCTCAAAATTAGGTGACATGTTTTTGAACATAAAAAAATATGTCTAATAAATTGTCACACCTACACTGCCATCGCTACTGTGGTACGTGTATATGCAGCCAATGTTATTATCTAGTACATTCACTGGTATTCTTTTGAAAATCAGGAAGTATTTAACAAACAAAAATACTTTAAAAGTATCTTTTCTCACGAAATAAGCCAGTACTTGCACCAGATATGTGCTCTAGCTTTTAGAAGAATCAAAAATATTGAAGATGTAGCTTCAATTTTGGAAGATAAAGTTTCTGAAAAAATTCCAGGCATATTTTGATATTTAGTGCGTACCCAATGTTTTTGTCATTTCATCGTCGCTAAGCATCACATACCACGTGTTACCCCGACAACACTCATGATGGGCAACAAGTCTTTTTCTGTGGCCTCTCTCTATCACCTATATTCAAATGGAATGTAAAGTTAACTGTTATGACAATATTGAATTCATATAATATGAAATACTCCAATTTGGCAATTCACAGGATCCTCTTAGTTAGTCATTTAAAGAGGCTCTAGTCATTTAAAGATGCTCTATCTCTTCCTGACAACATTTCCAATAACATAACACAAACTAAGAGACCATTTCCTTAACCCTTTCTATACAAAATACCCAACGACGAGTAGTTCTCTCAAGAGATGTTCAGATAATATTATCTGAACATTTCCCACCAATGCTGATGAATAATTATTCTCTGGTATTATCTGTTTTCCTCCTGTCGTCTGCTTTTATTACGTGAACAGCCCTCCAAAAGAATAATATACGGGTAAAATATATTCTTGCATAACGGAAAGGGAGAATCCATTTACGATAGAAAGTTTAAAAGAGAGGTAGGTAATACGCATAGATTGGGGATTGTAAATATATATATTGCAATGCAAGAGTGATTTTATTGAAACGTAATATCGTGTGCTAATTGCAAAACGATAAACCGAAAAGGAAAAGAATTGGTTCATTTAAAAAGATGGTTAGTCCTACCGGCACCCTCTATAGGGTGTCAACGCTATAACATAGTCCATGGCGTTGACAGTAATTTGAACATATATTCAGCCATGCGACACCCACCCACCCCAATGCAATATTCACACTCATACAAATTCAATAAAGATAAAAATGATAATGCTGAGCCGGTTAATTGCCTTACACGGGTCTTCAATTTTGCGCTTCAAGGAAGATGCTCTTGATGTAGTAAATGTTACGCGAGAAGAAAGATGATATAACAAGTAGGACATGGACAAAAATGCTAAATAGAATTAACTGAGCCAGATTAAATATCTATACACTTTATTTTCAATCCTAAAAGTAAAATGGACTTATATTATCTTCTTTATCTTCTGTACAATAACACATGACACGAACATTGTGAAAATTGGCATACCATGTTATATGACTGAAAATTATTACTATTGTCATCACCATAATGCATGTTTATATTTACATATAAGAAATGAACGGCGGTTTCAACGTGGTCATGGGATTTTGACCGCGAGAAAAAATCAGCAAACTGAAGGGGTTCATGCGGAGTTTGCTGATTTTTTATCGCGGTCAAAACCCATGACCACGTTGAATCCGCCATTTATTATTTATATTTATATACTTACGCTCTTTAAACACTTCTCCAAATATGTCCGTTATTTCGTCAAAAACACTTTTTCAAATATCTCCGTTATTTCGTTTATATAAATAATTTCCTATTTCTATATTTCGCTCTATATTTCGCTATTTCGTTGTATTTTCCTATTTCGATTTTGCGTACTATTTCGCTGTATTTTCATATTTCGCTTTTTCGTTGTATTTCATATTTCGATAATTCGCTATATTTGACATGTTATGGGATATGGGATTATATGATAACCAACATTATGATAGTCAGTCGAACATCTCGTGCCACCCGTGCTCGCGATTAGATGCCACTAGCCATCCAATCGTGATCTTTCGAACCTCGATTACATAGTGTTTGCTATCAAATCCTTGGCGTATTGGCTGACTAGATACTCAAGCAGTCGGTAATGTCCGACAATCCCCGATGATTTCCGGGACCAATGTGTTCATAAACCTATGAACGACATTGGAAGTGATGTCACGTTACGTTCATAGGTTTATGAACGCATTGAATAAGGGGGCGTGTCTACCGTAACACTATGGGGAAATCGGGGTATGTAAATATATGATTATAACCATACAGTTCACAATACAAATAAAAAAAAAAATAAAAAAAATAAAAAAAAACCTTTCTAATAACAATGAAACAAACGTTTATGAAAATATTTTTGACGACACGTTTGCCTTATTAGTCCTAAATACCATTTAACATAGAAACATCTTATTTTATGCATATTTGACCAAAAGTTTTTTTAAACACATTGTTCAATGTTCAATAGAAATGTTGTCATGTTAAAAACAGTAACATTTCATGTCCGAGTTTGTGGGGGGAGGGGGGATGAGAGTATTTTCCCACACATTAGAAGCATTTGATAGTTGGTGTTTCTGTACTCACCTCCATACAACCGTTCTCCTCGTTTGTGTCCAGAAGTTGAATCCATGCAGTGGGAACTAGAACGTTATATGACTCCAAATCAGTGTAGCCATTATCTTCAAAGGAAAATAAAAACCATGCACACATGCAACTCTTTAGCCTCACAATATGAGAGATATTTTCTATGTAAAATTTTTTTTTAAGTAGGTCGATAGTGTGTTTGACGGGAATTATTTGCAAAAACTACACTGACTTATCTAGAACACCAACCCAACTATTTATTTATTGACCTCCTTTACATAAGAGCTTACAAAAGTATTATGCCATGTCGACAATATTACCACGACATAGTATCTCAATAACTGATTATTTACAAAGTAGTTGAAAAAAATGAGAAGAAATTGTACACCATGACTCTGCGATCGGCAACATTAGTGCCAAGTCAGCGTTCTCGAACATCAAGCGTTATTATACATGTCCTTTTCATATTGTAGTGTTCTGGGATAGATACACATTTTAAACTTTCAGCTGCATGTTAGCAGGGACGTGGCTAGAGGGTTTCCGTTAGGGGGTGTCCACCTTGGGGAAATTCCAATTGCACCCCCCCCCCTTGAATCAGAATCAGACCAAACACAAGTTTTGCATAATAATTCCATTTGCACCCCCTTGCACATCAGTGCTCAGGCCTAATATCCTATATATTCACAAACCATGGTTCTATGTTCCTGGTATGAAAACATTCAGATATTTTAACCTGAAATATTGCATAAATCCTAACATCTAGTGGTCTAACTCGAGACAAATGCACACGACTACGGGCAAGAGAACAGGACACACCGGGCTGACCATGGTTGTTCGGCCCGGTGTGAGAAAATTTTGAAAACTATACAAGAAAATCGCAAATCCTAGCATTTGGACTGGCCTCAACTGAAGCTTTCCTATAGTGTTGGAAGTATCAAACCTCATACTCACCCTCAGGTTGGGAAATTCTCCAACTGATGACCATTTTAGTCCACAAGTTTGACCAAATATAGTAAAATATTCTTTTGTTAAACTAATTAGCAGTTTTGTATTTGCCACGGGGAAGGGACAAGGACACACCGGGCCGACCATGGTTCGGCCGGTGTGGGAAAATTTTGAAATCTTAACAAGAAAATCGCAAAATCCTAGCATCTAGACTTGCCTCAAGCCTTCCTAGAGTTGGCAATTTAAAACCTGACACCCCCACTTAGGTTGGAAAATTTCCAACTGATGACAATTCTAATGACATTGTTGACCAAATGTATGACAATATTGTTTTCTTAAATTAACCAGCAGTTTTTGACTGGCCACGGGGGAGTGACCAGGACACAAGCTTTCCAAGTATTGGAAATTTACAACCTGTCACCCCCCCCCCTAAGGGGGGGTGACAGGTTGAAATGTGTAGATTTCGAGGTGGAGAAATATCTGTCGACAAATATTTGTTGACATTTTTTGACGGTTTTTTTGGAAAATAAACGCTTGGATACCATATCTGACCAACTGAAGGTGAGTAAATATTTCTTCGCTAATGCTCGGACACCGACGATCAATTTAAGTCAGTTGCCATTGTTCGATCGCGGAAAAAATGTCATTTAATCATCGCCGCGAGACGATTTCTTCCCCAAAATATCCCAGAAAATCATACTTTTCACATTCATCGCAGACAACTGTCGCAACAACCTATACACCGATCGAAAGGCCTGTTTCCCCCCCAAAAATGCATATTTTGAGTATTTTCACGGAATGTCTCAAAATTCCAAATTTCATCTTTTGATGTAGGTACCCACCTCGAAAATACTGTCCGGTTAGTCCCGAAAAATTTAATCGTTAGTTGTAAAAAATCTGTCCGCTTAGTCGTGATTTTGCTGAGGTCTGCCATCTTCAATTTCTGGTCGAAAAAGCAATTTTGCCGCAGATGATGGGCGTTTCATTTGACTTTTGCGTGGCCACAATGGTTCTGGGTGTTCATAATGTTGTATATGTCTCCTGGTACAACACAACATCCAGGCGGTGACTTATATATATAACTGAACTGTAACCTGTAACTGAAATCCAACTACGAAGTACATGTTTGGTAAACATATAACTTTTGATGTATGTCATATTGCTAACTCTGACTTGTCATCACTCTCGGAAGGCCGACATAAAAAAAAATGATTTACATCCAACTTTTTTCAGAAAAATGCAGCGGTGTGCCGATTTTTACCCTTTATATTTGATTATACACTCGCAACGAGTTGTGGCCCACAACTTGTGGGGTTATATAGGAGGCAGCTTGTTCGTCCTTTCGTGGATGCAATTTTCCGAGTTTTTATTGCTAAGTTTTGCGGTCATTTGTTTTTTTGGCTTGGCATATATATATTTAGTACCATGGGAACATGCGAACATATATGATTATGAAATATGTCAGACCTTTTTGTTTGGAGTTATGACATTTTTCGACTCAGAAAATTATTGTTTTCAATATTCAGCAATGGTTAAAACAATAATGTGGAGGGGACTAAAACATACAGTCGGAGGGGTGTACAGCTATATCTGTTACTAATATTAGCTTAAGTTCAAGTCCACTAAGCGATATTATTTTATAATTCCAGGTGCTACTGACGATAGGATCGCATGCCTGCCTTCATATATGTAACCACTGTGCGACAAAGGCTTGCGGCTTCGATGAGGCAATCGACGATGGGATTTTTACAACACCCGAATGAATGTTTGAAAATAAAATTATTGAAAATAAAAAATATAAAAATTATTTATAATAAAATACTATACAATACTATACTATACAATACTATACGAAATATTGGTACTCTCGGTTGATATAGAGAATAGAAACATCACCAGGAAAACTCCAGTGTAAATCTTTCGAGTTGTTGTATTCTTAATCCCACCTTGGCTGTCCATTAATGTAGAAGTGTTGTGTTTCCTACATGTATATAGCGGGTAAAATTCCAATCTATAGCGTACAACCATCGACGTATATTGTATTGTATATTTAATATAGATCGATGGTACAACTGAATGTGGAACCAGATGCAAGTTACTTTTGTAAATATATAGGCACGTGATTTTTGTCCTGTTGTATTCAAATCGCGCCATAATTAATTGTTTCCACATTGATTCACACACTGGATAATTTGGTTGGGAAGTTTTTAACGCAAATTGTCGCTTATATATTCAAATTTAAGCGGACAGAAGACATGCAGACAGACCCTACTCGTTCATATATATAGACAAAAAATTAACTGTATGGGAGGTCAAATTCACATTTAATAATGAATTGCGCTTAAGCGCATATACCACACATCGCGCTGAAGCACACATATGGCATTTGCGCATAATTGAAATGAATTGCGCTTAAGTGCAATTAATTCCGATTAAGCGCTATGAGTTGCTTGAGAGTAAGTGTAACTATCCATATAACCTAACTATTAGCATGACCGGGTGTATCTGCATTTGGCTAATTTAAACTAAAGGTCCTCAATCCGATCAGAAAGACCCATATTATAAAGATACAACAACAACAACAATATTTCTTCAAAATAAGCTTTAGTTATCAGAATCGATTAACTGCAAAAAATAATGCTGACCACTGTCAACTATGGTATCAAATTTCCCAAAAAACGTGTGATTTATAAACATTTTGTTCAACAAAATATGGCCGTATAATTACTAAAGTATCACGAAATTTTACCGTATTACCACTTGTTTTAGAGTTATCCATCTTCATCCGCAATTTTGACCGAAACCACCCTTTTCACGGCGTGTTTCTGGGCAGCAATCAATTGAAATAACAAACTTCAATAATCGATATCTGATCACACTTGAGTGTTCCTCGACTCGACTAAAACAGAAGGTAATACTGTCGCGAGTCACCCATTTTGATAAAGAATTTAGGCTAGTTCACAATCACAACTATCCAAAGCAATGAAAACAAGGAGGTGATATGTCAATATGAGTTCAGGTTTAGTTATAGATTCACCTATTTATTCACCAGGGGTACATAGTTACACACAGTATAACCATGAATTGCGCTTAATCGCAAATAATTATGCTTAAGTGCTATTGCTTAACTGCAATTAATTATGAAATGTGAATTTGGCCTCTCATAGAAATGGAAATAAACATCTGCATATTTGATTGCTATTCTATAATATGTAATATTAGCGAAAATTCTCCGAAATATGGGTGGGTGCCTGTAGTTTAAAACATAAAAATAAAGGGGTGTATATATACCCGAAAAATGTAGTTAAAACTTTATACAATATATATCTTTATTAATCGAATTTTAATTGTTTTTTAAGTATCAAATTTCACGCTATATACTGGCTGAAATATCAAACTATTGGAAAATACATCTACACATACCACCATCAAAACAATCCTGTTGTTACGGCCTTGGTCGTGGAGGGCATTGTTATATTCTTGTTCTAACAATATTTCCATAAATGATTCTTTGGTTAATGACCTTACACGATCTGAACGAATATAGGAGAACAAATTGCAAACTGTACTCGGTAACTAAACTTGATCAGTATACTATGGTTGCAACAGAAAAGCAGTTGCCCCAAAACGTGCCACTGTTAACGAAAGGCAGCCAATCAACTAATCCATTTCGACTCTTGATTGAACAACAAAAACTGTCCGCCGGGTCTGGTGGATTGCAACTAGATTCCGGGGTGTACAGGACTAACCGGACAGTATTTTCGAGGTGGGTACCTGCATCAAAAGATGAAATTTGGAATTTTGAGACAGTCCGTGAAAATACTCAAAATATGCATTTGTGGGGGGAAAACAGGCCTTTCGACCGGTATATAGGTTGTTGCGACAGCTGTCTGCGATGAATGTGAAAAGTATGATTTTCTGGGATATTTTGGGGAAGAAATCGTCTCGCGGCGATGATTAAATGACATTTTTTCCGCGATCGAACAATGACAACTGACTTAAATTGATCGTCGGTGTCCGAACATCAGCGAAGAAATATTCACTCACCTTCAGTTGGTCAGATATGCTATCCAAGCGTTTATTTTCCCAAAAAAACGTCAAAAAATGTCAACAAATATTTGTCGACAGATATTTCTCCACCTCGAAATCTACGACTTCCGGTTTTGGTTCGTGTCCGTTGATCCACTGTGATACTGCAGTGTTTTTTTTTTATATATTTCATTTAAACTCTATCGATCTACCTAAAAAATTTTTGGGTTTTTTGTTTTAATTTTAACGGTTGTCACATAACTTGAACATATCTCTCATATTGAGGGTGAACAAGTGCCATTATGGCACTATAACATACACTGGTTATAAGGGATAATGATTTTCCCCTTCAAATTGATAGTTTGAAATTGAGATTTATTGAAAATTCACGAACGGAGCTCCCCCTTAAGCCAAATAGGAACGAACCTTGATGCCATGGTACTGTCGTGTTCTCGTCTTGGGTCTGATATTCCACACTGGGTGGCCGGCTATATCAGGCCCAATCAGCTGTTCCATTACATGCATCAGCTTATCAACGGCCCACAGCTTCGCCACCGACTACAATTCAATTCAATGCTTTAATGTTCTAACCATATTATGGCATGATAACCGTTCATGTACAAAACAAAATACAATATACACATGTCATTGGTGTAAACAGATTTAGCATATCTATACACACATCATAATATCTATTATATATTTTGGAAGATCAGTTTGTTTGTTTGTGTGTAATCGATGAACTCGAAAACGGCCGACCCGATTTTGATGAAACTTGGTATATGGGGGTATTTTTGGCCGGGGGGGGGGGGGGGGGTGACATAGGCCTATTAATTTGCCCGTGCGACGTGACCTTGAAATCGGGTAATTTCAAGGTCAAACGCCCGAATATCACGGGATTTCGATGAAACTTGGTATGTGGGGGTACCTTCTGTCGGGGAGTGGCATAAACCTATTAATTTGCCCGTGCGACGTGACATTGACCTTCAAATCGGGTCATTTCAAGGTCAAACGCCCGAATATCACGGGATTTCGATGAAACTTGGTATGTGTGGGTACTTTCGGCCGGGGAATATCATAAGCCTATTCATTTGCCCGTGCGACGTGACCTTGAAATCGGGTCAATTCAAGGTCAAATCGCGAATTTTGATGGGATTTCGACAAAATTTGATACGTGGGGTTAGTTTTGTCCACTGAGTGTTTTGGGCGGGTTGAGTCGTGATCCCGACCTGACCTTGACCTTCAATATGATCAATTCAAGGTCAAATCGGGTAAAACCGGATGGATTTCGACGGGCACGTTTGTCGGGTTCTTTTGTCCGGGCAGTGTTTTGGACTGGTCAAATCGTGACCCCACTTGACCTTGACCTTCAAAATGGACAATTCAAGGTCAAAGCCCGGACGAAGTCGGGTCACCTTCGATCTAGTCTTCTATTATATATTTTTGGAAGATCTGTTTGTGTGTGTGTGTGTGAGGGAGGGTGTGTGTGTGTGTGTAATCGATGAACTCGAAAACGGCCGACCCGATTTCGATGAAACTTGGTATGTGGGGGTATTTTCGGCCGGGGGGTGACATAGGCCTATTGATTTTCAGATCCGAGGTCAACTTTTCACGTGCCGAGGTCAAATCTGTTTTTACGCTGTGTTACGGGACTTTCATTTGAGTTCGGGGCTTACAAATCGATTCGAAACAGCGCGAATAATAATGACACTGTGAGAATCTTTCGTGTTTCCTCTTTCCAACGATATATAATGCGTATGTATCCGTTTTAGTTATCTGCCTCAATTATCAAGAAGAAGTGGTACTATCTTCCATCAGGATAAAAACAATGCGTAACTTCTATGACGTCGTTAGAGGTCATAACGTTAGATCACGTTAACGCTTAACCGGCCGATGCATTTGACTGTTTCAGACGTCTTGGCGATATCTCGGCACCGGTGGTAATTTATCTTTACGTTGAAACTTGATAATTAATGAGCGTGTGTATATGAGGCGCGTTTATATACTTGAGTGGAAATCAAATCGGATTAAACTGGCGGATTTTTACGGACGAAATTTGATGCATAGGGTATCTCGGTATCCGCTGGGCCGATTTCCCGGTATCCGCTGGGCCGATTTCCACCATTTTGGGGGTGTTGGTGTTTGACCCCACCTGACATTGACCTTCAAAATGGTCAATTCAAGGTCAAAGCCCGGACGAAGTCGGGTCACCTTCTAGTATATACATGTATGTAAATAAGATCTGGGTTCATGTGAGAATAATAACACAATTAATGGATATAGTTGGGCTTATTCTGCGATGATCCAACTTTAAGTATGTATCTGAGATACCCACACAGTCTATTTATAATTATCCCATCAGATGGATTCATCAATTTTTTGAAATTATGGGTATTTGACTGTTCAGTTAGTTGGGTTGGCAGAAATCTCCTCCTCGTGGAATTCATTTCTGGGCATTCCATTATATAATGACATTCGTCCCCGATTAACCTTTTGTCGCACTGAGTACAAATTCTCGCATCAGTTGCCGACTTCAATGAGCAAGTGGTGGCTCCTGCATCGGAATACAACAGTAATGGCCACTAATATTTGGTGATTCTTAGCTACATGGATTCCGGGCATCTGCTTATATATGCTGTCTCTCCGATCTGTCACCTGTTGGTTTGGCAAAGCTCTGATCGGAACATTGAGGGATCATTGCATTTTTACAACTATGGTATAGTGTACCCACAATGCTAGCGGTTTAAGTTTTTAGATTCCCTACTATTGTCCGATCATAGCCTGAAGCCGTATGTCATTTGGTCATGTCCCTGAAGGCGATATGGTCAAACATTAAAACAAATTCTAGAATACACAGCATAACTTCGATTCAGATGTCAGCCACGCGGGGTCAAGATCAGAGAAAGTTAATGTTTTGTCAGCAAAACCTTACTAGATAGACAATCGGTGACCAAAAAAAAAAACAATAGGTGACACCGACGCAGATGAACAAATGACCAGCTTTATTCAAAATTAACTAGGCGGCATACAACATTCAAATATGTTTAAGACTCACAGTTAGTAGCAGCAATATGTAAACAGCGTCCAAATCCTCTTTCAATTTCCTATCTTCGCCTAAACACGATCGGGTTTTAGTCGCTTATTGTCACTTAATAGACCTTCCGCAAAAAGACAGTTTTGTCGAAATACATATTTCAACGATGCTGATCAAGGTGGTTATTGGAAACTCACTCTAGTTTGTCAGTACTCCAAGAAGTAGAGGGTTTGTATTTGCATGTCTGTTCACATCTATAGTTACCAAACATGGATTATATCGAGATATCATGCCCGAATGTGATCAGAATAATTGTGGTTGACCAGCCTAACAGAATGGGTCAGAATATCTAGCACCATGTCTTCAACTTGGACGCTTAGTGTGTAGCCCTTATGTTTTTTTCTTCTAATGAATCAATTATAAATTAATGCTGTTCTAATTTTATAGGTCAGGTGATATTTTGTGTATATTGACTAGACTATTTTCCATGCATATATACTGGGGTACGTTTCAGTCCAACATTTGGCCGAAAATATGTAAGAATTAATTTTGGGGTTAAATGAACACATTTACACTAAATACTGGTTACGAAATCAAACTGTCATCCTATCTTTGGTTTGAAATTTCAGGCCGATGCTATGCAAGGCATGAACTCTTCAACTGTTTTCCAATACAACTAAGTTACCACGCAAAGCTGGACAATGACACATCCGAACCCGAACCGCTGCTGCCACGTCCCCGTCGGGGGTAACAACTGAAAGCTTACGTGGTGTATATCCCTGATATCCTTTGGTATCTCACCTGTGGGATCGAATCATGCTGTTATTTAAGAGCGATAACTGTAGCCCCTGGGAACTGCGCCTCTAATTTCGTCAGTTTGGTTAAAAGGCCCTCGCCCTCACATAGGTCTGCAAGGGAGGTAAGTTATATAGCCTTTCGTGCGCATGTGAGTGTCCCTGGTCATGCAATAATCGAATGAATAAAACAAACAAACCACTTTATATATAGTCCACAATTAACACTATGGAAGAACTTAAAGGCCCATTTAATATTCTAGTAACCGATTATTTTTTATAGTGCCGTGATATACGGTTTTAATAACAATCTATCACATAAAATATGATTAAAATACTATAATTCATCACCATTTTGAACGTCTGTGTCTCAGAATGTAACCATAGCGTAATAGAAAATAGCAGAAATCACAGAAACATTTCCCTCTCCTCGATCCCAGAATGCAACACAATTCATACTAAGATATAGCGTTAATCCACTTTCATTGAAAACAATACACTTTGCAGTACAACCCAGATTAATATTAAGCACAAAACACGTCGGTACCTCAACACAAACAACATCTTCACAGTGTATTACTAAGTTGACAATACAATGTTTTGGAGCTTCCTCTTTCAAATGGTATATATTATGGCATATATTTTACATAATGTGATCTGGAGGTTCTAAAACTAAGTGGGCCTTTAAGATAATTGTTTTCATCTTTCCAAACAACCGCTCTTTATTTAATCATACAGGAAACAAGAAATAACGAACGCTCTTTATATTGTTACAAGCTGTAGAGAAATCGAACTGAAAGGTATATATAAGGAACGCTCTTTATTGTTACACGCTGTAGAGAAATCGAACAGTCCATATACATCGGGCGTTAGTCAGAGTAAAGTTCTAGCATGGTCGCTGCGACCATGCAAGTACGAAGCATGTGGGGGAAATCACTCATTGTTTTGTCCCCCGATTTTTTTTTTGCGGGGGGGGGGGGCTATTTAAATAGCTTGTTCCGTCGAGACGTCCGTGCGTCGAGACGTGCGGAACATTTTCGGATCAGAACTTTATTTTGGGCTATCGGATCGAAACAAAATATGGTATGTGCGTTTATTAGCTAAAAATACAGGTAAAGTTCGAATATGGGTTCGGTCGATCCGCCCATTTTTGTAGGAGTTATGATCGGATCTAAACCAAATTTGGTTTGTAAGATTATCAGCTCCAAGTACAGTTGCAGTTCGAATATGGGTTCGGTCCGCCCGTTTCCTCCGGAGTTATAGTCCTAGTCAACTTAGACATTGCCGATTATTTTGGTTTCCGAATGATAACTTTAGTTTTTGTAACCTGATTGTTTTTAAATTTGGTATGTGGATTAACCACATGAAGATAGAGGTTTGAGCCGCCCATTTTTACTGGAGTTATGGTCCTTGTCTTAAAATTTGCCGATTATTTTGGTTTCCGGATGATAACTTTACTGTTAGTTATCTGATTGTTTTTAAATTCAACTGAATCTCTTGATATTTGCATGGTACGTGGTCGAATTTCAGAAGACAACGGCCAAGTTTGAATTTGGTCAAGGTCCGATGAATTTTGACAGAGTTAAAACAAGGTTATCCTTACTTAAAAGCCACCTTTTCGGGGGACACGTGGTTGGCGACATTTTATTTTATTTAAGACATTTGTAGGTAACAATTTAAAAAAAAAATAACTCTTGTGCTCGGGTTTCTGGCCCACAAGCGATTGAAATAACTAACTTCAACAATCGATATCTGATCACTCTGAGCTTTGATGGGTAGGTTCCTCGACTCGAATCAAATATGTTTTACCCCCGAAGCCAAAAGAAATAGTAATTTAGGAGCGTCTGATCGGATTGAGTATCTTTAAATAGTAGAATTGTGTTGCGATCTGACAACAATGGTCAGATAGGCCTACGCCGTTTTCAAGTCACTGTACATATATGACTGGACCATATAATAACAGACGACGCGAGTCGGTGATATATCAATGGCATTCAAATCGGTTAGTTGGGTCATGTTTCTGGATATTTAGTGATAAAGAATATGAACCATGCATAACTATTATAAAGAATAAGTCGTCAAATTACAGTACAAGTAATAGGACTATTTACGCGGAACGTCGGTTATAGAGCGATGACACATTCCTTCCAGATCTAGATATAAGCATCAGCCAAACCAGAAATCTTTATCTATGAGATCAAAGGTCGATTAGTCCGCTTAAGAGGTTAAAGGCGGGGAGTCCAGACTAAGAGGTCAACGGTCGAGGATTCCAGAACTCCATGCAGAATTAGTCTCCTCTCTTGATGAATCGATAAAAGAAGTATACAGAATAAAATTCTACCATTATCGATATGCGTTGGCTGCACGTTAAGGGGCAATTAGTTGAAGAAGTGTATCTTCCTTAACATGACTCTTTAGCTATAAAAGGACAAGTTGGAATCATATTCATTGTGATGGCCGTTATATGTTATCGCGGTTGCAGCCAGAACGTACACATAACTTGATGACGTATTGCCCTAACTGTAATTGTAACAGCTAACTGTGAATTTCCGAAACCTCTCTATTGTTGTTGAAAGTGTTACTTCACTCAGAATTTAGTTTTATTCTCGAGGAAATATGTTTAATTGAGAATATTTGCCAAACCTATCCACAGGGTGGCGGGTACTTTAATTTCCCTGTGTTAATTATGAATTTGTACTGGCGTCAGTCGAGGGCAAGGGGCTGGGCAGGCCCCTGCATGCCCCTTTGCCCCCAAACGTTTTGAAAACTAAAAATTCGGGCAATTTCGGACAAATTGGAGATATGTTCGAGAACATTTAATGGTATATTACAGGGGGGAATTGTGGCAAATTACAGTATTTTTCATATTTCTGCCAGAATTATACATATATATTTAAGGTTAATTTGAATCTCTTTTGTTATATTTCTGTGTCTATACAAGTATATTCTACAAAAACTGTGTTACAACCATAAATATATCATGTAAATAAATTCGGGCAAAACAGTCTCAGCCCGCCCCTATCAAATTCGGGCACCCGTACGATATGGCCACCATGTAGGCTAGCCCCTTTTGCAAACATTCATGCCTCACCAGTGATTTTCCCTGCGTCGAAGAGTTTATGTGCGATCTTGTCCATTAGGTCAACGATGTCATTCTTACACGCCTCCAGCTCATCTTCTTCGAAGTAGTCTTCCACAATCAACATAGCCCTGACGAAATAAAAAGCTGTTCTAAAAAGGGACATGCTATTCATCCCCGTGGAACGAAAACGGTTACAACGGTCCGAAATTGTTAGTGTTCCAAATTATATATAAGTCAACGTCACCATTAAATTGTGTCTTGTTTCACTGCAAATATTGTTCAAAACCAAAATGCAACGCATAAACTGTAGACTTGTCGTACCAAGCAATACAATTTTGTTGTTGAACAGTTAATGCCATAATTATTTCTGAGCTAAAACATGCGATTAAATAATTTGATAGAAAAAAACCATAGCAGGTAAAATGTAGGGTCTTTCAGATGGCATTTGTTTTGTCAGAACAGAACATTATTTTATGCAATAGAATCCAAATCAAGATCGTCGGATGTTTAACCCATACCTTCCATCCTGCCGAGTCACCGACTACAACAGTCAATCTCATCAATCTAAACAGACTATATAACAGTTCACGGAAAGTGAATATGATTGGAAAGTGACGTTACATGCACGGCATAAAACTAGAATATATCCACTTATGAAAAACTGTTTATAAGCAAATCAATCAAATGACCCCAATCATACAGGCCAACGTTAGGTGTACCATGAAGTATATAAACACATTCAGAGGATAACTATTTTAGTTATAAAATCAGAGAGCATATGTTCATATGGTCCGGTGGAAGGGGGTTACTATTTCCCCCAAAAAATCATTACAAAATAGTTAATTCATAACAAGTATTGACTTAAATTTGCTAATGTAGCTCAATATATCATATATATCAATATAAGTCTGATTTGTACTTATTCTGCTAATCTCTCAACCGTGATGATATGAATTATACCGAAAACAACTGTTGAAGGCTTATAAAGTGACTGTGAATTTATAACGGAGATACTCTAAACATTGTGGATATTGGATGCTCACAATTCATTTATTGAGATGATTATAGCACATGTAACTATGGGAATAAAACCTTCATGTTTTTTATTTTTGGTCCCAAATAAATCACAGCCAGGTGCATGGCATGGGACAGAGAAGAGCGTTCCGTGTTAGTAAATTCCTGAAATGGTACAAATAAAGAGCGTTTGTTTTACTTCTGTGCGAAAACTTTATAACAGCTGGAGAATGTTTGTGACCGTGGCAAGTATTTTTCAGAGCATATAAAGCCTGTATATCAATATTTCGTGTATTTATCGACCTATCTTATACCTCCTCCCAAATTAGGTAGTCAAAATGTGGAAGCTCGATTGAGCCATGTCCGTTTAAATATGTACTTATTGAGTATTAAACCTGGATCAAACGTAATTAAGCAATACCAAATTGGATTGAATTGGATTGAATTTTCTAAGCAGATCAATGGTGATACAAACCATAAGAATTTGATCAAATTTGAATAGGATGCATGCCCCATTTTACAAATTGAATCATCAATAATATTATAGAAACAAGACCAGAGACACACGTCAAGTGGTGATAAATTAATATGCACTAGGGTACAGTGGTCACCATATAAATACATACAATAAACAGAAGGAGTAACAAATTAAACTTTGAGCACGGTGTGTGGGTTCTAAATATACAACAGCCATGTGCACGGCATGGAGAAAAAAAAATGAGTTCCGTGTGAGTCTATACCTGATTTGGTAGAAATAAAGAGCGTTTGTTTGAATTATGTCCGAAACATTTAAAACAGCTGGAAAATAGCTGTGAGCGTGGCAAGTATTTTTCAGAGCATATGAAGCCTGTATATCAATATTTCGTGTATTTATCAACGTATCTTATACCTCCTCCCAAATTAGGTAGTCAAAATGAGGAAGATCGAATGAGCCATGTCGGTTTAAATATGTACCTTATAGAGTATTAAACCTGGATCAAACGTAATTAAGCAATACCAAATTGGTATATCGATATTTCGTGTATTTCTCAACCTATCTTATACCTCCTTCCAAATAACGCAGACAAAATGTGGAAACTTGAATGGGTCATGTCCGTTTAATTATGTGCTTTATAGAGTGTACAATAATAAACCTGGTTCAAAAGAAAAAAAGGTCAATTAATCAATACCATATTCCATACAGGTGGATTGGAATGGTTATTTGCTTCTAAGCAGATCAATGGAGATACCAAACCATAATAATTGAAAAAAATTGAATAGGATGCATGTCTAGTTTACAATTAGAATCATCATTACAATTATAGCAACAAGACCAGAGACACAATATGTCAAGAGGTGATTAATAGATTCCCATGATATGCGCTGGGGAACAGTGGTCACTATAAAAATACATACAATAAACAACAGATGGCAAGTTGTTGAATTTCTGCAGTCTGCTTTGTTATAAATTAATAGGATATGTTTTTCAGCAAGCACCAAAGTGAATAGCCATGGTGTGGTGCACAATACCTGGTAGATATAGAAACTGTATTTGTTCCAAGGGCTTTGATTGCTCATCATTAGAATAAATTTATCTGTTGAGGGATTCACATTTTCAAAGCAGGACATGACATCTGATACTAATAAATGGATCACTTCTGATATGATGTGTTTCTGGGATGGCTGAGGAGAATTCATAATTTTGGAAACTTATCAATCAGATCAGGGGGGGGGGGGGGGGGGGGTCCGGGTACGACCAACAAACAATTTTGTCCGCAACTCAAAAATATTTTTCCTGCAAGTCTTTTGACTGTTTTTGCAATGAGTTTGGCGTAAAACACATCTATATGTCAATATTAACATAAATGACAAATTTCATGATGATCAGACAAACAGTATAGCATGTAGCCCATGCTAATGGATTGAATTTTGAAATCCAATATGGCTGCTGGTAGCCATGTTTTTTTTTTGACCGAATGACCCCAAAATGACTTGTTCCTATTTACATGTCAATGTTAACATCCATGACTAATAGTATGCACAGAAATTCATATACAGCTTTTTACAGTGAATTTCCCCCCGCAAATCTCTGTTTTAGTGTTAAAAGGGGGGTGGGTGTCCAAAAATGGTCATAAAAAACTGCCGAAAACGGAAAAAAAAAGTTGGATGCGGGGGTGGGTGAGAAGAATAGCTGGCTCGTTAGAGTCACATCTAAAAATAGAATTTTTGGGTCTAAAATTGGTTGTACTAAAATATTCCCAAAATATCAAAACCCAAAAAAAAAATTTCAAAACTTCAAAAATTTATTTTTTCCAAAAAATTTCAAAAACCCTAAAATTAATTTTTTCCACAAAAAATTTCCAAACTTCCAAATTATCAAAACCCCAAAATTTCAAAACCCTCAAAATTATTTCTCTAAAAAAAAGTTTAAATAAAAAATTTATAACGAGTTTTTCGGTTTCTGATAATCTCGATATTAAAAAATATCGAATGTTAAATTATTTGCGCGTAATATCTTTCGTTATTTTTTTGTTCAAATATTTTTCATGAATTTATTAATCGATGTTTACAAATAGCTTTATTGGACATTGTGACCAACGGTATGAATGCATACATTCCAGTGTTTTATCGGACGCAGTTCATATAATTGTCATACCTGAAAATAGACACTATTACTTTTTACATAAATAATAAAGAGCGTTTATTCTTTACACTCTCTCTATCCCATATGACAGGCGTGTATTTTCGTCAATTATTGGAAGTATTGAAATGTACTATGTTGAATCCCTAACGGTCGAAAATTGTAAGGCGAAATTACAACCCCCCAGAATGAACTGTCATATTGAATGAAGGATGATTTAATCTCAGCCATTTTTACATGGAACATGAGCGATGTACACTCAATCACACACGCCACATTGGTGTTAACAATGTGTCTTTCACACCTTTGCTTTACCAAATGAATTATATTATTTCCCCGGTCACAGCTATATGGTATTCAGAAAACAAATCGATTTGAGCAGAAATAGTTGTTTAACGGGTTAGTATCAATTAAGGTTGATAAACTGTGTCATTCACACGATAATTAGTTAGCCAAAAACATGCATACATATTACGTCAGGTCGTGAGACACTCAATTATACAAATTGCTTTGATCACATTGTTATAACAACATTACGTAATAACCCCTTATCATTCCATTCACACTTACGACCATTTTTTGTATACCGAAAACTACAGGTAGCACCGATGATGTAACATTATATCACTGCTATTGTGCCAATGATAGGTTCAGACATGTTCCATGTTTAGAGAAATAGATAATCTGCAGGTGTTCACTTGACAACAGATTTTGTACACTCAATCACAGACCAACGTGATAATACCAGCCCACACCCAACCCCCAACATCCACCAAACACCTTCACATCACTTACCAAAACCAATGATGTTATAAGAACTGTAGGTTTTTTATAATATTATAGCTTGCAGTGTCATCCTGGTAATTCATTTACAACAGCCATAACAAATGTTTACTTATGATGTATATAAGAACTGTATAGCTACTAATAAATAGGACACAGTGAACACAAAAAAAAAATGGGTCCAATTAACCATAGCTCCATACCATTTGAACCTTGTTCTAGTATTTGCATCACCGGACCAACTGGTTCTGGTAAGACGAGATGGGTCTACAGATTCCTGCAAAATCTTAATGGAATGTATTCTAGAGATCCACCTAAGAAAATAATGTACTGTTACGGTATTTATCAAAATTTCTATGATGAAATTGAATCATCAATCGAAAATTTGGTCATGCATCAAGGATTACCTACCCAAACAGAAATCGAAGAATTTGCTGACGGCAAACATAATATGTTAATATTAGACGACTTGATGCATCGCATTATTGACCAAAAAGAGATTGAAACACTATTTACGCAGCAAACTCATCATCGCTGTCTTTCGGTGCTGTTTATTTCACAAAATTTATACGCACAAGGCAAGGCTGCTAGAACTATAGCCTTAAACACAGGATATCTAATTTTATTCAAAAATTTGAGGGATGGATCACAAATTTCCACATTGGGTAGACAATTGTATCCCGGTAAATCTAAAGTACTCATTGAGGCATACAAGGGTTGTATGAAGAAACCATTTGCGTATCTTATAATAGATATGTCCCCTCACACTGAGGATAAATACAGGCTACGAACAGACGTGTTTCCCAACCAAGACCCTATAATTTACGTACCTACTACGTAATAAGAAGGGGACAGTATCGGAGCTGAGTCGCGACGATAAAATGAGTCGACTATTACGTAATGAGTTGAATTTTGTCAGACTATTGACATCAACCCAATCAAGATCTCAACGAAACGCATTATTGACATCGATAACTAATAATCAGTTGAAAGTTCTGGTTGAAATTACGATCAATTTACTACATGATAGTTTAACAGTTACAGTTCAACAAAAAGCTAAATTACGGCGATATAAATCATTTTATATATTCTTGAGTGATAAATCTGTGAGTTTGTTGAGGAAAAGAAAAAGTGTGAATAATCACTCAACCGCCATTACTTTGATGTTGAACATCGTTGAACCTAAATTGAAACAGTTTTTGTGATGGAGTCTGTGAAGAAAACTGTTTTGATCCCGTATGAAAGATATATGAGGTACACTGAAAAAAGTGAACACAAAAAACTTTCATCGGAGTCTAACATTGAACACAGCGACATCTCGGCAAACAATAGTAGCCCTTCCGATGAAATGGATAAAGAAATGGACCCGATGAATAATCAGATTGTTAATACAGTTCAAACGACTGAACCTCAGGATGCAATCCAAAAATCAGAAGTTAACACATCGAAAAAGACACGTACCAAGCAAAGAAAAAAGAAAATAAGAGGGGTTAAGCGTGAAATATCTAGACCTCCTGGTATAATCGCAGGTAAGCTGACCAAGATAAAGAAGAAACGTTGGCTATCACTGTGAACAATATGGCCGATTGGAAAGATTATTTGAGTTCAATTTATTTTAATCCGGGTCACCCCGCATCGTACTCAGGAGCTACAAAGTTGTATCAGACTGTAAAATCTGAAAATAAGCACAACATTTCCAAGCGCGAGATTGTGACGTGGCTACAAAATCATGAAAGTTATTCCCTGACAAAAAGTGTTAGACGAAAATTCCCGAGGTCTCGTGTTATTGTAAACGCTTCTGACAGTCAATGGGATGGAGACCTCATGGATATGAATGATGTTTCCAAAGACAACGACAATTACACCTACGTGTTAGTAATGATTGACATTTTTTCTAGGAAGTTATGGTGTGAAGCTATAAAGAGGAAAACTGCAATTAATGCGATCAATGCTATGAAACATATATTTGAAGGTGGAAGAACCCCGCGCGTCCTCCGAACGGATCGCGGTTCGGAGTTCACAAACAAACGGGTCAAAAGTTACCTAAAGGGTCTTCATATATCTCAAATTTTTACTCAAAACGAAATGAAAGCCAATTATTCGGAACGGGTCATAAAAACTATAAAGCAGAAGATTTCGCGTTATATGATAAAGCATAATAATGCTAGATATATCGACATTCTACAAGATATTGTGAAAAGTTATAACCATACAATACATCGTTCGTTAGGCACCACCCCCTGACTCCATAACTGTTGAGAATGAAGATGAGTCTCGTCTCGATCAGTGGTTAATAAGACAGAAGGGAGGTGTTAAAAGTAAATTGAAGAAAAAGTTCAAATACAATGTAAATGATATCGTTAGAATATCACACACCAAAGCAGTTTTTGACCGAGAATATTCTCAGAAATGGACTGGAGAGTTGTTCAAAGTGACTAAGAGGTTTTACAGGCAGAACATACCCTTGTATACATTGACAGATTTCTTGGATGAAAACATTGAGGGTGCTTTCTACGAGTCAGAACTTCAAGGGGTGCGCGTTGATGACGAAACAGTTTACAGAATAGATAAAATTGTCAAAAAGAGGAAACGAAAGGGTCAAACTGAAGTCCTGGTGCACTGGCATTCATGGCCTGACAAATTTAATTCATGGATTTTAGAGTCTGATGTCGACAGATATCAAAATTAATAAGAGCAAGCTATCCGAGGGGTGGGGAAACCATTACAATCATGAATAATAGAACAGATACCTTGACGAATATGTTTCAAACAGAACGCGGTCGTCTACATATGAATCTCCTTAAATGGATAGGAATTACGATTATGGTAATAACTCTGTCACTACCGGTTATAATAGTTCCAAAGAAGATACCGCGTCAGACGGGGGACTATGAATTACGGCATACGAACGAGTCACGCCCCTCTGATTACGAACAACACCCCTGTGGGTTCGTGAAAAAGTGGACAATACGATCAAACATTACTGTTACATTATGTAATAATCAAGGGCGCATTTATACACGCATTAGGCGAGTTGTGAATAACACTCCCGCGATTATAAGTATTCCGTATAACCAGTGGTCTGCCTTCAAGTATATATTCAGTGATGTTGATAAAACTATAAGAGAAGAGATGAACATTGATTCTCATTTGAAACAAAATAGAAACTAGTCATATGGATAATTATTATCTGTACCTGACTAGCGACGATTCCATAGATAAATATCCAGATAATCGTCCTCTCGACTTCACAATAGAGTTACCTGGTGTATTAATATTGGAAGGGGCGTGGTTATGTTGTTTGAAAGACATAAACATAACTGACCATATAGACACGGATTTATTATATATTTGTTCGGACATATGTGGAGAATCAATAGCCTGCGACACATCATACCCCATCCTCCGGGTTATAAAGAGAGACACACGTGATACGGGTCATTGGCGGAGTTTTGAGGACTCATTCTACATAAACGTAAGACAGGATAAACTTCAGCGTCTCAGGATTTTTATAAGAGGCGATAAACTTTCTAAAATAAATGCAGAAAAAAGAGTGACCTGTACACTACATCTGAAGAAGAAACATGTCGATCACGTATATTCCAGCCGATATTGAAATGTGGCGAAAACATTTCAGGAACATGATTAATGGGAAGTTAACGCCAGATAATGAGGGTCGCTACTTTATTGACAAAACTCAAAATAGCGATAGTGAAGAAGAAGAAGACGTTCTAAAACCACATATTAACGTAGTGACACCCATAGCGCAAGCTATTGAAATGGCCAAAGCAGAAGTTGCAGAAAATAAGTTGACACAAGCAAGTAAGACGTCAAAAAAAAACAATAAGAGGGTGTTACCTAACGATTTGGCTCATAACCCTAAGAAAGTGAAAACCAGCACCTGGTGGGATAAACCATGAATGAATACAGAGAGTACCATACCTCTAAATTGGCATTATTTGAATCGCCCCCGGTTGACAGCGGAATACAAGCGACAGAATGGATAAACTACAGACCCGTGAATCAGCTGACAGACACTGCAGCTTTAGAGTTCAATATTCCCGCCATGGCCACAACCTACATGGACCTCAAACGGACATTGCTACTTCTCAAACTCAAAATAACCAAGCAAGATGGTTCGGCTCTAACCGTTAATGACGATGTGGGTCTAATAAATGCACCCCTACATTCAATATTTTCGCAGGTCGATTTGAATATACAGCAAGTTCCCGTGAGTCAAGTCGGTCCGAATTATCCATACAAAGCATATTTCGATGTACTCTTAGAAACTGAACGTAAGGAACAGCTACATGGACAAGCGTTCGAAAAGGACACGGCAGGTGGTATGGACCTGGCAGATTCGAAAAGCGGGAACTCTGGCCTGTATTACAGGTCCAAAACAACCCGTACTAGTCAAATAATGGATATTATGGGATCAATTCAGCTTGACTTCTTCCAACAGGACAAATTACTACTAAATGGTCTCCCGCTCACGTTAAAATTCTGGCAGACGAGAGATGTTTTTAGACTGATGTATGCGGGAACCACTGAGACATACAAGTTGAAAATACAGGAAGCTAATTTGAGACTAGCCACTGTGAAAGTTAACCCCGGTGTATTACTCAGTCATACTGAGTCACTCAAGAAAAATAACGCGTGTTATCCTTTTTCAAAATCTATCATAAAGACGTATACAGTGTCAAAAGGTGCATTCAGTTTGGGAGAAGATAATCTATTTCAAGGAAACGTACCCAGTAGCTGTATTATTGGCTTAGTATCATCAAAGGCTGAAAGCGGTTCACGCGATAAGAACCCGTTCAACTTTGCGACTTTTGGATGCAACTTCGTCGGATTTTACGTCAACGGGCAGTCTATGCCCGCCCAAGCACTCCAACCGAACTTTACCAGTAAGGAATATGTAGAAGCTTACAATACGATAATAAAAGATGCGAAACGAAAAGCCGTTCATATTACTTATGAGGATTATGCGAAAGGTTATTGCATATATCGGATAAACCCGCAAGGAATTAATCACGACAGGGTCATACCACACAAAGGTCACACACGCCTCGAAATTAAATTCTCATCGGCTTTGAAAGACAATTGTACTGTAATCGTATACGCAAAATTTCCTGCCGTTCTCAAAGTTGACGAGAGTCGTAAAGTTTGCATTGAATAATGAATACACGCGGACTCATGAGGGCGATAAATAGTTTCACAAACCATAATGAGATAGATGTTTGTCCCATAGACAAATTACCTCTTTATATCCAATATCCCCGGATGTATATAGTTAACACAGACGAGAGTAGCCAACCTGGACGCCACTGGATATTGATGACATTCCAGGAACATAACGTATCAGAGTTCTTCGACCCTATGGGATTAAAACCCGAGTGTTACAACGGACGATTTAAACACGTGTTGTTATTGAATGGACCTCGTTACGAGTGCAATGCTTACAGATTACAGGGTTCTAATATATGTGGTCCCTATTGCATATACTTTGCATTCTATAAACTGTGCGGATACAGTCTAGAAAATATAATGAGACGTTTCAGTGCCAATAATTATATGTATAATGATTTAATTATTAAGGATTTTATGTTGAAATATATTCTGTAAACGCTCTTCATTAGCGACAACGAGAGAAACACTCTTTAAATTATATTATGTATATAAATAAAATATTGTAAATACAATCATTTATCGTTCTTATATTATCATATGTATGACTGGGAAAATATATATATATATATATATATATATATATATATATATATATATATATGACTGGGTTGAGAGGGTGGGGGTGGGGGGTCTGTGGAGAGAGTCCGGTGAGGTGGTATTAGGTCTGTTGTCAAAACAAACAAAAAAATCTATTGTTTTTGTTTGTTTCGCCAAAAGCCTAAAAAAACAAAGGTATGTGAGCCATCCCCCCCCCCCCCCCGAATGAAAAAAATAGATAATCGATACATATATATATTTATTCTGAAAGTAATTCAAGTTCACATATGGTAGGATATACAATATTTAACATCTGCTTTTCACTTTTAATGCCCGTAATCACAATTTTTCCATTATGAAAGCATGTAAAATGTATTTTCTCACGTCTGAACATTGCCGCAGGGAACAGCTCTAATTCGTAAGAACATTCCATAAGTTTCACTAAAATGTTTAAGTCAAGTTTTCCATTTAACTGACAAAATGCAGACATTGTCAAAATTTTTATGGAATTTAATCTCACTCGCCAACCACATTTTTGAATATGTCGAGCGTACCGACGCAATCGAACTCGTGTCTGTTTGACACTATCAGAAAGCCCGTTAACAACGATTTTACCCGTGTTAAACACGAGGCAACATCCACCGAATTTAGAATGTTTCCATACAACTCCGCTAAACTTTTTGGAATTGTATTCAATGTTCGAACAGCCGAGTGTCAAATCCCTTAGATTAATAGAACAGTTCAAATCTGCAGAACATACGACATTAGTTATTCGTAGCATCATAGGCGTAATGTTTAGATCAATGTCTGCATCCGGTTAATCAAACACGTTCTATCGCCGTTGGGGCAGCATTCCATACATCTTAAAGATCCTTCCTGGTTTTGGTGATCGTCGGTCAAATAGCACTGCACAGTCTGATCAATTTCAGGAATGTTAGCACACAGGACGAATATAGCTCCAACTAGTTCTTCAAATTGGTCGAATGTCAGAGATATTCCGTATTTGGTTGCACACAAATCATCTGAATGTTCAGGCAGCCAATACCTGCGAATGTCAACACGCGGGATGCCGCTCTTTATCGTAATGAAGAAATTCCCTCCGATATGACGTCTCATGAATACATCGTCTTCACCGGTACGATAACTGACCACTTCTTGATGTATATCTGCTAAGTAAGATTTCAACTCTTTGAATCTCCTTAGATTTAATGTTATTCCAGATTTTGTCGGAAATTTATGGCCCGCAGAACTTTCACCGCACTCTCGTATGTGTATATACAGATTTCCCTGGAATCGGCCGTCAAATAGGAAAATGTCATTTCCTAACGGGGCCAAGCATTGTGGATGGAACGCCCTCTCGTTGGTTTCAGTCCGTTGGTTTCCTTCAACATCGGGTTGATCAGTCATTGTTTTTTTTATTTTGAACCTGGAAAATAAGAAAACAAAACATTACTTATCAGTTACACACCGAGAATACAAAAGTCCGAAAGGAGTCCGCTCATGCGTTTGATGGATGTTGGGTGTGGGGGGAGGCCCGCCCGCCCCGCCCGCCCGCCCTGGGGAGGGGAGCCCCGCCCCCGCCCTGTCGCCCCTGGGGGGAGGGGGAGGCCCGCCCCCGCCCTGTCGCCCCTGGGGGGGAGGGGGAGGCCCGCCCCGCCCGCATACTCAATAAGAATAAGAAAATTGAGTCATTCAGTCAGTTCATTATGGAGAGAATACTACCCGCAGAAATACTGGAGAAAATATACAATCAGCTAATTGAAATGTCAACTATAAATCCAGAAATAAAAAAACAACTACTACACAATTGGTTTATAAGAGAAATTAAAATAATACTGAAGAATATAGATGAAGGATATTTTCCTGTACAACGATTGAAATCTTTGATTGAGAGGTCTGAATTTGAAACTGATTTCTTACAAGATATATTGAATCAAATGTATTCAAATCGCTGGGTATTTAGAGGCGTTCCTAAAAACAAAATACATGACATTCGTGAACTTATTGGAGATAACTTTGTGAGATTTGCAGAATACCGAGACTGGGTTTTCAATCAGAGAAGTTTTGAAGAAGTGACAATAATTCATGGATATATCATTCTCCGTGAACCGGGTACACTGTTCACGATTGAACAAATACTTAACAGCGGCGTGATTTTGGATTACATTTCTACAAGTAAATCGAAATATATTTCAGAATTAGAGAATGAATTAATCTGGTCATTCGGAATAATCTGGAATTATGGTGACTCTTCGTTGAGAAAATAAAAAAAAAAATAGTTGTTTTTGGTTTAAGTATAAACCAAAAATGAGATTGTACTGGAGGTAAAAAATGTAATGATAGAAATCATAATTCATAACTAACCTGTATAGAATATTTCACACGCACAGTATAGGACTACCGAATTTGTAATTGTGAATTGGATCGGGTAGCATTTTATAGATCGAAAAAATGGACACCTTGGATAAATTGACCAATGACGGCCATACGTTTATAGTAATACGTGTTCATACACGCTCGATGTTATCTAACATCGAACGTGTTTGAACGAGTCTTAGTATAATCCGATAACTACCATCGATCGAATATTTACACTCTCATTACAACCTTGATCAAATATAGACGATTAAATTATATATATATTACGTACCTCGTTCAATATCCATATGGCAGTGTATCCATGTTATCCAATCGTCTGCGTTTGGTATAAACAACTCGGTACTGTTTGTCCTCAGATCTGTTATATATCTTTCTTTTTCCTTTCGATCTGCATATTTTCCTTGGATTGGTTGTGGTGATGGGCACTGTGCTTCCAGATTCTAACAGCTCTTTAATCGTCTGGAAATTGATGAACTGTGAATTTTCAAAGTTCAAAGAGAACCCCCGAACTTTACACGTCTCTTTAGCTTTATTTGTTCGATAAGCGTAATTCTTGGGGCCTCCAGAAACAAATTCTTCGATGTATTCGTCCGGATCTAGCTCGCTGGTGAGTTGGCCCAAATAGTCGCCCAGTGGGGGATTAATTTGATCCTCAGTGCTGCTAAATACACAACTATCCGTGTCGTAATATAATACTCTTCTGTCCAAGGAATGAATAACTTCATATAGCATTAATCGAGCGTGACACGTCGTGAATGTGGCCAAATATATGTTATTCGCTGCTCCACAAGGCACACAGTCTTTTCGATAGGTCCACTCCATTTGAAGCATGTCATCAGTTATGACATGAAAATTTTCCATTTGTTTCATTGGATTTGAAATCAGCTGGAATAGATTGTCTTGTTCCGATTCATGGAAATACTCGGTCTGCTTGAAATTCTGGTTTTGGCCTAACTTCCCCCAAAATGAGTTGAGCATGAGCTTGCTGATTTGCCTCAGTCCTGGATTCTTTTCGATGCTTTCTCTGTCCAGTAATATACCTTCGTTGTCTTTATACGATGTGATGTATTTATCCATGTCTTCGTTAGATTTTATCCAATCCGGAGGACCGCTAGCCTGCTGCTTGAACTTTAGGAATGTGTTTATATATTCCGTGAATAATCCATTTTGTTGGCTATAGTCTGACGTTTCGGTCCAATGATATATTTCATATATTTTGAGAATCTTGTATCCCACTTTGACAGCTGTCTCCAGTTCAGGAATACACCAAACGCCGGTAATGGCTCTCTGTTGGCACGTACACGTGCAAGGTCGTTGATTTTCATTATCAGCACAAGTCCTGCACAGTGGAAACTTCAGTTTACCTTCGGATCGATACGGTAATACGGGGTGATAGAGTCCATTAGGTGGTAAAATCTTGACTTGCGCTATTCCGAAGTAATCCTTAAGCTCGGTAATGTCATCGCCCAAAATGATTTTAGGGTGTCCAATCGGATAGCGAGAGTATTTGAGCACACTTGGATACAGCGACGTGAAATCAAAATAGTGTATTTTCTCACCAGCGGCAGCTTTGTAGTGTAATTTAGTTGCATTCGTTCTGCCGCCGAAGAAACTGTCTCTAGGCTCTAGCCGCTCAACAATGTCTAAACTAGCGATGAAGTCACGAAGCTCCGGATTAGTCTTTCGAGCAGCGACGAACTCGTGTTCCCAAATGCACACATATTTCATGCCTCGACTTTCTATAAACTTCTTCTTTTTCTGTGTGAGTCCGTATAATTCATTAGGTGTCTGGTTGGTTATCGGATTCTTGACTATGTCTCTATCGTGACTCAGACAAAGTTCACATCCATGGAATTGACAGCCGTGAAATTCGAATGCCGTGTTTAATTCTTCGCAATAGCCATCCAATCTGTATTTTGCATCATCGAGTTTCTTTTCACGGCCGTTCAATGCGTGAGTTATGTGAACTTTGTCTTTGAACATCATCCATTCCAGCCATTGAATAGAACTTTTGCTGTATTGATCTTTATACGATGTCTTGGGGATTCGAGCTATCTGGGATTTGAGAAATTCTTTCTCACGAATTTGGACGCCGCGTTCATCTTGAAGTTTTGTGTCTTGAACCCATTCACCTTTGTATAAAATAGACAAGGTTCCATCTTTACATTTAGCAGGAAGCCACGTTTTCCCTTCAGTACTTAGACGCACTCTCCATTCCTCGTCGACGAATTTCGTTCTGAATATACCCATACATACCGATGCGATTGTAACGTATTGGAATGGATCAACCGCACCGACCAGTTTGAACTTCATATCGCCAGAAAACTCGTCAATTACGGGTTGTATATTTCCAGTCGCATTCATGATGTGGGTTCTGAATTTTATGCAAGCTTGTCTCAAAATATTGACATCACTACGACAATAATCCGATAATTCTTTCTTGAAGATGAAAACTGCATTTGTTTGAGCAGCGTGCCATTTCGTGAAGTCTTTTCGTTCAGCCACACTCATATAATCAGCGCCGTAATATTTGGCATCCGGATAGGGTCCTTCATAATTCTGGTTGGCTGATTTATTGAAAAAGTGCGGGAACCATCCTTTTTTCTCGCCATCAAGACCGAAAGTTTTCGGTAACAGTGCCAGCTTCATTGGTAGAAAGCTGAGACTGTCCAGTACTTTTATATGAAGATCTTTTTCCACGTATAGGTACATCAATTTGGATCCATTATATATAACTTTGGGTCTCAAGGATTGATCAATGAGATATTCCATGAGAAAATATCCATCGTAACCCTTGAAGTTGTGAGCCAGTGCTATGAACCCTTTGTGTTGTTCCGAGAATAACCATTTTCCAAACTTTTCACCGGTATCAGGACCGCTAAATATAACCTCTCGGAGTCCGCATGTATCCGAACATAAATTTCGGTCACTCTTCTTTTTCTTCTTCTTGTCATCACTGTCGATACACGCATCACATAGAGGTCCGCAATTTTTACAGTTCGGTTTCACTTCCAACGATTCATGCATGCATTCGTAGCAAGCTGTTTGGGCGACGAGGAAGTTCGGTGTATGCTGGACTTTTCCGCACCATGTTTTTAAACAGTTCTGAAAAGTAATAATTGAACGTTTTAACCTCTAGCTTTATCGATAATAAAAAAACAAAATAAAACGTCTACACTTTGTTTAAATAATTATTTAAAAAAAAAATTAAAAAATTAAAAAAAAAGGTTTTGGTATAGGTTCAACGTTAATAAAGAGCGTTGACGTATTACTATTGTTCGTTGGTTGATCCTAAAAAATTACTCGTTCCAATCTACGTGTCAATATTAAAAATGTATATCATGATCCGACATATAGCCTGTATAATTATCGATTCAATCACGCAGATATTAAGTTCAATAAAGTTAAAACAATTATATATTACGTTAGTTCACTATATAACAATTAAAAATGTCTTTTCACAAAAAAAATATGCTACACATTTTGAATGTGTCAAGAATTAAAAAAGTTAATTACTCGATTTAACATCTGTGACTCAGTTGAATTTTAATATTGAGACCCTTAACTTTGGTCGAATTCAAGTATGTAATTGTTATATGGTAATATAACACGCGAGGTAACAGCTAAAAGAGCGTTCAGCGATAATCTAATTTAAAAAAAATGAAAGAGCGTCTCTACTTATGCGCGCCTTTAATAAAGAGCGTTACGTTATCGTGATTTCGACTGTAATGTGTTACATATATATATATATTACAATTAGGTTAAGACTCACCTGACACTTAGCACATTTCTTGCATATATGATCCTCTTTACAGTCCTGGCAATCCTTTGTATGTAAAGGTGCATATCCTTCAGAACATTCCAATATATCATGTTGAATGGTTTCGAAGTCGAAGAAACAGAATTTAGCTCTTTCATCATCAGTAACGGAAGGTATGGCCCTCACATAGCATTCGTGTGGTCCCATTGTGTATTTGTCACACGATCTACAAAATGTTTCTCCGCACACGTGTTGATTCGGACGTCTTTTCCCTCTCTCCATGACTTTTGTACAGTCCAAGCATTTCCACCATTTTTGACAAGGCGCTGTAGTTTCTCCCGAAGCTTGATTAATAGGTTTTGCTTTATGACGCACGAAACATTGATGAGACATACACGTCATATTACAATCTGAACAATGTTCTTTGTTTTCACTTTGTCCACATTTATCGCTTTTGCACACGAAACAGGTGTGTTCACAATAATGCTTTCCTTTGTTTGAATAATGTTTTAAACAATGCACACAGAAATATGCATCGCTAAAGAATCCCGTTATGGATTGTATAGCGTGGAAATGTTCATTAGCAGTGAGATATAAATATATCACGGGTCTTTCTATACCGTCTGTAGGCGCGCTGGTAATGAATTTATTACCCAGTCTAGCACTGATGACTAGTATTGTCAAATTCAGAGTTTCCTCGAATGCTTTTAGATCTGCTAAACTGGCCGGTCTGTCTGTTGATACACCTGCGATGACACTAATTGCTTTGGCTAATTTTCCTTGCTCCGTACGTTTTTTGACCGTCACATTTTTGTAATAACTGCTCGGTACTTTTCTGTATTCCATGATGGGTTGTAAATTATTTCTGGTTCCTCTATTCTGTGTTATTTCCAGCCATTCATCAGGACTGCAAATATTTAATTTACACCAACATGTGGCGATAGCCCGTGCCATACACATATTGTCGGTGTTTTCAATGGTAACGATCGATGTTTTATTTCTTAGATTGTTACTTTCATTATGTAAAGCCGTTATCCTCCTCCGTGCTCCGCCTTTAGGTAACTCGATGGTGCCTATATCTATGTGGAAACTTTGATTGACAGTCAGTGTTTGATTACTGTTCAAAACGAGTTCGATTCTGTCAATCACAGTGTTAGCATTTAACGTTTGCAACGTTTGTAACGGAACTACTATAGGGTTGTCCAAACTTTCATGGTGAATGATAACTCTGCCAAGATCATTGTCAGCCAAATTTCCACGAGCTCTTTGAATAGTGTCCTCGAACATTGAATGCAGATTCCTGTATATGTCGATTAACTTTTTCTCTTTGTAAATTTCATCTAATTTGATCTCATATGTTCTCTGTGTTGCCAAATTGTTTCCGAAGATTCGTTCACTCCTTTTGCGAATGCTATATCCAGTTATTTGAATATCAGAACTGTCGGCTGTTTGATTGTCTGATTTTACGGCTTCATCTTGATGATGTGTCTGTTCGTCTTCTCGGTTTTGTAATCCTGATGGTCCAGCTGTACCGGGTTGTGAGTTGTTAACATCATTTTTAGGCGCATCATCTTCTCCGTATCCGATTTGGTTCGGCCATGGATCATCTCCTGAACAAAGCGTAGATGCTTCAATTATATCTTCATCCAGTTGATAAGCTACGATAGCCTTGTCGTATTCTTCGATGTCTTGCAGAATACATTCTATTTCATAAATTTCATCCACTGTCAGAGGTGTCATTATTTCTTCAGCCATTTTTCGAGAAGTCCTGAGTAGTGATTACAGCGGCGTATATTCACTATATGGAATACAGCTTAGTAAGCTATATTTTTATACCATAAAATGCCGAACATATGCAAGCACGGATTACGTAACATTATATAAGATTATATATATATGAACGTAATGTATGAATAGGCCGATAATTGGTTTTGTACGGACGAGGCAACATTAGTTGTTTAACTGGTTATTATTACGTAACCCTGTGTTCCCCCCCGCTGAGAACACCTGCAGATTATCTATTTTTCTAAACATGGAACATGTCTGAACCTATAATTGGTACAATAGCAGTGATATAATGTTACATCATCGGTGCTACCTGTAGTTTTCGGCATACAAAATGATCGTAAGTGTGACTGGAGTGATAAGGGGTTATTACGTAATGTTGTTATAACAATGTCATCAAAGCAATTTGCATAATTGAGTGTCTCACGACCTGACGTAATATGTATGCATGTTTTATGGATAACTAATTATCGCGTGAATGACACAGTTTATCAACCTTAATTGATACTAACTCGTTTTGTTCAGACATTAAATCGATTTGTTTTCTGAATACCATATAGCTGTGACCGGGGAAATAATATAATTCATTTGGTAAAGCAAAGGTGTGAAAGACACATTGTTAACACCAATGTGGCGTGTGTGATTGAGTGTACATCGCTCATGTTCCATGTAAAAATGGCTGAGATTAAATCATCCTTCATTCAATATGACAGTTCATTCTGGGGGGTTGTAATTTCGCCTTACAATTTTCGACCGTTAGGGATTCAACATAGTACATTTCAATACTTCCAATAATTGACGAAAATACACGCCTGTCATATGGGATAGAGAGAGTGTAAAGAATAAACGCTCTTTATTATTTATGTAAAAAGTAATAGTGTCTATTTTCAGGTATGACAATTATATGAACTGCGTCCGATAAAACACTGGAATGTATGCATTCATACCGTTGGTCACAATGTCCAATAAAGCTATTTCTAAACATCGATTAATAAATTCATGAAAAATATTTGAACAAAAAAATAACGAAAGATATTACGCGCAAATAATTTAACATTCGATATTTTTTAATATCGAGATTATCAGAAACCGAAAAACTCGTTATAAATTTTTTATTTAAACTTTTTTTTAGAGAAATAATTTTGAGGGTTTTGAAATTTTGGGGTTTTGATAATTTGGAAGTTTGGAAATTTTTTGTGGAAAAAATTAATTTTAGGGTTTTTGAAATTTTTTGGAAAAAATAAATTTTTGAAGTTTTGAAATTTTTTTTTTGGGTTTTGATATTTTGGGAATATTTTAGTACAACCAATTTTAGACCCAAAAATTCTATTTTTAGATGTGACTCTAACGAGCCAGCTATTCTTCTTGGGTGGGTCCCAACAAGGGTCGAAAGTCAAGAATCAGCATACGTGCCTGCAAATTTTTTCCGACTCCCCCCTGATCAGATGAGAAATATTTCAGTTCTTGAATCGGATACCACACACGTGTCTATGTGATGAATGGCGTTAACATGTTCTGTCCAGTTGAAACAATAAAGTCCTATTTGAGACATGTAAATAATTCACACTGGCTAGCAAGCAATGTGTTTAGTTATTGGTGGTACCATGTGCTCTATGTCATGGGTAGAAAGAGTTAATGTTTTCAAAACCAATCAATTAATCAATACCAAAATTCATACAGGTGAATAGTGGCCTTGGTAAATCTAGAGGTGAGCTATGAAACTAATCAGATTGAAAATATTTTAGTTATTGCATCATATAGCAATGTATGGGAAGGGTTAATTCTTCAACCAATCGATATCAGAGGTTGTGATGAGGGTGTGTCATCAAAAACCTGCACATAAAATATGAACACGATCGGACAAAAATACTTGAGTTATCGCATTGGATAGAACATGTCTACCGGTGGATGGCAAGTGTTAATAATCTCTGCACCGATCAATACAAAACAACGGATGTGCATAGATGGCTCTGGTCGAGTGTTTTTGCCCATAAGAGTGAATCTGTCCGACCGAGAATCATTAAAGGCCCACTTAATTTTCGAACCGCCAGATCACATAAATAAAATATATGCCATGTTATAAACCATTTGAAAGAGGAAGCTCCAAGACATTGTATTATCAACTTATCCGGTGTAATAAACTGTGAACATGTTGTTTTTATTGAGTAACCGATGTGTTTTTGGGCTATGATTCATCTAGATTTTAGTAAAAGATGTATTATTGCCATTAAATATATATCTTTAGTTTTAATTCTGTTGCATTCTGAGAGCCAAAACGGGGGGAATCTTTCTATGATTTCAGCTGTTTTCTATTTCTCTATGAACATCTTCTGAGACACAGACGTTTCAAATGGTGATGAATTATAGTATTTTAATCATATTTTATGGCATAGATTGTTTTGGCTAAAATTCTTATGGAAAACATTGTTCCATACATATATAGGGAGCCTGGAATAAATAATAATATGCACTGGCCTACAAGGTCGAGGTAGATATTGTTAAGTCAATGTATTCAGTCTATGCGAGGAGAAAGGAGGGGATTTAGTTGGAAATTATATAAGGCTCATATGAATTCTCATGGCTATACGTCATTGGAATTACATTCACTCCCGCTATACTTACGAGCTCGAAAAATTGCTTAATCTGCTCCTTCGACAGTTGACCTGGTTTTTGGACACCTATTTCCGGCGGAATTGTCGTGTAAACTTCCGGAAAACATTCTCCAGTGAACCCGTATCTCACATCTATGTCGCCCATGTTAGCTAACGAAGTTAGAGTCAGGTCGCATGCGTTCTTTTGGGGAAGAGTATAACAACTCGATGGCAGAGAAATAAGGTTATGATCCCGATCATGTATGTGGGAAAGTTTAGTTGGGAAGAAATACGACATGTATATTTAGTTTTGTTATCGAAGGTTATAAAAAATATTTCGCTTATAAGAGGTACATGTTATTATGTGGACGTGATAAGGGGCAATACATGCCTTTGTGACGTGGGTTCAAGTGTATAATTCGTGTTGCACATGCTGCCATCGTAGACATTTTGAAGTTGTGAGTCACTTAATCCTGCTTTAAATAATATGCTATGATGGTGTGTCCTTTTGGATTTGCTATGATGTTGCATGGTGGGGTGAAATGATGTTATTAATAAAAATGACCGTTATTTTCCTAACATTTAGAGATATTTGGCTAATCGGAACGATTCACAGAAAGCCGACCATATGTATGAGGCAGTATATATAGGCCAACACACAAAATATAATATTTAAAATTATTTTTATACATGTACTACAAATTGAAGGCACAGGGGATCGGGTGCACAAGTTACTCAACGCTGCTGTCAAATTAGCTATGAACGTACACAAAAACGCCGAATATAACACCCGCCGATCGCACACCCCCTCCCAACGGGTGTAATTTTCGGCGTGTTTGCGTAAATTCATAGCGAATTCGACAACAGCGTGTGGGTTGATTTATTCATTTCCGCTACATCTAGCGACTTGCCCTGGGTTAATAATGCCATTTCCCCTCAAGATATCGACTTGGGGATTGGAACTTTGGTACATACAGGTCTATTATGCACGATAGTGTATGCCCCATCTCGCTCGGACCCCTGGGGAAGGTGCGATCGGGTGCAGTCGGTTTTTAGTAGGACCCGTTCTGACACCGGATGATATTTCGATTGTGTCCTATACGGATGGAGGAAGCATTACAGTATATACACAAAAGCGATTTTCATTGACTCGGGGGGAGAAGCTGCATGCCATTTTAACGAACAAATCAAACGTTATAGAAGAGGGATAACACTATTGTATACCATCTAAATTGTTCTTTTCCAGACGCAACGTGCCAATTTTAGGGGTCTTCTCCGGGTACGTGGAACTGATAAATTAGTACACAGGCGCTATGCCAACTGGGGGAATGTAGCATTCTACTAACATCGCCCAAAATATCAAAGAAATCGGCCATACAACTCCATAGAAAACACCGTCTGAACTACGCTCTATTGTAAATATTTACATCTCGATTCGGGACCCAACAATCGGCGATAAAATGATTTCGCCGTCGACACTCATTGCATTTAATCAATATATAAGACTGTTGTAAATTCCGATTAATATTCATAAAAATAACTACTTTGAGCACGATTATTGTCCATTTCTATTTGATCACCCAACCGGAGTGTTTCATATAACTTTAAAATACCCTGTTAAAGTTGTTTTTCTCAACGGATTGTGTTCTGGATGGCATGTGCTTCAATTTCAACGTGTGTGTGGAGTTCACACCCTTGATAATTTCCTAGTATCCAAGATGGCCGACATGTTACAACATATGAACTAAGTCAGTTTAATTCGTTTTGTTGGAGAAAATATCTTATATAATGTATACAAATGTATATATTATTGGGATGCTATTACATTGTACTACACTTTACAGGAAAACTGGTACTCCAATAACAAGATGGCTGCCAAAATGGTGACCTGAATTTGAAAATAGATATATACTTTTTGGAACTGATGGTAAATTGTGGTTTGTTTTCCTATAATTCATGACCTATGATTATTTGGGCAGTGAAATTTGTTGATCATTTGTTCTCATCTACTTCCAATCCCTGAAAAAAAACTATTTAAAAAAAACGTAGTATCATATTTCATCGAAAACCCACTTTCGGTTTCTATAGTCATATTTTAATCACCCCCCCCCCCCGTGTACGTGGTATCGCCAAACCCGAAGGTATCACCAAACCAGACTGAATGGGAAAGTCATTCACGTATTATGATATGGGAATATGTTTGTTTTTCATCGTAAAATAGACAACGAACTACATATGTGTACGTCCACACGAAGCTGGAGTATTTACCCACCCGCTGTCAGTCAGTTCTCCCAGATCAGATCAAACCATTTAATATTTTTTTGCGATTTTTTTCAATAGTGTTTTTGCTTTTTCTCACTCAAATTTTCGAGAGCATCCATCCATTAGTATAGTTCCTGGCCTTCCACGCTGCCAAAACAAATGCCGGTCTATAGCTGGACATGTCAATGAAGCATAGGATTGAACAGAATTTTTAAAATCAGTGTCATTCTCAATATGCGCGCGATATGGAGGGACCAGTGTCGGTCCAGATAGATGTCAAAGTCGCTGACATCTCACTGCAGGTAACATGTCACTAAACGCTGATCTTCTAAATATGCCTAACACTTAAAGGGGTACTGTACACAGAGATAGGCAATTTTTTTTACTCCCATTGAAATAGCTTTCAAGTTAGATTGTGGTCGTGTTATATGAGTTTCGTATAAACCTAATTTAGCGAAGAAAATATTGATCTTGGAAAGAAAAATATTACGATTTCAAACTACGCGCCATGTTTTTGACCTTCACAGGAGAAGACGCAGGTCTCAGGAAGAACCGGAAGTTCATTGCTCACAGCTTCGATTGATGCATTCAATCTCTTCCATCGAACAATCTCACTCCCTATAAAAGTACTTGACGCTTTATGACTCTTGTTTCTTTCTCCTTTTTTCCCGAATCGGTTATAACGGGCCTTCCTTTTGCAGGTAACATGTTTTGTTTGCAACTCAATAATGTTCGCGAACGGTCGTCAATAAAAGACACGCAGCAGATGCGATTTCAAGAACGGTAACTCGTAATGGCATAATTTGCCATTTTATGACTCCAGCCATAAATGAATTTATATTAAATAATTCAATTTTACTTTTACGATAGCCTGATAACCGGAACGTTTTGAGTAGACATCGTCGACTCAAATTAGTTATTTTATAATATAATATTCATATTAGATCGCTATTGTCACCGGGAATTTATTGAAATTGGTGTACAGTACCCCGTTAATGACTAGACTGATCAATTGAACTGCGAATGTCATCTGAAATATGAATCCCTTGACTCTATATATGGTCATGGGTATGGCGAATAGTAGTGGATGTATGGTCCATGGTGAGGTGAATAGGTATACAATGAGTGACTGTATGATAGTGAATGTGGTGAATATGTATACATATAGTGAATATATGGTCACGTGTCAGGTGTAGGAGTATACATGGTGTTCATGCATTGCGACTCGTGGCTGTATCGTCATTTGTGGTATGTACGGGTATAACCAAGTATGGCTGTATGGTCAGGTGTATATGTATAAAGTGGGTGACTATATTGTATTTTGTGTGGTGTTTATGTACATATGGAGTGACTGAGGTAATGGGTGAGTTGTACATGTGTACCTTGGGTGGCTATCGCTTTCCACAATAACTCAATAGAGAGGTCATGTCAAGAGAGTTCTCCATCTTTATGGTGTTTATGTACAATGGAGGAAACGTTAAACGTGGAAAGCGATAGCCACCCATTATCACAGTCATTTCATATATACATAAACACAACAGCCATAACAATATAGTCACCACTGTATACACGTACACCTGACCCATGACCATACGGCCATACTTGGTTATACCCGCACATACCACGGATGACCATACAGCCATGAGTCACAATGCAGGCACACCGGGTATACTACTAAACATGGCCCATAAGCATATAGTCACTCCTTGTATACACATTCACCTCACCATTGGCCATACGGTTATTCCCTGTATACCTATTCTCCAAACACATGGTCAAAAAGACATTCAATATATACATCAACACCACAACAATGACCATAGAGTCACTCCAGGTATACATATGCACCCCATCAATTGCCATATAGCCACTCGCTTCATTCACATACCCTCACCCATGGCACCTGGTATACTCCTTCACCTGACCTATGGCCATATAATCACCTCGTGTGTACCTATTCAAAACATTCATACATGATCATGGTCAATCCTTGTATACATATTCACCTCACCGTTGGCCATGTCACTCCCTGTATCCCAATTTGTCACACCATAGCCGAATAGCCACTCAAGATATACTAATCCACCACAGCCACCATGTCAGTATAGTCACTCCATGTATGTATATGCACCTCATCCATGGCCATATAGCCACTCGCTATATACACATACCCCTCGCCCATGACCATACAGCCACACGTGTGTATACCAGTATAACCTACACATGACAATACCGCCACAAGTCACCAAGCAGGAACACCAGGTATACTCATGCACCTGACCATTAAGTCACTCCCTGTATACATATTCATTACATTTATTATCACACAGTCACTCATTGATACCTACTCATCTCACCATTGACCATACAGTCACTATCTGTATACCTATTGACACACATAATCATATAGCCACTCGATATATACATATGCAGCCAACCCTTGACCATAGAGTCACTCCAGGTATACATATACACCTCGCCAATGGCCATTCAACCCTTCCAGATATACAAAAACATGCACACACGACCACTCACACCTTCCATACTTGCATATACACATCACACATGACAATTCAGCATCTCACTGTATAATCGTACACGCCATGTATATACACTTCAATCATGACCGCACAGTCATTCCATGTATACCTATACATATTACCCGTAACCATAAAATCAATCCTTATTTATCCACACACCCCATCCATGATCATACAGACAACACATGAGGGGTGATAGGAAGACAGTCAGTCATGACTATATCACCCCTAACAATATACATGTATAGTCTATTAATATAATATTTATTTGTAATTGTACTTTCCATGTGTGTATATTGTAAATAAAATTATCCTATCCTGTACATCCCACCATGACCTTACAGTCACTCCATATATACATAATCAACACATAGATGACCATGTAGCTATGATCATACACCACATCAATGCCCATACAGCCACATCGGGTACACCCGTATTGGGTACACACAACCATACGCCATACAGTTAATCCATGCATACCGATTCACCTCACACCTGACCATGGCCTCTCCCTGTATACATCTTACCATTACATGGACAACCCACTCATAACCATATAGTCACTCCGTGTGTACCTATTCACGGCATACAATAACTCCCTGTATACCTATTCACCTCACATGTGACCATAGATTAACTCCATGGCTACCATATTGGCATCCACCCTGTATCCAGTTGATATTTAAAAAAATCATAATGGACCTCAATAGCCTCAGATTATGGTTCATCTCAGTTCCGTCTCAAAGTTCTGCCCATTTCCTTTCAATAATATGGCCAGAATCACAAAAGAGGTTCTCGGCAAAATTCCATACTTTATAATGAACTGGGACAACCAGAATAGAACGTGTAGTTGTCAGTTAATTAACTAACACGCATAACAACCAAGTGGGTCACAATTTGCTACTTTTTCGGATAACGCAGAGAATAATGTTCGGGATATATGTAAAAAAATAACTTTTTGCAAATTTGGTTACCATTTGGGAAGCCATCTTGAGCAATTTGGTCTTTAAACACCGTAGTGTGACACATTTAAGATAGACCAAAAACAATAAACACATTTCAATCCAAAGATAGTTTTACTTGAAAAAATGGTCCAAACCTGAAAAGTGAATTTTTGCCGATATTTATGTAAAGTTTTTGAGAGAAAAGTCCAATATTTTTGGTGATGTCTGTGGTGACAATAGTAACAATTAACCATGATGCATCAGACATGTTAGTATTGAGTGTATAGAAGGCATAATTGCCAATTTTATACATCAACCACAACTTGTAAGCGATTGTAGGACACGCTGGGGCAATATTTACCATTTTCCATATTTTGGGGGCCATTTTGTGCCAAAGTAAGAATTTTGGTTCCAGTGAGTTGGAATTTTCATAGGTAATGATATGCCTCACTTACATTACAAAGTTCTGTTCATTTCTTGTTGAAATATGACTAGAATCCCAATTGTGATTTTTTTTGTGAAATTTTATACCGTGTTCTGTAAAATCGAATTTTTGAGGAATCGGAAGGGGCTAGGACCCCAATAATTGCATATTTAATTGATCCAATGATCAGTTAATATACAAAATACAAAATAAAGTCACATTACTCAACCAGTTCCAAACAGCATGAACTGATCTAGAAGATATTTGTGAAAAAACGTCATATTTTCAACTTCCGGTGGCCATTTTGGTGGCCATCTTGGATGGTGAGTTTCAATTTTGCCCCAAAAAAGTGTCATTATGTCTTAGCTTCATGAAAATATCTACATTTGTATACATTTTACAAGATTTTCCCGCTATAATTTGCATAAAACTGACTTAGGGTCTGGTCTGAAAAACGGCGGCCATGCTGGACGCCATCTTGTCTGGAGTCTACACGGCCACTTTTTTTCTTGTTAACATTGCTTAAAAGTTGAAAGACATAATAAGGAACAACATGAGTGGGGTGAAGTTAAGTCCCGGGGGGGGGGGGTGCAAGGGTACCCATATTAGCTCCCGGACTTTAAATTATTGTTTAGCATATTTGTATAATGCCCATCCCCAAATTTGCCCATCTACATGTAGGTGGGGAAAACCGCCATCGGTGGCTGCTTGTCCATTCATGCTGATTGCATGCCATGCTTCAAAATAGAAACCTTCAACCCAAGCCTTTGAATTTGATGTGCATGCCATTCCACAAAATTAATTTATTGAATGTGGACCAATTTTTGACTGTTATTTTGAATTACTTATATATTTTGTATCACTTCTTTTTTTTTTCCAGGAAATTTTACCTGTATGTAGAAGATATAGGAGCTATTGAATTTGAAAAAAGTTTTCGATGAAAAACATGGCAGTTGGCATCCAAGATTTTACTCTTTGCATCACTAAATCCTTTGGCACACCATACATGCCATATCCCTCATCCGATCATCACCAAACTTCGTATGGATCCTCGGGATTACCTCTAGATGGGAGTTTATCATTTGTTAAAAAACATGGTCGCCAGCGGCCATCTTGGATTTTACTCTTTGTATGACTAAATTATTTGGCACACCCTTCAGGCCACATCCCTGATCCAATCATCACCAAATGTGTTAAGCTGGTATTATGTTATGGATGTTTTGTGACCTATAACTTTTCTCGTCAAGCCTATTTGCAATTCCAACAACCAGCATTACCTGAAAATTCTCAAAATATCAGCTATCTTGAGCAGAATCTTCATCTATGCCTTTATAGTCCAGGAGATATTGGTCAACCTCTGCACCCCCTCCCCCCAGGACTCAACTTCACCCCACTAATTTTCTTTCTTAATGTCTCCTCTAATTTTTTTCACTTGTTAACAAGAAAAAAAAGTTTTATATGCCCCAGGTCTCTTTGATCGCCGTTATAGTAAAGATGATATCACATGCGGTCTTGCTTTCCGCTCGATTCGTTATGGTAATATACAACCCTTACATATTAGCCAAAAATTAAACACCAGAATCTAATATGGCGGCCAAGATGGCCGCCGAAATGTGAAAATATGCTATTTTTCTGACATTTCACCACCTTTCGTTTGTCTCTGTGGGAAAATATTGGCATCTTGGCGTGATGTTATACATTTATCGTATAGAAGAGTCATTGGCGAACACATGGGGTCCATAATATACATTCATTGTGGGATATTTTTGTCCGATATCACGTTTTCCCAAATGCCGGTATAATAGGTCAAAGCCGAATCGACGTTAATAAAGCGATGTAATGTTTCGAATCAATGAATGTTACTGCTATCATAACAACACCCACCCATACATATATATACATATATATATATATATGCAGGAGATACTCGAGCTAGGATTCCTCTTATACTTGAGTTGAGGAATATTCACCCAAATCCAAGATGGCGGCAAAAATGGCCACCAGAAATAGTAAAATGCCGAAAATCACTGATTTTAACATCAGTGAGCATTATTGTCATGACAACCCCACACCTGCTTACTATTATAAGTTGGGAACATTTAGGCGAAGAAGTTTCCTTGTGCCATATCCAAATAAAAGTCCCCCAAATATAAAATGTCGCCCACAATGGCGGACAGGTTTTGAAAAAACACCGAAATTCCCTCATATTCACATTATTGGGCATTATTGTCGAGACAACTCCACCCATGCTTACAGTTGAATTGGAATACTGAAGTGAAGTAATTACCTTACATCTCATGCAAGAAATGGTCTTCCAAATCGAAGATGGCTGCCAAAATGGCGACCGAAATTTGAAAACACGTCTACATTTCTTTACTTTCTCACGATGGGCGTTATTGTTTCGCGATTTCTACCCACCATTACATGTTGATATGGAATATTGATATTAAGTATTCATTAGGGTTTGGCAATTGATACTCACAGTCAAGGTGGCGGCCAAACTGGTGGCCAGAAATTGAAAAGAAGTCGATATTATCACATACTAATTTCAACTTTTTGTCATAATATCGATCTGTATAGACGAAACGGTACATAATATAAGCCATCTATTAGTTCCAATATAAGTCGTAGCCTTTTGGAAGGATGAAAACCCACAATCGCGATGTGACATTTCAAAATCCATTCTTGAATAAAAAGGGCCCATACTGGTCGTAACCGTATATAGGTGCGCCGAATAGTCAAATTATGACTTCCAAGAATCAAAACAACAGTACCTGAGCTTATTCTGATTTGCCACATTCAGCATTATCTGGACCAGTTTCCGTCTCTTCGTCAGATTAATCTATCTCGCTCACAACAACACAGTTTTCTACACTTCTTTGTAGAAGGGTCCCACTAATCGGAATGTTTCAAACAATATGTTTGCCGGTGTGCAGCTCACGTGTTTGTTTCGAAAGCTTTGAATTCTTATCCTTATTCTTGGCGAGCTTCATTCTTGGTATAGATTATGGTATAATTCAGATGCTACATACGGGGTATGGGCGTCATATTGTGCGATAAACTAGACAGGTATTCGGTCGATGCGTATACTAGCTTTCAGAAGGACCTATCTATCTGCGTATTTTCAGCTTTGGTGAGCTAATGGGGATAACAACATGTACACCTGGTGATCTTCGCAAACAACCACTTCTCAATATATGGTTCATCAATTCACATACTCATCTAATGCACTGACGTACCCGGACAACTTCTGTATATGGCTTCGAATGTTGAAAGCCTGAGATTTGACGGATGCCTTTCTGCTAAGGCACATGAGACCATAATACATAATATGCCCACACTTCTTGAACATAATCATAAGAACAATCTTGTTGGCGTCCAGCAATCGTCTCACCGAACAGATCCAAGCAGATGATAATAATACACACGGTGCTAGTTTGCGGGAATGTTTCATGATAGTGGAAATGAAATTGGACCAGACTACACCGCCCCTTATTTTGGTATGTTTTAGATTCAGACATGATCTCATGTGTGGCTTTGCTTTCCTTGTATGCTAAGATTGTATGTTTCCATCCGTTTGGAAGCGGTTCTTAATCAACTGGACCAGGCGTGTACCATTGGCTACTACTGTATAAGCCCCACCCAGACTGGGGTGTAGTCTTAAAGGCGATGCCTTTGATAGTTGGCTGATATGTCATACTCACGCTGGGTGGTGGTCGGTATGTTTCAAGAAAGTACAAATGCCATCAACACAAGGATTAAATGTTCAACGCGAAGAACATCCAGAGGAATGTTACGTTGATGAGCTCTGGCATTCAGTTCAACATACGTTGGGCACACCAAGTGATTTCTTAGTAACATCACCATTGCGACCATTGTCCTACATGAGACATTAACTACTATATTCTAAAGTAAGATCGAGTTCCACAACGTCCACAGCCATTGCCATCGAGACTATAAATTGTGCTTTAAATACATAGTGAAATAAATGCACCACAGTTCCTGACATTTTCTTGAATAATACAGCCCACATACTGACACTAACCCTGCGAGAGGATAACAAACACGCATACCTTCATGCCATGAAGACATTATCCTTTAGTCCATCCGACTGTTTTGGGGGAGGCTAGCAAATAGTATTATCCAGACAAAATTGTTCGTCTGGTCAAGTTGAATCAGAACGGCTTCGAAACGGATGTGGAAATACAATCTTACCACACCAAAAAAAAGGCAGGCATGCACCAGGTATAGGGGTGGTGTATACCGTTGCCCATTTCATTCCCACTATCATGGCGCATGTCCACAAACTAGCACCGCGAGTATTGTTCTTGTTTGTTTGGAGACAACTGCTGGACGTCACACAGTTTGCTTCGGATCATGGTCATGAAGTGTGGGTAGTCGGTACATTATGGTCTTCTCCTTAGCAGATAGACATCTGTCCAAGGGAATTCGACAGCTAGCAACATTCGAAACACTGTCAAAGTTGTCCACTGAGTTTGAGTTCGCTGAGTTTGTGAGTTGACGAACCATCTATTGAGAAGTGACTAGCTACCTGGTTCGCCAGTTGTACATGGCGTTATCCCCATGGGGTATGAGACACATACATAGAGATGACCTTCTGTGAGCTTGTATACTCATCGACCATATACTTTCCTAGTTCAAGATGACGCACAAATCCCATATTTAGCAAATATTTAAAATCGTAAGCTAGACACCGGAAAATGAGCTGTTTGAAACGTTATGATTAGAGGGACCATTCTCCCAGGAAGTGGTGAATACTTTGTCGGTGTGAGCGACCTAGATTTATCAGACAAAGAAATGGAAGCTGGTCCAGATAATTATGGACGTGACGTGGCAAATCAGAATCTGTTAGCAGGGAATTGTTCTGATATGACTATTCGGCGCACCTACGGTTACGGCCATTATCGGCGCTGAGTGGAGAATGGATTTCGAAATGCCACATCGCGATATTAATTGTGGGTTTTCATCTTTCCAGAAGGATACGAGCTATGTCATGCGTTTTGATACGTTTAAGTTGAACTAATAGATGGTTTATGTACAGTTTCGTCCATACATACCGATATTATGACAAAAAGTTGAAATTAGCATGTGATAATATCGACTTCTTTTCAATTTCTGGCCGCCAGTTTGGCCACCATCTTGACTGTGAGTATCAATTGCCAAAACCTAATGAATACTTCATATCAATATTCCACATCAACATGCAATGGTGGGTAGAAATCGCGAAACAATAATGCCCATCGTAAGAAAGTAAAGGAATGCAGGCGTGTTTTCAAATTTCGGTCGCTATTTTGGCAGCCTTCTTCGATTTGGAAAACCATTTCTTGCATGAGATGTAAGGTAATTACTTCAACTCAGTATTTACAACTCAACTGTAAGCATGGGTGGAGTTGTCTCTACAATAATGCCCAATGGTGTGAATATGAGGGAATTTCGGTGATTTTTCAAAATCTGTCCGCCATTGTGGGCGCCATTTTGAATTTGGGGGACTTTTATTTGGATATGGCACAAGGAAAGTTCTTCGCCTAAGTGTTCCCAACTCACAATAGTAAGTAGGTGTGGATTTATCATGACAATAATGCTCACTGATGTTAAAATCAGCGATTTTCGGCGATTTTTTATTTCTGGTGGCCATTTTGGCCGCCATATTGGATTAGGGTGAATATTTCTCAACTCAGGTATAAGAGGAATCCTAGTTCGACTATCTCCTGTATATATATATGCATGGGTGCTGTTATGATAGCAATAACATTCATTGATTCGAAACATTACATCACGTTATTAGCGTTGATTCGGCTTTGACCTATTATACCGGCATTTGGGAAAACGTGATAACGGACAAATATATCCCACAATGAATGTATATTATGGTCCGCATGTATTCGCCAATGACTCTTCTATACGATAAATGTATAACATCATGCCAGAATGCCAATATTTTCCCACAGAGACAAACGAAAGGTGGTGAAATGTCAGAAAAATAGCATATTTTCACATTTCGGCGGCCATCTTGACCGCCATATTGGATTCTGGTGTCGGAATTTTGGCTAATTTATAAGGGTTTTATATTAGCATAACGAATCGAGCGAAAAACAAGACCGCATGTGATATCATCTTTACTATAACGGCGAGCAAAGAGACCTGGTGCAAGTGAACAAAATTAGAGGAGACATTAAGACAGAAAATTAGTGGGGTGAAGTTGAGTCCTGGGTGTGGGGTGCAGAGGTTGACCAATATCTCCTGGACTATTAGATGTTGACAATTGACATTATTTGTGGTAATGCACAAAAACTAACAATATGAAACCTTTGAAATACATGTAACTCATTTTGATGTCAAAGGGAAGTGTTTGATCTTTATAAGAACGAATGTAGCTATCGGTTCATAATCTTGCTATGATGATGGTGGGTCCAATGATATTATGCTGTTGTGGTAAACTGATGCTGTTAAGAAAATTGCTGTTATTTTCGCAACCTTTGACCGATCTGAACAAATGGAGGTAAAGCCATTATATTATGTTTATAAAATATTCAGAAATATATTCCTATCGTATTGCAAACACCAGCACCACCGTTAATAAAATATTGTAATAACTATGTATGTTGTTAAATGTTTCATGCAGATATTAGATTCTTCTCCAATTGCACCTATTATCCAAACACAGCAAATGACAACTTTAGGAAAAATAATGGTACATTTCCATAACAGTGCCATAGCAATTCAGGTTTCAGCAGGACCCACTAGCATGATGGCAAATTAGCAGGGTCCACCTGATTAAGTTGTGCTGCTAATTGCTATGATGCTGGTATGGAAAATTGATGCTGTTAAGAAAATGTATCATTACATTTTCTATCATTGTCACAAATGCAGGAAAAGCCATTATGTTTACAACTTCGAAACATTATAAAACATATTGTACAATATTTTAATAATGACACCTTTGTTGCAAACTGGTCAAACAAAAATGGATATTTAGCTACATGATGTATGTATACCTGAATGACCATGATTAAAATATTAAAAAATATATCATTATGTTTATGAATGTTTCATGTCGACTAGACAAAAAAAAATCGGACTATACATGTTTTAACAGCACGAGTATGCCCTACCAGCATCAACAATTCAGCAGGACACACCAGGATCATAAAATAGTATAGCAAGACCACTTACGTTGCCTTAACCAGGTGTGGGCCCACTTAACCAGGGATGAGCATGTGTTTATACCAGCCTGTACAATCGTGATGCATATATATAGGCTGTTGTAGTATGTTTTTTTTTTATCTTAATCTTGGCTCATATCACCCCTCGAGATCACAGCAACGCGTGTATGTACATGCCGGATGTCACGAAACCGGAACAGAAAACCAGGTAAGAAAGAAATTATGGTCCCTAAATTACACCATATATAGTGGTATTATGATTTCAATTCTACAGATTCTGCGCCATTTTGAGTGGAAAGGATTATAATCCAATGCCCATCGAAACTTTGTGTGGTGTGTTGACTCTGGATCCCCCGGCAGATGTTATTTTAAAGGGATTTTTTTTTTCTTCAAAATTTCAATTTAAAAATAATTTTGATTCTGTTTGTATTTTTTTTCCATTTTTATATGGAGCGAGTAGTTCAATCTAAAAACAATGCATCTATAACATCCGCCAGGATACCCCAAGTCACCACACCAAATTTTATTGACATTGTTCAGGGGTCCGGGAGAAAAATTTCGCACATATACAGGGGGGGGGGGTCGGAAAAAAGTGCCATGACAGTAGGCTGAATTTTTTTTCCGCCTCTTGGGTACCCACCACCCCCCCTATTTGAAGGAAAAAATATTTTTTCCAATTTCATGCGGGGTACCCACCCCCTTTTTACCTCCAAATCCAGCGAAATCACCCCTTATTTGAAGGAATGTTTTTCCAATTTCGTGCAGGGTACCCACCCACGTTTTACCTAAAAATCTGTAGTCTCACACCATTTAGGCTTGGTATGTGTTTCAGTTATAAAGTCTGAGAACAGATAAGAATCGTATAAACCTGCAGCACACATTGTTATCCTGTTTGTTTTTGTTTATCAATTGACCCATGACTTGTAAACAAGTTATATGAACATTTTTACCATATTTCCAATGCTTGTCTGTAATCACTTCAAATACAACTGTATCGAAAATATAAAATAAAAATTTAGGCAAAACATTTATGCTAAATAGTAATGGACCCACACGAATCGATCTTATACCATCTGACAACATGGCGTTTAACAGATTGATAAGCATGAAATTGTGTCCAAAAAAATAAATAAAAAATAAAACTAAAAAATCTGAATGTGGCTTTGAAGATGGATTATCTCTTTAAATAACAAATTTTAAATAGTTGCGTGGGTATAAAATAATAGATATGAACTGAATACCCCTGTCCGGAAAAGCTTCTATCAATTAATATTGATTTTATTTCGAATATCAAATCGGGACCATTTATGTGTCTATTTTTTAGAACAGACCAATCGGATGATACCATATTGCGATATAGAGCACTGGGCTGTTCCTATGGCTACGCACCGAAAGTCAAATGTCCCAGATTGATTGTTTGTATTGTTTTGTTCCACAGATATAAGCGATAATGAGTATAATTAACGTTTATTTGTGACAAAATTGTACAAACAAATTTCTGGTCTCTGTTAACATTAACCACTATTGTTCATTACCTGAACAAACACACCTTTTCAGACCAGAAAATATTCGAAATAAAATTACTATTATGTGATCACTCAGATCCAAGAGACACTACCCCCACCAGTGACAGCCCTGCCACTACTGCATGGAATATTTAAATGACAACACATGAGTGGGTTATGATCTCAGCTTTAATGAAATTATAAGCTTGTCCTGCAGATAGCCCATACGCATGGAAAACCAATTAAGCAGAGCCTTCGCTCTGACGAGAAGCCGAAGCAGAGAACGCTGAAGAAATACTGCTGTACAGCACAGGCACGAGCATGGCCCGACGAGCTAAGGTACGATTCGGAGCCGGCGCCCAAGAATTGCTATGAGGCGCCCTAAGCAATAAGCACACACGGCCACCAGGGAGAAGCCCAACGAGTGCGACGCAGGAATGGCAGTAGAGACCACTGGACAGCCCAACTCCCTATGGCTAAGCACCGTGGTATGGGCGGGCAACACCAAAGTTACCCCTGCAGGACGCACCAAAGCTGGATCAATGGCACTGATGACACAGCACCTGAAAGGGAAAACAAACAGCAGCAACGAGATGCAAATACACAGGGCCCTAGGCCCAAAACAAAACAGGCATCACAGAACAATGAATATGGCGTGCCACTCGGGACGCCGAACAAAGCGGGGCATGGAGCTCCAAGGGGGGAGGGAGGGAGCGCGATGCGTATAATTCAAAAGTGAATTGCTTTCTCAGTTACCGGAAGGAGGCAGCATTTCGGGCGGATGTAAAATGCGGACTTTAAGTTCGGCCGATACGGAACGGATCGTACCGAAAAACCGGAATGTCTGCCGGATGACAGGATCAAAGAACCACATAAATCACCCCGAACCTTATCGGCCCTGGGTGCATTATGTGATCACTCAGATCCAAGAGACACTACCCCCACCAGTGACAGCCCTGCCACTACTGCATGGAATATTTAAATGACAACACATGAGTGGGTTATGATCTCAGCTTTAATGAAATTATAAGCTTGTCCTGCAGATAGCCCATACGCATGGAAAACCAATTAAGCAGAGCCTTCGCTCTGACGAGAAGCCGAAGCAGAGAACGCTGAAGAAATACTGCTGTACAGCACAGGCACGAGCATGGCCCGACGAGCTAAGGTACGATTCGGAGCCGGCGCCCAAGAATTGCTATGAGGCGCCCTAAGCAATAAGCACACACGGCCACCAGGGAGAAGCCCAACGAGTGCGACGCAGGAATGGCAGTAGAGACCACTGGACAGCCCAACTCCCTATGGCTAAGCACAGGCCTGGAATATTACACTCAGGCTACAGATCGAGAGCACTCTCAAATAAGCATAAGATGACTGCGCAGTCATAAACATACTAAGCTACTATTGATAAGCCACCCATCAAAGTTACCAGACAGGTTATAACGCTATGGCGACACTACCACTACCACTATCTGCAGGACCGCCATAGAGTGCGCAGCACTCCCCCAAACCAGGAGCTCCATGCCCAAATACATCAATGAAACAGTTAAACCACCGGGAAAACCATAGTGTCAGATGCCAGGAAGGTCTCCAGGGCGCCCTGGAGACTATTCAGATAGATATCGTTGCCGACGGGGGAGAGATGGATCCCATCTGAACGATACATGCCCTTATCAGAAGCGCAAATGTCTGGGTGCTTGATGCCACGACCCCCGTGATGCAAGACGAAGCCCAACATGCGTTGGTTAAAGTCCCGGCGCTGGCGAGCACCAATACTCGGGCGATGGGCGTTGTGCCAATAGCGGCGCGGGAACACGTGTGACCAAATAAGGGTGCAGTCAGGCAAAGTTTCCTGCACATAAGAAAGTTCCCGCTTAACACTGGCACGCAAGTCACGGTACCCACCGGCTGTGATGTCGTTAGAACCAAGCTGGATGATGATGTGGGTAGGATGCCGAGACTGCGGACAAGCGGCGAGCTCCCGGTCGAACGTGGCGTGGAAATCGCTCCAGAGCATCCCACGAGTGCCGATCCATCTAACAGAAGCGCCGCGGCTGGACAGCTGGAGATGTTGGCCAACAGGACGCCGCACAGCACGCTGGTGAGCCCAGTAGACGTGGGACGAACCCAAGACCCAGATAATGGCTACTGAAACGAGACTAAGCAGATGTTGAGTGGATGTATCGACGACAAACATCAGACCGCCAACGACCCCGGTGTTGGATGGCATGGTAAGGGGTGCCCAGATCCGCCAGATAGGTAGCACCACCCGAACGAAATGAATGCGGCGTGATATATTGTCGAGAGCCGGACGTACGCAAAGCCTGATGGAGCACGGCCCGAAACTGCGCGACTGTGAGCGGGGTCTGAGCCTGGTGAGAAAGGAACAGTCCCGACCGGGAGCCGCGAATGGCAAGAAATGTGGTGGCCGCGCGCAGCGGGCAGATATGTGGATCAGTCGGCAGGCACGGAATGCGAATATGAGCGGGAGGACCACATTGGTTCGTTTTAGAATGCCGGAGCCAAACGTCAATGGCGGAGCCGCACAACGAGACATCGCGAAGAAATATAGCATGTCCAAAGTCGGCCTTGGACACAGCGGCCAGTTCCCCCACGCGGAACAGTCCAAAAAAGGCCATCGTAAAGGCAGACGTAAACAAAGCGACCTCATGTGGCGACGAGCATATGCGAGGAAGCACGCGGAGCAAGGTGCGCAGCAAAGGTATTGTCACTGGAGCAGGACGAGATGATGAAGGCGTCAAGCGACGGACCCCGGTCAATAGTTGGCGAATGAGGTAAGTCGAAGTGGGATCTCGCATACCCCGGAGTCTATGCTGCCGACCGATGGCAGCCAGGTAGGTGGAAATGGTTGAAGCAGAATGCTGGGAGCGATGAAGCCCCGCGATAAACCCGACGATAGCGTGTTCCGGGAGCGGCCAGGAAACGGCCAAGTGATGCTGGTGTGCGAAATCGAGATAAGCCCGTATGGCGGTGCGATACGTGCGGTGAGTTTTTGGCGCCCGTGAGGAAGTCAAAAGCAGCGTTACATGTCGACGCAGGTCCACAGGCACCTGGGAAATGGTGTTGGCGTTCGGGCGGCGCCAGTCGATGGAAACGTTTCATCTGGAAACGAGAGAGGCTGTCAGCGAGAGCATTATCACGAGACGCGATCCATGAAGCACGCAAGGAGATGTTGTGAGACAGGAGCAGCAGGACCAGCTGGCGCAACAGGGCCATGAGCGGCTTGCATTTGGAAGTTTGGTCGTTGATGGCGCGGACCACGGTAATGTTATCACAGTGTAAATGGAGGCGATGATTCCGGAGGCGACGCCCCCAGACGCTGATGGCCACCAAGACTGGGAACATCTCGAGGACACCCATATTGCGGGTCAGGCCCAAAGCATGCCAAGGAAGGGGCCACTTGCCAAAAGCCCAAAGGCCGTTGAAATAAGCGCCAAAGCCGCCGGACTGACCACCACAAGCGTCTGTGTGGAAATTGATGTCGGTATCATGGAGCCAGGTCGCAGAAGGGAAAAGGTAGATCCCATTGAATGACGTGAAGAACTGTAACCACGTGGCCAAATCGGCACGCATGCCAGAATTAATTCGGATTTTGTGATGCGGCTTAGAAAATCCCTGCAGGGCATCAATCAGGCGACGACAAAATGGGCGGCCCGGACGAATCGCCTTGCACGCAAATTGTAATGAGCCAATGAGCGACTGTAGTTCACGGACCGAGATTTTACGGCAGCGCAAAGCCATAGAGATTTTGGACTGAATGGCTGTGAGCTTCTCAGCAGGGAGACGCACCGCGTTAGCCAATGTATCGAGTTCGAAACCAAGGTAGCAGAGCTTCGAGGTGGGCGAGACCGTTTTCTCATGAGCAATAGGTACGCCAAGATCAGAGCAAACGCGATGAAACATGTCAAGACTGTCTGAGGCCTGGGACGTGGCTGGCGGACCACAGAACAGGAAGTCATCGCAGTAGTGCAAGATGTGTGGGTTGCCGGACCGCTGCTTAACAACCCATTCCAAAAATGTCGAGAATTTTTCAAAAGTTGCGCACGACACGCTGCAGCCGAAAGGTAAGCATTTGTCGAAATAATACATGTCGTCCAGTTTAAAACCAAGTTGATCGAAATCGCCCGGGTAGATGCGAAGATTACGATAAGCAGCCTCCAAATCCCCGCGCGCGAGCAAAGTCCCGGCCCCAAGGGACTGGATGGTGGCAACAGCAGCGTCAAAACTGGTATATGTGACAGTAGTGAATTCGCGCGGAATATGATCATTGAGCGACTGGCCTGCCGGATAGGAGAGGTGATGGATGAGACGGAATGAGTCAGGTTCATGTTTAGGCACCAGTCCAAGCGGCGACACGCGGAGCGTTGGAATTGGACGAGCACAGAAAGGACCAGCAATGCGACCAAGGCGAACTTCCTTAAGGATCTTTTCCCGGACGACCTCGGGACGGTCACGAGCAGACTTGAGGTTCGGAGCGTCAGTTGGCAGACGCGGGCCAGTATAATGGAGTGGAAAACCATGAGTAAAACCGAACCGGAGTTCCCGCGCGACTTGGTGGCGAGGGTACCTCCCAAGCCACCAACACAAATAGTCTAGATTAACGGCGGAAGGGGCGAGCTGGTAGACGCTGCTGGCGACCGCCGCGGGCTGAGCGGCGAAAGTCTTGTCCATGGGCAGCGGTTGCGGCATGAGGCTCTGAGCAGATGTTGCAGATGTGTCGAAAACGACAGTTTGGCCAGGAGCAGCGGCCGGCGTTGAATTCAAAACAGACGGGACTGGGACGGCCCGGACGCGTGGGAAAATTGTCCGCACGCCCGGAGGCACGAACCGGAGGCGGAGTCGGCTGCGGAGGTTGCCGAACCTGGGGCGTCATGACCAGCAGCCAAATGTTAGGGTCGATGGTCTCCCAAGGAGTAGCTGTATTACCATCCCACTTCAACCGAAATTGGGTATCGTACACCTGCCAGGCAGATCCCCCACATTTAGCAGCCGCCCAACGAATGGTGCGCAGGTAACGCAAAAGGGGCTGGGCCGACGATTCAGGGTGAACGTCGAGGTATACCGAAATGAAAGTGAGAAATGCATCGGTCCACGAGTCAACAGAAGTTATTGGAGCAGCATGCCCGCCTGGCGCAACACGGATTCGCCCGGAAGCAGAGACAACCAACTGATGGGGGTCAACGGTATGAATAGAGGCGGCAGGTTCCTGCAGCTGATCCAAATTGATAAAATCGCCCCGGAAAATTTTGTCGCGAATAGATCGGGAAACATGAGAGCCATAGCCATCTGCCGCCGTAGGAATCGGCAAGGGGGCGTCCCAAGGGGAGACCAGCGAGGATGGAAAACTAAATAAGGCATTACCCGGATCAGTTCTGTCTCTTGCCGGAGCGTTCGGTCGGTGGATCACTGACGCCACACGGGAATCCTCGCGGCGGCGGAGAGAAGTGGAGCTGTCATCAGAACTGCTGCGACGACGGGTCGACAAAGGAGACGCTGATGGTGACCTGGATCCATAGCGCGGAAACTTGGGGCGCGGAGAACCATCCTGTCGGCGACTAGCCTGGCGACGAGACTGACGACTGGGCTGACGACGAGGCTGACGAACAGGATCGCGGCCACGAGAATGGGAAACCCGGCCACGGGAGGCGCGGCGTCCCCGTCCAGAGCCACGAGCAGGCCTGCCACGCGAATGCTGACCACGGCCGCGCACCCGTGAATCAGCCACAGATGACACACTGGCCGAACCCCGAGAAGAAGGCCCAACACGGTCACTGGAAGCAGGACCAGCACGAGACGAGCTGGCAGACGCATCCTGGCGACTGCTACGAGATGAACGGTCGCGGGCCCGACCGCGAGATCCCGTACGAACCATAAGAGAAATATGTGATTGCCACCGAACGACAAACACAAACAGGGAAACACGTGCGCTACCCACGAAAATAGGTAACGCCGACGGAACAGGACGCAGACAGAACGCACAAGGAACAAGATGATAGACGAATAAATGAAGGCTGGCGAAGAAACACGGTGACGGATGGGAACAGATAGGATTTGACGACACACAACCGAGCGCGATGCGTATAATTCAAAAGTGAATTGCTTTCTCAGTTACCGGAAGGAGGCAGCATTTCGGGCGGATGTAAAATGCGGACTTTAAGTTCGGCCGATACGGAACGGATCGTACCGAAAAACCGGAATGTCTGCCGGATGACAGGATCAAAGAACCACATAAATCACCCCGAACCTTATCGGCCCTGGGTGCATTAATCGATAGAAGCATTTCCGGACAGGAGTCTTCGATTCAAATCTAATATTTTATACCCCGGTAACTATATAATACATGTTCACAAAGAGATGATCCACCTTTAAATAGCATTCAATACTTTCTAGCATGATGATATTTCCATGTTTTGCCTCTTATGCTGTCTGATCAGGTCTAATGAGTAAACATTAATGATATAAATGAATAACTTTATTCATTTTTATTTACTTTAATAATGGGTGTCATAGCTGTCCATTTTCATCTTGAACCAGTGGTGTTGGTACTTGACAATGTGATCTGATGCAAAAGACGAAATTGTGAGTGTTGGTTTGTAACCGGGATTTCTGAGAAGCATTATGCCTATATCCACACTAACTACCCCCCTAAGCCTGACCTAAAGTGTCATACATACCATAAAAACGATGCTGAATAATTTGAGGCAATTATATTGCAGAAATGTTGTAAGAGGAAAAAACTGTGACCACTTGGAAAAAGTGACTTTTTTCGCGGCTGAACCACCCACCCACCCCGGCCTACTGTATGAAAAAAAGTTAATGACCCCCCCCCCCTGACATATAGACATATAATTAAACCATCCTTGTGTTGTTCATAGGGTTCCGGCATATCGCGCCGAATCACCAGAAGATTTGTAAGCCAAACTCCGAATGCCGTCGCTTCAATTCGTGGTGGAAAAATGGATGTTGGCAAATTGCCGTGATTTCTCACTTAAAAAAGCCTGCCACATTGAGCGGATTGAGGCTGCTTCATCTTGGGGGCACTGTACCTAGACAGACAGTAAACCACTACTTCGAGTTCTGAGGACTCTAGAACGGAAAATGCTAACATTCAAATTGGGGCCTCTTTCATGATTGCTCCGGAAGCCGAACATTCATACCAAATTTCATTCAGTATGTCATCCAATAATTCATGGCTGAGATGAATGCCTGGATGGGCAACCAGACAGACATACATATGGACAAAATCAATCCAGCATACATGTATCTCCCATTTCTTGTGTGGTTATATACTTTAGTTGTCATCGCTGTCTCTGTTCTGAAAGGGTAAATAGCATGATTATCTAATAATAAATTGCCTATTAATATAATATTACGAGAAGTCAAGCCATCAGACTAAGTTGCATGTTTAATTTTAATCGTAGCGTTATGCATGACATGTAATGGTGTATACATATATTGAGATTTTAGTTATATTTAGATACTTTAGGGAATGGAATATGTGCCCAGAAATAATGTTAGTGTACATAGAAACAGGTAGAGATGACAAATTATCTCAGCAAATGTTTCAAAAACTAAATTTTCTAAAATGAGGCCACATTTTCAAAATAATAGTTGCCAAGTCTTATGAAATCATTGGTTTATTTTCTGAAAAACAATACTACATGTATAAGACACAAAGTTTGCACAATTCTTTTGAATAAACCAATGGGTGTACTAGATGACAATGTTAGCATAATTTTAACTTTTTGTGATGTCTCAAGGATTCAGCTATTGTTTAGTTAAATTTAATTTTCAGGAAAATTGTTTTCTGCTCAAAATTAAATCACATAATTTTGATTTACAAATTTGCTCCCTTCGCTTTTCCCGTGGTATCAAATCTATCTAATTTCCACCTGTAAGAAACTGAGATTTCTGTGAGGGTGAAAAAGTCTCATTCCACACCACCAAAGATGTATAGTAATGTCTTAAATAATCGACTCCTTAACCACAGCAGAATTATGAGTAATTTTTCAGGATTTAGTCCGAAATATGGCTTGTTGGCATTCATCGGAAAGCTCTCAGTGAGAGCTTTCCGATGAATGGCAACAAGCCATATTTCCGTCTAAATCCTGAAAAATTACCCATAATTCTGATGTGGGTAAGGAGTCGATTATTTAGGATATTACTGTATTCAGTGTTTCAGGTTAATATGTACGAAACCTATTAAAATGTTTAGCTAGATTCCAGTGTATAAAATACATGTTTGGAACATAGAAGTGCTACACATGACATGCTATTCTGTTCGATATTGAATTTTGTATGCATTTATTTAATATATTCTGTTTTAGAGCCTTTTGGGTGTTTGAGGGGTACCAAAAAATATTTTGTCAAGTTTTCAATTACAAAATGAAATTCTTTGGTATTTATCAGATCAGGTACATCCTGAATTCCACTATTATAGTGGTATTCCAACATCATAGTGTTACGTGCCCATAACATATTCATGTTTCCTTTATTTGCGACGGGAATAGAAGACGGCGAATACCAGTATGCAAGCCAATTTTCACTCTTCACAATATCGCAGCGAATGAACAGTCTTCCGACAAAATTCGTTGTGCAATCTTTTGCGCCAGCTTTGTTCAATAATATTACTAATATATGCCCTTCTAAATGACAATAACAGGATGACTCAATCGCTACTTCATAACAATATTTAAACTAATTGACTGTAATTGAGTTGCTTATCGTCTGCCATCATTATTAACCATTCTCCTGAACAAAATACCCGGAATATGTATAATACCGAATTAGTGCGATACTGATTTTGAATAATTTGTGTGAAATATGATTTTGGATTATCCCTCTTTATCAAGTTCACAAAATGGTAATGGTCATATAACACAATAATAGTGGAATACATTTTCCACAATAATAGTGGATCTCAGGATGTGCCTGACCTGTTTATAGGTCTAGTCTTTTGTCGAGATGGCCACAAATATAAACTCAGAACATATAGATTGTTTTAAAATGATTATGTCTTAGAGACTTACTTAATAAACACAACATCTTTAAAAGATAGGATCAGTTTTACAAAACTCCGTGTTAGTGATCATAAACTCGCTATTGAAAAGGGTAGACATCATCAGCCTATAATTAAGGAGGGGGAGAGACTGTGCCTTAACTGCAGGGCCGATTCTGATATAGAAAATGAGTATCATTGCATTATGGAATGTCCACACTATTGCGATATCAGAGATGAACTTTTCCAAATTGTTGGTAGATATCACAGTAGTAATTTTACATGTATGTCAAACGATCAGAAATTTAATCTTATAATGAAAAATGATAACCCTGAAATAAGCAGCAAAATCAGCAACGTGGTCCGGCGCTTCTTTGATAAGCGCTCTGAATGAATATTATACTTGCCATCACACAATAAAATACATATAGCTAGACATGCCATGTTCACAAGTAATTGTTTATTAATTGTTTATTGTTTTATTATGAATTGTATTGTTAGCGTACTGCCTATAATGGTGTTTATGCAAATAAATCGTATCGTATCGTACTTGATTCTAAACAACAGAAAAAAACAGAAAACAATGTTTAATTTTTAGATAAATTTAAGATTTTTATGTTGTTGTTGTTGTTGTTGCAACTAGAGGTCTGGAACCCTGAACACATCTTTAATAGATGTGATGGGTATTGAGGAATCTGAGGCATTGAGTCTGATAGTGCTTTGGGAATGGTGCAATCATATCATATTTATATCTCTCGATCTGTCAATGAGATTTCTTTTCTGTATTGATGGATTTCCTCCACTCCATATATAGCTCGAACAAGCGCGATTTCATTGGTTAGTGATGTAACAGATAATTTCAAGGTGGAATCAAACCTCTTTAAAATGCGAATAACAGTTACAAACACTTCATTGTGGTTGGTTATATTTAAATTGCAAGCTCGGAGGTAAATGATGTGTTGACAATTTTCCCACGAACAGCGAAACACCACAAATGTTATAATACAGAATGCAGGCGACATATCCATAAACTCATTATACTCATCGCAATCTAGGAGACATCATCTTCAAATTTATATCAGTCAACAATATTTATTATTGATTATACTTTTGCATCTTGTTGTTTTTGTAACTAGTACTAAATAAAACGATTCTCAGAAACATTTAATACATCAGGCATGCACTCCATGTTTAGAAACAATTTATTTCGTCATTTTGGGAAAGCCGTGTCGTCCTAGACCATGCCATGAATCTCTGCTATGGCTAACGCCCGTAGAGATCATATTCCACCAGTACAAAACCTGGGAACTTTTTGAAGTTTTGACAGGGAACCTTATAAAGTCGAAAAAATAACATGGGGAATATTTTCTTTGTGATTATCTGTTCCTTAATAATGTACTTCACTATATGAGGAGGTCCCAACTCAAAATTGCATGTATTTCCAGTGTTTCTGTGACTTTTGAGAGCCGATATCTCAATAAACTTTCAACTAATTACCCAGGAAAAAATCCATAATTGTAAGAAACGCAAAGCAAAATCGATCACAAAGTCACCTAAATCGGTTGGGACCTTAACCTACAGTGAAGTACATTATTAAGAAAGAGATAATAACAAAGAAATATATTCGTTTTGTTTTCTTTTCCATTTTATAAGGTTCCCTGTCAAAACTTTAAAAAAGTTCCCAGGTTTTGTACTGGTGGATTATGATCTCTACGGGCGTTAGCCACAGTAGAGATTCATGGCATGATCTAGTGTCGTCCTAGAAAAGAAATCCCAATGACAGATCGAGATATGTAAATCTGATATAATTTGTGTCGGCTTATCAAAGAGACTGGTAATAGTGCTGTGTGAGGATAATCAGATATAAAGCTGCAACTTTTTGACTCACTGTATGACTCACATTATCGTGAGCGCGTGCTATGCCCTCTGCTATATAGCACCAACCATGCCCGTTCCTATACCTCCTCTACCATGATGGGGATGATGCTACAATATAATGGCCAGATATCGTCAGTAAAGATGATATACAACAGGAAACAGAAAGCAAATAATGAAGTGCATTTTTTGTCAAATTTCATATAGTAAGTAGTCAAGTGCATTTATGGTTTTGCTCAGAACTTTATTTTTTTCAGGAATAAGTAAATAAACCTCACAAAAGCAACATACTAAAAATCAACAAATATAAGAATGAAAGTGTCAATGACACTGTAGCTCAACTTGGAAAGGGAATACCTTCATGTGTTACAGTCAATGGAGTGATTAGGAATGTGGAAAGTTGAAACGTCTAGTTATGCAAAGAGTAAAATCCAAGATGGCCGCTGGAAGCCCTGTTTTTTTTTTGCCGAATGACCCGAAAATGACTCGTTCCCATTTACAGGTCAATGTTAACATCCATGACAAATTTCATGATGATCCGTCAAAAGATACGACCTGTAGCCTGTGTCAAAGGATTTAGTCATACAAAGAGTAAATTCCAAGATGGCCACCGACAACCATGTTTTATGGCCGAATGACCTCAAAATGACTCATTCCCATCTACATGTCAAAATTAACTTCCACGACAAATTTCACGATGATCAGACGAACACTCCGGCCTGTAGTCTGTGCTAATGGATTGAATTTTAAATTCCAAGATAGCCGCTGGTGGCCATGTTTTTTTTCCGAATGACCCCAAAATGACTCGTTCCCATCTAGATGTCAATGTCAACAGCCATGACAAATTTCATAAAGATCCGACCAATGTTACATGTACGACATGTAGCCTGTGCCAAAGTATTTAGTCATGCAAAGAGTAAAATCCAAGATGGCTGCTGGCGGATATGTTTTTGGGCCGAATGACCCGAAAATGACTCGTTCCCATATACATGTCATTGATAACATCCATGACAAATTTCATGATGATCCGACCAAAGGTTTGACCTGTAGCACGTGCCAAAGGATTTAGTCATGCAAAGAGTTAAATCCAAGATGGCTGCTGGCGGCCATGTTTTTTGGCCTGAACGACCCCAAAATTACTCGTTTCCCATCTACATGTCAATATTTACATCCATGAGAAATTTCATGATGATCAGACGAACAGTGTGACAAGTAGCCCTTAGGCCTAATGGATTGAATTTTGAAATCCAAGATGGCCGCTGGCGGCCATGTTATTTTCTCGAATGACCCCAAAATGTCAGTGTCAACAGCTATGACAAATTTCATAATGATCCGACCAATGGTACGACCTGTAGCCTGTATTGTTGACGCCTCACACACGCACACACACACACACACACGCACACACACGGACGATGGATACGGACGACGGAAGCCATGACAATAGCTCAAACTTTACAAAGTAAAGTTGAGCTAAAAATGGAATTTGGTGAATTTTGTAAAATAAATTTGGGAAAATTTGGTCAAATCATGCAATCTATGGATTTTCATGGATGTATATAACAAATTCAAATTCACAAGTCCCTACAATTTCAAGTCAATTTGTCAACCTTACTTTCATGATTCCAGAACAGAAAACCGTTCTCAGAATCGTTAAGTATTTTTTTAGTTGTGTGCCTTCAAAAAAACAAGAGTTTACCTGATTTTGGAGCCTCAATTTCTCTCATAATTCATTGGACTATAATTGATGTATTGCTCTGGTTTTGTTACACTTAACCCTTTGGGTTCTTTGGCTAATTAACATTTTTTCCGGATTCAACTTTTGTTAAACTTGTTATAACAATATATATAGCCGATGCTATTCATTGCTTGGTAATTTATGTTATATCTATACAAAAAAAATGAAAGTTGTTTATTAGTTAGAATTTCACAATTATGCTCTGAGTATATACACATAAACGCTCTTTATGAACCAAATTAGCGACTTTACAGTTTCTAGGAGACAAGTCATCTGCAGAAATAGTTTAATTAGTTTAACAGCGCTTGTCCTTTTGCTATAATACACAGGAGAAAACACATTATTTTTGTCTTTAATTGACAAGTGTCACGCAAAACGAAAAACAGTGTTATAACCATTGATGAATGGCCAACATCAAATATAAATATCAGTACATAATGATATGACAACAAAACAGTTGTTTGAAAATAGTTAATTTAACACTGAACGTATGCGCAGATATAAAAATTAGGATGAACCAAGAATTGTCATTGCAGAAAGCAATGGATTCAGTTGCTAGTTGGTAGAAATTATCGGCTAATAGTTATTTAATTGACAGCTGCGGAAAGGTCCATAAGCTAGCAAAATTATTTGCTGCCAGACATGATACTAGTGTAATAATACCTATCAATGAAGTTCATTTTTAATTTTGTAGTGTCATTAAAGGCCCACTTAATTTTCGAACCCCCAGATCACATTATATAAATTATATGCCATATTATATACCATTCAAAAGAGGAAGCTCCAAAACATTGTATTATCAACTTATCCGGTGTAATAAACTGTGAACATGTTGTTTTTGTTGAGGTATTGACATGTTTTTGTGCTTAAGTTTCATATGGACTGTACTGCAAAGATAATTATTTTCAATGGAAAGGGAATAACTCTATATATATTGTTTGAATATTGTTGCATTCAGGGCCGGAGTGAGATGGGGGAATGTTTCTATGATTTCAGCTATTTTCTATTACTCTATGGGCACCTTCTAAAGCACAGACGTTCCAAATCGTGATGAATTATAGTATGGTAATCATATTTTATGTCATAGATTATTATTAAAACCGTACATCAAGGAACTATAAAAAATAATCTGTGACTCGAAAATTAAATGGGCCTGAGATATCACCAATAGTGACCTTATACCCCGAATAGACATTGTATGTTTTATGAATCAACATCACCTGATAACATGATCAGTGATAAGACTCTTGATATCTCAATTCATTGTGGGTAAGCAAATAACTGCACAACATGTATAGGCAGGTGTATTTTGTGACCTATGTATTTAAACAATATATGCAGTAATGTACTTTTACAATGTACATGAAACATCTGAAAATGAAATAAAGAAGGAAATGTACAAAGGTGGATTGCAAGATTTTTTAGTATTACCCTTGACAGTCACCATAGGCTTGCCGTCGGTTGACAGTTTTTCTTAATTTAAGATGACAGTTGGATAAAAATACATATAATAATAAAATCAAATTATTAAAGACATATTGTGGTCATTTTTTTTGATTTTTATTTGCAGAAGGTGTGAAATGTAAATTAATACTAGCTTTCAGGAAAATTAGTTTCATTCAATGATAACCTGCATCCATATGGCTGGCTGTCAGACAGATTATTCAGAAAAACTAAATCCTAAAGGACAGGCTTCCACACCACGATTGAAAGCGATTCGTAAGAAATTACAACTAAATATTTGATTTATTGGGGTTTTTATATCATTTTAGGCCGTAGGCAGGTAATTTAAAAACATTGTCAGTTCTACAGGTGGAGGATAGACATCAGAGTGTGTATTTCACCTGTAAATCACTCCACTGCATGTAGAATCCACCAACCCCTTGAAAACAACTGAAACTTGCCCAGATATACGAATAAGGTAACCTTCCTTTTTAGTGGATCACTCATCCTTGTTGATTGGGATTCGAACCAGCTTCAACATTGCTGCACAGCTTATGTCGACTTAAAGGCCCACTTAATTTTCGAATCACCAGATCACATTATATACAACTTATTCCATGTTAGATACCATTTGAAAGAGGAAGCTCCAAAACATTGTATTGACAGTCCTTGGCCACAGCTGCTTCGTATTCTGGTGGAATACATATTTTTTTGGTTCCTCTTCCAAATGGTATACAATATGGAATAATGTTATCTGGGCATTCGAAAATTAAGTGGTCCTTTAATGAGACATGCACCTTACCATCTGAGTCGCCATGGGTCCCATCCTAAATGACAATAAATTCGAGCTGAAATATCAAGGGATTATTATGTAGAGAAATTGTCATTGGTAGACTTGAGTAATTACCTGACTTCCTGGCCCACCAAAGTTGATGTAGTTGATCTCCACACCACCAGTAATAATCAAGTATTGAATTCTTTCTTTTGGAATATGATGGTTGAAATCACAAAAATGCCGCCCATTCACTGACACCTGGCAACAAAAACAAATTTTACTTATATAGGCAGCTAGGCCTGATCAGGCCTGAGTTTAGTGTGCCTGTCATTTGCAGAATGAGGTCCCCGGAGGGTGAATTTAGTCATGTTATCCCGCATAGCGGGCTAGCATAATTAAATTCACCATATGAGGACCTCATTCTGCTTAGGCCTCATCTTCTCTGGAAAGTTTCGTTATCAAATTTCTATAGAAACTAATTCTTCACATACATGTAGATTATATTTCTTTTTTAGTTTAGTTTCTCTGTATTCACAAATTGGCAGACAACACATTACATAATCGAGGTTTCCAATGGGTGCACATCACAATATTCACCATTTGGGAACTTCAAACTGAGTCTATGTCTCCCATAGCAGATGAGGCCATGCAGAATGAGGTCCCCACAGGCTGAATTTGATGATACTAGCCCGCTATGCCGAGAGCTTTCCGATGAATGGCAACAAGCCATATTTCCGACTAAATCCTGAAAAATTACCCATAATTCTGCTGTGGTTAAGTGGTCAATTACTTTGGGCATTATGGTAAGTTGACAGATTGTGAACAAGTTAATACAGTGAAACGTAAAAAAAAATACACAATGGTGAATGCAGGCCTTAAAATATGGTGCCGAGTATTTGCAGAATGAGGTTCCCAGAGGGTGAAATTATTGACGCTACCCCGAAGTGGGCAAGCACCACTAAATTCATCTTCTAGTTCTGGAGACACCATCTGTGAACTTAAATCTGAGTTGAGGTCTGCCATAGTAGATGAGGCCATGCAGAATGAGGTCCCCAGAGTTTGAATTTGGTGTTAGAACCATATTGTCAGGCCCAAATAAGACGTGACTGGAACAATGTATGGTAAGTTGACAGATTGTGGACAAGTTAATACAGTGAGACAGACAATGGTGAATGTGCATATAAAGATAGAAAGATAGTGGTGCACTAGGGCAGGAAAAGTAGATCACCTTAGTGATGAACATAGAAAAACTTTGCAAATATATGGTGTCGGTTGCCGAGCAACCAGATCAGGAACCGGCCTACGGGTTTCAAATTGGGAGACGTCACTTGTCCTTGTTTGGTTATTAGAAAGTATCAATGGCTGAAGTTCAATTTACACCACAACATCACCCTTCTATGATCCAATAAGTATTATGCAACACAAGTGACCATTTGCCATTATAGTCAATAAATGTACTTTAAATATGCTGGCATATGCATACTGGTATGTGAGAGAGATAGAGAGCAGTCACTTAACCCTGCGACAAATATAGGGACAATTGGCACACTTTGTTTTTATTGAGAAAGTAAATTTGATTTCAAAGCACTGTTAAGTCAAAATAATGGATATATCTTGGAATTACTGATGTTACATTTACCCTGTAGTGTCCATGCTCAATAACAATGATGATTTCAAAAGGTGGACCCTTGTTGATCGGCAATCCTCCATGTCTTTCTTCTGAACCCCATGCTCCACGATGTAGGTGGTTTCGCACAATGCACCCTTCGTTAAAGCGCACGTTGAAATGAAGACCAGTATCTCCAAGTGGTTCAGCCTGTGGTCCGCAGCACAGATTGATCGAGAAGCTAAATACAATTTTAAATTGTACCTCATCAAATAAATTTCATTCAAAAATATCAATATTTTTTTTACAACACTATCACAATTTTGTTAACAAATACTGCAAAACAATTGCCTTGCAAATTAGTAGTTGAATATATATAATTAAAGATGTATCAAAGATGCTCTGTCTCTTCCCGGAACAACTTTCAATGACAATAAAACATTCCTATGTAAGGGACCCAAGGCACTCGCAATGTAAATGTGCAAACAAAAAGTCTCTAAAATATCACCATTGAGAAATAGAAAAACTTTGTTTTGATATTCATTATTGATACTTCCAAATTGTGTTTTATAATTTTTTTTTTTAAGTCTGTAAAAACATCACAATTAAGAAGAAGATGGAATGAAAGTGTCAATTACACGGTAGCTCAACATGGAAAGGGAATAATGCCATACATTACAGTCAATGGATTGATAAGGAATGCGGAATGTTGAAATGTTTTTGTAATACCAGAGGTCAAACCGAAGAGCCATATGATGTTTGGGATCGATTTGATTAAAATTGTCGACTGTAGAGCATGCCAAATTAGTATTTAGTCATGTAAAGAGTAAACTCGAGATGGCTACCTGCAGCCATGTTTTTGACCGACAATTGTTCAAATTCAACAGCTCCCACCTAGAGGTGATCATTAACATGCCTGTAATTTTTCAAAAAATTCTCCTTTAAATGCAGGCTACAGGGTGTGCCGCTGGGTTAAAATTTAAAATCCAAGATGGCTGCTGGCAGCCAATTGTTTTAAATTTTGATGGCTCACATCAAGTGGTCACCCCGAAGATCCGTATGAGTTTTTGGTGACGATCAGTTGAGGGATGTGGTCTGTAGGGTGTGCCAAAGGATTTAGTCATGCAAAGATTAAAATCCAATGATGGCTGCTGGTGGCCATGTTTTTCATCGAAAATCTTTTTAAAATGATAGCACTCATCTTGAGGTGATCCTAACGATACCTGTCAATTTACAAGTATGAAATCTAAGATCTTTTGAACAATTTCAGAATAAATCGATGACTCCCATGGTTATCCCAAAGATCCATATGAATTTTGGTGACGACCGAATGAGAGATGTGGCCCGTAGGGCGTGCTAAAGGAAATTATTGACGGACGCACGTATGGCAGATACCAACCCATGGCGATAGCACAAAACTTACTTTGTCAAGTTGAGCTAAAACAAAAATATATGTAGATGCATGACAAGTTTTTTGGGACCTGCATTTACATTTGAATGACTGACCAACATTAATGAAGGGTATCTACAATATATACATATTGTGCGAAACATAAGCAATGTATAAGCAAAATGTTGGCCCATTGCTTTTCTGGTTAACGTGAACACTGGTGAAAATATTTATGACTAACCCATTTTGATGTCCATGATGCTGGTGTGGAACTTTTCCTGATATTGTTATAGAACGTCCACCATGACAACCTCCGGGAATACCACCAACATATGGTATTGGCTGAAACCAACAAGAAAAGTATGACCATCTAATATACAAATGTGAGCGTGAGTGTTTCTCTCCCTGTGTGTGTTCCTTTTTGGCGTACACATTTCTGCACCAATTGCGATGACATTTGCAATGGGCATGCATTTCCAAATCTCCGGATGACATGGGCAGGGTCTGAAATTCTCTGAATTCTGCACGACATCACCTTGTATACGCATGGGCAAAACGGTTCTTGGGAACTACTGACCAGATCGCACTGAGATTTGTTACGGCATGTGTTTCGGCTCTGTTGGTAAAATGAGCTTGGTCAGGAGTCCACTCGACATCACGTTATGACATAGTATCCGCACAGGCAACATGGTTTCTCGGGAACTAATGGCCGGATAGCACTGAAATTTGGTACGAGATAAGTCCGGACTCCACCTGACATGATATTTTGACGTTATGACAGCATATACGCTCTGGCATTGCAGTTCTCAGAAACTACTGGGTGGATCTCACTGAAATTTGATGTGATCATGTACTATAGTATTTCGGTCCTCCGTGTAACATGGGCTGGTTCTGGACTCGGCCCGACATTATTTTGTGTTATATACTGTTTCAATTTTAATTCTGCTACACTTTGCCTGTGCAATGCGGGGTATTTATTATTATGAGGTCCCAGAGGGTGAATTTGGTGATGCTATGCCCGGAACTCGATCGCACAGACCTGAAAAATAGTCGCGATACTTCGCAGGTCGTTCGCCTGATCGAGAAAAAGGCTCGTTAAATGTCTCTTGTTTTTGGAAAGGAAGGTAACGTATGTCAAGGTGACGTATTAGTATATGTGTTCGGAGAAAATCGCGGTTTGGTTGTGTCTTGTGTCATATTCTTCCTTTCCGGACTTGAACAGAACCCTCCGTTGTTGTGGCTAATTTCGAGGACTGCACAGTAGTATGACAGAAACCTAGGAAATATCATACGACTAAACCCCGTCGTCGCCCAATATTTTGAGTTTTTCAAAGAAATATAACTTTTGATAGTATGCCCGTTATTTAGTCACTAAATAATGTGCATACGAAAAGATTTACACCAGAAAGACACATTTCAAGAACAATTTAGGATATAAACCTGGCAGCCCAAAATTTATGCTTGACGGCGATGTCGTGTGAGATGTCGTGTGAGATTGCCGAAACCTTCTTTCTACATACAATGTAGTCCAGGTACCGGTAGCTGATCACACGACATCGAAGAACCTCGATCGAGGTTTAGTACCTAATTCGAAGTTTAGTACCGGGTACCTACATTTTAGGATTTCCCTGATCCGTCAGTCATATAAAATGCGATGCATACCGGTACCATTCCAATGGTTCATTATTTTGTTTATCAAACTATTTTATTCTATATATCTGGATATTAAAGCTAATTCTCTTACCGGGTTTACTATTGCCATTGCGAGTCTAACTGAATTTCTTTCGATCAACAAGTGTTCCTGGAAGAACTAGGATCACGTGGATTTCTTAGAAATGTAAACAAGGAAGTAATTTGGCCTTATCGCACAGACCAGCGCTAAGAAATATAATTCTCCAGTAACTTCCGCCCCACTGAGTATTAGCGGATCCCGATTCACTGAATTTATCCCTTATCAAGTTTGTTTGTCGTCTCACGAAGTCCACACCTCAGCATAAACCATTAACATTAGACTCGATAATCTAAGGATAGTTCATCGTTATCAAAGTTGAACTTTGACTCTGGGTGGCGATGCACGCGCTTGCATTTGCCTCCTCCGCATATCACATGGCTATGAGTTTGATTTAACCCTCTTCTGAATGGACGAATACAGCTTCCAAGCTAGTCTGAATACATACTGAACTGTCCATATTCATTTGAAAATTGTCTAGATCAAGCCAGAATGAATTGTAACTGACAAAACACTTAAATAAAAAATGTTATATTTAATTAAGAATATACACACGACGGCTGCGTTCAGACATAGCGTAGCGAGGGGCCTGAACTATGTTTTGCAGCTTGTGATTTCAAATTTAATTTTTTTTAGATTGAACTCCTTGCTCAAATTAACAACAAATGTTTTGTTTGTTTTGTTTTATTGTTAAATAAAAATTTATAAAACTAATGCTGTAAAAACATCAACCGGGGGGAGGGTGCCCAAATTTGGTTGAAATCGATCCCGTGGTCTGGGAGAAAAATCGCGAACAGATGAAGGCCTGGGACTAAGATAGATCCTACTCTATAGATTATGCAAAGATGTCGTCCAAAATAGCCACTAAATTGAAAGACGTTCTGACACGGACTTGTTACATCCGCATCAGTATTTAATATTACTTAACCAGCTAAAATCGAGTTTCGTCAACAATGTGACTCAGTTTGTTGTATAAAAGTGATTGTACCATCAATGGTATCGACTGAATGCTGCCCAAGAATAACATGTTTGTGTTTGAGATTCCAAAGAATTTAACTTGAGGAGCAATTTGAATGTACTCAATCCAATCAGACGGCCCCCATATCATCAAGATACAACAACAGCATTTCTTCAAAATAAGCTTTAGTTATCAGAATCGATTAACTGCAACAAATCTCGAGAAATAATGTGGCGGTAGTACATTTACATGTAAAGGTAAATAATGCATCAAATGTAGGAGTTTAATAATACCTGCATGTGCATGTCTTACCAACTCTTTATAGTTGGGCGGATATGTGTAAAATTGTTCATTTTAATGAATAAATTATGAAATTTGGCCCAGACCTTCCTTGTTGGGTCTTTGAAAATATTTTCGGTAGGCATGGGGTTTACATAGCAACGAACCCCATTGCAGCCTACTTTTCACAAACATGCATACATGGCCAGAGAACGTGGGTAGATCAGAGGTATTTCCATCTCAAAATTCCACGCTAGTGACAGAAGTATTATCCGACAACTTTTAGGCAACTAAGGTACTGGTTGGTTACTATGGCAACATAATATTCACAATCACGTGACCAATTTGTAGCTGAATGGTACTTGGGTATTCGAAGAGATGGACTTCAACTCAATTGGTATTTAGAACTAAATCGTGATTACTCTTCCGCGATTGTAGTCATATTAAAAATTATTTGACCGTAAACTTCTATAATAACGGAAACCATATCAAATTGGGATTACTTAATACACCAAAATTACTCTCGAAAAAGTGGACATTTCTAGAAATTATTTTTCTACCCATATGTCTTTATCAACACACATGAGTTAGATTTATGCTAGTTATTATAACCATCTGACATCAAATAAGTTAGTCTGATAGTCTGATAGTGTGTAGGTTGACATTTCTCATATGGGATGGATGCCAACTTGGTCGCAAAATTATTCAAAATGGCTTGCAAAATGGCAAACAATTTTTATTTTTATTTTAAGTTGATTTGTCACATATATCCCGAACATTATTCTCTGCTGTTCTGAAAAAAAAGGGTAGCATAGGTTGTAGCTCGCTTGGTTATTAACCAAGTTACATAATCGACTGGCGACTAAATGTTCTATTCAGGTTGTCCCAGTACTTTCTCGGGATGACAAATTCATTTTAAAGATGCAGTATGGAATTCTGCCTAAACGTCTTTTTGGATTCTGGTCATATTTCTGAACGGCAATGGGCAAAACATCTAAACAGAACTGAGAGGAACCGTATTATGTGGCTACTCTTGCCAATTAGCTTCACAATTAATTGATCAACTTAATGCATTATGTATGTCAAAATGGCAGCCGGGGCGTGACTGCATGGTTGGTCACATGTAAGGTGAATATGTTTAGAGGGAGCTCTTGTACGATCGTGAACGGTGTGAATAGTTATACAAGGAGTGACTATATGATCATGGGTGGGGTGTCCATGAGATGCATATGTATACAAGGAGTGGATGTATGGCCATGTATGAAGTGAATAGGTATATAGGGAGTGGCTGTATGATAATAATTGAAGTGGTGTATGAGTATAACGAGAGCAGCTGCATGGTCATCGGCGTGTTGTTTATGTATATATGAAGTGACTGGATGTATGGCCATGTCTGAAGTGAATAGGTATATAGGGAGTGGGTGCATGACAAGTGAAGTGATGTATGGGTGTAACGAGAGTAGCTGCAGTGTCATCGGTGTGTTGTTTATGTATAAATGAAGTGACTAGATAGCATTGTGTGGGATTTACAGGTGTACCTTGGGTGTATTGTCATGTATGGGTGTATATCTATACACGTGTATGAGCATGGGTGGGTGTATGGACAAACGGGGAGTGGTTGTATGCTTATGGGTAATGTATATAGGCGTGCAAGGAATGCATTTACGGTCATGATTGTTGAAGTGTATATGCATACATGGAGTACATAGTACATAGCTGGATAGTCATTGGCGGGCGTGTGTTTATATAGGAAGTGCCCTTGTGGTCATGGGTGTATATGGTATGTATATATGCATCTCAGTTTGTTGTGTCTGTATTGTCATGGGTGTGTGTATCAGTATACAGCGAGTCGCTGGGTTGTCATGGCTGATGTGTATGTGCAAGTCTGAAATGTGCAAATAGCCATGTGTGCGGGATATTGGTATATCTATTGATGAGGTGTACTGTATATGTATACATGCCGTGACTATATGGTAATGTGTGTGGCGAGAGGTATACACTGAGTGACTAAATAGGTATACAAGTAGTCATAAATGTGGTGTGTGCGTATACAACGAGTGTCTGAATTGCCACTGGTTATGAATATATGCAAGTCTGGAGTGTATGGATGGCCGTGCGTTCAATGTATTGGTATATATTGAAGGGCTCTATGCCCATCGTATATGTGTAGATGTGTATATGTGTAGATGTATACCCGGATATACTATATGGCCATGAGTGGGGTGTATAAGTATATATTGAGTGGCTATATGGCAATATGTGTGGCCAATATTGAGGTGATATGCGGGGTATTGGTATATCTAGGCTTGTATGGCCATTGGTGAGGTGTTTATGTATATCTGGAGTGACTATATATGCATGGGTGGGGTTTATATGTATGTCTTGAGTGGCAAAATGTACATATGTGTGGCAAATAGGTGTACGGGAGTAACAATATGGCCAAATGGTGCAGTGGATATGCATACGAATGTGGTGTGTGAGTATACAGCGAGTGGCCGAATTGCCATGAGCGAGATGTACATTGACGCCTGGTGTGTATGAGTGGCCATGTGTGCAGGGTATGGGATATATAGAAGGGCTGTATAACCATTGGTGAGGTGTATATGTTTACCTGTAGTGACTGGTTATGGTTACAGTGTATATGTATATCTTGAATGGCTATATGGCCATGGTATGGAAATATATATACAGGGAGTGATTTTATGGCCACTGATAAGGTAAATATATATATACAAGAAGTGACTGTATGATCATCGTTGAACAAGTACACACGGAGTGACCATATATTCATGGTGAGGTGTAGGGTTATACCTGGTGGGAATGCATTACTGTATATACAGTCATGTATGGGTGTACGGGTATACCACATGTGACGTGACTGTATGTGGCTACACATGGAGTGATTGCATGTTCATGTGTGGTTTGTGCGGGTATACCATTGTGTGACTATCGCTTTCCACAATAACTCATGGATATTTTAATTGATAGATAAGTAATGTGAGAGTGTTCACTAGCATGATGACGTGTTATCTGCACAATGGAGGAAACGATTTTCATGACATAAGTCAATCAATTTTGATGCCAATGGGGCTGAATTTTGGTGCTATTGGGCAGAGTATCCACATGATATGGCCCATCTCAGTTCAGTTTCAAAGTTCTGCCCATTTCCGTTAAAAAAAAACAATCATGGCCAGAATCCCAAAAGAAGTTTTTGTTAACATCCCATACTGCATCCTTTAGCATGAATGTGTTATGCCGCATAATGTACAGAGACAACCAGAATAGAACATTTAGTTGTCAGTGAATTATGTTACATATTTAATAACCAAGTATTTGTCACAATTTGCTACCTTTTTGGAACAACAGAGAATAATGTTCGAGATATATGTGAAAAATATACCTTTTACCAAGTTTGGTTGCCATTTTACATCTATCTTGGATAATTTTGCCTAAAACACCTCAGTGTCACACATTTAAGAGATATTAAACAATAACCAGAGTTGATACCAAAGATAGTTCCATTTTACTTGGAAAAAGGATCTAAACCCGAAAAGTTATTTTTTTGCCGATTTTTATGTCAAGTTTGTGATAGAAAATTCCAATAATTCTGGTAATGTTAGTGGCTATATACAATACTAACAATCAAGCGAGGTTCATCAGAAATGTAAAAAATTATACCCCAACCTTTAACCGATTGCATGACACGCTTGGGCGATATCTACAATTTTTAATAGTTTGGTCGTCATTTTGGCAGCCATTGAGTCAGATTGAGTTGGAATATTCATAAGTAATGGTACGCCTTACTTACAGTGCACAGTTCTGTCCATTTCTTGTTGAAATATGACTATAATTCCAATTGTGATTTTGGTGAATGTTTTACCGCATTCTGTAAAATGAAATTTTTGAGGGATCGGAAGAGACAGAAGCACGAGGTCAAACGGACGGTCTTGCAGATAAAGATGGATAACTCTAAAATCAAGTGGTTATTATTACCAGTTGATTTTAGAGTTATCCCTCTTTATCTGCAAGACCGTACGTTTGACCTCGTGCTTCTGGAAAGATCTGGCCCACAAACAATAGAAATAGCAAACTTCAAACATCGATATCTAATCACTCTGAGCTTTGACTGGTGGGTTCCTCGACTCGAATCAAATATGTTTACCCCCGAAGCCAAAGAAATAGTAATTTAGGAGCGTCTGATCGGATTGAGTACCTTTAAGTGTACGAAATTTCGTGTAACGATTCGCCTATTTTCTGTCACATATCCGCTCCTCTATAATGCTCTATATTGGTCCAGTTTGTAAGCCTGTACATTTAAAATCATTTTAGTTGTCATAATTTATCTTTAAACATGGTTTTGGAATAAAAAAAATACATGGCATTGGAAAAATCTGCTAGCGGTGGTCATGTACCACCCAAACCCGGAACTTGTATCCTGGAATGTGTTCCTCCCCCACCTGGATCTGGTAGATATAACAATGTCATAAAGCGTAACATAAAATAAATAAAATACAAAAATACAATCCATAGCACGAAATATTTAGCAGTTTTAATCGAACTATCACATTCTCCGTACAGTGGAGAAACCCATTTTATTTTATTTTAGAATAGAAATCGTAAACTTCATACATCAATATCTAATCACTCTGAGCTTTGCTGGGTGGGTTCCTCGACTAGTATCAAATATTTTTTACCCCCGAAGCCAAAGAAATAGTAATTTAGGAGCATCTGATCAGATTGAGTACCTTTAATCAGTTTATTTAAATTTGTCCTGTAAGGTAGCAATGTATTGTCAACATTACAAGTTAAAGACACGGTTGGCCTTGGCGGTGGGTATCCTGTGAAAATATCTCCACCCGTCAAAAACCGCCACAAACGTTTTAATGTTTTTCTGTTTACGGTGTTTGGAACAAATATGAATATTTTCGACAACTAAGGCCGCACATGCCTTTAATGATTCGGGCGGCGTTGGCGGTGGATATGATGTTAAAATATTCAGCTTCGTCAAAAACCGCCATAAACAGAAAGAAAGTAAAATATAGACAGACCTTGTTCTTATACCAATAAGAAATATGGCATAAACAGTATGTTATTGTCAAATGTTTTTCCTTTGTTATGTAAACAAAAGCAAAAAACGTTACAGAACCTGGCTTTTGCTTAGATCCGGATATGGTAAAATAAAGAGCGTTATTTGTTACTGTTTTCCTTATATGGAAATAATAAAGAGCGTTTATATCATTTGTGTGTGATTAACCAATAGAATTGCGCTGTGTTATGTAAACAGAAGCAAAACTTCTGTAACACGAGCAGGTTCTTGTTTACGTACATCATCGAACGTCTTGACGACAATATACTATTTACGCGCTGATTATGTTTGGCATATGAGCAAAACTATATATTTTAATATTCCTTCCGTTGATGGCGATTTGAACAAATATGAATATTTCTGCAACGAACGCCGCCCGTGCCTTTAATACACAGTCGTTTGAGAAAATAAATTCAAGTAATGCTCATCACCTGAACACATATATGAAATTGAAAGCAAAGAATTTTCTTCAAGTTCAGACTTGTATGTTTTACCAGTGATATATTCGTGGTCACTAGTCTATTAGTAATGTCAAACCTTCACATCTTTCTGAGGACAGCTTTGACAATATAACAATCATTCATCATGCATACTTGTAACTCGCATTTGTTCCTCAACCATATTCTGATTAACATCATGTATGCACAGTGTACTCAATACATAAAACATAGATCAATGCTATGCCATCTTGTTACTGGGGTCTTATTTTACACAGTCCATACTCTTAATAAGAACCTATATAAACCCATATTATTAAAGGCACGTGCGGCCTTAATTGTCGAAAATATTCATATTTGTTCCAAACACCGTAAACAGAAAAACATTAAAACGCACACAGTTCCGTTCATATATACCATGACCATCGCGTAAACAGCATGTTATCATAAAGACCTACTATATTTTACCTAAGCAAGAGCCTGATTGTGTTACAGAAGACAGCACAATGCTACTGGCTAATCACACACAAATGGCATAAACGCTCTTTATTAGTTCCATATCAGGTATTCACCAACAAAGAACGCTCTTTATGTTTACCATCATAATATAAACAAACACCAGAAAAGTTACTTTTTATGCTTTTGTTTACATAACAATGGTCAAACATATGACCATAACATACTGTTTATGCGATATTTCTTATTTGTATACGGACAAAGTCTATCTACATTTTGATGTTCTTTCTGTTTGTGGCGGTTTTTGACGGGTGGAGATATTTTCACAGGATACCCACCGCCAAGGCCAACCAAGTCTTTAAGCCATTATTGGAATTTTACATTACTCATAACCAAATCCTATATAATTGGAAATTTTATTAGACCAAATCCTACATAGTTGGAAATTTTATGGTCTCACACCCCCCCCCCCCCCCCCCCCCCCCCCGTTGGAACCCCCTGATGGCAAATAAGAGTGAAATAACAGTTCGACACTAGCTGTATTTATTTATCACTATCACAATGACCAAAATACATGTTGGCAAACTCACATAAACATTACAAAATCATAATCGAAAGGGGGCATCATCAAAATCAAAGTGGAACATAAAACGGGACAGGAATTATTTTTCGGGGAACAGATGAGCAACAGTTTATACGGACGGGCCATAAGGGCAGTGCGGGTTTGGATGGGGTGGACAGTGTAGTGCATTATAACAAGCCATTTTGGCAGAATAAGTAATCCAGAAATAAACTGATATCATCTCAATGATGAATACATGTGTTGTAATAAATAGCATCATGTTCAATTACTCAGCTTTTCTTCATATTGGTAGGTCCCAGTAATCCAAGGTCCTATCTACCCAACGATGAACATAATACAAATATACAGGAAATCTGTTTATCTTTCAATTTTCATACCAGAAGAATTAAATGAGCTATATAGATTATAGAAAATATAGAAAATATTTTATTTTTTTCCTCGTAAGAAGCGGGACCACCCAATGATATCATGTTATAAAAGAACATATTTTTTATGTTTTTATTGGAGAAACAATTATATAATACAGTTTACAAAATGTCATTCAGTTCTTTCGTTCTTCACTCTCGCCATGCACACTGGCCGTCTGAGTGTACAAGTTTGATGGTATACTTGTTTGGAACCGATTGGCAAACAATTTCTGTTATTTTTCGACAACTTGGTTATATACGTGCAAAAAATCTAAAAGCCTACAGTTTTAAGTTTTTGTGGCTTGATTTTTTTTATAGTTATTGTATTGGCATTGATTTTTGATTTTTCCGTTAGTGATTTAGCAGCGTAGATTTAAAAGTGTTTACCAATCAGCTTCATAATTGGAATGTGGCTTAAATTTATAATACACATGATATGTGCTATATAGAGTTCATTCAGTTCATCTTCATTCGTTTATTTTAATGTATATTAATTATTGGGTAAATATTGAAACTATGACCCCCCATCTCTTCATTAATGCTCAATGTTCGTCCAGTTTATAAGCCTGTACATTTAAAATCATTTAGTCATGGATTTTTATTTTTATTTTAAGGCGATGGAAAAATCTGCTGTCGGCGCTAAGATCCACACACCCACCCGGACCATGTATCCTGGAGTTTTTCCTTACCCCTGTTGTTTTCTTAAATTTTTAGAGACAATTGGCTAATCTGAACGGTTTATATAAAACCAATGTCTGTATGAAACATGATACATAATAATACATACCAAATACAATATTTAAAATTATTTTTGACACAATACCGCAAAGAGACGGCACAGGCGATCGGGTGCAGTCCCCGTAAGAAATCATATATAATATCACACCTAACATTAAAACTTATGAGCCGGATGATATTTTGATCGTGTCCTATACGGATGGAGGAAGCATTAAAGTATAAACCCGAAAGCGATTTTCATTGACTGGGGAAAACATGCATGCCATTTTAACAAAAAGTCAAATGTTATAGAAGAGGGATAACTCTATTGTATTTACTATCTAAAATGTATGTGCACAGGCACACGTAGCTTCCACATAAATCAATGACACATATATGGGTCCATGAGGACTGGTTTGACAACACGGAATCTGTTATTATCTTGGTTTGTTTACTTTAATCCACATAGATCTGCATCCCATATTGGATGTGTAGGTCCTATGTCCTATACGAAATGCTATTATGCGATAAGCTAATACATTATGCATCATGTGTGCATGCATATAATGATCTACAATGATAAAAGATAAATAATGCATGGAATATCTCGTTGAAGCGGGAGTAACTCTATTTATTCCACAGGTCGGCGGATAATGTAAACAATGGTGGATGTGGTAGACAACGGATTTACAGGGGAGCTTTTCCCTGATAAGTTCATCACAGCTCCACCTCCTCCTGCGGAGAAGAAACTCGGACAGCTGCCAAGGGCGAAAATAGAGGAATTCTTCGAGAAGGTTCGTGTCAACACCATTAGTGCACAATTATTGATACCACCAATGGAGATTGACTGTCACACTCCTGTTTGAAAACCCGGATCGAGGCCGGGTGCTTTAGATTCCGATCACATGCACCATCTCCGCCCATTTAATTTATATAAAACAGGGGCATGTTTTGTATCTATGCGTGGATGGGAACTTGTTTGTCTCTTTCTCTTGGTCTTCGCCCCCCGAGGCCGTGTCAACGTTTAGATACCCACGGGCGATCTCTCCCATGCAGGTGCCTGTGATTCTGACTGTATATTTATTGGCCGGATTCCAACTGCACAATGGGATCCTGCCATTTCCCGTAGAATTTTTGAAATTACATCGTTTACATTCTCATAAATTACAATAGCTCACTTTTGTCTCTATATATGTGACCCGCCATATCAAAACCAGTCGTAAGTCGGGACTTACCCTATGCCAATGCATTCTCTTATATATGCGAGTCGACCATAGGTCGCATATATAAGAGAATGCATTGGTCTAACAATCTTTTTAAATCTTTTTTAAATTTTTAACTAAATGTTTCTTACAATTTTTAGGGCATAAAATAAAAAAAACATCCATTACCCTGCAGGGATCCCCACACATATATAGAAGCATATAGAAGAGTGTCGTCTGCTCATATTTGTCTGGGGCTCTGTATGGGTGAAATTATAACATTGTTAAAGAATACAAGAACAAATTATTAAAATTGTAAAAATTGTTAGGCCAATGTATTCTCTTATACATGCGAGGCGACCTATGGTCGACTCGCAAATATAAGAGAATGCATTGGCACAGGGTAAAAAAAAACCCGACCTACGACTGGATTTGATATGGCGGGTCACATATTATGTAATTGTATCTATTGTTGTATATAACGTCTCCCTTGAATGGAGGATTAAACAATAAACAATCAAACATCAATGCAAATTCATGAAATATATAGTTATATATACAATTACTATCTGCATTTAAAATATTACGGTGTATTTTTGGTCTGGTCGTCCCTGTTTTCAGGATCGGGTTGTCTCGTGTTTTGATTACATTTTTTTCCGTATATATTTACAATATTTTTATTATATTATGCCGCAACTCGATCACAACATTTCCGATGCGTACGTCTTGTTTTTTTTTTAAATGTTAACCCCACAAATTCTATGAAATCACTATAAGTCATATAATGGGATATGTGTAGTCCGTGCACATGTATAGACCTGAATATTCCATCGATACATCGGTCTATTTTGAACATGCTAAAAGCATCATCTTAATGCTGGTCTACAATCGAGGATGTAATAGCACGAGTCATTTTATAGCAACAATATACTACTGAACAACACGCGGTATCCCATACTTAGATCGGGTTTAGGCCCACAAACGGGCACCAGATTTAACGGCCTTGTTTTTTGATTGCAGGGATTTATAATCGTAGAAGACTTTTTTACCGAAGACGAACTCGAACCATGCAAAGATGCCATATCAGGACTCGTGGACGATTTGGCGAATAAACTATACAAGGGTGGAAAGATAAAAGGTAATACATTATAAACCGATAACTACGTATATACATCCCTGAGTTCCCCAGTCCGTCCGACCGCACACATCTGAAACATGATACCAGCCAAAATATTCAAGAAACCATTGAACATAAAAAAAAAATTGAGTTAAACTTATTCTAACTTGAATATTTACTCAATTTTGACAAATTTCGTCGAATTTAAGATTAAACTCCAATGATCGGCTCTGATAAAGAGCGTTCACGGTTTTATTTCAAAAAGCGGCAGATAATAAAGAGCGTTCTCAATTCTGAGCTTTTGTAGTCTTTCGATGTACTATTTATGATCATTTATGGATGTTTTTGGGGATTTTCGTGATGCCCTTGTGATATATAGGGATGATGTTGATTACAAATATCTTTCTTTTTTCTTTTTGCCTCGTAAACTGAAAAATCGGTCGGGGAATTCTGACGGACAATCTTTCTTTCCCATTCAGTTGTTAAAGGCCCACTTAATTTTCGAACCCTAGATCACATTTTATAAAAATATATGCCATAATGTATATCATTTAAGAGAGGAAGCTCCAAAACATTGTATTATCAACTTATCCAGTGTAATAAACTCTGAACATGTTGTTTTTGTTGAGGTATCGAAGTATGTCCTGTGCTTAAGTTTCATCTGGACTGTACTGAAAAGTGTATTATTTTCAATGGAAGGGGAATAACTCGTTATCTTAGTTTGAATATTCTGTTGCTTTCTGGGAGCGAGACGGGGGAAATGTTTCTAAGATTTCAGCTTTTTACGATTACTCTATGGGCATCTTCTGAGACATATACGTTCCATATGGTGCTGTATTTTAAACGTATTTTATGTTGTTAAAACCCTATATCAAGGCACTACAAAGTAGTCGGTGACGTCCGTTTGTCCGCACGGGCACATATCTCAGCCTTGGGTTATCGTATCTGAATGATATCTGGTATATGTGGGGGGGGGGGCCATGACTGCTTTCTATAACGATGGGCAAATGACACTGTTCACGTTTTCAGTTCAAGAGTCATCCTTCTTTGTTTATCAAGAAATATTGTGTTTTTTCAGCCCGCGTAAATATCTCAGTCATGGGTTATCCTATCTGAATGAAATTTGGTTTGGAGACTTCTTTCAAAAAAGTGCCCAAAATGACGGTGATAAAAAAAAATTCCCTGAGTTATGGTCCTTAGTTTCTCAATTGATCACAAGTTGTGTTCGTCCGGATCTTCTATTGTTATCTTTTAACCATTATTGAATGCATATATATAGACTGCATGATCTTACGGAGGAAAGAATACGCCCTGTCACTAACTCGCGGCCACATTGGATCCACCAGGTCCGGTTCCGTGGTTTTAGTGCTACAGGTCAAAGTTTTGGAGTAGTATTCCATATATGGAAGTCGTGAATAATTCAAAAGCTCCATATATGGAAATGCTGTACTCCAAAACTTTTACCAATATCACTAAAACCACGTAACCGAGGCTGGAAATATCTCTGAAACCACAGAACGGAGCTGGAAGAATCCAATATGGCCGCGACCCAGTGATTTCGCTTATTGCAGAGGTCCTTAGTATTTGTTACCACCTGCACATGTTGTACTTTGCCACCGATTAGTATGTAATACTATTAGGGCCACTTCCTAATGGCGCTTTCGGCGCGCGCCGAAAGCGACAAAAAGTGCGCCATTAGTAACGCGCCGAAAACGCCGAAAGCGACAAAAAGTGCGCCGAAAGCGACAAAAATTGCACCGTTACGGCGCACTTTTTGTCGCTTTCGGCGCGCACCGAAACATACCCTAATGGCGCACTTTTTGTCGCTTCCGGTGCGCGCCATTAGGGAGTGGACCTAATAATATGCCTAATGGCGCTTTCGGCGCGCGCCGAAAGCGACAAAAAGTGCGCCATTAGTAACGCGCCGAAAGCGACAAAATGTGCGCCGTTACGGCGCACATTTTGTCGCTTTCGGCGCGCCGAAACATGCGCTAATATCGCACATTTTGTCGCCGAAAACGATAACAAGTGCACCGAAAGCGACAAAAAGTGCACCGAAAGCGCCATTAGGAAGTGGCCTTAATAGGATTCCATAGTTTTGGGACTATGCCAGCACCGCCGGTGCATCCTCTTGCTATAACGTCTTAGGGCCACTTCCTAATGGCGCTTTCGGTGCGCGCCATTAGGGAGAGGACCTAATAATATGCCTAATGGCGCTTTCGGCGCGCGCTGAAAGCGACAAAAAGTGCGCCATTAGTAACGCGCCGAAAGCGCCAAAAAGTGCGCTGAAAGCGACAAAAAGTGCGACGTTACGGCGCACTTTTTGTCGCTTTCGGCGCGCACCGAAACATACCCTAATGGCGCACTTTTTGTCGCTTCCGGCGCGCGCCATTAGGGAGTGGACCTAATAGTATGCCTAATGGCGCTTTCGGCGCGCGCCGAAAGCGACAAAAAGTGCGCCATTAGTAACGCATTTTGTCGCTTTCGGCGCGCCGAAACATGCGCTAATATCGCACATTTTATCGCCGAAAGCGACAACAAGTGCACCGAAAGCGACAAAAAGTCCACCGAAAGCGCCGAAAGCGACAAAAAGTGCGCCAAAAGCGCCATTAGGAAGTGGCCCTAATAGTATGCCTAATGGCGCTTTCGGCGCGCGCCGAAAGCGACAAAAAGTGCGCCATTAGTAACGCATTTTGTCGCTTTCGGCGCGCCGAAACATGCGCTAATATCGCACATTTTATCGCCGAAAGCGACAACAAGTGCACCGAAAGCGACAAAAAGTGCACCGAAAGCGCCGAAAGCGACAAAAAGTGCGCCAAAAGCGCCATTAGGAAGTGGCCCTAATAGGATTCCATTGTTTTGGGACTATGCCAGCACCGCCGGTGCATCCTCTTGCTATAACGTCTTGGCTTCTTTTACCAGAGCTGTATGCCGATGTACCATTCTTCCAACGACTCAGCCGCCTGAACGAGGACTTCCCAGGTGCAAATGTTATGCTGCTGAAAGGAGGGGTCCTACCGGAGGTAAATTTGATTTAGTTGTAACCCTTTGTTTACTGAAAGGATTCCCCCATTCATTAAAGGTACCCAATCCGATCAGACGCTCCTAAATTACTATTTTTTTGGCTTCGGGGGTAAAAAAAATATTTGATTCGAGTCGAGGAACCTACCCATCAAAGCTCAGATTGATCAGATATCGATTTTTGAAGTTTGAAATTTCAATTGTGTGTGGGTCAGAAACACGAGTTCAAACGGACGGTCTTGTAGATAAAGATGGATAACTCTAAAATCAAGTGGTAATACTAATCACTTGATTTTAGAGTTATTCATCTTCACCCGCAATTTGTCCGTTTGACCACGAATTTTATGGGCCACATCTCGAGAAATTAACAAACTTCAAAAGTCGATATCTGATCACTCTGAGCTTTGATGGGTGGGTTCCTCGATTCGAATCAAATATTTTGTTTACCCCCGAAGCCAAAGAAATAGTAATTTAGGAGCGTCTGATCAGATTGAGTACCTTTAACCTTTTGAACCCATAACACCGGAATTTCGGTGCAAACGAACGGTGTCTATATCCAGTTTATAGCAAATATATATATATATATATATATTATAACCAGCGTCAGACCCACTGATTTACATTTAAATGGCACCAGTATAATTGTGTCAGCGTTCCCTGTTGTATGTATGGAATCCTTGACCGCCATTATCGGGTAGAACTATATGCGCATAGCATATAATCTATTAAAGCATAAGATATTTTAAGCGAACTGTACGTTGCGCTATATATTTACGGCATATATGTATAGTTTCATGTTCCACATGCAAGCCTTGAAATAGGATGCCTGTCATTTGCAGAATGAGATCCACAGAGGGTGAATTTAGTAATGCTACCCCGCATAGCGGGCTAGCATCACCAAATTCACCCTCTGGGAACCTCATTCTGCTGAGTTGTAAGCAGAATGAGGTCGACAGAGGGTGAATTTGGTGATGCTAGCCCGCTATGCGGGGTAGCATCACTAAATTCACCCTCTGTGGACCTCATTCTGCAAATGACAGACACCATATTTCAAGGCTTGTCTACATGTTTGTAGAACAGACATAATTTATACAAATAATTTCTGTTTAAATTACCATCGGGAAAATAAATCAGTGTTCTGCCACATACAGGGAAGGGTCAACCCGCATATTAAGTTGATTTATTCGCGCATGCTCAGAGCAGAATAAACGGTGTATAGCGTACTTATACACGACAGACCCACTAATAAATATTTAAATCCCCCATATATATTTACACACGTCAGTGGTTGCCAGGTTGTGTATATGTAATGGTTGCCCGATTGTAACCGGTAGGAATATATGCGCATAGCATAGACTAATTGTAAAATACAACTCAATGGTTAGTGCAATGGCGTCATTTGATGATTTGTGGTATTTGCTTAGCAACCGTTGCTAACCTTAAATAAGACATTTGGTTCACTCTTCTGGTCGGGTATATCTCAAATTTCATATTAGGATATTACTTGCATCGAAGACGCAATCACTGGCCTCGAATTACGACGCTATAAGCCATAATTGAATTTTTCAGTCAATTCCTGGTAGTTGCCTAGCAACCGTTACTATGGAGTTGCCGCATGGGAAAGTCTCCCATCTTATACCGATCAGTGATCCATGGGGACAAACCTGTAAAGTTTCAGACCTGTGTCACAATTTATACATAACCAACATCATGCGTCAAGACACTATTTAATTTAAGAGAAAATATCACGCGGGAACCCCGGGTCAGGGTGTTGATCGCTGCATGTGGGGCGTCAGGGTTCAAAGGGTTAATAAAAGTATACACTGGATCGAGTTGTATAGTACACAGGCCCCTTGGGAAAATACTAAAAAAACGAATATAGACTATACCAGTAACACTGGTCTATATTGGTATTTTAGAATACCCCCCCCCCCCAGGTGAGGTGCCTTTGCACGGTATATTATTTATCTGGAGGGATGTTCGGGAAATAGAAGCAGACGACAGACAGAACAGATTATAACGACAGTGCAGAACGATTCCTATTAATTTGTGGGAAATGTTCAGATAATAAGTTCAACAAACGGCATAATTATGTTGAAGAAACTACTTGTCAATTAATATAACTTTAGTAACAATTAAAGGCCCACTTAATTTTCGAACCCCCCAGATTACATTATATAAATTTATGCAAATTATATACCATTTGAAAGAGGAAGCTCCAAAACATTGTATTATTAACTTATCCCGTATACTAAATTGTGACCATGTTGTTTTTGTTTGAGTTATGGACGTTTTTTTGTGTGTGTGCTTTTCATCTGAATTGTACTGCAAAGTCTATTATATTCAATGGAAGGGGATTAACCCTATGTCTTAGTTTGTATTTTGTTTGCATTCTGGGAGCGAAACGGGGGAATATTTCTATGATTTCAGCTATTTCCTATTTCTCTGTGGGCATCTTCTGAGACACAGACGTTCCAATTTGTGATGAATTATAGTATTTTAATCATATTTTATGGCTTAGATTGTTATTAAAACCGTATATCAAGGCACTATAAAAAATAAATGCTTGCTTTTGTTACATCTAATTGGGATACGTACGCTAAATACGTTTATAAGGACTTTATATGCCACAGAAAGACTTATTCATGTCAGAATTTTTAGAAACAACGGGTCTGTGTGAAAATTGAAAAGAGCGGGAAAATTGCTATGATTTTTTTCCAGAGTATATGAAGTCTGTATATCGATATTTCGTGCATTTTACATTCCTTCCCAATTAAGCGATACTTAGTTTAGAGTTAAACATTACATTTGTCTGCAAAACCACTATTACAGCCACTACGGAAACTATGGACTAACGATAGGTTACTGAATGTAGTGGAGCAGCTCATCGGCCCTGATATTGCAGGAAATCCTATATGGAATATGCGACCGAAGACTCCTCAGTCCGAAACCATGATAGTGCCTTGGCATCAAGGTTCGTCAGTCATATCACTTATAAAAAACACTATGGCAACAGCCCGGTAAATCATGGTATACCAGGCTCTACTCTGGTACAATATGGTTTTTTTTTTGGTTTATCTGTTGACAGGTCTCCAATTTATTTCTCATAAACACATACAGTAATGCCCAAATTAATTGACCACTTAACCACAGCAGAATTATGGGTAATTTTTCAGGATTCAGTCGGAAATATGGCTTGTTGCCATTCATCGGAAAGCTCTCGCCGATGAATGGCAACAAGCCATATTTCCGACTGAATCCTTAAAAATTACCCATAATTCTGCTGTGGTTAAGGGGTCAATTACTTTGGGCATTACTGTATAACACAGGTATGGAGATAACAATAGTAATAGTTAAATATTTACAATATGTACATAGAGTCATAGACATGTGAATTTCCGGATGACAAATGTTGTACTGCATGGATGCACATGAATACATACCCTTCATAGATACATATATGTAACACTGTAATGTGTATATCAAGATTATAAATATATATAACTATATACATAAATAAATAAATTTATTATTTATGCATACATTATGCATACTTATAAATATATATTGATAACTATGTATATCGGTACTGTTCATGTACACATTATGACATTGCTTGTTCTGCATACATGAATATTGGCTAGCTTAGTTATTCCGGCATTTCTCTTGATTGACAAGCTTAAAGATGCATAATCCGAATTAACGCTCGCAAATTGCTAATTTCTTGGCTTCGGGGGGTTAAAACTATTTGATTCGAGTCGAGGAACCCACCCATCAAAGCTCAGAGTGATCAGATATCGATGCTTGGAGATCTATTATTTTAACCACCTATAATTTTTAAGAGGCCCAGTAAACAGTTGACGAGAAGACGGACTCGGACGAAATTGCGGATGAAGATGGATAACTCTAAAATCAAGTGGCTTTTTGTGAGATATTTGACAAACCCGCAAATTTCGTTGAACAAAATGTTGACAAATAACAGGTTTTGGGCAATTTTCTACTATAGTTGACTGTGGTTAGCATTATTTTTGGGCAATTACTCTGAAGCAGCATTTCAAAAAAAATTGTTGTTGTTGGAATCTAATGATATGGGGACCATCGAATCGGATTGAGTACCATACCTTTAATAAATTCGCAAATCTTGTGTTGCATTATCGAGGTATAATCAAATAAACAATGATATACTCTGATAAAATCCATGAAAAGTCCATGTAAAAAGGACATATACCCTTATAAATGCCAAGTAAAAACATGGTGTAACTTATCGTGTACTACAATTTACTCTCGCGTAATACTGCCGATACAGGTCATACATGAGTAAAACCAACGTATATATCAGAACATACACTAGTAAATTATTGATGGAATCATGCGTGATGTAACGAATAATTACACTCTGGTAAAACCCTGCTGAACAATGATATACTCCGGTAAAAGCCACGGAAAGCCCATGTAAAAAAGGACATACCCTTGTTGTATATTTCAAGTAAAGGCATGGTGTATCCCACATTATTCTAGTAAGATGCTGGTGAAACAGGACACACATGGGTAAAACCCATGTAAATCAGAACATACTCTATAGTAAATTATTGATGGAGTTATGGTGTAACAGGTTGTACTCTGGTCAAACCATGGTGAAACGGGATATACTATGGTACCACATCATGCGAGTTCGAATGAGGTGAGGTAATACCATACAATAATATACAAGTAATACAAGGGGAATGATAGTTTGAATCTAAAGTCTGGTTGGTATGTTGTCTTTGGGCCGTTAAGACTTGATTTAAGTCTACACTTACACAGTGGTCCTGCAACACGTATTTCAACCATGAAGGCACGATAATTTAGGTTGGTTGGGTTTTGTTTATTGTTTTTGTATATTCAAGTTCAAAATGGAAACAACTCTGCAAGGCAGGTGGGGTCCAATCAATTTCAAAAGTGTTGGTACCAAGGCTCCCATTTTGGTTATTGTTTACGTGGCTTATACCAGAGTATATATATTTTTTTACCTAACTTTACCATATTTTACCGGAGTAGAGGCTGGTATACCATGTTTTACAAGGATTTACCAGAGTGTTTTATAAGGGCGATAACTATATTTCACAATATTATATTTTGCTAGTTAATCAGTCGAAAACAATTGTATGCGGTGTCATACTCAAACGGTAACAGAATGGGGCAAGAATGTTGTTAAAAATAAATCAGCTAAGTCAAGAAGAGTTTAACACCTTAAGATAAGATAAGATAAGATAAGATTTAATGCAAAATACACCCAAATGGGCAGTTGCAAACATGAATAAAATACATATAATTTGACAAAAATTAACAATATATATTGGATGAGTAACATATATATGCATATACACGTACAACGTAGTTTCCTAACGAATTTCGTTTTTCTCTTTTAATCGTAACATTGAATTCATCTGTTATAAATTATTAATTCACTAGCTTTCATTGGAACCCTGAGCGGTCTGGATCATGTAATCACATAATTATGTCATTCCATTCATATGACCTCCAATCTGTTGACTAAAATTTTAAGGTTTCGTGAAATAAATGGGTGGGATGGGTGTGCAATAAATGTGCACTATACATATCTAATTCACGGGTATATTTGCAGACGCCGCCTACTATGCCACTGAAATATATAATGTGCTGGTTCCTACTGCATGGATCCCATTCCTAGACACTAACACAACTAACGGGTGTATGCAGGTGAGTAGGCAGGAGTCGAGTTTCTTTCAACTCAACCGACAACCGTGATGGTCAATTATTGGTCGTTACAGTTTCCAGACCGACTTAAATAATAGTGAGTCTGATAACCCCACATACAGTTTCTATTCCAAAACGGGATACCGAGTCATTTCCGACAATTATAACTTACTCTAAGGTGAAGGCGTCCAGCGACATTTTTTTTATATATCGTCTGAACTATATTTAGTCACCTATTATCTTATTTTGACCACCAACAGTTTGCAATAATGGTAATTCTTTTGGTATTGATAAGAACAACATGAACTGAGCCAGACATAGACAATTTTAATCCTAAAACATAAGAACTGAGAAGTTGGGAACACGTAAGAAATCCTTACCAAATGTCCTTATGGCAGTGGTATCTCAGCAGATCGATGGGAGATAACTCTGCCTGGAGTTTGGGCGCCCAGTCGTATAACAATTATTATTATCCATCCCTTCACTAACATTATTTCTTATTGGACAAAAGCCGTCACATGATAATCCTGGAAAAGTCATACTGGACTCCGAAAAATGTTGATAATACAGATGGATAATAAAAATGTCATTATACAATGTAACTGTGTAACAGTTGTGTGCAGTATGTGTTTTCTTTTACTCGTCCAGGTTGTTGTGAAAAGTCATCTTAGAAGTTTATTGTTCGCTAGCTGCGCTCAGCTTCTCGTCCAATATGAATTTTTACCACAACGTTTCCTGGACTGGTACAAGAAAAACACATAACGTACACAACATTGTATAATAACTTTATAACATAACACAGTGTGACGTATAGTTTTGCGGAAGCCCACACACGTTCCGAGAAATGACAAACTGACGATAGGACGATAGACTCAGTGTTGCCCGCGATTGCGTGTCCGTATGATTTGGAGATATTTTCATATGATTTGGATATATCTCCATATACCAATACATTCCACACCAATAAATAAATAAAATTTCACAACAAGTCAATAAAGGTGTTACAATTTTATTTATATTATAAAGTTATTATACAATGTTGTGTACAGTATGTGTTTTTCTTGTCATATTGGACGCAGTGTCGAGTCTAATATGACTTTTCCCCCCAACCTGGACGAATACAAGAAAAACTCATACTGTACACAACATTGTATAATGACATTTTTATTATCCATCTGTATGTTTATCCAAATTTTTGGAATAAAACTTTTCTGGTTATTTTTGGTATTTGTCGGTACTTAATTCTCTATAAAAGCATATATGTTATCATCAGAAAGCATGATTTGGAACAATAAACACGGAAATGAAGAAAAATCTGAATGCAGAAGTGAATCGTCTGCTAAATCCACCAGTGTTGCGCGCGCAACACAATTTCACCGATTCATTTCGCAATAGTTAATTCGTGACGTCACGGAGTCCAGATAAAAAAAAGTCATATTGCACACTTGGGAGTCCAATATGACTTTCGTGAGTCCAATATGACTTTTTCCCGTATTATCACGTGACGACGTTTGCCCAATCAGAAATAGTGTTAGTTAAGGGATGGGTAATAATATCAATTATGGAGTCTTCTATACGGCACACACAGTGGGGAACCACGTGGTTTCGATGTTTGTGAGTACCACGCATTCAAAATGTGCAAATGCACAAAATCATAATATACGAGAAACATAGCAGTTTGACTGTTACGAGTATGTGCTGGTTTATTTTTTAAACATGTTGATACCTTACTTGTTCGGAAATACTTAGTGGTTTTCTATAACATTCTGAACAAAGTTGCCAGTCGGAGGTGCGTGGAATACACCAGTCCATACTTGGAAAATCCATCGACTGACAACTTTGATCAGAATATTAGAGCAAACAAATGTGAATTTGGACATAAATGAGGTATCAGCTTGTTTGAAAAATAGTATGGCATCTGCTTGTAGCTATCAAAATACTATGTAATATGTCATATCTTAGTTTATTATCTTTTTTATGTGTACCCATACCATAGTATGGTCCACATAGTGTCGACGTCCGGACTGACCACTCGTCGTTCGTCTGTCTGTCTGTCTGTCTGCCTGTCCGTCTGTCTGTAGAAACTTCGGAACCAAATTTTGTATATGGATTTCTTAGCCCAAAATATAGATCGAGTTTGAATATGGGTTTGATCCGAATTTTATTTGCAGAGTTATGGCCCTTTTTCGACTTAGAATTCACTCATGCTGCCATAACTCAAACAATTTTTATCTGATTGGAACCAAATGTGGTATGTGAGTTTCTCAGCCCAAAATACAGATTGTGTTCGGATATGAGTTTGATCCGATTTATGTTAAAGGAGTTATGACCCTTTTTCGAGAAAAAAAATTTGTAAACCAAATTTTTTTAATTTGTTTTAGATTTAAAATTTGCTCAATTTAAAACATTTTTTTTTTTTTTTACTTTTATAATAATAAAAACAATTTGATTAAAAAAAATGTCATTGACACTTTCATTTGTTTCAGTTTTGTATCATTAATTAGGTGTGATGTCCTGTTTTGAAAATATTAAGATTTTATTGCAACAGTTGCATGCAATATAATGATATCAATAAATTACCATTATGAACATCCAATATCCAATATGAGAGTAAATTTTATAGATGTTGCATTCCAAGTGAAATCTTGTTATTAATTGAGTGATGAAATATTGTACAGAGCTCTGGCCTTCGGTTAGATGAAGTCAAAGATAAACAACACTGCTGGCATCTGTCAAATTTGATTAATGGCAGCATGAAACTCTTGTTTCTCCTATTCTTGTAATTGCATTACAGTGTGTGATAGGGGGTCCCTCACCTATATATAAAGTGTCTTTTATATCCCATTGATCTGCTTAGAAAATAATTAACCCTTTCCAAGGTTTCCATAGACATATGCTATAATGTACAACGACTCTTCCTCATATCTCTTAGCTATGGTTATCTTTGCACACTAGTCACTTCAATGATTTTGGTATGACTGATTAATTGACTTTTGAAAAATATATTAACACCTCAGGCACATGCTTCAATGTGAAATTAAAATAATGGCTGATAGCCAATTTGATTTATCGTGAAACAATTTGATTGAGGGTTACTTACTTTATTTTTATATGAACTATGGTAATCTGTTTCGATTTATGGGTCATAGGGGCCAGCATTCTCATCATATTATGTCTGTATAACATTATATAGATAAAACTTTTGTATTGTATAAACTACATATATTTTTGAAACCATACACCCCTGTTATGAAACACTTAATATTGCATGTACCTAACAATATAAGCATTCATTATTACACAGGTCAGATCTGATCATATCTGTCTGACATGTTTGATAAACAAATAACAACTGGGGAGAATGGGGGGTACAATTTAACTATGAGATAGAGTTCTATGCATGTATGTTGTTCTAAGCAGTTTGGCTTGTCAACAAATTATAATTTCTCTTTAGAAGTGAATGAATTTTGAATATCTGGCCGGTCAAAAGTGGCAGAGATAGTGATTTATCACTTTTGCTTCAAATGAGTTAACTTAAACTCCTAAACATATCCTCCCAAATCACTAAACCGTTGGATCTCTCAGTGAGAGGTCCTTGGGTGAATAGGGACAGAGTTATGAGATTAAAAACTACTCTCGTTCCTCTCTTCTCGTCACGTTCTAGATCGCCTCGGCCATCTTGAATGCTTGATAGGTCTACTCATCAACTCGAAACCACGTTATTCCCCACCGTGACATCGTATACTTAAATATTTGTAGTTGCTGTATCTTCAATTATTTAGAGATATAGCCAAATGGTTTGAGTGTACCAGTATTTTAATTTGGCTGCCCCAAAAACAACACATAGACATTGACTTGTCGTCACATCATTGGATAATTTATTGATTTTAGATTGCTGAGGGAGGACAGAGAAAAGGAATGGTGGCTCATCACCAATGTTGCTATGGCGGCACGTTCTACGTCATGATGGACGAAGACGTCATGGTTGAGGAACTCAGTAAGCAGCTGAACTGTATAATAGTTTCTCATCCACCCAGGGCCTAACCGAGCTAGACGATCACACAAAGCGTATAAAGAATGTGAATTAGAGATATGGAAATCTCCTGCAGAAAAGTCATCGGCCTAAATTATTTATACCGCGGAGCGACACACATACCCTATATTTCTGGACAACAATTAATTAGGGAAAACATCAACAATGAGTTGTCCGTCAGTCTCCTCTTGATAACTGTTCACTGGTAAAATCCGCACACATTGCTTTCTATTAACAAATAATTTGATGGAAATGTTACTAACTATAGAACTCAAATACACATAATTGAAATTCGAAAAACGCAGATCTGGCTTATTAAAGATGCCATGTCCGATTTGAAACCATAAAACCACCATGATTGTGTACTTTTTCATGCACCAGTAAATAATTCGATCGGACCCATATGATGAGCCCGTTAATAAGACGATGGCCAGATATCGACTTTCCTAGCAAAAATTCTAATGATCGCCGCTGATAAAAGTGCGTCCATTCGGGGGGGGGGGGGCGCACACAAAAGTTTTATCATACAGGGCCGCGGTGGGTGGGTCCGAAGAGGCCCGAAAAAATGAGTTTCTATTCACATTTTTGCCCTTGTTTTAAGTTGTTTTCAAATATATGCATTAATAATTGTGTTCTAAGGCAGGTTATGGCCTTTACAGACACTTAGGAACAGGGTAGGTATAAGATATAAGTAATATAGGGGAGATCTTCCAAAAACATACCTATACCGGGCGGGGTGGGTGCATCTCAGAGGCCTGAACAAAATTGTTTGTGCAAATTTTTTCCAACCCACATTATGGACATTGTTGTTAAGTTGTTTTCACTAATAAGTGTGTTCTAACATAGATTATGACCTTAACCAACACTTAAGAACATATGTAGGTATAAGATAAAGCACCCTCTGGTGCCAAATAAAAGTGATGACTGAATAGGAGTGCTGGTTTGCATTTCACCTCAAATTAATATTGAATAGTGCCTGATAGTGCTGGCATTTCCACTCTGGCATGTCTAATGACCAAATAATACTAGTGCTGCAGAGTGCTGGCTAACAAAATACCTCAAATTAAAAAATAAACATGCCAGCGGCACCAGCCTGTTTATTTTGCTCCAAAGAGTGATACTTATATACTATATAACTGCCATTGCAGGTATGGCTATAAGGTGTTCTGATATGATGGTTGGTGGCACCTTTTTGGGAACAACAGTGAAGAAGTCATTAATTAGTAACTGGACTATTTTGTAAAAATTAAACACAATGTTGGCTTATTGGCACTATAAATATTACCTCACAATATCTGTGCATACTGTAGAATAAAATACTTTTTATTTCAAAATGTATTTTTCAATGTCGAAAACAACATCATAACCGTTGATAGTTTTTCAATTGTTTGAACACTTGGAATCTGCCAGAAACGGACCAATTTAAAACTTACCTTTGATTCTGTTTGATTTGGTCTTGAATAGATTTAAAATGATTTTTTTCTTATTTTAGGGGGTGGGTCCAAAAAAATCAGGCGGAAAAAAAATATTTTTTTGCACAAAAAGGGTGGGTGGGTAGCAAAAGGGCTGTATTTTTTTTTTGGGGCCCTGTATGTATAAATTTTTTCACGCCCCCCCCCCTGGTCCATTGTCCAAAAAGCGGTATATATAATAATTAGCGTTCTCAATTATGCTCGTTTTGATTCATTTTCAACGTAAAATTGATGGATGCTATGATGTGGATTATCGCGATGCCTGTATATCTTACAAATGGTGGAAATGGCAAGATTTGTTTTTTATTTGACTGGTAAGCTGAACATTACTTTAGGCAATTTTGACGATTTTTTTGTGACATCGGACAGTGCGTCTTTAAAGATTCTCATTCACCCGAGTTGACACTCTCAATTAACTACTTGGTCGTCTTCGGGCGTTTAACCCTTTACCCAACAGAACGGTCATGTGCCAATGCATTCTCTTATATATGCGAGTCGACCATAGGTCGCCTCGCATATATAAGAGAATGCATTGGCTTAACACATATTAAAAATGATAAATTTTTTAGGCCAATGCATTCTCTTATATATGCGAGGCGACCTATGGTCGACTCGCATATATAAGAGAATGCATTGGCACAGGGCATAACTGTAACCATCACAATGTGGTCAATGAACCGGTTCCAATGATATCCATATTAGTGAGACAGACCGAAGATATTTTAGGCTGTTGAAGCTTTCTTTGGGCGTTTTTGGCCGTTTTGTTGGGTAAAGGGTTAAGTATGAACTTAGAATCGAGGATTTAAGTCAACGCAACGCTCAGCTCTGTATAATATTTAGACGTTTTGAGGCAATTTATGCCTCATCGGCATTTTATTAGACGCACGCAAAGTGCTCACGTTTGTGGCTGTATTCAACAGCGGTCATTCCATTGCAGATGTGGACCCAGCGAAAGACATAAAGACGTGTGAAGTGCCTTACAAAGGATTGATGCTGTTTAACAACCTCATTCCACACAGAAGGTATCAAGACTTAACCCTTTCAGTGCCAAGTCCGATTTTTGTATCAACCCATATTTCCTTATCATTTTTCAAATTTATTGATTATAATAATGTGATACATTGGTGGAAAGAGCTCTAAATTTGAAAAATGATAAGGAAATATGGGTTGATACAAAAATCGGACTTGGCATTGAAAGGGTTAAACGACATGGTCCCGTTAAAGGGACATAATTATATAGGGTGCTCGGAGTAGGTAGCTGTGAAAATCATTATAGTTTGTACCACCATCACTAATAAGAACATGGGAATATATATAGACTTTAGTAGTGTATAAATGGTCCCGGAGATGAGGGACCCTGTAGGCTGACAAATACAATACACAGACTTTAGTAATGTATAAATGGTCCCGGAGATGAGGGACCCTGTACGCTGACATATTAAATACTGTGAATGGCTTTGATTTCGTCAAGTTTTTTCGTCAGGACATGAATTCGTGCATCAGATATCATATTTATGCACATCAACGGGTCCTACAATAACAGGTTCGTGTATATCTGAGTTGTCACTATTAAGAAATTAGACCCCAGGGTACTCCGGCGCTGAAAGCACATTTTATTATTCGGTGAATGAATGATATTTTATTTAAAGGCACATTTAATTTTCGAGTCGCCGATTATTTTTGTTTATATAGTGCCTTGATATACGGTTTTAATAATAATCTATGCCATAAAATATTATTAAAATACTATAATTCATCACCATTTGAAACATCTGTATCTCAGATAATAATAATAATATTTCAGCTTGCCGAACGTTTCAAATGACATTCGATGGAGCTTCGACTTCCGGTGGCAGAAACCTAGCGAACCGTATGGATTCTGGAATTTAAAAGATGGACTCATATTTAGGTCATCAAAGGATCCAAACCATAAAATAGACTGGGAACCTTTCATGGCAATAGACCGGGACAGCATACAAACAGAATTCTGTGGGGTGAGTTAAACTTCGTGATTTCGGTCACTTCCTTTTAAAGTGACATGGAAATGGCTTGTTGAAGCATTGGTAGCCATGGATTTTTTTCAAAGATAAAATGTTTCATAAATGAAGATGATTCAGCCTATATAATGGAGTCATTGAACAGCTGGATACTTGATTAGTTCAAGCATGGATTCATTTTGTCGGACAGGATATCATTTGTACAATGAGGTGTTGCATTCCGGGGAGATAATTCGTGCATAGCCGTCCAAGGTACTTCCGGTTGTTTATGTTTCGGCTTAGAAGCCACGTTAAATTGTGTGATCTGTCACCGAAGAAGGTGCGAAAACTACACCAGTTTTTGTGGCGTTAGCTGTTTTAATTGATCCGGGATTTTATATTCCGTAATTAATTAATTTAGGGTTATGAAGCACATGCAATCAAGGCGTTATTTTAATTACAAGTATAAACAAAAAGCGCGATTAGGATTAGCATGTCGCACTCGTTCGCGACGCAAGAAAGGACTGCTGAGTAGTCTACGTAATCGCATTTTGATTATGTGTTAGAACCATTAAAACAAACTTACACAACAAATTCGAGGGCAAGCTTATTGTCACAAACTAATAGTATTTTCACCCCACAGGGTATATAAAACATGGCAAAACCCGAGAAGTATGGTCCGTCTGCTGGCAAAGATAAGGGCCGCGAAAAATCGGCGCCACCTTTCTTAGGCAACCAAGTTGCTAAGAAAAAGAAAAAGAAACCAAAGGCACCACAAGGCAAAGCTGACGCCACCACAAAATCTGGCTCAGATTGTCAAACTCCTAAATCTGAGACTGTGACTACACACACCCCAGAGTGTCCTATTTCCATCTCTGAGGTGCACGTGGCTGATAACACAGCCACGGGTAGCACGGACTCATTATCAACAGAAAATATGGAGGTTTCCACAGACATCACTCCTCCAGGAGCAAACGAGGTACCAAATTATCTGCACTCCGAAAAATGGGTCGAAGTAGGACCAAGAAACAAAAAACAAGGCAGAATGCTAAAGGCGAACAATCGACTCCTCCTCCAAAGGAAAAGATTGATGATAAACCCAAAATTGACACAAAGAAACGCACACCGCCTGTCCTGGGTATCAACCTCCCGGCTGGGACTAGCAACCACCCCGGGAGGCTTGCAACCTACCTGCGGGAAAAGTGCAGCGTCACGGACGTGATGAAGACACGTCCTAGCCAAAGAAATAAGGCGGAAATCCTGATCTTTGTGAAGGATGAAGCGTCTAGGCAAAAATTGTTGAAAGCCAAAGACCTTGGCGACACTTCCTTCAAACCCACAGGTGTGGGCAAGAAAGGGGTAAAGGAAAACCTATGCGTCGTCGCACTAAAAATCCACACAAGCATCGACGACGCATACTGTGCTACAAGTGCAGGTGAGGGATGCTCAGCCAAGCGACTGGTGGCTTCCGCGACAGGATCTTCAACCTGGAAAGTGAAGATAACTTGTCCAAACAAGGAAGTCAAGCAGAGACTCCTAAAAGAAGGCTTAGTACTTGACTTTGCCAAATATAAAACAAGTGATTACGTAGCCAAACCAACTCCTACACAGTGCTACAACTGTCAATCCTATGGCCATGCTAGCTATAGGTGCCAATCAAAAACCAAGTGCCGGAAGTGTGGTGGTGAACACACTCATCAAAAATGTACAAATGACGCTGTCAAATGTGCAAACTGCGGCGGAGGGCATAAAAGCTCTGACAAAGTGTGCCCTCGTTACAAAACTGAGGTAACAAAGAAGGAGGCAATGTCACTAAGCATAGCTCAGTCCTCTTGCTCCTCCCCATCAGGCCGGGAAGCCATCAACCTTGCCTGCGTACTCTGTGCCAGCCTTACAGCTACACTTGGCGCATCCGATTCTCTCATCAACCAATCGGAAATATCTGCTCGCGTGGCGTCTATAGCGAGCAAAGTCTATAAAACTAGTGTTTCAAGTGAACACCTTACAGAGTATTGTAGGCAACTGACAGCTTAATCATGGCTGGTCTGCATGTTATACACATCAACATCAATGGCCTGCGGGGGTCATCGTGCGCTTCTACAGCAATACCTATATGAGCACAACCCGGAGTTCGTTCTCCTGAACGAAACCAAGCTTGACGGCCAAAAACTTCGAATTCCCAAGTACAAAATGCACCGACTCGATCGCACCAATCGAGGGGGAGGCGTCGCGATTCTCGTGCGAAATGACGTCAAGCACTCTGTGATAGATATTCCTCAAAATATCTCGACAGGGGCTGAAGTTGTGGCGCTAAAAACCAGCTTTGGGGGCAGGGATTTGGCGGTGGTGGCATACTATTGCCCACCACAGCTCCTTGTCAACCGTGACCTCATTGTCTATATGATGAAAAACCACGACCAATGCCTCATCGGAGGCGACCTTAATGCCAACTTGCCAAGCATATGTTCTACGGAAGCAAGGAATCCGACGCTCATGGCGACCATCTGTTTGATGTAGTTGAGAAGGCGGAAGCTCACGTCTTGAATGATGAAGGGGAGGAAACTCACTTTCAAAACGGACGTGGGTCAGTTATTGACTATATTATAGCCAGTGAATCTCTCATACGAAAGGCGGTTAGCACCTTCGTTGGAGAAACAGTTGGTAGCGACCACCTACCGGTACATGCAATATTTGATCAAAGACTTAGCCACATTGACAAATATCCAAGGAAACTGACTCGCAACTTGGAGAAAGCTGACTGGTCAGCGTTCAGGGAAGATATCCGTATCCATCTGAACACTGAACTTTCACTCTCTTGCATATCAGAAATCGATGGTGCTAGTGAACATCTGATGCAGTCTATCCAGTCGGCCCTGGATAGGGCATGCCCAAAAAAGCTGACTAAATGTGGAGCACCGAGGGTGACTAAGGAAACGCTCGACCTCATCAAGCAGAAGCGCCATGTGTTTCGGATGTGGCAAAAGCACAGAATACCGACCCTGTTGACGTGGTACAACACCCTAAACCGAAAGGTTAAGGAACGGGTCAAATCGGACCGCAAACAAGCGTGGGAAAATGTCACCTCTGAACTCAACACAAACGATCGGAACAACGGACGTGAGTTCTGGTCAAAGCTCAAAACTCTGACTGGCACCTCAAAAAATCCCAGCAATGGGAACGTTGAGAATCCGGTGTATCGTATTGACGGTACGTTAACTTCCTCCACAAAGGAAAAAGCGGACGCTTTTTCAGACGCACTCAGTCGAGCCCACCAAGTTCAAATTGGCCCTCAATTTGACGACGACTGGAAACTGGAAGTTGACAACCTAGTCAGTCTGAATGAGGACTTATTCAAACCTCAGGAAAACGTGAGTGATGAGGTGGGGGACGACCACGATCTCACTAGAGAGATCACTTCGGAAGAAACCATCGGGATTCTCTCCAAGTGCAAGTCTAGATCGGCCGCTGGCCACGATGGAATTCCTTACAGGGTACTCAAAGAAGCACCAGCCGAACTCTTCTCTTACATTACCAAGCTGTATAACACATGCATGAAGATTGGCTACTTTCCAGTTGCATGGAAAGAGGCAATCGGCATCATGATACCAAAAAATGGCAAAGATCTGAAATACCCTGGCAACTACAGACCAATCAGTCTTCTTAGCTGCATCGGCAAGCTATTCGAAGCAATCATTGCATCACGGTTCCGAAACCATCTGGAGAAGAATTTATTCTTCAACAAATGGCAGAGGGCATATCGAAACGGATGCGAAGGAGTAGAACACATCTACCGCCTTGTGGAGGACATACGCAGTGGCTTCCACAAAAACTGGGTAACTGGTACAGTGCTACTTGACGTTGAAAGGGCGTTCGACAGCGTCTGGCACAACGGCCTCCGGTACAAGTTACACAAGTATGGCCTCCCGGTCAAACTTGTAAGGCTCCTCTCCTCTTTCCTCACCGACCGCTCAATAAAGGTGAGGGTGGACAGAGAATCGTCGGTACACCACAGGGGTCGGTTTTAAGCCCATTGCTCTATATTTTCTACGTCAATGACATTGAAATAGACCCGAGGCACCAAGTGCAACTGTCGCAGTTCGCTGATGACTTGGGTCTGTGGATCACCAATGGCAGTACAAAGTATGTGGAGCTCAGACTGAGGCGGGCCCTCGGTGACCTGGAAAGGTGGTGCTAGAAATGGCGCATTAAGCTCAATGCAAACAAAACACAATTCGCCATATTCACGAAACGAAAACGCAATTCGGTGGTCAAACTGAATGTCAGTGGCATTGACTTAGTTGCCGCAAAAGAGGTGACCTTCCTAGGCGTCACCTTGGACTCCAGACTCACCATGCTAACCCATGTTAAGCAGACAGCCACGAGGACCATGCAACGAGTTAATCTTCTCAGACGGCTGAGGGGAACTTCCTGGGGAGCTAGCATGGCCACTCTGCTTAGAGTCTTCAAAACGTTTGTAAGACCTATCATGGAATACGCATCGGTGGTCACCAACCTGGCATCATATCGAGCGATCCAAATGCTCCAGGTGGTCCAAAACAAAGCCCTGAGAATGGCACTGCAGGCACCGTATCACACCCGTATTGTAGATCTGCATACCATCGCTGACGTGGAACCCATCAGAGAGCGCCTGCGCGATCTGGCGGAAAGTACACTGGCGAGAATGGACGGCAGTGACATCATGAGGGAATGTTTACAGCGCAAACAACTTCTCTGTGGCTGAAAAGACCCGCAGTTCAATAGGCTTATTGGACCGTCCCGGGTTTTAGGATACGCAGTCAAGCAGGCCATGCTAGACCGTCCCGTATCCCACTTCAGAAAAGACCCGCAGTCCAATAAGGTGTATTGGACCGTCCCGGGCGGTAACAGAAGAGAGCACGCAGTCCAGTGGAATCACTGGACCGTCCCGTACTCTCTTAGCAGTCCGCAATCCAATGCCTCCATTGGAAGGTCCCGGGCATGGACAACCAACTGAAAATGCGCAATCCAGCATCATCGCTGGATCGTCCCGCATTTTGCAAGATGCCGAGACAAGGCAAAGAAAAAGAAAAAGATCAAGGCAAAAGTACAAGGCAAAGCTCAAGCAAAGATGGAAGATTCAAGACAAGACAAGATTCAAGACACCTGCGACGCTAACCGATCCCGATCTCAAGACTTCTCCACCCGATCCGCGACCTGACTGTTAAGAGAAAAGACCAAGAAGATTCAAGACAGGGCGTAAGGGCGACGTCCGGGTGAGCTCACACCGTCCTCGTGCCGCCCTTCGGGCGGGCACGCAAATCCTGTTCCTGCTGAGAAGGAAACAATCACGTCGGACCACCATAGAGTTAGGATCGCCAACTCTCAGGATGACCACGCCACCGATAATCCCGAATGCTATCACAACAATGCTGGACTCCATGCATGTCGCGCCTTGTTTGAGCTGGTCACTCCATGCACACAAAGGCGGATACCAGTTGGTTTTGGACCTCCAGTCCTGCCCGGCAAAGCCCTTATCAGGTCTCACTACCGGGAGAGGACTGGAAACTACCAAACCAGCCGAAGACACATCTGACTCCGACACCAACGACACATCTGACTCCAACCCAGACGACACATCTGATTCCGACCCCGACGACACATCTGATTCCGACTCCGATTCCGAAGAAAGACAAAAGCACACAATGGAAGTTTTAGCGAAAGCACAAGAATCATTAAGAAAAGCCGAGTTACAACAAACCAAAACCGAAAAGCTCTTCAATCGTCCGACTTCAAGTTACCAAACATCACCATCCGAACCACCGCCAAAAAAGAGAAATAGAAATAGAAAGACACAAAACAACCGCCGCTAGGACTCCCCCACCACGCTTTCGCCGCCTTGCCTCCAACCACAGCACCTACAACAGCCAACATTACCGATCTTCATCGAATAAATCAAGAAAGGGTGAAGGGACATGCAAACTGCAGTCCGACCATCCTACCCGGCCTTCGACCGGAAACGACTCAACAACAAGGAAACAATAAGGGTGAAGGGTGAAGGGTGAAGGGACTTGCACACTGCAGTCCGACCACCCTACCCGGCCTTCGGCCGGAAACGACTCAACAACAACGAGAAGGAAACAAAGGGTGAAGGGACATGCAAACTGCAGTCCGACCACCCTACCCGGCCTTCGGCCGGAAACGACCCAACAACAGAGAAGGAAACAAACACAAAAAATGGCTTCTGCAAACAAACCAACATCACCAACTTATTTTCTGGAAATTAACTGCATGTAACTTTTATGTGTTGAACATTATGACAATATGACAATTTTTATATTTCTTGGCTCTTTTGGGTAAGTCATCTTATACAAGTTGACTTGTAGATACCTTTTGTTGGCAAACAAGCTCAATAAGATGTGATATAATACGAACTTTGTGAAATGTTGGGTGAATGAAATGTTGAAGGAAATTTTGTATTCCCTAGCTGATCGTCAGTCCTTGATTGTTATTTAAAATAATGGAAAATAGTGAGCTCATAATAACAGTGTATACATTACAGTATATATTACTTACAAGGATCATGTTTGCACATGTAGTCATCCTCGGCGAAGTGTGCTGCACAAACAACACTAAAACTGCTGGATTTCCACTCTCCATTTCGGCCATCGCATGGTCGAATGACTACACTCCATTTTTTTCGTAACTCTTTTTGCCTCTTCGTCGCCACCTTTCGGGGATACGTGTCCACCCCGATTGTTACAATACATTGCACAACATTGTGACGGCGTTGTTATTAGTTGGGCGATGAAGAATTAAAAGAATAACGATCCGAACAAGTCAATAGACAGAATGAGACTGATAGATGGCTAGCGAAAATAAGCTTGTTTACTTCTAACCGGAAATGGACATGGCGGTTATAGCCACCTGGTGGCCGATGTCGATAAAGGGACGCAATCACAAAACAGTACCCCATTATAGACACATGCACAAACAACAAAAAAACAAATAATTCCTGGTTTTCAAGACAAAAAGATATTTTTCCTATCATTATTAATCTGTTTGAATAAACTTGTGATTCAATCCATCGGAACAGACGACATATTTAACCCTTTCTATACTGAATGGATTCTCCCATTCAGTTATAAAAGTATTCATTGTGGGTGTTTGGGTAATATAAGTGACGACAGACATACGAAAAGATAATACACGAGCAGAATGATTCATATTTATTGGTCGTTTGTTGAACTTATTATCTGAACATTTCATGAGGGAACTACTCGTTAATGAGTATGTAGTATAGAAAGTCTGAATCAATATTTCATGATCCTTGATATCTAAAAATAGTGACGCAAAAATTTCCCACTTGATTATCTTATTAATGATTAATGATTACTAAAGCATCTTTGATGAGTAGTTATCCCACAGGAAATGTTCAGATAATAAGTTTAACCCTTTCTATACTAAATCATCTTTGATGAGTAGTTATCCCACAGGAAATGTTCAGATAATAAGTTTAACCCGTTCTATACTAAAGCATCTGTGATGCGTAGTTATCCCACAGGAAATGTTCAGATAATAATTTTAACCCTTTCTATACTAAAGCATCTTTGGTGAGTAGTTATCCCACAGGAAATGTTCAGATAATAGGTTTAACCCTTTATATACTAAAGCATCTTTCATGAGTAGTTGTCCCACAGGAAATATCCAGATAATAGGTCTAACCCTTTCTATACTAAAGCATATTTGATGAGTAGTTACCCCACAGGAAATGTTCAGATAATAAGTGCAACAAACGACCATATATATCTGTCGTCTGCTTTTATCATCTTAACATCCCTCCAAAATTCCCGCGAACTCGGCCAATTCGCCCTGTCACTAACTCGCGGCCATGTTGGATCTACCAAGTATTCATTGGAACGGTTTATTATTCATTTTGGGGGTGTTTAGGTAATACAAATAGACGACAGACATACGAAAAGATAACACACGAGCAGAATGATTCATATTTATTGGTCGTTTGTTGAACTTATTATCTAAACATTTCATAAGGGAACTACGAACTACTTATCAATGAGTATTTAGTATAGAAAGACTTAATCGATATTTCATGATCCTGGATATCTTGTAATTCTAAAAATAGTAACGAAAATATTTCCCACTTGATTATTGCATTATATAAGAACATATCGATATACATTCAATATTAATTGACAGCAGCGTTTCCGGACAGGTGTCTTCAATTCATATTTATTAGTTTATACCCCGGAAACTATATAAAACCCCCTTAGGAAGATATATACCATAGTTAACCATGTCTATACTAAAGCATCTTTGATGAGTAGTTATCCCACAGGAAATGTTCAGATAATAAGTTTAACCCTTTCTATACTAAAGCATCTTTGATGAGTAGTTATCCCACAGGAAATGTTCAGATAATAAGTTTAACCCTTTCTATACTAAAGCATCTTTGATGAGTAGTTATCCCACAGGAAATGTTCAGATAATAAGTTTAACTCTTTCTACACTAAAGCATCTTTGATGAATAGTTATCCCACAGGAAATGTTCAGATAATAAGTTTAACCCGTTCTATACTAAAGCATCTTTGATGCGTAGTTATCCCACAGGAAATGTTCAGATAATAAATTTAACCCTTTCTATATTAAAGCATCTTTGGTGAGTAGCTATCCACAGGTAATGTTCAGATAATAAGTTTAACCCGTTCTATACTAAAGCATCTTTGATGAATAGTTATCCCACAGGAAATGTCCAGATAATAAGTTTAACCCTTTATATACTAAAGTATCTTTGGTGAGTAGTTATCCCACAGGAAATATTCAGATAATAGGTTTAACCCTTTTTATACTAAATCATCTTTCATGAGTAGTTGTCCCACAGGAAATGTTCAGATAATAAGTGCAACAAACGACCATATTTATCTGTCGTCTGCTTTTATCATCTTAAGATCCCTCCAAAATTCCCGCGAACTCGGCCAATTCGCCCTGTCACTAACTCGCGGCCATGTTGGATCTACCAGGTCCGGTTCCGTGGTTTTAATGCAACGGGTCAAAGTTCTGGAGTAGCATTCCATATATGGAAGTCGTGAATAATTCAAATGCTCCATATATGGAAATGCTACTCCAAAACTTTGACCTGTAGCACTAAAACTACGGAATCTGGGCTGGAATAATCTCGAAACCACGGGACGGAGCTGGATGAATCCAATACGGCCGCGACCCAGTGATCTCGTTTATTCATCGTCGCTGTTGCGTGAATGAGGTGGTATTTTAAGGAATTGATCTATACTTCAGGCAGAGAAGGACGAGTTCGATACGACTATAACCGGACCCTGGATGCGGAAATGGGAGGTAGTTAATGACAATGAACACACCAAGAAAATGGCAGAGGAACTGGCGCTTGCCGCGAGTAGACAAAAACAGCAATAGAAGAGACATTATAGGCTGCGTCGCCTACATGTACGTCCACACACTGGCAAAGTTGTCAGTCAAAATGTCATGCAATTTTTCGCAAATGTCTAAGGTACTCAATCCGATTCGATGGTCCCGATATCATCAGATCCTAGCAGCAACAACATTTTGTTAAATGCCGTTTCAGTTATCAGAATCGATTAATTGCCAAAAATAATGCTAACCATAGTCAACTATAGTATAAAATTGCCTAAAACTTGTTATTTATTAACACTTTTGAGTACCTTCATGGTTTAATCATCTCCTCCTACATATTTCATCCCAGAGATTTGAAACTTCAGAATATTGTTGCCCATATATTGAAGATGTGCAACATGTATATAGATGATGGAAAAAATATTTTTTGACAGAGTTATTAACCCTTTTTTACTTAGAAAATTTCAACATTTTTTATAATTTTCTGAATGAGGGTGGGTACCTTCATGGTGTAGTCAACTCCTCCTACAGTTTTGATCGTAGATATTTGAAACTTCAGAGTATTGTTACCCACATATTGGAGATGTGCAATATTTATATAGATGATGGATTTTTTTTTTTACACAGTTATTATCTCTTTTCGATTTAAAAAAAAATTTCTTTAACAAAGCGGCATCGACTTCCCACGTTGTCGGGGGACACTGTGGTCGGCTGACCTTTTATTTTTATAAATTTGTCCTTTTCGCGGTGTTCCGGGAATCTGAACATATCCAGGAAAAGCCATTATGCGTATCAAACATTCAAAAACATATTTATTGATAAATATTTTTTGTACTCGTTGTATTAGATGTTGAAAATCGACTATAATCAAGATGGTTATTCACGTCGTTTTAGAAACACCAGCGTAGGCATTATTATATTTTCAAAAATATATATGTTTCATGCACACACTGGTTTCTTCTCAAATCGCTCGGATTAGCTAAACACCGGGAAAATGACAACTTTAGAAAAATACGGGTATTTTTTTCGTAACGGCATCGGTTTGCCCTACCCGCATCATAGCAATTCACCAGGACCACCAGCATCATAGCAATTCACCAGGACCACAGCATCATATCACATAGCAGGACCACTTGACCAGGGCTATGTATACAGGGATTTAATCACTACGTAACGTACGCCGTGGTGCTAATTAATGCCTAAAAATTCAACATGGCTTTGAATTTAAGTGAGCTACTGCCACAGCTGTTTGGGGGAGGAGCATGCAAAATTGGGTAACGTGTGCTCCGACCCGGCCCCTTTGTAAACATATTATACATGTACATTCATATGTTTAACGTTTATTATTATGTCTGCGGATTTACAAATAAAATATGTTTAAGTTGTTTGGAGATTAGTTGGCGATGCCTGAAATTATATTCACATTCCACTGATTATCATATATCATTCATGTTATATTATTAAAATAAATAAAGGTAATGTGATTGTATTCGTTGTCCGTGTTAATGCTAGACATGTCCATTATAATCTATATGATATATCGTTTGTTTAATAGGATTGTGTTTCAATTCCCTCGAAAAATAGTAAGTTACTAATAATTTAAAGATCTTCAAGTGGAGTGATCACACGTGATGTCCATTGATACGTTTGTGCCGTATAAGCCCTTTCGGCAATCAAGGATTCTGCACATTGCTGTCGCTTAAAGGTACTAAATCCGTTCAGACGCTCCTAATTTACTATTTCTTTGGCTTCAGGGGTAAAAAATATTTGATTCGATTCGAGGAACCCACCTATCAAAGCTCAGAGTGATTAGATATCGATGTTTGAAGTTAGCGATTTCTATTGTTTGTGGGACAGTTCTTGCCGGTCAAACGGACGGTCTTGCAGATAAAGATGGATAACTCTAAAATCAAGTGGTTATTATTACCACTTGATTTTAGAGTTATCCACCTTTATCTGCAAGACCGTCCGTTTGACCGGCAAGTTCTGTCCCACAAACAATAGAAATCGTAAACTTCAAACATCGATATCTAATCACTCTGAGCTTTGATGTGTGGGTTCCTCGACTCGAATCAATTATTTTTTTACCCCCGAAGCCAAAGAAATAGTAATTTAGGAGCGTCTGATCGGATTGAGTACCTTTAATAAAACATTTTAAATAAACCTATAGGCTCGGCTGTGCATATACATTCCCAGGGGGTGGGTGGCAGTCAAACATTTGTGCTCATAAGGAGGGGTGGGGTAGTGACCCCAAAACTTGGCCAAAAGCAATTCTTCCCGCAGCTCGAAAATATTGCCTCCATATTTTTCAACTAGTTTTGGCCTTAAAACTTAGAGATAACGTAAGTTTAACACCAACGCTGCCTTTAGACAGTCAGTATAGATTGTTTCTTATTGTGACATGAGTGGGAGTGCACCCATGGTCACGACAAAGCCACATATTTCCACATGCAGTTCTACCAATATTTCATTGTCTTCATTTCAAACCGGGCGGACCAACGGGGAAGACTCCCGAGTAGCCTCTAATTTTGGTGAAACTGTTCAACAGTTTGATATTTCCTAAATCCATTGAACAACAGTTAGAAATTTCTTTCACAAAATAAGACGAGACTATGTTGTGATACTTGAACTTTCCGAGTGATATTTTAGTGTAAAATTGGTATTACCGAAGGAGGTCAAATTCAAGTTTTCCCAGAGTTGAGATTTTTTTTCTTTACGGAGATTTTCATTTGTATTTGATTCATCATGGTCGGCGTTTGAAGGAGTTCATCACCCACCTTGGCACCCCAACCTTTTATCGTTCTTTTCAATGGTTGGAAATTTCAGACAAATTACAGGTTGTCACTGCTTTGATATTTTTATTTTCCAACATGTGTTTGCTGTGAAATTCATTGTTTTGGCAGCTGCATGTGTATTTGAGACACTGCACACGATTGGTTTAATGCTATAAGCGTAATTGCTTCACTTACAACTCCATTACGCTTCAGCGTAATTCCTGCGTAATTAGTTTTCATAGCCTTATGACCTTACGTATAATCGTATCATCTAATGCCCAAAGGTAGGTAAGTTTTGGCTGGAGCCTAACATATTGCTCTTGAAGTATTTATATAAGGATTAACTGTCATGTGGACTGTTTTTATGGAGATGTAACCGTGAGGTAAGTGGTCATAACTTGTGTAAAACCCGAAGGGTTTTACATACAAGTTATGACCACTTACCTCACGGTTACATCTCCATAAAAACAGTCCACATGACAGTTAATTCTTATTAGCTCAACTTTACTTTGTAAAGTTTGAGCTATTGCCATGGCTTTGTCGTCCGTCGTCCGTGTGTGCGTGTGTACGTAAGGCGTCAACAATGCAGTCTACAGGTCGTACCTTTGGTCGGATCATTATGAAATTTGTCATAGCTATTGACATCAACATTTAGACCAGAATGATTAATTTTGGGGTCATTCGGAAAAAAAACATGGCCGCCAGTGGCCATCTTGGATTTCAAAATCCAATCCATTAGCACGGGCTACAGGCCGTACTGTTTGTCTGATCATCAAGAAATTTGTCATGCATGTTAATATTGACATGTAGATGGGAACGAGTAATTTTGGGGTCATTCGGCCCAAAATCATGGCCGCCAGCAGCCATCTTGGATTTTACTCTTTGTATGACTAAATTCTTTAGCACGGGCTACAGGTCGTACTTTTAGTCTGATCATCATAAAATTAATAAAGAATGTTAATAATGACATGTAGATGGGAATGAGTCATTTTGGGGTCATTCGGCCAAAAAACATGGCTGCCAGCAGCCATCTTGGATTTTACTCTTTGTATGACTAACTCCTTTAGCACGGGCTACAGGTCGTACCATTAGTCTGATCCTCATAAAATCATTATGAAATTTGTCATAGCTATTGACATCAACATTTAGACCAGAATGATTAATTTTGGGGTCATTCGGAAAAAAAACATGGCCGCCAGCGGCCATCTTGGATTTCAAAATTTAATCCATTCGCACGGGCCACAGGTCGTACTGTTCGTCTGACCATCATGAAATTTGTCATGAATGATAATATTGACATGTAGATGGGAACAAGTAATTTTGGGGTCATTCGGCCAAAAAACATGGCCGCCAGCAGCCATCTTGGATTTTACTCTTTGTATGACTAAATCCTTTAGCACGGGCTGCAGGTCGTACCTTTAGTCTGATCATCATAAAATTTATCATGGCTGTTGAAATTGGAATGTAGATGGGAACGAGTCATTTTGGGGTCATTCGGACAAAAAACATGACCGCCAGTGGCCATCTTGGATTTCAAAATTTAATCCATTAGCATGGGCCACAGGTCGTACTGTTCGTCTGATCATCATAAAATTTGTCATGAATGTTAATAATGAGATGTAGATGGGAACGAGTCGTTTTGGGGTCATTCGGCCAAAAAACATAGCCGCCAGCAGCCATCGTGGATTTTACTCTTTGTATGACTAAATCCTTTAGCACGGGCTACAGGTCGTACCTTTTGTCTGATCATCATAAAATTTGTCATGGCTGTTGAAATCTGAATGTAAATGGAAACGAGTCATTTTGGGGTCATTCAGACAAAAAACATGGCCGCCAGTGGCCATCTTGGATTTCAAAATTTAATCCATTAGCATGGGCCACAGGTCGTACTGTTCGTCTGATCATCATAAAATTTGTCATGAATGTTAATAATGAGATGTAGATGGGAACGAGTCGTTTTGGGGTCATTCGGCCAAAAAACATAGCCGCCAGCAGCCATCGTGGATTTTACTCTTTGTATGACTAAATCCTTTAGCACGGGCTACAGGTCGTACCTTTTGTCTGATCATCATAAAATTTGTCATGGCTGTTGAAATCTGAATGTAAATGGAAACGAGTCATTTTGGGGTCATTCAGACAAAAAACATGGCCGCCAGTGGCCATCTTGGATTTCAAAATTTAATCCATTAGCATGGGCCACAGGTCGTACTGTTCGTCTGATCATCATAAAATTTGTCATGGATGTTAATATTGACATGTAGATGGGAACGACTCATTTTGGGGTCATTCGGCCGAAAACATGGCCGCCAGCAGCCATCTTGGATTTTACTCTTTGTATGACTAAATTCTTTAGCACGGGCTACATGTCGTACCTTTACTCTGATTATCATAAAATTTGTCATGAATGTTAATAATGACATGTATATGGGAACGAGTCATTTTGGTGTCATTCGGCCAAAAAACATGGCCGCCAGCAGCCATCTTGGATTTTACTCTTTGTATGACTAAATTCTTTAGCACGGGCTACATGTCGTACCTTTACTCTGATTATCATAAAATTTGTCATGAATGTTAATAATGACATGTATATGGGAACGAGTCATTTTGGTGTCATTCGGCCAAAAAACATGGCCGCCAGCAGCCACCTTGGATTTTACTCTTTGTATGACTAAATTCTTTAGCACGGGCTACAGGTCGTACCTTTAGTCTGATCGTCATAAAATTTGTCTTGGATGTTAACGATGACATGTAGATGGGATACAATCATTTTGGAGTCATTCGGCCGAAAACATGGCCGCCAGCAGCCATCTTGGATTTTACTTTTCTCTTCATGTCTATAAACTAGTATTAGACATTTAACTTTCCACATTCCTAATCGCTCCATTGACTGTAATACATTAAATTATTCCCTTTCCTAGTTGAGCTACATTGTCATTGACACTTTCATTTATATATATTTAGCGAAAAAGCCACTTTTGTAAATGTATTTAAATCGAAAAGTGTATCGTGACAAAACTAGCCCAAAATATCCATAGCACCCTTGGCAAAAGTTAACAGGAACAATTGAAACCCGATGATTTATTAAGTCAATCCTGCGCGAATCCAAATGCGCCCAAAACATTACGCGTTCGTCTTTCCAAACCCAAATGACGTATCGATGTTATTATGAGCTTGCAGTTATTAGCTGTTGCACATTCACCAAGAAATAATTGCAACTAGCCACGTGGGCGCCGACCAATCAGAATGCTGGATTTAGTGATGACAACACTTAGTATGTAAATATTTAGAATTGGCTGCATCCATGTAACTGCTTTGGAAGTACATACATGTGCCGGTATTAATTTTACATACTCTTCCACTGTATGGTTCTATGATCCCTATGGATGTAAAAGTGCAGCATTTTCGTTTCAGTTTATCTGATGTTGTTCAATGGCAACAGCCACGTTCCTGTTTTTTTTCACTCCCATTGAAGATTGATAGATTATTTTGCAGATTTTCGCAGCCAAAAATTAATAAATGTATACAGGGTCAAATAACTACGGTAGCTGGTTTAGGACATGGGATTTTTTTTTAATTTCGTGGCCACGAAATACTAATTCGTGGCCACGAAATAACTAATTCGTGGCCACGAAATACTAATCGTGGCCACGAAATAACTAATTCGTGGCCACGAAATAGTATTTGTGTGCCGAATATGGCCGACAATGGCATTGGTGTAACGGACGCAGTTAGATATGATTTATTTGCATATATAAACACTTAATATATCAAAAATGGCACCTTTGTCTGGGCCATTAGGACTACGTTTCTTCGAGATATCTTTGATTATGCCAAGTACATGTAATATGCCATTGTTGGTTATATGATTGTATCGCTCAATATGGACACTCCGTGTATATCAATCACAAACGTTTGTCAGATACATGGTGACATAACTATAGCGTTTCGCGGCGACTCACCCCTCCCTATTCCGAACAGCTGTAAAGTGTCAGGAGTTGTGTTCCCAAGATAGTTTGACAAACGTTCCAGTGGGACTAGGCCTACCGCATATGTCAGCGGTAATGGAATGGGACACCCACATATTGCCATGTAACTAACTGCATGTGCATGATATTGCTAGCTGATACAGCAATGAACAAGGGGTGAAACTACTAGACACCTTGTCGCCAATATTATTTCGTGGCGACGAAATAAAAAACAAAATCCGATGTCCTAAACCAGCCACCGCAAGTAACAACCATACATATGCATGGTACATACACGTGTATCATTGTATCTGCAGAGATTTCAGCGCAGGAGCCAATGCTGGCCTGTGGCCATAGGCTTACGGGCATCCAGAAGATCCACCACATAATTTGCCCATGGTTGTTTTTGTTTTGCCGAATCCATACTAGTAGGGTACGGATCTTCAACATGCGCATGTTGCACCTAATGCGCATAAGATTGTCCATTAAGTAGTTTCAGGCAACTATCGACCAGTAAGCCTGACAAGTGTAATATGTAAGATACTGGAGAGCATCATCCGAGACAAGATAATGGAGCACATGGAATCAAATAATCTATTCACAGAAGAACAACACGGTTTCAGAGCTCAACACTCATGCGTGATCCAACTCCTAGAAGTTCAAGAAGACTGGTACGAGGCTCTCAATGAAGGAAAAGAAATAGATGCAGTATACTTGGACTTCAGGAAGGCATTCGATACGGTACCACACAAACGCCTGCTAATCAAAATCGACAGCTACGGAATCAGAGGAAACATCAAAGAGTGGATAACAGCGTTTTTAACTAACCGTATGCAAACAGTCAAAATAGGAGGGCAACCATCAAGTGCTAGAAAAGTTACCAGCGGAATTCCACAATGGTCTGTCCTGGGTCCAACGCTGTTTCTGATCTCCATAAATGATATCACAGAGGGAATAGACAGTAACATTAAAATCTTTGCGGATGATACCAAAGTATATAAAAGCATAACATCAGAGGACGACTGCCAGAATCTTCAAAAAGACCTAGATACATTGTCTAGCTGGTCTGACAGATGGCTACTTCGCTTCAATGCAGATAAATGCAAAGTAATGCATCTTGGGAATAATAATAAACAGCATCAATATACAATATCAGAGAATGGATCAATCCACACGATAGTGGCAGCTGAAGAAGAAAAGGATATTGGAGTAACATTCGACAAGAATATGAAATTCAACACACATGTACGTCTCCACAATCGTAAACAAAGCAAACCAGAAGTTAGGAATCATGAGGAGAACTTTCCAGCATATGGATGAAGACATGTTCAAGATCCTATATAAATCTTATGTCAGACCCACCCTAGAATATGGCTCATCAATCTGGAACCCACCCTTAAGAAAGGACAAAATAGCCATAGAAAGCGTACAAAGAAGAGCCACAAAGCTGGTGAAGAAGATACAAGATAAACCTTACGAAGAGAGAATAAAACATCTTGGTATACCAACTCTGGAATACAGAAGAGAAATAAATGGACAATCCGTACCTAAATTTTCATTAATTAATGGTAAATCCGACCACGCATGGCACGCGAGCTTGGGATTGTCCACTAAATCACGACATATATAGATAATCCTGCATGTTAGCTTCATATTTAATCTGAAGGGTAATAACTCTATAAAGAATGTACCTTTACTAAATAACGGCGATGTGTATGAGAAATTGCAACACCACAATAGATCAACTCTGGTGAAATATAAGTCAAATTCTTCTATTGGATGGGTGGGCTTCATGGAGGTTTGGGGTAACGCTCTTTCAAAACACTTCTTCAAATATCTCCGTTATTTCGTCAAAAACACTTCTTCAAATATCTCCGTTATTTAGTTAATACAAATTAAATTAAATGATTAGCGTTAATGGTTCTTTCTAAATGACCATTAATTAATGAAAATTTAAGTACGGATTGTCCATTTATAAATGGCCAATCCTTAAAGAATTGCCTGCATATTGTTGCACACGCGAGAGCCGTTTAGTGTCGGCTCCCGATCCGCCGGTGCGCCCAACCTAATGTCATGCATCCTTGATAATAACATTACAAGAGGAGCGGAAGTATAAGCATGCATATGGGCCCACAAACAAACTGAGATATTCGCTCCTCTCTGTATAAATTATAATGATTAATGTATATGCTTCATTTTTGACACTTGAGAGTTCTTCGGCGAAAGCGGTCATGTTGAATTATAGTACCTCAGTTATTTTATGTCAACATGACCGCTTTCACAGATTAAGTGTACTCACTACGTTCAATAAACTTCAATTCGAATGGTTCATGACTGAACTAGTTATTTTTACATCTGAATCTTAGTGCAACTTCAAGTGCAACTTCAATATCGAAACACATGCACGGCGACAGATGATCATGCCACGAATCTCTACTCATGGCTGACACCCGAGTTTAGATTCATGGCATGATCTAGCGCGATGACAGCTTCAAGCCTTCATTTTGGGCCACACTGGTCAAAACATAAATACAGATTACAACTTACCACACTATAAGGGTCAATCCAAACCGGGCGCGAGCGCGCGATTTTTACGGCCGTTTTCTGTCGTCCGTAACGATTCAATTGCAGGCAGTTAACAATACTATGTATGGACATTTTAATCAGAACTTGCTAAACATATGTCAAGTGGATTGGTGCACGGGCTTCCTAAATTCTCAAAGCAATTGCGTTTAATTGAATTTAATTATATAATTCCGGTTTGTGCGTTTTTTTTTATCGGGGGGGGGGGGCAATTGTGCACGAAGTGACATCACAAGCTCGACGTAACAACAGGATCGTCTGGTTAATTTTTGGTCCCAATCCATTCCAAGCTTGTGAAGTCACTTCGGCCACAATTTGCCCCCCCCCCCCCCAATAAAAAAAAACTCAAACTGGAATTATAGAATGAAATTCAATTAAACGCAATTGCTTAAGAATTGAGGAAGCCCGTGCACCATTCCACTTCATATACTATATTTGACAATTAAATGAGTTTTAACAATTCTTACATGTATATGTTTAGCAAATTCTGATTACAATGTCCATATACATTGTATTTGTGACCTGTCTGTAAATGATGCACTCAAACGATTATTTACCCAAACCATCGCGTGCGGCGAATTTAGCGATCCAGCGCTTTCGGTGTGAATATAACAATCGCGCGCTTTGAACCGCAACGGACGACGGAAACCGGCCGTTAAAATCGCGCGCCGGTGTGGATTGACCCTAACTCTATTTATAGACGGGGTTACAGTATATTCTGATAATTAACGTCCATATCTTCTGAGACTGATTATTGCGCTCCATTTTGCTCTCGAACCCGTATGCACAAGCAAATTTTAATTTACGGGTGCTAAAATTCGCACTCGTCCCTCTTGTCAAAATGTTTATGGGCACTGTAATCGTTGATTCGATATTGAAATATTATTTTATTTGAAGGTATATTTTGAACCTTTCCCATCTCAGTTAATTTATGGGCATGTGAAAGTGTAACTGGATATACTAGTAGGTCTATCCCACAGTGTCATTTGAGAAAAACCCAACTTACTATCGCTGCGTTTTCTTCGTGGGAAGGACTGAACTTTCATAAATTCGATGATATGAGGCGTGTTCGAACCAACGATGTTCAATTTCTTATCTTATAGGTCCATATGGCCTGTTCGAACACTGGTCGTGTTGATATATAGGAACGCATGCGTAGAGCCGACCTGCATATCTTGATTCCGTTCAGTCTCTTCCGTAAAGAATGGTGGATGTGGTAGACCACGGATTTACAGGGGAGCTTTTCCCTGAAAAGTTCATCAAAGTTCCAGCCCCTCCTGCGGAAAAGAAACTCGGACAGCTACCAAGGGCGAAAATAGAGGAATACTTCGAGAAGGTTCGTGTCGTGTGTCACACCCTTAGAGTGGAAACTAATTGATACGACCAGGCTCCTATATTCATACCCGAAGATCACGCTTTCCCAATACGAATATCCATATATAATTATGACATTATACGGTCGCCTAAATTTGGGAATGAATTAAGAGTGTAAATTGGCATACACCAACATTGAACGTTAGTTTTCCAAGAAAATAAACCAGTCGATCATTCTACATGTAGCTTTTGAATTATAATCAATTGCATGGTATGGAGATGTAGCTTAGTTTCCAGAAAATTCTTCGGTTTTGTTTTTAAACGTAAAAACAATAAACCTATAATTTCTCAAGATACGAGTATATATCTCCCGTCAACAAATTACTCGGTAGATTTTTATAAGGAATATGTGCAGAAAATCTCAGACATAATCGATTTTAGTCCAAGTCTTCTTGTACTAAAACCAGCTAAGATATTGGGATGGCGATGCTGGCGTTTAGTCCAAGCCCGCTTGCATACCAATCCTACCACATGAGTTACGCCCACGATCTGTGGCGGGAATTTGTGGTGTATTTTACTCGATTTACCTAGCAAATCAATACATGATGCTATATACATCGGAAAGGCTTACATCTAATGGTCATAATGGTGTATAATAATCTAACTTTAATGTTAAATTACACATAGAATATTCCGGTTGATTGCCACAAACATCGATTTGTTTCTCTGTTTGTTTACGTTTTAACCGAAAGCCGAAGTGGTCCGAATAAGTTCGGCATAATCCGCTGTTTGTTCTGGGAATTCTACTTTCCGTTTCTATATATAGCGCGGGTTTTCCGAACAAAAATGGCGAAAACCGATCGCCCGAAAGTCCAGTTTTCTATGTGCTTTCAGAACAATTCCCGCACTAAAAACTTAATGACATAATGGAGGATCAGAACGGTAGTTTTGTTGACAATTATCGCAAGCAACTTGTCAAAATTGGAGCAAATTATATCTCTTTTGTCTGACTTGCCATGCGTGTGGTGTGCATTTTGACATCTGTGTTGATAAAATAATCGGAGAACCGAATCACACAGTTTCGAAATATAGTTCTTCCGTTTTAGTGGGACTTTTCAAACTTAAGGTTCATTTATTTAGTGTATTACATTTATATCTCCAATGTTTAATTAATCTATTTATTATTTTATTTATTGACACACATAATTACGATTACAATGGAGAATTCATCGTAATTTGCGTTGTTGTCCAAAATCTACGGAATATTTTCAACGGAAAATGCCGAACACAGTTCGCGAGGTCAACCGAGTTCGCATACTTTTAAAAAATTGTAAACATTGAGGTAAATGTCTCTTTTCGCATTAAATTACCGTTTTAAATTCACAACTGATGTGGGTTTCAGATAAAATAGCATGTCTTCTGCGGAAAATATCCGTTTATTGTCGCAATTGTGATATTTTATTTCATATAATTGTGGTTTTATTTGAGCGGGTCACTAACGCTTAAGCCGTGTCATAAGCGAGCATATAGGGCGGTCTTGGACTAAACGCCAGCATCGCCATCCCAATATCTTAGCTGGATTTAGTACAAGAAGACTTGGACTAAATCGATTTGTACTCTGCTCTTGGAAATGTCATAGTCATGGGAGACTTTAATGGGAACTTGAACAAATCCGACTCTCGGAATAGGTGTTTCAAACACATGCTGGAAGCTAAACAATTCACCTCAGCAAACTCTTCTGACCAATGCGAGGGTCGTCGCTCTACGTATGTGTCGGCGGATGGAACTTATGGCACTACTATCGAACGCATTATGGTGATTGATGATAGTGCTTCTAATGTTTCCAACCACAGGCCCATACTCATGGAAATATCGTATGGCAGATTGTTTTATACGAATGAGAACCCAAATATCTCATGGGACTGGAAAAAATTCCTCGCAAATGATGTATTATTGTCTCGATACCAATTGAGCCTAGAACACTCTCTACCTGCATGCTTGCATCGCTCAATGCGAAGCTGACCTGACTGTTTGTTATGATAAGACAATCGCGGCAATTCACATTGCGTCTGATAGTGCTATCCGAAAAAATCATTTAAACCTTTCTTAAAACCTTACTGGAACTCGACACTGAAAATGCTTCACAGCAATATGCGCTCTCAACGAAATTTATGGGTTTCGGATGGCAGACCCAGAGCCAGAGGCGATGATTTAAACAGCTATGTCAGATACAAAACAGCTAAACGAATTTTCAGAAAAGAACTTAGCAAATGTAACTTGCAATTTGCTTCCGCACAAAATGAGGAGATAGATAAAGCAGCCGAAATCGACCAAACCCTATTTTTTCGAAAGTTCAATTCCTTACGGTCAAAACAAAAAGCTCCTTGTAACAGCCTTTTCGACGTCAATGGTAACACGTTGATGACACCCACATATATTTCCGAAGCGTGGGCTGACTATTACGAACATTTATATTCGCCTCTGATTTCCACTAACTTTGATGCCTCCCACTATGATGAAATAAATAGCAAAATAACAGAGTTGTTAACCGAGTCTACTACTGGGACGCTCGATAGAATATTGAACTATCCGGTCTCAGTACGTGAATTGTCCGATGTACTCAAGGTTACACTGGTGTAAATAAGGTTCCGAGTGACATCTAGCGGATGCGGGAGGAATATATAGGAGAGAATAAAATAGACACTGGGCCCTGATTGGTCAATAGCCTTGTGTGCTTTTCACATAAAAAAATCATCACACCTCTTCCCTATGATTTCCCATAGGTAAAATAACCATTGGCACAGGAATTAACCCTTTGTAGTGAAGTTTGAATTTTTTGGTGTGGTCTAAAATATGACTGTATTTTTTTATGCGGTTCTGACACTAGTTACGAAAACATAAGATTTAAAGGCGAATTCCCTGCTAGACAGACATGATTTTTTTGTGTAAAAAGTTTCCCAAAATGTCAATTTTTCAGATTTAAAGAAAACTTTGGACCCAACATTTATATTGCCAACACTATACGCTAAAACGTTAGCACTGAGGCCTATGGAAAACATTTACACCAGTGTAACCTAAAGGGAAAAAATAGCTTTTTATCATTTTTGATTCCTGGGAGTCACTTTAAAGCATTTTAATGCATTTTACAGAGCCTGGTCTTTCAGTCCAATGAATATCTCATGCTCGATGTGGCTATTCTTGCTGCTGATGCCTTCTTTCACTTACATCAGCCAAAAAAATAGTAAGATTTTTCATAAAAAATGCCAATTTTTCAAGGTATTTTCAAAAAATTTCAAGGTGGTAATAGTCACATGATAATGCAATGACCCATAACATGGGCATGTCAACGACACATATATCAATTGTTATAAGAACCTAATTTAACAAGTATTTTGGATTTTATAGCCAGTGATATACAGATATATATCATAAAAGTGTGTCATTTCCACTGGTGGGTATGGTCATTTGAAGGTTAATAGCACTAAAACTTGGACACATTTAAGAAAATGCTTCAGCAATTCAAAGAGAGCATATCTTTATTCAACTAATTCAATATACACCCACATTCAGTTATCTTGGATCACCCTTGCAAACCTGAAAATGTCATATTTTATTCTTCAATGTGCTGATAAAGTCATGCGCTTGATGCTCAGCTGATCAGATCTGGACTCAATGACCTCACATCACCAGAAGTTCTCTCATGGAAAGAATATTGAACAGTCTTCCATAGCTGATCCAAGTTTGCAACACCAGACCCCTAAAACTGAGTGAAAATGGGGCCTGAACATGACTGGTGGTGGAAAATTGTGCTTTTTTGATGAATAATTTGTTAAAGGGGGTGGGGTTAAATTGTGTGTGATAAATAAAGAACCACAGACGTGATATTGTTTTTGAACACATTTTTTCCATGGATGGGCAATTCTGAAGAAATGTAGGGAGTTACAATTATTCCGCGAAAAAGCGGGCTATCGCTTTAAAGGGAAAAAATAGCTTTTTATCATTTTTGATTCCTGGGAGTCACTTTAAAGCATTTTAATGCATTTTACAGAGCCTGGTCTTTCAGTCCAATGAATATCTCATGCTCGATGTGGCTATTCTTGCTGCTGATGCCTTCTTTCACTTACATCAGCCAAAAAAATAGTAAGATTTTTCATAAAAAATGCCAATTTTTCAAGGTATTTTCAAAAAATTTCAAGGTGGTAATAGTCACATGATAATGCAAATGACCCATAACATGGGCATGTCAACGACACATATATCAATTGTTATAAGAACCTAATTTAACAAGTATTTTGGATTTTATAGCCAGTGATATACAGATATATATCATAAAAGTGTGTCATTTCCACTGGTGGGTATGGTCATTTGAAGGTTAATAGCACTAAAACTTGGACACATTTAAGAAAATGCTTCAGCAATTCAAAGAGAGCATATCTTTATTCAACTAATTCAATATACACCCACATCAGTTATCTTGGATCACCCTTGCAGACCTGAAAATGTCATATTTTATTCTTCAATGTGCTGATAAAGTCATGCGCTTGATGCTCAGCTGATCAGATCTGGACTCAATGACCTCACATCACCAGAAGTTCTCTCATGGAAAGAATATTGAACAGTCTTCCATAGCTGATCCAAGTTTGCAACACCAGACCCCTAAAACTGAGTGAAAATGGGGCCTGAACATGACTGGTGGTGGAAAATTGTGCTTTTTTGATGAATAATTTGTTAAAGGGGGTGGGGTTAAATTGTGTGTGATAAATAAAGAACCACAGACGTGATATTGTTTTTGAACACATTTTTTCCATGGATGGGCAATTCTGAAGAAATGTAGGGAGTTACAATTATTCCGCGAAAAAGCGGGCTATCGCTTTAGGTTACACTGGTGTAAATAAGGTTCCGAGTGACATCTAGCGGATGCGGGAGGAATATATAGGAGAGAATAAAATAGACACTGGGCCCTGATTGGTCAATAGCCTTGTGTGCTTTTCACATAAAAAAATCATCACACCTCTTCCCTATGATTTCCCATAGGTAAAATAACCATTGGCACAGGAATTAACCCTTTGTAGTGAAGTTTGAATTTTTTGGTGTGGTCTAAAATATGACTGTATTTTTTTATGCGGTTCTGACACTAGTTACGAAAACATAAGATTTAAAGGCGAATTCCCTGCTAGACAGACATGATTTTTTTGTGTAAAAAGTTTCCCAAAATGTCAATTTTTCAGATTTAAAGAAAACTTTGGACCCAACATTTATATTGCCAACACTATACGCTAAAACGTTAGCACTGAGGCCTATGGAAAACATTTACACCAGTGTAACCTCAAGGCGACGAAAACCGGAAAAGCTGCAGGTTATGACACGATCTGCTACGAACATATCATATATGGTGGACCATATCTACATGTGCGTATAGCCAAACTTCTATCTGTCATGCTCTCTCTTCCATGTATTCCCAGCCAAGCAAAGCTTGGTGTGATTGTATCACTTTATAAAGGGGGTGGGAAACCAAAGACAAAATTTGACAGCTATAGAGCGATAACCTTACTTCCGGTTATATACAAACTGTTAGAAAAGACTTTACTTGCTCGAATTGAAAGGAATTGCCCACTCTTGATATCAACGCATCCATTGCAACACGGGTTTCATAAAAATATCAGTTGCCTCATGTCTTCTTATGTCATACAGGAGAGCATCTCTTACGCTGCCGAACAAAATTCTCGCATGTTCGCCTGCTTTTTAGATGTGCACAAAGCATTCGACACTGTATGGACGAACGGACTACTCATGAAACTATTTTTACGTGGTTTCACTGGGAACATACTTAAACTATGTAACGAATTTCTGACCGGTGTAACTTGCACAGTGCGTCATGGCAATCTATCATCCAGAATAATAAATATAAAACAAGGCGCAAGACAAGGACAAACCCTTTCGCCAATTTTGTATGCGATATTCATTGATGATTTGCTTCATGAACTTGAGCTGTCAGGCTTTGGCCTTATGCTACACGAAATAAATTGCTCGTCACCGACCCAAGCCGATGACATGACCTTACTCTCTCTCTCATCTTATGGTCTGCAAAAACTTTGTGATATATGTAGCTCATACAGTAGAAAATGGCGGTTTATTTATAATCAACAGAAATGCAAAGTTATCATATTCGATGGAAAACCACTCAATTCGGCTAATTTGCGATGTTGGTTAATTAACAATGTTACTATTCTAGAAGCAGAAGGGATCGTCCATCTTGGAATACCTTTGGGGAAAACTAACCGTCAAAACACACTCACAGATTCCATTTGCTCCAAACTTCGTTCAACATTCCTAATGCTCAGTAATGCTGGATTGTATGCGGGTGGAATTACACCCATTAGCTCCTTGGCGATTTACAAGTCTATTGTACTATCATGTGGCCTCTATGGGTCAGAGTTTTTGTACAACACGACAGTTTGTAATGAAACCAAGCTGGAACGAATCCATCGCTTCTGTTTAAAACGCATTCAACGCCTATCGCCGAGATGCAGAACAGATATTGTCCTTGGTTTGCTGGGAACTTCGTCTTTGGAATCAGTCATTGAAGCCAGGAAGCTTTCTTTGTTCGGTGGCTTGTGTCGTGTTCCTACGGGAAAGGCCTGCAAGAATGTCTTTGTCATACGCCTTTACGAGTGGATATACACACCACCATATGACAACAGTTCGTCAGTGTTATGTAATATTATCTCTATACTCGAGAAGCACGACATGACCGATGCCCTAACTGAATATGTCCAATTTGGTACATTCGTTCCGAAATTATCCCGGAAAAGACGAGTCAGATGTACTTTACACAATGCAGACGAATTTGCATGGAAATCAAGAATAAGTTCTGACCAATCATTCAATCGATTTGTAAAAGTACATGACACGCTGCAAGTATCACCTATTTGGTACCTTTGCAGAAAATTCCCAAAACAACAGGCGATCGTACCACACACTAGCAAGTGTAATTGAAGCAACCACTTCCTCAGATGCAGGGTTTTGCTCCCTCTGTGAACTTTCATACACCGATATCGTAGAACACATACTCATTGAATGTAATTACGTTGTAAATATAAGAAACGACATGTTCTATGGTATCATTAACCAGTTTGGGGTACACCCATTTATTCTCGTTGATCAGCTATCGTCCACCAATATGGTTTTACTTCATTTATCACGCATCAATGATGAACTGATGTCTGTGATTGATGATATTGACTCCTTCTTGAACTTCATGATCTCGGCTACATCTCGATTATGGCATGCATACTTTCTTCTGAAAAAGCGTGGTGTTGCTCGATCGGACACAAGCGCCGATGTTGCACTGACCGATCCGAACACCTACTTTGATCCGCCATAGACTACCGATCAGTTTCCACGGCACGACTCTCCAACAAATCAATAATGTTACGGATCAGTTGTGATTCGTCTGTGTCTGTTTTTGCTTATCTTCTAAGCCAGTGGCACCGGCAGATCACAACTGATTCGATTTCGATGGAGCCGAGGCTCTCTCTTCGTGTCGGTCCACACACAGTTCCATATTTCTTGGAGAGACTGTCGTGCGATAATTGACAATATATATGTCTACACATTGTTTTTTTTAGTTTTTTTTTACAGATACATGCCAATGGAGTCAAATTATTATATTATAAATGTCTTATTTTCAGGGGAGCACCACACATTGTTGTTCCATTGTATATAATGCTATTGTAATATTCATGTTTGTTAATTTATGTCAATCTTCATTTATGGAGGAAATAAAGATGTAATAGTCCAATTTATATAATATATTACTAGCAGGTTAGCCCGCCACTGGCGGCAATCGTCAGAAATATGACAATTTTTTATTTTTGTAATTAATTTTTGTAAAATATTTTTTGTGACTGCGAGTGGAGAACGGGTGCTCTGAGTTTCTCCAAAAACGCCGTGACGACTATTCCCGTGGGTTTTTATCCTTAGATGGGAAGTTTGGTCTCGATCGGTGCAGCCGTTTTCGATTCTATAAAGTACACATATATATATATATATTTATATACGTAGTTCTCAAAATATATAGTAGAATATATTCATATAAAGATTGCATATATATGCGAAGACTTGCACAGTTATTAGGCAATTATCATCTCGTAAACATTCCAATTTCCAGATGCCCTTAGTCGTGTCAATAAAGAGCGTTTCGTTTTAATTTATCGTAACGCGGTAAAAAAAATCGGTTTATTGCTGTCGGATTTAATCAATTATAATCAAGTCATTCATTACCAGTATGATATGATAAGTTCATTTGTTCTTGGTTATGAATCATGTATATTAGGGCAATATGGTGTTTATATATATTTCGGAATATTGCTTCCCCCACCCCAAACAATCTTGCCGACTGTCACTGATGGAAATTCACTGCGTCTATGCATGGTTATTGGCCTATAAAATGCGGTCTATTGAATATCCAGGTCATAGATAGACCTCTATGTGTCAATTACGCATAACAATAGGATTATAAAATATATAAACGTTCGCCGTGGTTCGTTTAAACATTCAATCATATATAAAACTTTTTGAAGGAGGGATAATAATCCGGTTTAATATGTAATCACATAGCGCTCTTTATTCGCAATATATCGTAATAGTGAACGCTCATTATTGCGTCAAGGTAAAGGGACTCGTCTTAGAAAAGTTGTCATCGTGATTTTTTACTGATTACATCAATACAGGTCACTAAATGTACACGAACTTCCAATATGCATGCTTTATGTTTCCTTCCAAGTCATAGCAATTTTCGCTTTATTAAACTCTTTTTATTCGTACCATATTAGGAAAACTCTTAACATGGAACGCTCTTTATTGAGCCATGGTGAAGGAAATGGGGAATCGACTTAGAATAGTTGTCATCGAGAATTATTCATCAACATACTCCCCATTTTAACTGCAATCGTATGTATTCGTAACCATGACTGACTCGTCAAATTAAACGCTCTTTATTTGGTATATGTAATCGGTTTCTGATTAATGTCACGTAAACGAGCATCGTTTGGAAATGAATACAGCATTATACCTAACTAAGAGTCTCTAGACCGGCCACAGCCGAAAACACTGCTTATATTGGAATGAGCTTTTTGTTTGTATCACACTTTATCCCAAATATTGAGTGGTTCAGATCTTCTACTAAATTGAAAGTGAGTGATACATACCTCCAGGAATGGTATGGATCTTTTAGTTCATCCAAGTATGCGTTTTACCGTACAGTGAAGACAACATTCGAATGTGAACCTTACTTTAACGTGCTTAACTATAAATAAGTTGAAGTTTTATCAATATTCCGAACACGCAATCATCGATTACCAATAGAAGTTGGGGGTTGGCATGAAATAGCTATGAATAATAGACTTTGTACACTCTGCAACAATGCAGTTGGTGACGAATTTCATGTATTATTAGTATGCGATAAATTAGAACAGGAAAGACGGAAATATATAGCCAGTTACTATTATACTAATCCGACGACAATAAAAATGTCCGAACATCCGACGACCAGTAGTTGTGAGCAACATATGTAAGTTCCTTCTCTTAATGCCGGAACCGTACGTTAAACGAGCGAGACATGTTCCTAATTACTCAAATAATTATACTGGCCCCCCCCCCCCCGAGCCCCCGCCATCATGACCAAGTTCCGACCAAATTGTCGGACGAGGACTACTCCCTTTAGTTCCTCACTGTGATAGTTGGGGACGATTCCCCCCCATAATTAGTCTTTTTTTTTCTCCAATTTCTCTGTTGAAAATTATCAAACAGGCGCATGCGTTGTGATCATATTAGGCGGACCGATCTCCTTCCAATCACATATATGTACCTTTATGTTATAAAATATTTTGCATTGTCATATATCATCGTGTTTAAGGTAATGCGTGAACTGTATATTATGTATACTGTGTTGGGAGAAGACCGGCCCAACGTTACGTTTTGTATTTCTTAACACTGTATGTTATACAGTTTATAAGAATAAACAATTCCAAATTCCAAGATAACTCACCATGTGAAAACACAATGCTATTGATATGCCCCGCAGTAATTCCATTACACTCACGCGCTGATGTCGATTCCGGATTTTCCATATAGGTAGACATAATTAACTCCGACTCCGATTCCCTGTTTTTAATTAGTTTACATCGCTTGACGTCATGCGAGGCTCTGCGACGGAGATAGCCGACAACGGGTGGTGGTATTATTTATTTATTTCTCGGCTTATTTATTACGCGATTTTTATGGGACTTGAATCATTGTGATCACAATAGGGGTGGCTTTCCGATAGAGTTTTGTTGGTTCATGAGGATAGTACATCACTAAGATGACTGTTAATCGATATCCCAGAAGAATAATTAACCACATATTATGTAGATGGATTATCAATCATTGATAGAAATTATCTGGCACATTTAAATCGTGACTTTTCTAATGATTTGAAATGATTATTTTGAGGAAATCATTCTGACTAAATATTGATATAATCACAACCGTGTTAAATCGTCCATGTCATCCTGAAGCTATTCGGAAAGATGTACATTACTTTTGATAGGAAAAAGTCCTTGTCGTGTGTTAGAATCATACAAAAACGCCAAATTATGGATTAAAATAATTGTTGTCGATAATTTTATGAGTATCAACAAATCGGTGTAATTTCTTGTGAAAGTACCTATTGTCGCGGTTGAAGTACCCACTGGTGCGGATATTTTGCAAACGTCCAAAGTGTTTTCCTGATTTAAAAGTCTTTTGGTTTTTCTTTCCGGGTAACACTTCAACGAAAACAACAAAAACAACAAAAATAGATCAGATATTGATTAATAAATGGTGGCAGAAGCTCCACACATTTGTCTGGCGACTCCGAAATACTATTTTGAATCTCAGGGGTTTGTCATTAAGAATAAAATCATTTTACAAAATACGGCGTTATATTCACGTGTGTCTGGAACGCCGTATTTTGTGAAATGATTTTACAAACTGGCTCATGTCCATATAAAAGTAAGTCGCGCGAGAAAACGTTTACCGACAAAGAGTACCCGCAATGTCATGCAAAAGCATGCGGTGGAAACCATGGCTGCTCATGCTCAGAATGTACGCTGTGTTACTGTGTCGCAAACACTTAAAGGCACGGGTGGCGTTCGTTGCAGAAATATTCATATTTGTTCAAATCGCCAACGGAAGGAATTTTAAAATATATATAGTTTTGGTCATATGCCAAACATAACCAGCGCGTGAATAGTATATTGTCGTCAAGACGAACGATGGTGTACGTAAACAAGAACCTGCTCGTGTTACAGAAGTTTTCCTTCTGTTTACATAGCACAGCGCAATTGTGTTGGTTAATCACACACAAATGATATAAACGCTCTTTATTATTTCCATATCAGGAAAAAAGTAACAAACAACGCTCTTTATGTTTACCATATCAGGATCTAAACAAAAGCCAGGTTCTGTAACGTTTTTTGCTTTTGTTTACATAACAAAGGAAAACATTTGACAATAACATACTGTTTATTCCAAATATTTCTGATTGGTATAAGAACAAGGTCGGTTTATATTTTACTATTCTTTCTGTTTATGGCGGTTTTTGACGGAGCTGAATATTTTAACAGCCTACCCATCGCCAACACCGCCCGTATCTTTAAGAGTTCACAGAATTGCCGTACACAGTGGGACCACATTTAGTTGTGAATGTGGCAGGGTTTACAAATTACAAGTACAACACTGACCTTGCAAAACACAGACAGAAGACAAAGCATTAAGTGTTCACAATAAACCAATGTCTTCCAAATTCGTTTGTTGTAAAAACCTGGGTATTGGTTGCATACTACTAACACACTTATGAGTCAGGGGACGTGGCTGTCAGATCCCCGTTGGGGGAGTTTCCACTTTGAAATTTCCAACTGCACCCATCCACAAACAACCAGACCAAATCCATAGAATTGACATACCATTGCATCAACCTTGGTTGGAAATTTCCAACTTTATCTTTATTGCCTTCATCTAAGGAGATATTGAATATATTACACTAATATGTACAGAAGACAGTATATACAAAGATGGCGACCCGATGTCTCCTGATATGCCTCTACCAACGGAGCGTCCGCATTGGTCGATCCAACCAGGTGACATGATAAATAATGATATGGTTTCTTAGAGAAAGAACATGAACATTGAAGGTATTTAACCCTTTGAGTGCCAGGTCGATTTTTGTATCAACCCATATACCCTGTGCCAATGCATTCTCTTATGTATGCGAGTCGACCATAGGTCGCCTCGCATATATAAGAGAATGCATTGGCCTAACAATTGTTTTTGTGTGTTTTTTTTACAATTTTAATAATTTATTCTTATATTCTTTAACAGACTTATTTGTAGGTTTAGGGCCGATGAGATCGGCCCCTGGCACTCAAAGGGTTAAGCTTAGAATGATTGCCTATGCGTCAGAGTGTAAAAGGAAATACTCACGATGGATGCGACCGACTGGCATTGGTACGACGAAGTGAGTTATATACTTCGGTAAGTAATAAAATGAATCTGCTTTTGTTCTTCTGAAAACAACACATCCCCCTTAATTACTGTTTGTAAAATCAAACAATGGAAACAATTTCAACCTATTATATACTCGGTGTAACGTTTCCAACTAACGTTGTGTCATTAATAAAATTTCCGATTGTTGAAAAAAATTACCAAAGCAGCCCATGTCGACGCGTTCATGAATCGAGTGTTAACAGGGAGAAGGGTTAACTATTCATTGATAACTGTTTATTATGGAACATGAGTTAAGGAATTTGAGTATGTACTCCGCCAATGTTTGCCAAAATGGCCAATAGTTGGAAATGCCATGCCTGCATGCCGCCACTTTATTTGGAAATTGTACACTGGTCGATTTGTAGCCCTATCAGATATTAGTTGAAATGGCCAACCATATGGGTGTAACGTTGAAAATTAACTCAAAGATTGAAAGTTTGTGGTACATGTACAAGCTCCAACTCGATGTGGTTGGTCTGATAACACATGCCGGATAGGAGCTGAGAATTTCTGGAATCCTGAGGCTTTGGTATTGTTGTTGTGGGTGGTGGTGGTGTTGCCTTGTAGGATATCGCCATTATTGTTGATCACTGTGGTGTTGATGGTATTTGCTGAGTCGTCTTCGGAATTGGTGGTGGTATAGCTATGGTGATTAGATACGGATATTTTTCTTTTCTTAAATGTAGCTGGATGGTATTAGCACAGCGTTATCCTGTCGTCCACGGACACAAACATTTCACTATTACTTTGTGAAATTACAGATGGTAATATTCCAGGGTGTGTTATACGCTCGTATCCGTTGTGTCCGGTTGTGTGATCTAATGCCAATTTTACGTACTCTAGTTCTTCATTTTGATGGTATATGATGGCGTGTTCGACTGCCACTCAATGTGTTAAAAAAAGAGTCGCCAGCGGTGACACCGAACAGTCTCTGGACATGATCTGCCATCTCATTTCTGGGGGGGGGGGGGGGGATGGAAAAATAACGTTAACTTGCATAAAATATATTCCTGGAACTAATAACTGTTTTAAAAAAACGGCCAGATGTGCCAAATCGGTTGAAAACCCATCAGTTCCATCAAATTTCATAGGCCGTTGTATGGCATGCTACATTACAGGGTTATATTCTGCCCGTCGTGTCCTATATTCAAGAAAACATTCCAATTTTGTGAAAACTTTAATAACACAGAATCAGTTGGTACTCAAAACGTATTGCCTCACCGCAACAACCGGTACTTCTCACCGAGTTGTTGGTACAATTTTTTTACAATCGACGTTTTTTGAAGACGCTGTTTTATGATAAGTGTGCATCCGAAGAAGCTGCTAACACCACGTTTGTGGGGCACACATTATATAATATTTTATGATAATATTGAACGTTTGGCGCCAGCAGTTATTAGTAAAAAAGAGCGATTAATGGTACTCAATCCGATTAAGCGCCCCTAAATTACTATTTCTTTGGCTTCGGGGGTAAAAAATATTTGATTCGAGTCGAGGAACACACCCTTCAAAGCTCAGAGTAATCAGATATCGATTTTGAAGTTTGTTATTATTTTAATCTGGTCCACTTCCACGCGCTCAAACTGACAAATTGCGGGTGTCAGATGAATAACCTCTAAAATCAAGTGGTTATTATATGTTAAAAGTTACCACTTGATTTTAGAGTTATCCATCTTACACCCGCAATTTGTCAGTAATCTGTCCGTTTGAGCGCGTGGAAGCAGGGGGGGGGGGGGTCGCGGATTTTTTTTTACATATATAGGGCGAAAAAAAATGTTTTTGCACCTCTCGGGGACCCACCACCCCTCTACCTGCAATTTTTTTCTTTTTTTCCGCCCAATTTTTGGGACCCACCCCCCAAAATCTTACATAAACATAAAATATAAACCAAATCATAGCCTAGACAAAGAATTGTTCCGTTTCTTATTATTTAATACTATTCCCAGCATTTTAATAAACCTCTAAACTGCTCTAAAGGGAGATAATTCTATTAGTATAAAATGTGGAAATGCTGAATGTATGCACTTAAAAACATTGGGCATAATGCCATAAAACATAATAATTATGAGGTAATACTATCCTGATATCCTCAATAACTTCATATTCCTTTTATATAACAATAATATAAGATGTTTTATAGGCCAAGGCCCACTAGAAATACTGTAGTAATAGGGGTAGAACAAATTTCATCTCCCCTATTTATGTGATATATATCTGCACATGGGTATGATGGGACCCAAGGAAAGTCACACTCACCAGCAGCTCGCAGTCTAAATACATGTATGTATGTCATGTTGGTGTGCAGATTGACATATACCAATATTAGTGAAGAATTGGTAGTATTATTAACTTATTATCAGAGTATAAAGTTTAGTTTAAAGCCAGCGGAGATATCACATGGAAACCCATTATAAGAACAAGCATCCTGGATCAGACTGTCTAGTTAAGATATGTGACTCTGAGAAAGTTCGCACGAAGAGAGTTGCATAGATTACCTGTACAGTTTGATCCAGGTTAGTATGATTTATAATTAGTTCAAGAACAAAGTTCATATTAGTCATGGTTTATATTCTAGCTTTATGTTGCATATGGAATAAGTTGAGACTTTAATACCAAAAGCTACTTTTATAGTTACATTGCTCTGTCCTGCTATATCCTAAATTGAATATCAAAGCAACCAATAATGAACAAGCAACTAATAATACAATACCATATGTATTGGCAGTCAAATAACTGGAACTCCAAGATATACTACCTTACTACATGTATCTGTACAGTATGTAACTGCTTAGACTTGTGAATAATTGTGGTTGAATTAATATCACAAAAGGCTAAGCTTTCATATTGTTATCCAAATAGTATGAACTTTTTGTATGAGTTATTTTGTTTTATAGTTTTAAACCAGCATGGAATATAGTGGAATTGTTATTTTTGTTTGTATCAAGTTTATCTTGATAACAAATAATATCCATTATGCGGATTAAGAACAGAAGATGGTAATCATTTCATAATTATGCTTATATGTAAGCATTGTCGACTGATCGAGTCTGAGCATATAATTATGTTATATCAGTAAACAAATTTGTCAAAAGTAATTGCAAAATTCATCACAGAATTCATCAATATAAACTCAGCTTTATATTTTGTTCAAACCCTTAAAGGGATACACATGTGTGTATATGTATAGCTATAACATACACTTTGACATCCAATTGAAAGGCTATCTTGGATATGCATATTATAAATGTTTGTTCTTGTGTTTTAATGTTTGTTATATGATTTGTTTATATATAGTATATAATATATCTTTCATCCGTCGAAATCTGGTACATTAATTTTGACATACATCAGCATACATACACCCCCTAAATGGTAGTTAGTTCTGGTTAGTATGTTTTAAATAGCCTAGCTGTGTCATATGGTTGATATTAACAGATTACATGAGCACAAAAACAGTGATTTTAGTGGAGGAAAAAAATTGCATTTTTGGTCATTTACGCATTTTTTCCGGGTCCAAATGACCCACCCACCCCCGCCCTATATATGGAATTTTTGTGCGCGACCCCCCCCCCCCCCCTGGTGGAAGTGGACCAGATTAAAAAAAAATAACAAACTTCGAAAATTGATATCTGATACTCTGAGCTTTGAAGGGTGTGTTCCTCGACTCGAATCAAATATGTTTTACCCCCGAAGGCCAAAGGAATAGTAATTTAGGGGTGCTTAATCGGAATTGAGTACCTTTAATACTGTTATTTCCATTTTCGTTGTAGCTGTCACTGAACATAACGAGATTATTCCAACAAAGCAGACATATCACATTATCCACACACACGAATATTGGAATGGATTTATTTTCGTAATATTAAACCGGAAATAATTATAAATAAATGCATATAAATAAATAATCTCACATTTTCTTATTAACACCAAACAACATTGACCAGACGACCGGATTTCCCGTGACAATAGGTACTCCTCCGTGTTGGTGATACGCGGGTGACCGGTGTGATTCCTGTGGGTTGTCCATCGCACCGCCGCTATTGCCCAATTGGCGTACAGTAATGCTCTTTAATCGAATCTTTAACCACAGAATTATGGGTAACTTTTCAGGATTTACGCGGAAATCTGGCTTGTTGCCATTCATCGGAAAGCTCTCGGTACCCATAATTCTGCTGTGGTTAAAGAGTCGATTAGTTAGAGCATTACTGCTATATGACCAGACCCAGTGAAATATGTAGCGTACATGTTTAAAGAACACAAATCAGTGAAAGGCGGTAATTAAATGTGAAAAAAGACAATTACTACAGTGTTTGCATACTTTATAAAGAATGCGAACTCAATTGACGTCACGAAGTGACATCGGCATATTCCGGCGAAAATATTCTAGCAATCGTATGGTAAACATAAACAAAACCACGTTGTCGTAAATTGAATTAATTCTATAACGTATACCGGGTAATTTGTAACTTAAAAGTTGCATATATATCGCGTGTATGAGATGTTTAACTAATAAGTAATATAGGACCACTGACAATATAATAAACACATAATAGTGATGGAATATATTAACAGAACACGACGTTTAAACAAGGATGCACTCGATTATGATTGTTGTACTCGATTGACGACACAGAAGCCGAACTTAGCCGAGTACATCACGGAACACTTCGGCTTTCCGGTTAAAACGTAAACAAACCGATGTCAGTCCTAGTAAACCCGAATATGTTAAGAGTAATTTAACATGAAAGTATACACCATTATGACCATACGATGTCACTCTTTCCGATATATATAGCATCGGGTATTGAATTGTTAGGTAATTTTAACTCGAGTAAAATACATTACAATTCCCGCCATCAACCCCTGGGTGTAACTCATGCCATTAAAAACTTATAGGGAGGTTCTGGTACTAAAACTAGCATATGGCTATCCCAAAATCTTAGCTGGTGATAGTACGAGCAGACTTATTGGGCTAACGTAATATGTGGAAGGCTAACGTAATATGTGGAAGGCTAACGTAATATGTGGAAGGCTAACGTAATATGTGGAAGGCTAACGTAATATGTGGAGTAAAATTTGTTTACCCTGAGCTATCTGGCTAAATATATGCCAGTAATAAACAAATATCAACGTTTGCGTTACTTCCATATAAATGATCATCAAAGATATGCTGCATATAAGTGTATGTCACTTGAGTGAGATAATGAAGCATGTGTTTTGAGACAACAATGCGTTATTCTATGATCCATGTTGCCTGACTAACATAAAGTATATTGCGAAATATAGAAACAGACAGCGGATAGAATGTTATAATAATTGTTAATATACGGTATATATATATGTGTACACATATATATGGTTCTGGTCGATTGTAGTTTGGAATTCGGTGTTTTATGCCGACACCGGTACTATCCGCACAGGTTTTCAGCCGCTACCAGCGTGTTATCAGCCGCGGAGTAAACACTTACATTCGGCGCACTCTCTTGTGAACCTTTGTTGGCTGGAGTAAGCTAATCAATCGCAACGCGGAAGTAAAAGTTTTGTCTTCACACACGTTTTACAAATCTGGTGCAACAGTACTGTACTCGACTTGGTGTTCTCCTAAATAGTCGTAACATACTGCTTATCGGTTGCAAGTCCTTCCCATATTTCGCTGTAATTTCGTTTTGGTGAGTTAACAACCCGATATAATCACTCTATCTCTATATCTCTATAACAGTACTCTAATTTCTGCCGAACCCATGATATTTTCGCCACGGAATGGACCTTTAACTTGCATAAAATATATTCCTGGAACTAATAACTGTTTTAAAAAAGACGGCCAGATGTGCCAAATCGGTTGAAAACCCATCAGTTCCATCAAATTGCATAGGCCGTTGTATGGCATGCTATATTACAGGGTTATATTCTGCCCGTCGTATCCTAAATTCAAGAAAACACTCCAATTTTGGGAAACTTTAATAACACCGAATCAGTTGGTACTCAAAACGTATTGCTCACCACAACAACCGGTACTTCTCACCGAGTTGTTGGTACAATTTTTTTTACAATGGACGTTTTTTGAAGACGCTGTTTTATGAGAAGTATGCATCCGATGAAGCTGCTAACACCACGTTTTGTGGGGCACACATTATATAATATTTTATTGTAATTTTGAACGAATGGCGCCAGTAGTTATTAGTAAAAAAGAGCGATTAATGGTACTCAATCCGATTAAAGGTACTCAATCCGTAAAGAGGGTCCCCATCTCAACAGATTCCAACAACAACAATCCGATCAGAGGGTCCTATATTACTATTTCTTTGGCTTTGGGGGTAAAAAATATTTGATTCGAGTCGAGGAACCCATCAAACAAAGCTCAGAGTTATTAGATATTGATTTTTGAAATTTGTTAATTGCTCGAGATGAGTACTAATAAATGCCGTCAATTTGGTAACCTGCTCGTGATTTTACGCCAAAACTCTATTCAAACAGACACGGATGGATAACTCTATAATCAAGTGGTAATAATAACGAAATTTTGACTGTCTTCTGGGCCAGAAAGAATTCCCGATAACGAAATATAATAGATTTCTAAAATCGATATCTAACAAATCTGAGCTTTGATGGGTGACTTCCTCGACTCGAATCAAATATTTTTGACCCCCGAAGCCATTGAAATAGTAATTGAGAGGAGTTTTATCGGATTGAGTACCTTTAAGCACCCCTAAATTACTATTTCTTTGGCTTCGGGGGTAAAAAATATTTGATTCGAGTCGAGGAACACACCCTTCAAAGCTCAGAGTAATCAGATATCGATTTTTGAAGTTTGTTTCCACGCGCTCAAACTGACAAATTGTGTAAGATGGATAACTCTAAAATCAAGTGGTTATTATTGTTAAAAGTAACCACTTTATTTTAGAGTTATCCATCTTACACCCACAATTTGTTAGTAATCTGTCCGTTTGAGCGCGTGGAAGTGGACCAGATTTAAAAAAATAACAAACTTCAAATATCGATATCTGATTACTCTGAGCTTTGAAGGGTGTGTTCCTCGACTCAAATCAAATATTTTTTACCCCCGAAGCCAAAGGAATAGTAATTTAGGGGTGCTTTATCGGATTGAGTACCTTTAATACTGTTATTTCCATTTTCGTTGTAGCTGTCACTGAACATAACGAGATTATTCCAACAAAGCAGACATATCACATTATCCACACGCACGAATATTGGAATGGATTGATTTTCGTAATATTAAACCGGAAATAATTATAGATAAAATGCATATAAATAAATAATCTCACATTTTCTTCTTGACACCAAAACATTGACCAGACGACCAGATGTCCATGACAATGGGTAATCCTCCATGTTGGTGATACGCGGGTGGCCGGTGTGATTCATGTGGGTTGTCCATCGCACCGCCGATATTGCCCAATTGGCGTACAGTAATGCTCTAAGTAATCGACTCTTTAACCACAGCATTATGGGTAACTTTTCAGGATTTACGCGGAAATATGGCTTGTTGCCATTCATCGGAAAGCTCTCGGTACCCATAATTCTGCTGTGGTTAAAGAGTCGATTACTTAGAGCATTACTGTATATGATCAGACCCAGTGAACTATGTAGCGTACATGTTTAAAGAACACAAATCAGTGAAAGCGGTAATTAAATGTGAAAAAAGACAATTACTACAGTGTTTACATACTTTAAAAAGAATGCGAACTCAATTGACCTCACGAAGTGACATCGGCATATTCCGGCGAAAATATTCTAGCAGTATGGTAAACATAAACAAAACCACGTTGTCGTAAATTGAATTAATTCTATAACGTATACCGGGTAATTTGTAACTTAAAAGTTGCATATATATCGCGTGTATGAAATGTTTAACTAATAAGTAATATAGGACCACTGACAATATAATAAACACATAATAGTGACAGGGGGGGGGTCGGAAAAAAATTTCAGGCACGTATGGCATTTTTTCCCTTTCGATCATTTTTTGTACCCACCCACCCCCACCGCCAATTTTTTTTCTCCGTTTTCGGCAGTTTTTTTCGACCATTTTTTGACACCCACCCCCCTGTTAACGCTAAAACAGAGATTTGACGGTGGAATTTCACTGTAAACAGCTGTATATTAATTTCTGTGCATACTATTTATCATGGATGTTAACATGGACATGTAAATAGGAATGAGTCATTTTGAGGTCAATCGGCCAAAAAAACATGGCTGCCAGCGGCCATCTTGGATTTCAAAATTTGCAACAAAATACAACACGATAACTGCCTGCAGTCAGTTTACAGTTAGAATTACATTATTTCTCTCATTCAAAGTGGTTTTGAAGCCCAACTCATTGCCAAAACACTAAAAAACAAGCAGGATTATTTTTTTTAGTTGCGGAAAAAATAGCTTGTTGGTGGCTTTGACCACCCACCCACCCCGGCATACGTGCCGGAATATTTTTTTTTCACCCGCCCCCCCCCCCCCTGATAGTGATGGAATATATTAACAGAACACGACGTTTAAACAAGGATGCACTCGATTATGATTGTTGTACTCGATTGACGACACAGACGCCGAATTTAGCCGAGTACATCACGGAACACTTCGGCTTTCGGTTAAAACGTAAACAAACCGATGTCAGTCCTAGTAAACCCGAATATTTTAAGAGTAATTTAACATGATAGTTAGATTTTTATACACCATTGTGACCATACGATGTCACTCTTTCCGATATATATAGCATCGGGTATTGAATTGTTAGGTAATTTTAACTCGAGTAAAATACATTACAATTCCCGCCACCAGCCCTGGGTGTAACTCATGCCATTAAAAACTTATAGGGAGGTTCTGGTACTAAAACTAGCATATGGCTATCCCAAAATCTTAGCTGGTGATAGTACGAGCAGACTTAATTGGGCTAACGTAATATGTGGAATAAAATTTGTTTACACTGAGCTATCTGGCTAAATATATGCCAGTAATAAACAAATATCAACGTTTGCGTTACTTCCATATAAATGATCATCAAAGATATGCTGCATATAAGTGTATGTCACTTGAGGGGACACACTAATAGTTGTAGTCCGAGCCCGAGTTCGAGTCCAGTAAAATGTGTAGTTGGGATTTTCAATTTCGTTTATTGTCGTTAATATAATTCCAATAGTGGTGAATTTTGGTTTGTGGTAAGTTATGCCAATTACAAATAAAAAACTAATAAGATAATTTGTAAGTCTTATATTTCAACTTTTATCGACTTTTTTCGTTCTCCAGCACACTAAAAGTTGTAGTTGGAATCAGCCGCCGAGTCGCTAAATAGCTGTTAATTGCTATTGTTAGGCGGCTGATTGGATTAAGTCAGTGGTGGGTCACATGAAGATCAAAGGGCAAGTAGCGGGGAATAAAAACAAACAATGACTTTTTATTAAGCAATATATGAAGGTTTAGCAATTTTAAAGATTACTCTTTAGGAGAATGTGTGTGGCCCTGAAAAGGGCCGTTTTTTATATCTTCTTCGCCGTGAACTGCACCTGAAATTATAAACTTGAAAAACATTAATAACACCTGAAATAAAACGTGATATTAGTACATTATTAATATACTATTTACATATTAATGACACTATAATAATGACACTATAATGGTATTTTGTTGGCAACTTTATTAACCCAGAAATACTGGTCACACGTAGCGTCTTTTGAGCCTGTTAGAAGGTAAACGGAACCTCCATTTGGCAGTTTTGGTGGCATTGTCGATACTTTGTCTACGTCGGGTTTCTCGAATATCGACAGCACTTCTCGATAACCAATAACGGATTCTTTGTTCATGTATGTTGTAGCTGACATTGTGTACGATGAAGAAGCTAGGATATACTGACCACATTACTACGTGCAGATTATATATGTTCACGAGAGCTGTAACTCACACAAAAATATCGCTCATGTGTGTTTGCATAACACGCATACGTGTAAACAACTCTGTGGTAAGTATTCAGTTATAAGTATTCATCTTTTAAAAAACACATTCCTGTGCATGGATGGATGTATTCATGTCTCAGGCAGGTGTATATCGATGTATGCATGATTGGATGCACATATGCACGCGAATGAGCGTATATGTAAGTACGTAATACATGTACGATGGCCCGAATGTGCATCTGAACGATTGTGTGCACCTATGTCTTTGTAAATACGTTATTTACATGAAGGGTAATCTTTGTTGCTGATAAGACTTATCTTTCTGTCGTACTGTTCTTTGTTCACGAGTTTGTAAAACAATATATAATATGTATGTTTATCCACTCTTCGTTATCGGAGGATTAAAGATATATATATATATAAATCCATTGATTTGAGCCGCCAACGTATTCCTAACAATAGCAATTAACAGCTAATTAGCGACTCGGCGGCCGACTCGGCTGATTCCAACTACAACTTTTAGTGTGCTGGAGAACGAAAAAAGTCGATAAAAGTTGAAATATAAGACTTACAAATTATCTTTTTAGTTTTTTTTATTTGTAATTGGCATAACTTACCACAAACCAAAATTCATCACTATTGGAATTATATTAACGACAATAAACGAAATTGAAAATCCCAACTACACATTTTACTGGACTCGGACTCGGACTACAACTATTAGTGTGTCCCCACTTGAGTGAGATAATGAAGCATGTGTTTTGAGACAACAATGCGTTATTCTATGATCCATGTTGCATGACTAACATAAAGTATATTGCGAAATATAGAAACAGACAGCGGATAGAATGTATATATAATTGTTAATATATATATCTATGTACATATATATGGTTCTGGTCGATTGTAGTTTGAAATTCGGTGTTTTGTGCCGACTCCGGTACTATCCGCACAGGTTTTCAGCCGCTGCCAGCGTGTTATCAGCCGTGGAGTAAACACGTTAAATTCGGCGCACTCTCTTGTGAACCTTTGTTGGCTGGAGTAAGCTAATCGATCGCAACGCGGAAGTAAAAGTTTTGTCTTCACACACGTTTTACAAATCTGGTGCAACAGTACTGTACTCGACTTGGTGTTCTCCTAAATAGTCGTAACATACTGCTTATCGGTTGCAAGTCCTTCCTCTCGCTGTTATTTCGTTTTGGTGAGTTAACAAACCGATATAATCACTCTATCTCTATAACAGTACTCTAATTTCTGCCGAACCCATGATTTTCGCCACGGAATGGACCTTTAACAGTGCACATTAATTTACTAGAGCACACGGGACAGCAATTAGCGGCGGCTCCCGATCCGACGGTCTGCCAAGCGTTGTGTCATTCCTGGTCATGACCACATGCCTTCTAAACAGTGAGTGATAAACACTGATAAATGATTAAAATAAAATTTTAATTAATATTTATCTCTATTAATAAGTAGGTATACGTATGAATCAAACAGCAATATTCAGCCATCTTGTACGCCCTGCTACTGGCAACTGGCCATGTTACAGTGTACACACGCTGTGTCCATTTCAACACTTCACATGGTTGACAGGAAATAGTGGGTGGACACTATGCACTGGCCAGTTATATCAACAAAGCATTTAAATTTGTCGACAGTTAACTGTTGTCCTGTGGTCAGTTAGCTACTTCCTGTGAATGGACACAGCACTTGCACACTGTGAAATGGCCAGTTGCCAATAGCAGGGAGTACACGATGGCCGAAGATTGCTGTTTGATTCATACCTGTACCTACTTATAATCACAGTCCCTAGGAATCACTGTTAGTTGAATAAAATATTATTTAATAATATTAAATCAATATATTATAGTTAGTTATTATATTAATATATATACCAGTTTGGCAAGTAAAAATTTTGTGTTCTGCATTTTCATTGGTAGATGATTTGAACGAAATTACAAGAGTACAAATTTTTATGCCACACAAACATTCTCGCTTTCTGAGTTTATATCATCATATTCCGTATTTTTTTCTTGAAACGCTGGTGTATTCAGATTGTTTCTATCTTTACCCACTTACCAGAAAAATGTCTGTTAGTTTCTCGAATATTCATTCAAGTCCAACTCTCGGGGATTCCTAATCATTTCTGAGAAAACCACCCAATCTGTAAATAGTTCGTTCGCGTATAGCCAACCGGTGATAATCCGAATAAAAGGGATTACGGATGTGAGTAAACAGACGTCGGGTGTGTTAAAACTGGCTCTGTTGTACACTACTAAGTACACATTTTAACTCATTCTCATTACTAGAGAAATGTAGAAATGACCATCTCAAACTAATATATCTATATATTTTCAAGTAGGGCCCTGGGGGTGGTTGATATCTTGAGATGTGAAAGCAAATTTTATATTCCAAGCTCCCAGTTAACTCCGCATCTCAAGAATGGCAATGGGAGATAACTCGTGCTGGGTTTGGCTGCAAAAGTAATGTGTAATAGGGAACTGGATTGATAACTTCCCGTTTTAAACAATTTTGCAGAATTACGTCACTTGATAATTTAGCCGACAGTTATTCAATGTGAATATTGGATGGAAAATTACGATTTATGTACAACTCAGACAAGGTACAGTTGATATGACCCGACGAGCACATTAAGAACAATTAACTTAATTGTCACATGTCAAATGTGGGGAGATAAATGCATTTTTTTCGAACGAAAAATCGAATTGTTCGTTTTAGTGATAGAGCACAGGGGGTGGTCTGCAGCCAATGAGGTGATGATTTACATAATAACAAAATCTGAAGTTGCCTAACTGTAGCTTATATCTATATAGTAGAGGTAATATATCTAGATCTATTTGTTATATTTTAATCAAATTTAATATTACATGGACAGTGATTCCTAGGACTGTGTTATAATTAAATATTAATTATAATTATATTTTAATTATTTATCACTCACTGTTTAGAAGGCCTGTGATCATGACATATTATTAGAGGAGCGGAGGTACAAAATACACCCAGTACGTATTTTTCAAATTTTGTTTGAGACACTTTTGCTTCGGGAATCGTTCTCAGAGCACTGATCGTGACATCGATGGTTGATCATGATGCCCATGTCACTGGGAATGCAGATGTCGATATAAAGTCTGACCGATACTCTCTGATTTGAATCCTCAACTCACTCTATGTTTGTCAATACCATTACCATACTGCCTGAGTCATTCAGGCATGTCAGGTAACTGAGTAACCAGGTATGTATGAACCACCCAATTCGGTAAGCCAATTCCATCTGTCGTTTTATGGGACAAATGCACGTTTTGCATAAATCCAGCCATAAATTCCAAAGGACTTTCTCTGGATCTGGCGAAAAATCTTGAATTTCACATATCAACATCTTCATTGTATATACATGTAGCATCTCAGCAATTATTAAGAAACGACAAAAACAATGGATTTTAATACATTTGAGAAATTAATAGGTTGAACATATTATTTCTTTTTTTGTCCGTTTCGGTACCAAGAACTGGTAGAATAATTAATAATTTCACACAACAATCCAATCACCAAATAACTTATTGACTTGGCTCTATGAGAGGAGGCTTCATTTTTACTATACTGTTGAGTAAAAGTTTGAAATGCATAATATAACACCATACCCCAAATATAATAATAAATAATAAAACAGTCACACATATTCCAGCCCAATGAAAACACATGTTGATATGCAGTGTGGTCCACTAATGCAGGAAGCAATCAAATGGAATTAGGCCACATTGTTAAAGGGGTACTGTGCACTAAATCCGGTCACTTATGAAACAATCATCTCCTTTTATAATCAACAAAATATTTGCAACAAATGAATAAATATGAGCCATGGATTAATGCAAAATATACACTTGTGCTCTATGAACGATGCAAACAACATGGTAATTATCATGAAAATAATGAATAATATTTTATCACATGATTAGTCCCTAACTCCGGCCTTTATTATTATGTTAATTGTCCCCCGAAAAAATTATTTTTGGGGGGGACTATAGAAACAGGCTCCGTCCGTCCGTCCGTCGTACCATCCGTCCGTCACACTTCTGAGTACCTTCATGGTGTAATCATCTCCTCCTACAGATTTCATCCCAGAGATTTGAAACTTCAGAATATTGTTGCCCATATATTGAAGATGTGCAACATGTATACAGATGACGGAATGTTTTTTTTGGACAAAGTTATTAACCCTTTTCTGTATGAGGATACCTTCATGGTGTAATCAACTCCTCATACACTTTTGATCGTAGATATTTGAAACTTCAGAGTATTGTTACCCACAAATTGGAGATGTGCAACATGTATATAGATGACGGATTTTTTTTTTTTTAGGGAGTTATTAACCCTTTTCGACTTAGAAAATTTCAACATTTTTTATAATTTTCTGTATGAGGGTACATTCATGGTGTAATCAACTCCTCCTACAGTTTTGATCGTAGATATTTGAAACTTCAGAGTATACCCACATATTAGAGATGTGCAACATGGATATAGATGACGGAAAAATTATTTTTTTACGGAGTTATTAACCATTTTCGACTTAAAAAATTTCAACATCTTTTTTAATTTCTTTAACAAAGCGGCATCGACTTGCCACGTTTTCGTGGGACACTGTGGTCGGCTGACCTTTTATTAGAATATAATTATGATATTCGATTTGTGTTATTTACTGTTGACTGTGTGATAAACATGGGTGATAAGGACAATTTTGTCAACACGAAAAGACACATTCAAAATGAAACTATATTTTCTCTTCAATGTGTCTTTACTTCCTCTTTGGTTGTGATAAGGAAATCAATATTAATTGTCCCCCGAAAAATTGTTTTTGGGGGACTATAGAAACGGGCTCCGTCCGTCCCTCCGTCCGTCCCTCCGTCACACTTTTGAGGACCTTCATGGTGTAATCATCTCCTCCTACAGATTTCATCCCAGAGATTTGAAACTTCAGAATATTGTTGCCCATATATTGACGATGTGCAACATGTATATAGATGACGGAAAAATTAATTTTTGACGGAGTTTTTAACCCTTTTCGACTTAGCAAATTTTAACATTTTTTTTAATTTTCGGTATGAGGGTACCTTCATGGTGTAATCAACTCCTCCTACAGTTTTGATCGTAGATATTTGAAACTTCAGAGTATTGTTACCCACATATTGGAGATGTGCAACATGTATATAGATGACGGAAAAATTATGTTTTCACGGAGTTATTAACCCTTTTCGACTTAGAAAATTTCAACATTTTTTTAAATTTCTTTAACAAAGAGGCATCGACTTGCCACATTTTCGGGGGACACTTTGGTCGGCAGACCTTTTATTTCTTTTAACCCCAGCTATTTCGAGATAGTTTTTCCTTGCTGAAATGTGATTATGTAAACAAATAGATCTCAAATTCGTAGCAATTCTTTCTATACGAAATTTATTAACCTCGTCCACTAAATTCGATTCGAGCCTAGCTTTATCGAATTTAGTGCACTCGGTTAATAAATTTCGTATAGAATTGCGACTCAGTAGAGATCCTCTATGTCTAAACAATACAAAATTTCCCTGCAGTGTAAGTCTATTTCAATTTAATCACCAGCTATTGATTAATTGAACAGGAAATTGAAAAGCAGTATGACTATTTGATGTGGCTCACTGTGCTCTTATTCAAGATATAATTTTTAAAACTTCATTAAGAAATATTAACTTGTTTCAAAGAAGTGGTTTGCTGTCTTGTGATACACCGCTTCACTCGTGACAATAATTATATTCTGCATTTCGATTTATCCGGTGTATATCGTTTTGAGAAAACATGATAGAAATACATGTGCTTTGTCGGAAATCTCCGTTAGAAAGAAACTGAGGTACGTGGCTATAGATGGTCTCCGTTCGGTCGTGTCAACCTTAGAATTTCCAACTGCACCCCGGTGCCCGATATATGTAGCATGTAATGTTATTTTAAATAGCACCTAGTGATTTTGGATGCAGTGTTTCTTACGTGTTGATCTAATCTCAGGTCAGTTTAGATGGTAACGCCTTGATACTTGACAGATGATATTTTCCGTTCAGGAAGTATTTTGAGTCAAATGGGGTTTCTTTTATCGCTACACGTAACAAGTTACATTTACTGGGATGGAAGATCATACGCCAGTCACTCGCCCATTTACTTTGGCTGCGTTGTTCGATGTCAATTTGCATAAAGTTTATTTACATTGACTTATTTGCCAACACTGAACAAATAGCTACGTAGATATTGTTAGCATATACATGATCATCAACAGATAGGCGCTATATATACCGGTCACCTGATTGAGATATTGAAGCATGCGTTCACCAGTATTTGCACCATAACAGTCGTAATATATAATTTATCGGTTGAAAGTTCTTGAATGAATGCTTTATTGCGTAAGCTACAATTTAAGGTAGAACAATGCAGTTAGCAGTCATTTCTTGTTGGTGAGCTAACAAATCGATTTAATCACTTTAGTTACCATGTATGATATACATTATATAGCTTCCATCGACCGCTCACTGCCTGTATATTGCCTTCATGCACGGACAACAAGCGTGTAGATTAAGCAAGGACGTGGCGACGTGGGGGGGGGGGGGGGTCGACAGTTGGAAATTTCACACCAACAACAGTAGTCGTACTTTGATTTTCCAACGAATACTTAGTGGGAATATATTGTTTTTTACACCAACAGTAATATTTGTTTGTGCTTTTGTTCAAAATTTTGGACTGAAATGGCCATCTGTTGGAAATTTGCAAACCTTATGGGGTGTCAGGTCGGAAATGCCAACTTGGAGAACTTGATTCCAGTCTAGATGCTATGATTTTACAATTTTCAGGTTCCTATTTCAATATATTCTTCTACTAGGATCATTGGTCCCCGATAGACAGTAAAAACTGCTAATGGATTTTAAAAATCGAGGTTTGAATTTGCCTGGAGTTAGAATTCTAGATGCTAAGATTTTGCAGTTTTCAGGTTCAAATTTAAAAATGTTCTTCCACTGGGGCCGAGAGGTCCTGGTCAGGGACGTGGCGCGACAAGGGAGGTTGGGGTGTCTAAATCCCCCCCCCCGACTTTTGTCAAACTGTTTCAATGGTTGAACATTTCTTGTCTGGCACTACATTATTTGGAAATTATACACAACGTGTAGGTTTAAATTGTTCTCATTGCTTGATTTTCCAACAAGTAATTAATAGACCAACATTAGCATCTTTTTAAGTCGGAATTTTTAAAGTGGACCCCCAACCGATACACTATAGCCATGTCCCTGACAATTAGATAACTATATTGTGTAATACCCCTTCCTAAACAACACGGGGACTGCAGATTTACTATAAAATAGTATACTCGATTTAAGAATACATTTTAAAGATTTCTACACTTTCTGGAACATGGCGATCACGTGTAGATGTGTAACCTAATTTCCGGTGCGTTTATTTATTCTTGACATTTTGATATACTCAAAATATGTTTGTACTTTCTTTTTAAAATTGGGTTTCTATGATATCATATCTGAAGATCATTAGATGGGAATTAATTGTCTTGATTCAAGAGATTTCATAATATATTTCATTTAGAAAGACAACCACCTATAAAATAAACATCAACTAGTTGGAAATTATAACCCCATTTACTAAACTTTTATGTCATTAAAAATGTGTAACATTTCGCTGTTTTCCGGTACCAAGAACTTCTGTAATATAGAACGTTTCCAAGCATGCAATTCGTGTATTCATGTTAAATTTGAAGATCATGGGAGGAGAATGATTTTTCTTTATTCAATAAATTTCATAATTATTTTCAATCAGAAAGACAACCACCTACAAATAATGTACTATATTTGAGAATTGTCACGCCATGCATGCTTGCTGATCAAAAACACTCGAGGCTGATAGTCCAGTGCATCTATGGTTTCACCTCAAACTAATTGCAACACAAAGTTTCTCAGTGGGAATAAGTGCATTAAACCACCACAAACAAGATACTAAAAATAAAAAAGAATCAAGAAAGGCGAAATTGATCAAATCCATGACATTTGTCAAAATTTGGTAAAATACTCAATTTATGGTTTTTCAAGAATGTTTATAAAAAAAATTATTTTATTTTACATGCTGTAGAGTACACAATCTTGATTACAGAACAGAAAGCCTTTCCCAGATACGTTGAGTATTTTATTAGTTATGTGCCTCCAAAATTTGAAGTTTATCTAATTTCAGAGCATCAATTTCTCAAAATTAGCTCACTGACATTTGTATTGTCTTGTATTTTAAAAACTAAAGAATTATGAAGTGATTTCTTGTTGTTTTAGTAATTTCCTCTCTAGATTGTGCACACAAATTATTTCTCTAAGCATCTATGATTGAGAAGACAAAACTATTTAAAAACAAAATGTGTGTTCCATTGTATGGACTTAGCCAAATTTGACTGTGATCCAGAACCGGTGTGATAAAATAGCATATTTGAGGTCATACATCTTAATAAATATATATCCATATTCCTTGTGTTTTTCATAATCATTTAAGTATTATGGTTAAATACACTGTGAAGGAATTAAAAAAAATTGGGGTAGAAAATCAACTTATTGCCGTATGAATCCTTAGTATTGACTCTTTTCTAAAAATGTCATTTTGTATGTAAGTAGTAAAAACAATGTGTGTTCAATTAGACCAAGTACCCTCGGTCCACAACAGCTTGGGATATATCTTCGGTTGATGCTGTCATCAACCCAACCGATATCCCAAGCTGTTGTACTTGGTCTAGTGTTTAATGTGTAAAATCATTTGAACTTTCCTCCTAAAACATTTTAGTGTTGAAATGATAGCTTTATACTGGATATGTCAATTTAACTGGACTTCACTCATTTTTATTGAAACTGACTCCAAATTGGAATATCGGAAAAATGTGGTATGGGAAACCATATTGACACAATCTCAGAAAACATGGATCATGATTCATAAAACTTTACTATCACCAGCTTCTACAAACCTTATTCTTTCATATAGACTTTACTGCTTCCTGTTTTATTTTTAGTATGTTGTTTACAATTGATTAATAGACTTATTACTGTTCCACTTAGTTTGAAGTTTGGCAATTTTTTTCTCATAAATTCACTGGAATACGAGAGGAGTTATATGTCATAGGTCCATAGCCAAATATCCAGCTCAGCAGGTATCGATAATACTGTGGCATAGTTCCAGTTGATTAATTGCGCCCATTTCGTCACGCGGAGTTTGTTCAGAAGCAAAGTGAAATCCCTAACCAGTTTATAATCTCAAACGCAAAATTATCCACACATATACCGGTATAATCAAAATCCATTTTACTCTCCCACTCTCTGTTTTCCTTTGTAAAAATCTTTTCGCCAATCAATTATTAAGATGGAGATGCACGTTTTGCATAAATCAAGCCAAATATGGCAAGAGATTTTGAACAAAGAATTTCTCTGGATCTATCCGGCGAACAATCTTGAATTTTACATATCATTTTCATTGTTTGCAGAATCTGAGCAATGATTAAGAGGTGACAAAAACAATGGATTTTAATACATTGGAGAGGTTGAAAATATTATTTTCTGTGTTGTCCCTTTCGGTGCCAAGAACTGCTAGGATAATTAATAAATTTACACAACGCTCCAATCACCATATAGCTTATTGTCTTGGCTCCATGAGAGGAGGCTTCATTTATATCATTATGTGGAGTTAGATGTTTTTAGTATTTTACCCCCATATATTATAATGAAGAATAAAGCAGTCACCAATATTCCAGCCCAAAGAAAACAAATGTTGATAAGTAGTGTGGTCCATTCAAGCAGTGCACAATCAACTGCAAATTAGGCCACATTGTTAATAGATATTGCGGTCAGCTTTAACTTGGTCATGAAGCCATGACACAGAACTCATTTCCTCTCATGATCCTCAGATATGATATCATGGATATATGGACTGCTCTTTTGAAACAGATCTAATTTACTGAAGTTCTTGGTACCTGGATACAGTGAAAGTTTAAATATTGTCCATGCCATAAAAGTGAAGTAAATGAATTTATAATAACCGATTGCTCGATTGTTCTTAAATATTATTGCACAATAATCGCTTGTACCAAATTTCACAAATAAATTCCGGACATATTTTGAGAAAATCCATTTAGAAATACCAGCAAATTTTGGCCAAACGTGCATCTGACCATTAATAGCTGATACCAACTTACTCGGCCAAAACCTACTCTCACTTGACTAATCACTCCATAAGAAACACTGTTGATTCTGATACGCCTATCAAGTCAGCACACCCTGTTGGTATACGTGACAAAATGCAACACCATCATTGTGAACCTCCGTCTTATTAGGAACAGATTTGAGTGGCAGCATGTACTCTCACGGGATGCGCTTAAGCTCAATTATTTATTAAATGTCAATTTGGCTTCCTATATGGTAGGACCCTCTACATAGTAATTATGCCTACTCGTTTTAAAATGAATTTGTAATATAACAATATATATATATATATATTTTTATAAAGCGTGAAATCCACGTACATGTACATGCACTATTTAATGCTTTATATTGTAACATTTCACCTCACCCAGAAATGACGCCTTCTTATTGGTCGAGAGCTGTGCTCTATATGGTATAGTGTTCAGCTAAATTTAGCACACCACCATATCAAACTAGCATGTAAAAAGCCATGAACAGAGACAACAATCTCGAAAACATAGACATAAATGGGTGTCAGACCGATTTTCCGAAGACCTATTACTACGAAGGCCCACAACTCCGAAGACCCGATTCTCCGACGGCCCATAACTCCGAAGATCCGATTCTCCGACGGCCCATAACTCCGAAGATCCGATTCTCCGACGGCCCATAACTCCGAAGATCCTATTCTCCGAAAGCCCATAACTCCGAATGGCCGATTTTCCGAAGACCTATAACTCCGAAGACCTATAACTCCGAAGGGCCGATTCTCCGAATATCTATAACTCCGAAGGCCCGATTCTCCGACGGCCCATAACTCCGAAGGTCCGATTCTCCGACGTTCCTATTCTCCGAAGATTTTGTTTTATCGGGGTATTATCGTTTACTAAATAGTGTACAGTCCAGTGGCGAAGCCAAGGGGTCTCAAAATTCCTACTGCCCCCATTAAACCTCTACTTGCTATTTCAGACAATATGGGCCCCTACCAAAAAATGTCCAATGTCACGTAAACGCCCGGAAATCGTTCATGGGGCATCAAAATATTCAAACTTTTCCTACTGCCCCCCACCTAAATGGGAATCCTGGCCCGCCACAGTTCCCATTTAGGGGTGCACATTAATTAACATATGTGGTGGATATAGCATGCATATGATATGCCGAAAGCATATCACGAAGGCCTGATTTGGGGAGCGCATGCATGGGAGGGGTCGCCCCCAATCGTTGGTCCGGGGGCTCCCCTGGGCAGGAACACTGAATATTTGAATGCCTAGGAGGGATTTCCGGACGTTTACATGTCATTTGACATGTTTTTGGGGGGCGGTCTTCCCTATGGCCCCATTGACCCCACCACTGGACTGTACACTATTTAATAAGCGATAAAACATGATCTTCGGAGAATCGGACCTTCGGAGAATCGGACCTTCGGAGTTATAGACCTTCGGAGTTATGGGCGTTCGGAGTTATAGGTCTTCGGAGTTATGGGTGTTCGGAGTTATAGGCCTTCGGAGTTATGGGCTTTCGGAATTATGGGTCTTCGGAGTTATGGGATTTCGGAGAATCGGGACTTCGGAGTTATGGGCTTTCGGAGAATCGGGGCGTCGGAGAATCTGACCTTCGGAGAATCGGACCTTCGGAGTTATGGGTCTTCGGAAAAACGCTACGTAACCCATAAATGTGTCCACCAATTTACCAAGGCGTCTCCAAATGAAATTAAAACATGACTGTGAAATTTTTTATCACAGCAACGCCAGGGAACGACGTCAATTTGCGAAGAGGCAACATTCGGTTAAAATCACCTTGTAGTACAGTTTCGGGTTTTCGTGCGTTCAAACCCTAAATACTGCACGTTTCGTTTTATCGTTTTATTGAAACTAGATAAAGTTAATAATCATAAGTATTTGTTCTCGGTAAAACGAGTTGTATACACGATTTATATTAACGTTTAATTATGAAGGGTATATGAACAGTCCAGCAGTTGGTGTTGGTAGGATAAGATTATGTAGCATGCTACAAGTTCGAATTGTTCGGTGAAATATTATAAATATAGCATGTCGTTTAGTGCTCATACGCGGGTATAGTGCTCAGTTGGGTGGGTATAGTTCACTCCGCTTCGCGTCGTGAACTATATACCCACCCAATGGGCACTATCAACCCAGTCAACTCCCAGCCATTCTCTATTTATTAAAGGTACTCAATCCGATAAAACTCCTCTCAATTACTATTTCAATGGCTTCGGGGGTCAAAAATATTTGATTCGAGTCGAGGAAGCCACTCATCAAAGCTCAGATTTTTTTGATATTGATTTTAGAAATCTATTATTTTTCATTATCGGGAATACTTTCTGGCCCAGAACACAATCAAAATTGCGTTATTATTACCACTTGAGTTTAGAGTTATCCATCCTTGTCTGTTTGAATAGTGTTTTGGTGTACACATCTCGAGAAGATTACGGCAGTTGAAGGCAATTATTAGTACTCATTTCGAGAAAATAACAAATTTCAATAATCAATATCTAATAACTCTGAGCTTTGTTTGATGGGTTCCTCGACTCGAATCAAATATTTTTTACCACAAAAGCCAAAGAAATAGTAATATAGGACCCTCTGATCGGATTGTTGTTGTTGGAATCTGTTGAGATGGGGACCCTCTGATCGGATTGAGTACCTTTAAATAGTGGGTGATATGGAATACATACTGATTACAACTACAAGTGTCACTGTACGAAACTTGATAGCATACACAATTGTAGTTTTGTTGTTATTCCCCCACGATGCACCGCGCGGATCACCTGGTTTTGGATATTATAGACAAGTGGATGGGATAATCGGATTCTACGATTGTCTCTGATAATACCGGATTGCTGCAATTGTCGGATTTGAATGCTAATCAGATATGCTAGTATAGACCAAGGGGTAGAACATATTGGAGGGTACCGCCGTAAATCAGGTTTCGTCCACAGGTGTAATTTTCAGCGTCACTGTCTCTGATGGGCTTATTTTATAAATCAAGTAGTTTCATCGATGCAAACATTTAAAATTGTCATTAGATGCGGCACCAGCGGTTAGATTTAAGTATATGAGGTATAGTGTTACACGAATGTGAGAGAAATTACTTCTTCATATGCCTGGTTTTATCCATTGATTCTTAGCTGGATAAAATGGCCTTTGTGGATTTAGAAATATATATTTTTCAGTAAAAGAAACATATATATTGCCCGTGAACTCTCTAAACTAAGCGTCGGGACGATCGGTGTAGCCTATATACTAAATTGATCAATGATTCAAGATAAATATGTCATTAGGAAATAATTTGGTTGCTTATTTTTCCACGAACGGAGACAGCTAATGTTACCATTTTATAACATTCCAATAGTTTTATTTAAAATATCTATATATTAAAACCCTTGTATATGAAATGTATTTTTGAAATAAGAATGAAACTTGTTTTAAAATAGTTTCAAAAATTTCCCCACCTGAAATAACGACTTTTGATTTTATTTTTCAGATACGTCATGTCGGTCGATGCATTCTGTGAGCTTAGCGATCAACCATTCGATTCGTTTTGCGGCACACACTCCATGTCATGTTGTTCCTCGTGCCATACAGATGCTTATCCTGAATGTAAACTAGAAAAATTGTCGAAGGCGATAGCAAAAATGGAAGCTGACATCAAAGAGTATGAAACAAGCCTTGGTGAGTTGATCTCGAAAGCAAAAGATAGACAGGAATCTGTCCCCGGTTGGCTAACCAAACAGGATGGGCGGGAGAAGGCCATGGTAGATGACGTGAAGCAATTATTTTTAGAGGTTCGCCGTATCGTTGATGACTGTGAGCAAAATGCACTTAGCCTTGTAGAGGAGACTATGTCGAAGCACACGTTGGCGGCACGGAGCGTGGATAAAATTGTAAGTGTTTTGTCCAAACTGCTGAAAGAGAGACAATGCTTATTACTGGAACAAAATGTGGAGTCATGTTCAAACGAAGGAATGGCGATACAATCAGGAGAAGAGGATGTTCCTGCTGAATCGCATGCCTCATCTCAGATATCGGCTGTCAAAATGGCGGACTCTCTGAACAAGCGCTCGGTCAAACTCCGCCAGGCCACAAACAAGTCGAAAACCCTGCTCAACGATTTGGAAAACTTATCTCCGATAGATTACGAAACCGTTCTCAATAAAAATGTGTTGGATTCGTTAGAAAATATTTTGAAAGATTCGTGTAGTATCGGTATTAGCCATAAGCCTGTCGGTCAACTTATCAAGGACATCGACTTCTCCGTTGGAGGATTTCGGCCAGTCATGACGTTCCTCGACAAGAGCGCAAAGTCGGACATCATTATTGCAACCTACAAACCGAACACACTCACGGTGGTAAATCAAAGTGGCAAAACCATCAATTCTGTTGCTCTCACGAACAATTACCAACCATTAGGTGTCTGTCAACTGAATGGCTGCATATACGTAACACATTCTTCCAAAAACCAAATAGCTGTATACCAAACATCAAATCTGGGTTATCAAACATCGTTTTCTGTAGCTGGAGGATGTAGAGGTATCGATGTTGTTGGCGACAATTTAGTCGTTGCTTGTTATAACGATCCTTGCGTACGCACGATAACGACAAGTGGTGGTGTCATTGCTCAGTCTACACATACCTTTGCAGGGCACCCATGGGGCCTGGCTGTAACACAGAATGACAGCACCGTAGTCGTGGCGGATCACACTGCAAATCAGGTGGTAGTGTTGTCCGCGGATCTCGGGACACATCTTAGAACGATACCGTGCAGTGGGTCTACGCCGATAGGTGTGTGTGTGTATGGAACCAACATGTATGTCTGCAACCACAGAAGTAATCAAGTTATGGAACTGAGTCATGACGGACAAAGTAGTCGTTCTGTAATGTCAGTAACGCTCCCTAGTGGAATATGCATCAACGCTGCGAGAATGTGCTTCATGGTATCAAATTTTCAGACTGGTCTCATCACATCCTACATGGCTCGACCGTAACATGTCTAGAGCCTAAGAATATACTTGCATGTATATATATATATCTTATAAGCAGGGCTGTTATAACCACGTGTCAATACGTAGTGCTATTTTTTGGTATATATGTTATTTTTTAATGTAATTTTATCGCAATGCGATTAGTTGATAATATAATATCATTTATATCCACTGGAATTATGGACCATGCAATAAACTACTATTGACAATGAGCCGATACATCGTGTTATTACAAGCTTCGTTATTGTTATTTAGATTTTGGATATAGTTTAGAAACAATATGCGGATGTACATCGCACCAACATGCATGTATAATTATCAATTTATCACCAACTGCCAAATTCTAATTTGGTGATTTGCAAAGCTCTGCATCCGATATATAACTTTTACAAGGATTGGGTATACAATCATGTCACTGCCATCCCTAGCTCCTCACTGCTAAAATTAAAAATACAAAATAAAATCACAATTATCTACCTGTTTAAAACAGCAGAATCTGATCTGGAAGATAGTAATGACTGTGAAAAATAGTCCATGTTCCACTTTTGGTGGCTTTTTATGCCATAAACTATGGCATTAAGTCTTAGCTTCACTAAGATATACATTTGTATATATACATATGACAAGATTTGATCTCTAACTGATCACCAAACTGACTTAGTGCCTCGTCTGAAGAAAAAAAAACGACGGCCATGTTTTGTCATGTTAACATTGCTTAGAAATTAAGGGACATTATACAGAAGATAATGATCGGGGTGACGTTAAGTCCCGGAAGGGTGCAAGGATACACTATCAGCTCCCTGACTATAGCAGTGCAGCGCGCGGAATGGGTGATTATACGTATGTTTTTCGTAGCGCACCATAGCAGCTGTATATATGCCTATATTTTCTTCTACCTTTGAATAATCACCTGGTTTGACAAACTGAAATTACTTCTACCCTTGTAGAATTAAATGCTCAGTATTTTAATTATCTGTTTATTTAATTCAGTACATGTCAGTCTGATAACTATCCATGCTCCTTCTCATTTCGTTCAACATTGCATGGTCTAGTTTGAACGAGACTGATTATTTTCGTACTTCGTTTTTATGCGATCATAAGTACGTTTAAACTTCGAACTTTGTCAGAGTCAGATTTTGGCGCGCTGTACATTGTTTTCCAATGAGAGCAAAGGGATGTAACGGACATGTTACCGATAGCCACCCAATCCACCGCAGTACAATGGGAGCAATGGGCGCAAAGCGACGTACCCTAACACTTATGGATAACTATATACCCATTCCGCATGACGCAATAACATGTATAAGTCAGAGATTACATGTATTGATATGAATATGTATTTAATTAATTATCATTATCCTATATATAATTGTGCTGTCTGCTATTTTGTATGGGCCAATATTGAAATTAGTCATCATGTAATACGTATACTTCATGGTAACTTATCCCATGACGTGCGTGTGTCTAGATTATACGACACATAGTATACATCATCACTATAGCCTGTACTCTTGGAATTTAGAGTTTCTGGAGAAAAGTGTGTGTTTGGCGAGATACACCTGTATATATATGTCCGTACATGATTACACTTTTAAATAAGGATCCATACCCGAGAACACTTGTGTGATAACATAAGTATGTTATATTATATATTTACTATGCATAAATATGTGGACTTTTTGTGTAAATATATATGTAACTATAACGAATTTAATTCATTTGTTTATTCATATATTATACTATAAAGTTATTATACAATGTTGTGTACAGTATGTGTTTTTCTTGTACGAGTCCAGATTGTGGTGAAAAGTCATATTGGACACGCATTGTCGAGTCCAATATGACTTTTCACCACAACCTGGACGAGCACAAGAAAAACTCATACTGTACACAGCATTGTATAATGACATTTTTATTATACATCTGTATCTTTATCCAAATTTTGGGACAGTTAACACGGAAATGAAGAAAAAAAACTCAATGCGGAAGTGAACCGTCTGCTAAATCCAACAGTGTTGCGCGCGCATCACAATTTCACCGATTCATTTCGCAATAGTTAATTCGTGACGTCAGAGAGTCCCGATAAAAAAGTCGTATTGCACACTTGGCAGTCCAATATGACATTCGGGAGTCCAATATGACTTTTTCCCGGATTATCACGTGGCGGCTTTTGCCCAATCAGAACTAGTGTTAGTTAAGGGATGGATAATAATAATGTTTACTGCATGGTCAAATTTTGATCTGTGACAAACAGCAAACTATGACAGCATAAATCCTCCAACCCGCTTAAACGACTTAGCTAACTAGATTAGATTCCATACTGTCCACATTTTTCTTACGTGAATGAACGTCTCACATATATGACCTGTTGTTAAAATTAATTCTGGACAATATTGGGGAAATTATTTGAAAATCTAATAATTTTTATTCGAAAATGTCAATTTTGCAGCGTTTACGATTACAGTTATGTTGTTTAAGAAACTTAGCTATTTTGTTTAAAGGTACTCAATCCGATCAGAGGGTCCTATATTACTATTTCTTTGGATTCGGGGGTAAAAAATATTTGATTCGAGTCGAGGAACCCACACATCAAAGCTCAGAGTGATCAGATATCGATTTTTAAATTCATTAGTTTATTGTTAATAACTAACCACTTGATTTTTGAGTTATCAATCTTACACCCGCAATTTGTCTGTTCGACCACGAGGCAGACTAAATTAGTGTCCCAGATCTCGAGAAATTAACGAATTTATAAAATCGATATCTGATCACTCAGAGCTTTGATGTGTGGGTTCCTCGACTCGAAACAAATATTTTTTACCCCTGAAACCAAAGAAATAGTAATATAGGACCCTCTGATCGGATTGAGTACCTTTAAACTATATAGCGTGCGTTTTTGCTTAAACAACATAGCAATCTTTTTTAAACAACATAACTATCTTGTTTAACCAACATAGCTATATTGTTTAAACAACATCGCTACGGTGTTTAAATAAGATAGCTGTGAGTTGTTTGAACCGGAAAGCTAAGTTGATTAAACAATATAGCTATGTTGATTAAACACGATAGCTAAGTTGATTAAACAAGATAGCTAAGTTATTTAAACCAGATAGCTAAGTTATTTAAACAAGATAGCTAAGTTGATTAAACAAGATAGCTAATTTATTTAAACAAGATAGCTAAGTTATTTAAACACGATAGCTAAGTTGATTAAACAAGATAGCTAAGTTATTTAAACCAGATAGCTAAGTTGATTAAACAAGATAGCTAATTTATTTAAACAAGATAGCTAAGTTATTTAAAGAAGATAGCTAAGTTATTTAAAGAAGATAACTAAGTTGATTAAACAAGATAGCTAAGTTATTTAAACCAGATAGCTAAGTTGATTAAACAAGATAGCTAAGTTATTTAAACAAGATAGCTAAGTTGATTAAACAAGAAAGCTAAGTTATTTAAACAAGATAGCTAAGTTATTTAAACAAGATAGCTAAGTTATTTTAACAAGATAACTAAGTTATTTAAACAAGATAACTAAGTTGGCAAAAGTAGTTGGTTGTTGGTTACAGGTAAAATTCCATGTCATCATTCTGGCAGACAGACTTCTTCGGAATTCATGATCCACTTATACAATGTATATAATAATAGTAAGACACAATCATGCGACTTCCACATTTGACTTTCCAAACACATCTGCGAGTGACTTGGTTTGTGAAAACGGGTCACAGTTAATCCGTGTCGTTTCGAACATATTTATTCACATTCAACGGCGATCACTGCATGGGTAATCACGATGATTGGTGTGGCTAACGGGTCATTGTGTTCATCTCGGCCAGCGCACGGATTGTACGCCGTGTTCAACGCACGATCAATTGCGTATTTCGAGATAATCGCATTATGTGCGGTCAATTTTGCTCTAAGTCGGTCAGAGCACGCGAATAGTTCTTTACCAGAATAAATCTCGTCTCCGACTCGATTTATTCTGGTAAAGAACTATTCTTGTGCTCTAACCATTACTTAGAACACGGCTATGAATACCCACATTATTAAGTTTCTAAAAACTCATTTTAGCAAAAATACCAGAATTTCAATGTATGAATGAGGACGATAAATGTATATCTCCTACAGTCTATATAACATGGTCCGGAAATTCTTTGAAAAGACAACTTAAAACAATCACTTCTATTGATTTCATATGTCAAACAATTTTATAATTTTATTTGTATTGATGTTTTTTGAAATTTATGTATGATATCTGTCCCTATAGTGGGTGTAATCTATACTAATAAAACTCAATTATGTTTGTTCGTTTGTTTGTTTGTCCGGCTGTTGGCGACCAAACGGCTTGACCATCGGAGCTGAATATTTGTACATAGTAGTAATTAGACACGGGGAGCGTTATTATGTCTCGATATGTCTCGTTGACCTCAGATGTCTTAAAATGGCACTAACAATTATTTTATATATTGTTTGGCTAGAGGCGACCAAACGGCTAAACCATCGGATTTTAAAATGTGTAGAAATGGATAATTTGACCCGTGGAATCTTATTAGATAAGTCCCGTTTACATCACATGTCTTAAAAGTGCACTAATAATTTAACAAAATAATTATATACCCAAATGGATGCAATTGTGTTGGTGAAAATTGAAAAACGTGGATAAATTTACTCGTGGGATGTCATGGGATAGATGTCGTTGACCTCAGATGACTTAAAGGGGAAATGTGAGCAACACATAGCGTTCTTTGTCAGCTTGGAATATATGTAGGGAAATTGGTACAGATGGTTCACTTGAACAGATGCATGTCACGAGATAGGTGCTTTTGACATCAGATAACTTAAAGGGGGGGGGGGCTAATAAATAATATGGTAAATAAAGAGCGTTAATTGTCAGCCCAGAGGATGTGGGAAAATTGGTGCACAAAAGTAAAATGACGCGGGGATGTTATGGAATATGTGCTGTTGCCCTCGAATACTTGAAGATACACTAATATATATGAACAAAGAGTGTTTATTATCAACTTAAATGATAGATGTAACTTCATCCCGAGAGTCATGAAATAGGTATCTGTAATCCCAGGTGACTAATAATTATCTAAAATGACTTGAAGGACTACTAATAGTTTATGCAATGCACCAGCTAGTTGTTAATAAATCACATTTATTCAAAAGCTATTGCAGCTATTTAATTCCTGAAATGAAAAAAAAAGCAATCTGGATCCTGTCGATTTTCGTGGGAAATGACCCAGAGTACTCTTAAAGGGGTACTGTACCCAAGATGTTGTTGTTGGTTTCTATAATCCCCGAGTCGGAGAATAAGGTAACAACTTTTCCATTTTTTGAAAGTCTGTTGAGTACGAAGTATTGTTACGGATGGCAAATTTACCGGAATGCAAAAATACAAATTGTCGTTGTCGAGTAATTTTTGTACTGTTTTCAACCAAATGAATCAAATAAACATTATATTATATTCTTAGTAGTCCCATATACTCATTTAAGTTAGTGTATGGTCACTAGTCAATGAGTGGCTTGGGTTTTCTCCCCGTATAAGCATAATGTTTCAAACGATCGTGTGTGCAATTGTTTTATTAATCCAGTATCCCTCAATTATAATTTGATTACGTTTTGTACACGGAAATTCCAATTTTAAGAGACGCCATTTTATGGCTGGAGCCATAAAATCAATTTATATTAAATTATTAACTTTTAAATTATTAAATTTTAAGATAGCCTATTAACCTGAGCGTTTACAGAATACATCATCGACTCAAATTACTTATATTTCTATATAGTATCGATAATAGATCGTTGTTATCACCGGGAATTTATTGAAAATGGCGTACAGTACCCCTTTAAGGCTAAATACCTTGCCAACATAGAATGAACATATTATTACCGTCAAGGAAAGCACACAAGAACGAACAGTATACCATATATTTTATATATACACATTATATTATGTTATAAAGGACGCGCATATATTATATACTAGCAGTGTGCCCCGGCGTTGCCCTGTGTAAAGTGATGTGGCGTGGAACATTCAGCTGGAGTGAACAACATGGGTACTAAAAATCAATACAAATTGGAAAAAGTGGAATTGGTGAATTTCGTGAAATAAATCTGGTCAAATCATCAAGTTGTGAATTTTCTGGGATGTATATACGAAATTCCAATTCACAAGTCTTTCCAATTTCATGTCTATTTTGATTTTGTCGACCGTAAGTTCCTTATTCCAGAACAGAAAACCATTCTCAGATTCCTTAAGTATTTTGTTTTGTGCCTTCAAAAAGAGGAGAATTTCTCAGAATGAGCTAAATTCCGTATTTTATGGTAAAATAATTTTTTTTTAAAGGGGTACTGTACCCAAGATGTTGTTGTTGGTTTCTATAATCCCCGAGTCGGAGGATAAGGTAACAACTTTTCCATTTTTTGAAAGTCCGTTGAGTACGAAGTATTGTTACGGATGGAAAATTTACCGGAATGCAAAAATACAAATTGTCGTTGTCGAGTAATTTTTGTAAAGTTTTCAACCAAATGAATCAAATAAACATTATATTATATGCTTAGTAGTCCCATATACTCATTTAAGTTAGTGTACCGTCACTAGTCAATGAGTGGCTTGGGTTTTCTCCCCGTATAAGCATAATGTTTCAAACGATCGTGTGTGCAATTGTTTTCCTAATCCAGTATCCCTCAATTATAATTTGATTACGTTTTGTACACAGAAATTCGAATTTTAAGAGACGCCATTTTATGGCTGGAGCCATAAAATCAATTTATATTAAATTATTAACTTTTAAATTATTAAATTTTAAGATAGCCTATTAACCTGAGCGTTTACAGAATACATCTTCGACTCAAATTACTTATATTTCTATATAGTATCGATAATAGATCGTTGTTATCACCGGGAATTTATTGAAAATGGCGTACAGTACCCCTTTAAACTATTGAGAAATGAAAGACTTTTTGCTGTTTTAATCACTTAGTCCCTTAGTCTGTTCTTTTTGGGGTTCTAATGGTTTGTCCTCTTTATATATAGCAAATATAGATATGTATAATGGTGTACAGTGGAGTGGGACTGTGGGGGTTATCTGGCAACCTGACATATGAGTTTCACAAGTCATAAGGAATAGCATCTCGTTATTAAATTAAGAAGTGGGTCTGGAAAAGAGGAGCGTTTTTTGGGTTTAGAATAATTCATGGTATTCCTATGATTTGCGACGCTCATATCAGGGTCAGATTTCTAGACGATCACCACCCGCTCTCTCGTTCTCCGAAAACATGAATTATTACAAACAAAAAAGTTGCCAATCTATATGATTTGCAACGCTCATATTACCAGTTTCTGGTTCCTAGACGATCCGCGCCCACTCAACCACCGCTGGGAAACATGATTTATTCTAAAGCCATACAGTCAAACCACGATCCATCATCCATCGGAACCAAAAACACTCTATTGCACCCCACTTCTCATTTTATGTACGAGGTATTATTACGCGCGCCACGTGTATAGTAATGTACAAATTCTTATTTCGCCTGAGTCGTTATTTGGTGGGAGAATCTGTATTCAGATTGCGGATTAGTCCCCGTACGACGAGATTCGATAAACGGACAGACCAGAATCAGTAAACGAACAGACCGTAATCGTAATCAATCGTTATTTCGTCGTAATCCAGATTCAGATTCTGATTCCGCGCGATTACGGACTCAAACGTTCATAATGTAAACAAACCGAGATTTCGCAACCTCGGAGTTTAAAAACACAATAAAACATAAGAATCCGTCCCTTGTGTACAAATTATTGCAGAATATAAACGATCTATATCAAAGAATTATAAATGCGGAGACAAATTTGTGTTATCGAGTGTAAACTGGGAGAATATTACTGAAATTAGCCAAATCTTGACACTCATTTATCAGGAAACTGACTCACAGTTTGAACATTGGTATAGGCGTATGGGGAGATCACAAATGATAATCTTATCACCAAATTACAGCCATTTGAAATACATTATTGTTTTATTCCAATTTGTGTATATTCCTGTTACGTTATAAAACAAGTCCTCATATCATGGTGATGATGTTATATAAGTTTTGTGGAAATCGGTGATAAAAAATATCATCGGTTTTTCTGCAGTCCCCCTCCCCTTTTGTTTTCTCCCCCTGATATGACAGACAACGTCACTTTTGAAATGTCTAACCTTCATCGTTATCTTCCTCATATAAAGTTATCCCTGTTATCCCCCTTTGGAGCCCTCTAGATGGACCCTCGTTAATTAATATATATTAGACAGACAATTAAAACAGTGAGTAGGCCTATCTCGATTGATTAAATTTCGTGCAGGTAATCATAACATACCGATTTAATCCGGATCGTGGGCAAAGAAAGACCACTCCTATTAAAAGGACACGATATGCGACGCTATATTATAAATTTGGTGATATAATTACCATATAATACTAAAATGTGAAAAACTCCGCGATTTGAGACGCAAATATCTGGAATAATACGATCAGAAGATCACCCATCAACTGGATTGTTGATCTGCAAATGAATCTTATAACCTGTCAGTTATTCCAAAATATACAGTGTGAGTGGACGGAAGTGAACGCTGGTTTGCGGTTAACTGTTGTAAACAAAAGCCGCTCACATTGACTTACTGCGGTACGTATATTGTCATTTCCCCCGATAGGTGGGATATTTAATACGTGATTTTGCGTTTACCCTGTGCCAATAGATTTCGACTGTGTCAATAAATGAACATCATGGAGTAAATGTTAGCCCGAAAGTAATATTACTGTTCTTTGTTATCATATGGAATCGTATTAATCCAGCCCTGAATCGCAGAATACCAGCCCAAATATATTGACAGGGTGTCGTGAATAAAAACCACGCCAAGCTGCTAGGATTCGAATCAGCCCGGACCCACGCATTGTTTTTATACGGTGCGGGATTTCATGAAACTTCTATACTAGTCTGGTCGATAAAAGGTTTGACCTAGAAAAAATTTGGACTAAGTTTGTTTTTATTCCATTTTGAAGAGGAATATGTCCTCTACAACATATCCAAAATCCGCTAAAATCCGCTTTGAGCAAACTTTTTTACAGAGATTTTTAAAAATGCTCATTTTTCGACCTTGCGAAGTACGTTTTTCTACAATATCCCTCATCGGCGACACCAGAACGCATTGATCCTCCACCCGATATATACCAGTTTGTGTAAAAGAGTATAGGGGGCGAATAGAGTGACAAGGACAGAAAACAATGCAATCGCGGCGATGAAATGGCTGTCAAAATGGCCGCAACTACAATCCATGCTACGATGAAAGCAACATATTGGATAACCCCCTATAAGCGAAAATACACATTTGTAATTTACAAGAATGTTGTTATATATCTTTAAAGGTACACATATAATTAAAACAGATCTATCTGAATGATTTATCGATCACTGCTACGCAGGTTAACCCAATGATTTACGTTCGGGTTTCTTATTAGAATACATCCAACAGTCGGACCAAAAACAGTTATTTTGGGCATGCAACACACGAAGTAAAATTGTGTCACACAGTGCGTGGTAGTTTCCTTTTGGAATGATGATTAATTATTGAATGTAAAGCAGAAACTGAAGTGCCCACCCTATCTGTGTAAATACTAGTTATATTTCCAGAATTTTCAACACTCTCCGTGACAATAAACCATACACGTATGTCGTAATGCTGATTATACTGTCAAGAAACACTTATCTCTTCAACAGAATAGTACCATATCTCACTATATCGAAGAGACTGTACGTCGTACATTTTATTTAGTACTAATTTTCATGGTTCTCCCAAACCGGTTTCTTGGTAGACAATTATGTTCAAATTACTTCAATCGGAACTTTACAACATGAACATGTACCCCGCAATACACACTATTAGTTATCAGTATCTTGTTGTTTGAAATTATGTTACCATTGCCACCCACATACTTGCGCTAAATATCAGGTCATCAGCGTTTACAGTTATTAGTTCTGCGTTTACCATTCACTCAATGTTGCTATTTATGGTTTTGTATGCAGCAGATATGTGTAACATTAGGGAGAATGGGTAAATGCGGCGATGCGGTTGCAGAAAAGGTCGTACGTTTCGCGTATATGTGGCCTTAGTGAATTTAAGTGCACATAATTTCCAGGTATAAAGACAGTCTCTGCCATAGAGTATGTAGGCAAATTGGGTTATGTTGAGAATTTATTGAAGATAGTCTATTGTAATCCTTTGTATTTTGATAAATTGCGTTCATGGTATACCACCATGTATTTGTGTGATAAAAATGAAATATTCGTGTTTAATCACTTGACCGTAGGCAACTATGACTACTATTTTAAGACACGGACACTAGGATCTACACATTTTACCTAGTACCATATGAATAGCTCTCATACTGTTCTATATTAGTGAATTCTGACAGACTGTGTGTTGTAGATTCAAAAATAAATGATTATCGGTCACAGACTGTTTTCATTACATATATTTCTGCTTCTAGAAAAGGTCACGTAATGAGTACATCCCTATTAGATCACATTTAACTGTTTTAATACACATATATTACACGATTCAAGATAAACAGTACAGATAAAACTGCGTTATTCTTCTATTTCTTGGCGCCCAAAAAGTCCACATTCAATCGTTGTATGAGACCTGGCTTTCGGTTGCTCTCTCGCGAGATACATTAGAGAGAATTCTTACACACTATTATCAATAGCTCCACTTATACTCTGAAATCATTCTTCCTCGTATAATTCGACGGCCTGTTCGTTCTTGTATAACCAGCTATTCAATTTTCCGCAAATTGTAAATTTCATTCGATTTTGTCCATGTTGGCGGCCATTTTGGACAGACATTCTACCGATATGGTTTACGACTAAGGATTGTTTGTGTGGATTTTATTTTATTACTAATTTGGTATTTGTTGTGCGCACCTACCACCGAAATTCAGGATTTTTCTATACCAACTGCCATCATGGACGCCATCTTGTATTCAGTACAGAAAATGCTCAAAGCGGATTTTAGCGGATTTTGGATATGTTATAGAGGATATATTCCTCTTCAAAATGGAATAGAAACCAACTTAGTCCTAATTTTTTCTAGGTTGACCCTAAAATTTTAGTTTATCGACCAGACTATACGAAGTGTTTGGGGCCACACAGAAGTGTGGCGATATTAACCCCTACTTTACAGAATTTCAATATGTTATCTGCATACAAGATTGACATTACACGACAGACTGTCTAGACCCCCCCCCATGTCGCCATCGTACCACGAATAACTCCACGGGTATATGTAGCGAAACTATACCATCGACTATATTCGCATAGAAACAAGTGGGAATTGCCCACCAAAGCCATGCCAGGCAATTAGCTCTCGAAATGGTGACATCACAATGTTTGTCGCGATGAAGCACACGAAAACCCACCAGGCACGGATGAGGGCTGCGACCGCGCGTAAGTATTAACTCCTTAATTTCCACAATTTCGATATTGTCACAATCGTATAGCGGAACTAACGTCGACTATAGATTCGCGAAGTAATATCCTGGCAATTAACCCTCGATATGTCATCATCGCCGATTATATGTTTGCCGCCAATGAAGCGAACAACCCGAACCGCCCGTGTGGCATCTAATTCTAATGATTTTAGTGGTCATGCAGCATAGTGCTTGTGGCATTATGAATCCTTAGTATTGAATATTTTACAAGAAATTCCATATTGGACTGTATTTAGATGTTTTTGTCCATTTTAAAAGATATTTATGTGCACAAATAGTAAAAAACAATGAACACAATCAGTGTTTAATGTGTATAATCATTTGAACGTTCCTCCTAAAATACCACGGGAGGCCTTAGTTGTCGAAAATATTCATATTTGTTCCAATCACCGTAAACAGAAAAACATTAAAACGCATACAGTTTCGTTTATATATACCACAACCATCGAGTAAACAGCATGCTATCATAAAGACCTACTATATTTTACCTAAGCAAGAGTCCGATTGTGTTACAGAAGACAGCACAGTGTTACTGGCTAATCACACACAAATGATATAAACGCTCTTTATTAGTTCCATGTCAGGAATTCAGCAACAAAGAACGCTCTTTATGTTTACCATCATAATATAAACAAACACTAGGAAAGTAACTTTTTATGCTTTTACATAAGGATTAACTGTCATGTGGACTGTTTTATGGAGGTGTAACCGAAGGGTTTTACATACAAGTTATGACCACTCACCTCGCGGTTACATCTCCATAAAAACAGTCCACATGACAGTTAATCTTTATATTTATATACATTTAGCGAAAAAGCCACTTTTGTAAATGTTTTTAGATCGAAAAGTGTATCGTTACAAAACAAGCCCAAAATATCCCATAGCGCCCTTGGCAAAGTTAACAGGAACAACGAAGCTCTTTATATTGAAACATGATGATTTATTAAGTCAATCCTGCGCGAGTCCAAATGCGCCCAAAACATTACGTGTTCTTCTTTCCGAAACCGCGATGACGCGTCGATGTCATTATGGGGCTGCAGTTATGACCTGTTGCGCGTTTACCGAGAAATAATTGCAACTAGTCACGTGGGCGCCGACCAATAGGAATACTGGGTTTAGCGATAATGACACTTAATATGTAAATATATAACAATGGTCAAACATATGACAATAACATACTGTTTATCCGATATTTCTTATTTGTATACGGACAAAGTCTGTCTAAATTTTAATATTCTTTCTGTTTGTGGCGGTTTTTGACCGGTGGAAATATTTTCACAGCATACCCACCGCCAAGGCCTCCCGTACCTTTAAGCCAATCAACAGTTACTGAATTTCACATTATTTTTCAAGAAACTAACTCCAAATTTGAACGTTGATAATGGGGTAGGTGTAATCACAAAAGGCTATAATCTTGTCATTCCAGATTCTAGTCATTGCAGACAAAAGTTGTTTTATTCCTGTTTGTGTAGGTTGTTTCATCAGTACTTTAGTGGAGGTATACTTAGAACTTAATGGGCATTATAGTACAATCCCGAAATAATAATTCGCCATCGAGTGGCAACACAATGGATTAAAGATCTGAATATGAACATCAGATCAGGAAGCAGTAAATTCTGTATGAAAGAATGTTTGTAGTAATGTTTTATGTAATAAGTTCCATGTTTTCTGAGATTTTGTCTGTATGGTTTCCCCTACCCCATTTTTTCAGATATTCAAATTTGGAGTCAGTTTCCAGAAACTCGAGTGAAACCCAGTGACATTCATTGACATATCCAATGTAAAGCTATTATTATTTCAACACTAAGAGTTTTAGGGTAAACGAATATTGATTTTACTATTTATGCACAAAAAACTTTTAAAATGGACAAAAGCGCCCCGAAATCGCATTTTTAGAAAACAAAGTTAATACTGGGGATTCATTGGGCCATAAGTTGATTTTCTACAGAATGTTTTTGGAAATTCCTTCACAGTGTCTTTAACCATGTATGCTTAAGTTGTTATGAGAAATGAAGGGAATATGCATTTATATTTATTGAGTTGTATGACCTCAAATATCCCATTTCATCACGCCGGTTCTCGATCACAGGCAAATTTGTCTGCCCATGTAATGGAAGACATGGAAGAATATATATTTTTATTTTTGTCTTCTCAATCATAGATGCATAAGGAAATGAATTTTGTTTGTGCACAATCTAAAGAAGACATTAATAAAACAATAAGAGATCCCTTCATTTTTCTTTAGTTTCCAAAATACAAGACCACACAAAATGAATTTTAGCTAATTTTGAGAAATTGCGGCTTTTAAAATTAGATAAACTCCCAATATTTGAGGCAAATAACCCGAAAAATACTGAACATATCTGGGAAAAGTTTTCTGTTCTGTATTCAGGATTGTCTAAGCACTTTACAAAATGGAAGGCCTTGTGAATATTATTTTTATAAACATTGTTGAAAAGTCATAAATTGAGTATTTTACCAAATTTTGAAAATATATTTCACAAAATTAACAAATTAATAAATTTCGCCTTTCTTGATTCTTTTTTTTTTTAATTTTAGCATGTTGCTTTTAATTGGCTAATGTACTTATTCCCAATGAGAAACGTTTGTTGCAAATAGTTTGAGGGAAAGCCACAAATGCACTGGACTTTCAGCATAATACTAAAGTGCTGGTGTTGCCAATGATATAATTGCTCTAAGCTCGTGCGTCACTGCGCGTGCCGGTAATAAACGTGTGTCTTGCTAAATCGTGAGAGCGAATTTAGAGGCTAATTGTGTTATAAATATATATATTAAATATATAATACTTTCCAAATATACGTGATTAAATCTTGTAAAATAGTTCATGGGGGATCTGATGCATGCATCTTCTTTTCTTGTGTTTTCCTTCCACTGTGTAAAAAAATACCATCCCGGGTGCCAACATGCCTCGATGAGCGCTACATTTTCGTACTAATTTGGTTTCAGTGTCGTGACTACACACTAACTATAAATAAGTCATCTCAATTGGACAATTATTTAGACTTTGGTGTCTTCCTTGTCATGTGGTTAATATTACCCTAAGCTTGATTTATCGCAGGCTTTTCTACAAATGGAACTTGACGAAGAGTCACAACAGCATATCACTTTAAATACACATAGAGGTATATTCAGAGCCCTATTTGGCATTAAATCCATCCAGAATCTTTCAAACGGAAATTGAAAAATGGCATTTCAGTAACGGTGAGTTTCCAAGATATTTTGATCAGTGAGGTCACGTTATGGGAACATAATCACAATTTAAAGGCGGTGCTTGGTAGATTAAAGTCCTGGGGAATCCGCTTAAAGAAGCAAAACTGTTTCTCTGCTAGTTGTTTTCCGGGGTCACACTATCAGCAGAAATTGAATCAGTCCCACGAAGTCAGAGCTGTCCTTGTTGCCCCATCTCCTCAAAATTTTCATGAGCTCAAGGCCTTTTTAGGTTTGGTTAATTTCTACGGAAAAGGTATTAAAAAAAATTCAGCAGTCCTTGGGCCTGTGGATAGATTGTTGACTAAAGGGTGCAAGTGGGTTTTGGCAACTGACCAGTATGTTTGTTTCGACAAAGTAAAACTTATTTGTTCAGCACCAGTTCGTACTCATTCTGATCCTTCCGGGAAGTTTTATCTGGCATGTGACTCTTCGTCCTAGGGCACATGAGCTATTTTGGCCCACAAGGACTAGGATTGTCCGATAGCATTCGCTTCTAGAGCACTTAACGCTGCTGAAAAAAATACAGCCAGATAAAGAGGCTCTGGTCATAATTCTTGAAATTAAGACATTTTATGAGTATGTTTATTTACACCAGTTCACTATTATCAGTGACCACAAACCTTTGTTGCATTTGTTTAACGAAACTCGTTGCATTCCAAATATGGCATCGTCACGGCTGAACATGTTGGTGTTAGTGTTATCTGCATATAATTACAACATTCAGTTCATACCTGTCAAGCAAATGGAAATGCAGATAGTTTAAGCAGATCACCATTGTTAGCAAAAGCTTAGGAAGTTCCTGCTTCTGAAGAAATTTTACATTTATTTGAAGAGTTTGAAAGACTGCAGCTTTTTCTAAGGGAACAGACTGGGACGCATTACTTAGGAAAGTCGAAGATATGATATCCAATGGTAACTAGCCTGAATGGAGTGTTGGCCGGGGACGATAATCGATCTAGTACCATTCTTGAATAGAAAAGGTGAACTAAGTGTAGAGGGAGATTATGTTTTGTGGGGTTCAAGGTTAATCATACTAAATTTAAAATTCACAAAGGGAGTCTGTTTTGAAAATATTTACACTCACACATACATTCGTTTTGTAGAACATGAATGCAGGACGTTGGTTGGTCGAAATTACGTCACATGGCGTCGCGCGCTGACCCCAACTTGCATCCATTTTTGTGGAGACGCAACTTGCTCCGAGCCACGATTATAACGTTGGAAATGGACGCTTAAAACTCTTTTAATCTGCCAATTGACTCGGTTGAGTGTAAATATAAGTAATGAATGTTGATTTTGTTGCGTTCCATAGAGTATGAATGCAAGTTGGTCTGACATTTTCATGTGTGGAACGCTTTCGCGTTCCACACAAAATGTCATACCAACTTGCATCCATACTCTATGGAACGCAACAAAATCAACATCCATTTCTTAAATGTTGCATGCTGCAGATCCGGATATCCCGGAAATGAAGTATATTGCCAGATCGTTTGTGTGGTGGCCAAATGTTATGTGCATGCACTGTTTGTCTGACTAACCGTGACCGTAGTCCTGAAAGTCCTTTGCAGATGTAAAATTGGCCATAAAATCCACGGAGTAGAGTTCATGTAGATTTTGCAATTTTCTAAATCGCATGTTTATGGTTGTCATAGATGCTCATTCAAAGTGGATGGAGGTTTTGCCTATGAACTCAATCACAGCTGAAAATACTATTGAATATTTCGGGAAGTTATTTGCAATCTGGTGGTAAAATTGCCGGATTGTCTTGTTACAAACAAATATTCTACATTCACTTGTTTGGCATTCCAGTTCTTTTAAAAAATGGTATTCAGAACATTACCAGTGCTCCGTTTAAGCCTTCTTCAAATGGTTTGGTGGAGAGGTATGTTATACAAAATGTCAAAGGGTTCGATTCAGACTAAACTTTCTGGATTACTTCTCAGATATCGCATTACCCCTCATGCTACAACTGAGGTATCACCATCAGTGTTGATGATGGGACGGAATCTAAAAACTGATTTGAATCAACTCAAACCAGGTATAAGGGTTAATGTGGAGAGTAGGCAAGAAAAGAAAAAGTACTACCACGATGGCAAATCCCAAGAACATTTTGAAATTACAGTTCTGGAAATAAGTGTATCAGTGGACTGCTAGCAGAAACGTTAAGCGTAAATATGTACAGTATTAAATTGTCAGATGAGAAAATTGTGCGGTGTCATGTGGATCGGATGAGAATTGGATATTGTGATGATCCGAGGGTCCCGAATGTAGATGAAATAAGGTTTGAAAGTTGTGAGACACCAATTGCAGATATTGCACCTGTTGAGTCTCTGGAAGCTACCGTGACTGCAGATAGGCTGTAACAATGTGAATTCCTTCAATTGGAGGTTCACAAAATGTTCAAGGGCCATTGGTTCAGACAAGTAAGGGAATTAGTTTAGGCCCAACACTGGAATTTGTTCCTCGCAGATCTGGACGTGAGCGACAGGCTCCCCAAATTTTGGATTTGTGATCATGAAATGGTGATGAATTATAGTATTTTAATCATATTTTATGGCATATATTGATATTAAAACCGTAAATCAAGGCAAAATAAAAAAAATAATCGGTGATTCGAAAATTAAATGGCCTTTAATTATATTTTAATTTTAATGAATTGTTTCAATGATAAGTGGGGATCACGTATATAATTGTTTTGAAAATCTATATATATATATATATTTGCGCATGTCTGTCTGTCTGTGTTCTATAGAAATTCACAGGGGATCATCTAGATGACACTAAGGGGTCTAACAGGGGTAACTTTTTACGAGAAAGATAATGGCGCGGGTTAGAATTTTCTAAAGTGACGCCTTTGTGGTCAGGGGCAGAAAAAGGGGAGGGGATATTTTTTTTCGCCGATTGCCACCAAACATATATATAATCATCCCCATACTATGAGGAATATAATGGTGTGGTTTAAATATCTCAAAAGTGGCGCCGTTTGAGTCAGGGATGTGCGGAAGGGAAGAGGGGCACCAAAATAGATAACAAATAATTTAGCGCCGATTTCCACCAAATTGATAAACATTTTTCTCCACGATACAAGGAATCTAATTGTGTGATTTAAGGACGCCAAATTGGTGACGTTTGGGTGAGAGGTGCGGGGGGGGGGGGGGTAGACACTAAATTTGATAAGCATTGGTTTAGTCGCCGATTGCCACCAACTTATAGAAAATCATCCCCATGGTATAAGGAGACTAATGGTGTGGCTGTCAAAAGTTGCGTCATTCGAGTCAGGGGTGCACTGAAAGGGATATCTCGAGAGGGGGCACCAAAATTGATACGCAATATATTTAGCGCCAATTTCCACAAAATTGAAACACATTCTTATCCATGATACGAGGAATCTAATCGTGCTTTAAAGAAGCCATAGTGGTGCTGTTTGTGTGAGAGATAGTATGTGGGTGGGGTGCATGGCATTAAATTTGATAAAAATAATGTTTAGCCGCTGATTAGCAGCAAACTTATATATAATCATCTCCATGATATCATGAGTCTAATTGAGTTGTTTAAAGATGTCAAAAGTGGGGCTATTCGAGTCAGGAGTGGACAGAAGGTGAGATGCACAGAAATAAAATTGATAAACAATATGCTTAGCGCCGATATCCACCAGATTGATAAATATTCTTCTCCGTGATACGATCGTGTGGTTTAAATACGCCAAATTGGTGCCGTTTGTGTGAGAGATATCATATATGGGAGCCCTAAATTTGATACGATTCACCAATTCGCACATATAGATATAGATGCATCTCCACAATGAGTCTAAGTGTTGAGTCCGAAATAGGGACGGGAGGGTCACCAAACTGATAAAATATGTTTAGTGCCAATTACCATCAAATTCATACACGTTCTTCTCAAATGATAAGAGGAATAAAATCGTGCGTGTTAAAAATGCCACATTTGGTGCGTAGATATATTTGCAAATATATGTCTGTCTGTGTTCTATATATAACTTCACGGGGTACAATCGAGATCGCACCAAGGCGATCTAATTATAGGGGTAACTTTTTACTTGGAAGATAATGGTGCGGGCTAAAGTGACGCTGTCGGTGTCAATGTCAGAAAATCGGGAGGGGCAGCAAAAAAATGAAACAGTTTTGTCGCCGATTTCCACCAAACTTATACATAATCACCTCTATGATATGGCGCCGTTCGAGTCAGTGTGCACCGGGGGCACCAACAATTGATTTAAAAAACTTGATTGATTTAGAGCACATTTCCACAGATTTCCACAAAATTGATATATTATTTTTCTCCGTGATACGAGGAATAAAATCGTATGATTTAAAGTCGCGAAATTGGTGCCGTTTGGGTGAGAGATGGGGGTAATAACTATGATAAGAATTGTTTTAGTTGTCGATTACCACCAAACTTATATTAAATCATCTCCATTATATCATGCATGCATGAGTCCAATGGACATGGTTTAAATAAAGAGGATGGGAGTTGCACCAAAGATCGATCATAGAAATATATTTAGCACTAATTTCCACCAAATTCATGCACGTTCTTCTCAATGCTACGATGAATAAAATCACATTTGGTGTCGTTTGGATCACGGATGGCGAGAGGAGACACACTAGCATTGATAAGATTGTTTTATTCGCCGATACCCAACAAAGTTAAATATAGTCATCCCCAGGCCATCTCCATATCGTTCTAAGGAGTTTTTGGCATTCAAAGTTCACAATCTCGACAAATGGTGACCGAATTAATTACTTGAAAAATTATATCTTCTCAACTGTCATGTTTATATGGGGACGGGGATGAGGGCTTTGATATAATGACTAGCAAAACAGAACAAGAAAACCATAATGAGAAATGGTAACGCCCTCAAGATCATATTATTAGCCATAAATATAAATTATAATATAAAATATATTGGTTACATGAATGCACCGCCTCAGAATTCCACTAAAACAAATAATCCTTCAAATTATTACAAAAAACTACGGCTTATTACTGCAGGTTTCTCATTCACCACATCAGAAAACTTCTATATGCGGATCAAAAATCAGAAGCATTGTGTTCCCGCCAAGAGTGCATGGCCCAGCCATTGTTCATACCTAAACATCGAAAGCAATTAACGCGGTCATAATAGTTACTGCAACTATGACATCCAGCGAACACACACCCCACGAAAACACGAAATGTGTTGTCCTGCGAGATATCCCATCGCTATAGCTCAATTTGACACGGCCAGATTATCCTTCCTACAATATCCTTAAACAATAAATCTTCTCAAATCATCAGCATAGTCAACAAAACTTTCACGAACTTGGACATCGACACTTTCTAATCGCTCTACATAAGCATGATCAGATATATAATCGAATACTGTAACTCTGCATGGAGCCCACATCACAAATATCAAAGCATTGTGTTAGAGAAATACAAAGAAAAACAACGAAACTAGTTCGTCAAATCAAAACTCTATGCTACCGAGACCGAATGATAAGACTCAATCTGATGTCTTTAAAATATGGAATATTTAGAGGAGATCTAATCGAGGTATATAAACTGTTGAATGTTACAATATCAATGCATGTGGCCTATTAGAAAGACATTCATCAGGAAGAACAAGAGGACATAATAAAAAGCTACAGATGCCCATTGTTAACAATGCCATAGGAAAATATTTCTTCACACAGAGGGTGGTAAATAGCTGGAACTCTCTGCCAGAATTCGCTGTTGAGGCTCCAACACTCGACCAATTCAAAATATACATAGACTCATTCTTCTATCATATAAAATACGAGTTCGACGACAAGTAATATGTCCAAGTGACTCACAAGTAAATATCGAATGACGATACATATATTTGTAAACAAGCATTGCAAATAATGTTATTGGGACGAAAAGTCGCAAGACTTGTACCGTATTATGGTGATGATGATGATGATGATGATGATGCTGATGATGACATGATTGATAGAACAAACCACTGTTATGATGGTCGTGTCGTTATTCGTTTAAAATACGTATCAATTGACATATACGCACCCGTTCCCTCATTAAAATCAACATATTTCGACCATTTTAGGGGACCTCCGCGAATTCGGGAAACTCCGCAAATAGACCTCCGCAAATAGGGACATAGTGCGAATTGTCACAACCGGAAAAACCCATTATCTATAAATAAAACGCGCAGCGAACCACAGTTCTCTAGAATCTGTAGGACAGTATACACCCGAGGGCGTTAATAATACTTATAAGAAAGCATTAAAAGTACATATATCATTCTGTTTAAGATATACATATATTCTTGCAAACTGAGGGACCTTGAACATTATTAGATGGCTCATGTTTATATTATAACACAATTGAGTCTGCCCCATTCAATATAGTTTCCACAAAAAAGCTACAATTTGGCAAGATATATGGAAGTGAATAGAAGGCATGTTCAACAATAGTGGTGACAGTGTGCAGTCAAATATAGTTTCGTCTGAGATAAAAGAAACAGCAGTGAGTGACACACGACTTGTCAGGATCCTCCTATACTGTTACGTAACAAGATTATATCTGCCCGATACAGAGGATTTCTTCCACTGTTAGAGCAGACTCATCGCCAAACAAAACAACGCAAAATCTCGCTCTGTGTCGGGCACATGTAGCTGATATACGTGCATAGCAACATTTCTTTTAAACTGAGAATAATTAGCAGTATATAGCACCATGAACAGAGGAGTACCTGGACCTTTCTTTAAACATATGTATATTCATTGAGTTGTGATAACCAGATGTCCACGACATCTTAGTCTAACCCACTAGATTGACTGATGCATCTCTATATAAAACCCAATTGTCTTTTATTTTTGCGAACTAATGTGTTTATGATGTTCTTGTTTCATGCTATAACGGCTGACGTATTCGCAGTTGTAAATACATAGATCTTCTTTATTGGTGGGACGGATTAATCGCGATAAACGCAATGACAATCGCTCCGATCCGACAAGGTGAGCCACTACTTATAATCCATGTGTAATAATAATTTTTGTGATGCTATTTGGGTATACAGTTTATGAGAATACGTGTAACGCTATGATCAAGAGTATTCTCTATTCCCACCAAATATCCACAGCATGCAGAGGGTTTCGCATCACATTTACCCGGGCAACGCCGGGTAACCCTGCTAGCGTGTATATATATCTATCCTAATTGTTTGGAATTATAGAAGGGACCAGGGGCCTGTACTATAGATTTACAATTGCCGCGTTGGAACAGGTGTACAAGGTTATGGGAGGTACACGGGAGGCGTGAAGTGCAATAGACCACTGTATTGTAACAGAGTAGATTATACCCGTGTGCGCATTACCGATTGGTGATTGGGTTTGATCAGAATGGTATTCAATATAATAATACTCCAGCGATTTTGCATGACAACCCAACTAGAAATTGAAATACATCTTAAAACTTGAATTGTTGGAACAGACGATAACCATTGATGACATATAACACAATGCACGAACCATTGCGGCGTACTCACTGAGCGATTATTTAAAGGATACCGATTACCACTAATACAATTGAACAAGGATTACCCATGCACTAGCGATAACATATCAATGAGACTTCTCCGAGGAATATTTTTTTCATTGGTCAATCAAGTCACATGTGGTAAACCTATTATTTTATTGGTCACCATGCATGTAAACGAGGCGTTGCAAGAAGTCGCCTTTTCACTGTAAGAATAAGAGTGGAGGTCTATGGTAATCGACACCTTCTGTGTGCCCCACATAACCTTCTACACGTGTTCAAACACGGCAATTGTAAATATATAGTACAGGCCCCCGAACAACTTATCGATAGTGAACGCGGGTATGAGACAAATCATATCATATCATGAATATACTAAACATGAGCGCTCTTTATCAGACGTGACCAATGAGATCAAGTTCGACGACAACCCTATATGCTTATTTCTCCATGCACCGGATCATTTTAGTTTTTAGAAAAAAATAATAATGTTACATGCGGAATTGAATGTTAAATTTTACTTAAAAACAAACTTGATTTGTCAAACACGAATCTCGACAAGAAGACATGTCAAATAACTCTATATGCACATTTCTCCATGCATAGACCCATTTTAGTTTTAAATTTTTTTTTATAATAACTAAATCATGTTACATGTGGAATTGAATGTTAAATTTGTACTTGAAAACGAACTTGATTTGTCAAACACGAATCTGGACTAAAAGACATGTCAAACAACTCAATATGCTTATTTCCCCATGCCAGGGCTATTTTTTTTTTTTTTAGAAAAAATAAATATAACTGAACCATGCACGTTACATGTGGAGTTGCATGTTAAATTTGTACTTGAAAACGAACTTGATTTGTCAAACAACTCTATCTGCTTATTTCCCCATGCACGGGGCTATTTTAGATTTTATAAAAATAAAAATAACTGAATCATGTTAAATGCGGAATTGAACAGACTGAATTGAATGTAAATTTTTACTTTAAAACGAACTTGTGAAACAAGAATCTCGACCAGAAGACATGTCAATTAATATCAGACATCCGCTCTCTCCATTTATGTCTCAGCGACATGTCGTACGTTGGTCGATACGACGAGGTAAAGTCCATGGCGTTTTAAAAAAGAAATTCTATTTGTTGGGGAGAGTGATTAGGTACGGTACACGGGTTCATTATGACTTCCTGTTCATTCATGAACGTGCGGGATGTTTCCGTTTTCGCCTAAAAAAATCCATGCTCCGGAAGGTTCTTTCGGTGCAGTAACTTTTGTCCCCTATAAAAATTCATGTGTGGGTTGATGTAAACGAATGAAACATGACAACGATCGACTATATATATATATATATATATACCAACAATGGTGTTGCGATAACAAGGCGCGAACAAACTTGCTGGAACATTTGAAGAGTAAGGTGCGCTCGTATTTCTCTTCGAAATTGAGATGTTTGTTGAATTGCTAATGTTACTAGTTGAGCTGCAATGTGTTCTTGGGACTCAGAAAAATAACGACTTTATTGTTATTAAAGACACGAGGAACGAACACCTCAATATGTCCAATTCGAACCTACCGTCAGCTCGCAGTAAAATAGAGTGTGCTAACTGGTGTGTAGGGAGTGTATGTTGTAAGATGGCGACGTATATAAAGAGTGGCGACCAGAATGGTTCAAACTGTTTTATGTTTTCGAGCAACCACGGTTCTTTGATAGATGACGAAAATGCAGTAGTCATCAAGAAGCAACAAAAGGTAAGCGTAATATAATTAGACTATTTAAAACAGGCTCCAGAAAAAAAGCTCCGTCGGGAGCCTTTATTCACCTGTGTGGGGGATTGCAGTATGTGCATGCGGCCCCTTTGTGTTTTTAGCGCAGTTTGGTCGTTGAATTAATTACAAATAAAACAAGCGCCGTCATAATATCCGCAGGGGTATAGTCCGGCCTGGTAGCTGTACTCCCACCCCCTTCGTGACTTAGTTTCGCCCTACTCACCTTCCTTATGATGTCCCTCAACGTTTATAGGTACTCAATCCGATCAGACGCTCCTAATTTACTATTTCTTTGGCTTCGATGGTAAAAAAAATATTTGATTCGAGTCGAGGTACCCACCCATCAAAGCTCAGATTGATTAGATATCGATGTTTGAAGTTTGCGATTTCTATTGTTTTTAGGACAGAACTTGCCGGTCAAACGGACGGTCTTGCAGATAAAGATGGATAACTCTAAAATCAAGTGGTTATTATTACCACTTGATTTTAGAGTTATCCATCTTTATCTGCAAGACCGTCCATTTGACCGGAAAGTTCTGTCCCACAAACAATAGAAATCGTAAACTTCAAACATCGATATCTAATCACTCTGAGCTTTGGTGGGTGGGTTCCTCGACTCGAATAACATATTGTTTACCCACCAAAGCCAAAGAAATAGTAATTTAGGAGCATCTGATCGGATTGAGAACCTTTAAGCAATTGTAACACGAAACACAAAGTGGCCGTGTAGACACCAGACTAGATCATGAGTCATGACATGAATCTCTACTCTGAATGGCATAATGCCACCTTTTTGTGGGAAAATTGGAACTCCCCGTCCAAGGTGGCCGCCAAAATGGCTGCCGGAATTGAAAAAAAATGACGTTTTTTATGTGTACCCATACCATAGTATGGTACACATAGTGTCAACGTCCGGATTGACCACTCGTCGGTCGTTCGTCTGTCCGTCTGTCCGTCTGTCTTTACGCATAATGCGATAACTCAAACATTTTCTATCTGATTGGAACCAAGTTTTGTATATAGGTTTCTCAGCCCAACATACAGATCGATTTCGAATATGGGTTTGATCCGAGTTTTTTTTTACAGTGTTATGGCCCTTTTTCGACTTAGAATTCACGCATGCTGCCATAACTCAAAATTTTTTTTATCTGATTGACACCATATTTGGTATGTGAGTTTCTCAGCCCAAAATACAGATCGAGTTCGAATATGGGTTTGATTTTATTTATTTTAAAGGAATGATGACCATTTTTCGACAAAAATTCAAAATTTAAATTTTTTAATTTGTTTTTAGATTGAACTCCTTGCTCAATTTAACACACATAAAAAATTTAACAAAAATTATAATAATAATTTTTTTTATTAAATTAAACAAAAAATTGTCATTGACACTGTAATCTGTTTTAGTTGTATACCATTAATTATGTGTGATATGTCCTGTTTTGAAAATATGAAGATTTTATTGCAATAGTTGCATGTAATATAATGATATCAATAGATTACCATTGGAACATCCAATATCTAGAATATATGAGAGTACCTTTAATATATGTCATTCCAAGTGAAATTTGTTATTAATTGAGTGATGACATTATGGTACAGAGCTATAGGGGGTGGTTGTATGAAGGTAAAGATAAACAACCTGCTGTCTGGATAATTGTTTATCCTATCTGTCAAATTGTTTAATTGCTAAACCATTGGATCTCACAATGAGAGGTCCTTGTGTGAATAGGGACAGAGTTATGAAATTTAAAACGACCCCTCCGCACCCCAAATACTTTAACCCCTTCTTAAGACAAATTGTTTGATCTTTTGATTTTAAGTTAGGTACTACTGATATATGGATTACTGTGATCATATCTTTGACCAATTATCAGTTATAGCTAATTGCTATCGCCAAGGTATTGGTTAAACATCTGCCGATCGTGATCGGCCTCTCGTTCACTAATGTCTTCAAGCTCATTTTCTGCTGTTTGGAACTGGTTGAGAATAAATCCCCAGTGACCTTGACCAGATCGGATAAGAACTGGACTGAAGATCGGAAGAGGTATCAGCCTCGCGGAGCAGTTCCTACCCCGTGTATATAGAACACCACCCTGATGAACATCCTATCTTGACACAAAGCATCCGGCACGTACGTATACCTACTGGTTCGTCATCTTGTGTAAGCTACAACTAAAATCGTGAAAAATGTCGTATGAGTGCACTATATGAGAATTTATTTTCATTTCTTATCGTAATAAACATGGATAATAAACATGGATATGGTGTATCGATCGTAATGGCACATTGAAATGTCCCTCAGCTCAGATCAAACTTGGAAATCGGTTCAAATGTTCGCCAATGTATTTAGCCGATCCTAGTTGCCACATACATCGTCAAACCCATGCAGAATGTGAACTAACCACTTCGGCTATTTAATGATATACATGCTCCATCTTGAGTCATTAAAGGTACTCAATCCGATCAGACGCTCCTAAATTACCCTTTCATTCGCTTCGGGGGTAAACAATATTTGATTCGATTCGAGGAACCCACCCGTCAAAGCTCAGATTGATCAGATATAGATTTTTGAAGTTTGTGATTTCAATTGTTTGATTACCAGAAACTCGAGGTCAAACGGACGGTCTTGCAGATTGTAACCAATATATACCATATTAAAAGTTGTGGTTACTAGCTTTGTTACCCACGGGCTACGTCGTGAAACCCTGCTAAAGTAATGCACAAAAGCAATCTGCAAAACAGAGTTCAGTCCCTTCGCACGTTATATCTGAACGCTGCCGGCATGTGTATTTTCTTAATTAAATATAGCATTTTTTTATTGAAGTGTTTTGTCAATTACAATTAATTCTGGCTTGATCTAGACAATTTTCAAATGAATATGGACAGTTTAGTTTCTCAGAATAATGCAGAATGAATTGTAACATACAAAATTCTCAAATAAATAAATGTGACATTTCTTCACATTGTACGTGTAGGTGCGGTCAGCGGTAAGTCCTGCGTAGGGGACTGAACTCTGCATGGATCTTGGCACAAAACAACAAAACAGCACACATCATGAAAATGTTGTTCCTTCGAATAAACGTCAGATACCAAATCATGGAGAGACCAACCGAAGGTTAAAATCAATTAGGCCCCTAAATGCTACAAAGTTCCATGCTACGCATGTTCAGTCCAAAACGGTTTAATCTAAATGCGTTTTCCTCTCTTTTATGTAAGCCCTGGATTGCACAGATCTGCGATTTGCTGGCCACGTTGTAGACGGTGTATACACTATTAAACCAGATGGCACGACTGAAGTTAATGTGGTCTGCGATATGACGACACAAGGAGGCGGGTGGACGGTGTTTCAACAGAGACTCAATGGTGGGACCAATTTTAACAGGATGTGGTTGGAATATGTGGATGGATTTGGAAATCCTACAAACAATGATGATCATTGGCTCGGTCTGAATGCAATCCATCACATAACGACAGCATCTCCGAACGAGATCTATGCGAAGCTGGTAGCAGCCGATGGCACCTACAACTATGCCAGGTACTCGAGTTTCGAGGTTGCCAGCTGTTCAGACAACTACGCGGTCAAGGTCAGTGGATATAGCGGAACTGCTGGGGACTCATTCAGCTACCATGGCGGAATGCAGTTCAGTACATACGAGAATTACCATAAATATCAGGATTGCCCCACATGGAACTGCGCAGGCGGCATACAAGGAGGGTGGTGGTTCAAGTGTTGCCATCACAACAATCTCAATGGATTCTACTACAACTCTACCGACAACGGCAAAGCGAACCTCGGTATGCTTTGGATATGGGATCTCGGGAGAAATAACTCCCTCATGCACACCACATTGATGATTCGACGTAAGTGAAAAGAAAACAGACAAAGCCACTATAAGACCTGGTTTATATAGTGACAATGTGAACAATTTATTCAGAAATTCATTGTACATGATAAATGGATGTTGGTTGTTGAGATAACAAAACATTAAAGGTACTCAATCCGATCAGACGCTCCTAAATTATTATTTCTTTGGCTTCTGGGGTAAAAGATATTTGAATCGAGTCGAGGAACCCACCCATCAAAGCTCAGAGTGATTAGATATCGATGTTTGAAGTTTACGATTTCTATTGTTTGTGGGACAGAACTTGCCGGTCAAACGGACGGTCTTGCAGATAAAGATGGATAACTCTAAAATGAAGTGGTAATAATAACCTAATTTCAGTACCTTTAAGCATTCAATTATATGGAGGAGGTAAGTTTTCTAATATAGATTTCCACGCAAATTTGGCACAGTATATATACACGTATGGTATGGGAGTCCAAATTCACATTTATTAATAATTGCGCTTCAGCGCAATTCAATTACGCTTCTGCGCTTCAGCGCAATTCAATTACGCTTCAGCGCAATCCAGCGTGATTCATAAAATTTCACTTCAGTGCAATTCAATTGCGCTGAAGCACAATTATTGTTACAAGCTTACACCCCTGAACAGGGGGTTAACCTGATATGGGAAAATAATTGCGCTTCAGCGCAATTAATTTTGTATTGGATTTATTTATTAACTCGGGGTTAGCCATATATGGGGAAAATAATTGCGCTGAAGCGAAATTAATTCCTCCTAATTTGCTATGATTTGGTGAATGATGCTGAATTTCTATGACGATGATGGGGTAAAAATTCTGCTTTTAATGGTACTCTATCCGATCAGACGCTCCTAAATGACTATTTCATTGGTCTCGGGGGGGGGGGGGGTAAATATTTGATTCGAGTCGAGGAACCCAACCATCAAAGCTCAGAGTGATCAGATATCGATTTTTGAAGTTTGTTATTTCAATTGTTTGTGGGCCAGAAACACGTGTTCAAACGGACGGTCTTGCAGATAAAGATGGATAACTCTAAAATCAAGTGGTTATTATTACCAAAGAAATAGTAATTTAGGAGCGTCTGATCGGATTAAGTACCTTTAAGAGCAAGTACAGTTATCTTTTCTAAAGTTGTTATTTTCGCGGTGCTTGGCTAATCCGAAAGGTTTGAGAAAAACAGTTTCTGTATGAAACATTCAAGAATATATTACATACCTAAAACTATTTTAATAATGGCTGTGCTGTTGTTTGCAAAATGACCGGAAGAGACATTTTGATTATGGTCAATTTGTCATAGCCATAATGATTACCTGATTTATTTAAGATAGCAGATATGTGTTTATTATGGTCATTTGCAAATAATATGTCACAAATTACATTGTATTGTGTTCGTGATTATTATTGTGTATTATTATTATACTTGCATGGTGTAACCAAGAAAGTATATTTTTTTTCTATTGAGGCAGTTTTCCGTTTAATTGGAAATACTCAGAAACTAATGACAGTAGGAACAGGTAGGAACGCGAAATTTTCAGGGAATGTAGGCATCTAAGGGATACTCAAAATGATGATATCGCGATTTCGGCCAAACATTTAATGGCAGAGAAAAAAGAAAAAACGATTATTTTTGTTCTTATTATTGTTAATAACCATTTTGCAACTCCGTAATCTCTGAATGTATGAGGAGTAGCAAACTAAAAGTTGGTACGTATGTTGGGGCAAATGAGTTGTATGCATGCCTTAGACGTATAGCGGATATTGTCCGCGCTTTCTTCGCATAGTTATCTCCCTTTATATGAAAAAATGTCATTTTATTATCTCGGAAATTATAAGGAGCAGAGCATCGAAAATTGGACCGTGTGCACACCTCGATATGCCCTACTGACCACGGGCATCAAAACTTTTGTCCGCGCTTTCCATGAGGAGTTACCGCCCATAAATAGGGACACACTATACACCAGGATGTATAAACCGAGGGTTTTTTTTCCAGCGCTATTATTTTTGTATCGCATATTCCGAATGGGAAGAGTTATTCTGACCCGAATATACCGCTTAAAAGCTTTTTCTCCCAGGCCTTTCCGCGTTACGGGGAACGGAAATATTGCACCTATTTTTCCAGCCAAATCCAAACGGGCTAATTAAAGAGCAAGATAATGCGGTAGCAGGTAAGTTGGCATACTGTATGTATATATACACGTCCCCAAAGTTTGACCGCTATACTTTAAAAGTAACCTGCCCAACGGAGAATGCGAGTCGGGGGGTGGGTTGAGACTTTAGGAACATTCCACGAAAATTGCAAAGGGGCGAAATTCAAACATCGAGATCATTTTTTTTTTACGAGTACATCTGATGGGTAGTGTTCACGCGCATCTAGAGTGCGATTTTCTAATTTTCAAATGGAACGGTTTACTCGTGACAACGCTACACTTTTAAACGTTTTGGTTTTTTAAAATACCAAATTTGGTTTTGAACTTTGTCCCATATATGTAACCAAATTAGGTTTTGATCAAAACCAAATACCAAGCGCCAACTGGTTTTGATCAAAACCAAAATTGGTATTGAACTTTTGTCCCATATATGTAACCAATTAGGGTTTGATCAAAACCAAATACCAAGCGCCAACTGGTTTTGATCAAAACCCAAACTGGTTTTATATATGAAACCAATTTTGGTTTTGATAAAAACCAATTTTGGTTTTGACCAAAAAGTTCCTTTTTTGCACAATTTATTGATAAATGTGCCATACAACATACTTATGCAACCTTTAAGGGTACTGTACACTAAATCCACCCATTTATTGTACCATATCCATAGTCAACAAAATATATGCAACACATGAATGAATTGATTTTCATTATAATTACCAATCCATTGATATGTTAATGGGCTAACTATAAAAAGGCTTTATACAGTCTGAAACAGATGCCACCAGATTCCATTTCCAGAACAAAAATTCAGCTGATCACTTGCATACTACATGCTATCAAATTTCTATATTATGGCTTTCATACCCTCCCACAAACATACATGTACATGTATATGGGTTCTTTTTGGCAATTGGTCAAATCTTAAATTATACAAAAACCCATTATTTTTGATGGTTTCTACCATAATAATGTTGGTTGCCAAGTAAACAGAAAATAAACGGTGACCATGTAATTCTTTTGTTTACGGTTATCACTTATTTACTGTTTACACAGTCCTGAAATTATTATGATAGAAACAGTTGGTACGCAAACAGTCAAGTGTTTCTCACATAATTTTGTGATTAATTTTTCAAGTGTGCATGCTGGCATAGAACTAAATTCTACAAGATGCTGCAAGATGTGGCAAATTACATGTAAAATTTCCTGAAATCACAAACCTCTGAGGACTATTCTAACATTTAAGTGTTGTCAGTAACCTTAAATTGAGACATGTAATTTGCCTGCACATGTGAGGGCCACCCCATTCATGAATCATATCATAAGCAACCAAAATTAAGAGTCGAAGATGAAGTAATTTGTCCAAATGACATAATTGGTTGCATCAATGTTGAATGAAGTTTTAAGATAAACATCAATGAAGACACAGTGATATTTTGGAAATTAAACTTTAATTCAAATATATCCAGCAGGAATAATTGTCATCCTAGCCATTCTTCCACAGCAGTGTATATTCCTGATGTCTGTGCACACCTCACCATTGCAACAATTGCAATGAATTAACACTTAATATATAGTTCATCACACCCTTCTTATATTGAACATTCCCAAGAATGACAGCTCATCTGCTTTACACCTGTCATGCAGTAGAAATTTAAAGATCAGCAAACTCCTTTATATTGGCATCTGATGAATATAGCAGCACTTGACAGCATAGCATGTTACTAACTTCCCACAGGCTGCACCACACTTGTATATTGTGGTGCAATATTTATGAATGAAATGTTGACGAATAACATATTGTATCTGCACAGATAACACACATGCCTCCTCTAAATACCGTGCACATTCTGGTACTAAAGTTTCCAATGCCAGTGAACGAACATACTCTGAAAAGAAATGCATAAAATACTATGTTTAGGAAAAGTCAGATTTAAAGACATATATTGCAGACTTATTTCATTGAATATTAAAAGCATTGTTAGGGCATAGCAAAATATGCCCATGGCAATTCCAACAAAAGGCCTTTAACTCTGGTGAAATTGACGTGCTGAAACAAAACTCAAACTTGACTTGTATTTTGTACATTAAAACACACACATTTCAAATTTCATTCAACTCAGTTGAGACTATCTAAAGTTATCATCTGACATCTGGAATCCAAAAGCGAACTAACAGACAGACGTGCAGCATAATACATCCCCTTTTTTAAACAGGCATATAAGGGTGCATATAAACAATCAGTTAGTATCCAAACACTATCCCCACTGGAATTATGTAGCAAAAACCTGAGATTAAGAACTAAAATTCCAACCATATCCACTGTAGCATTTCAGAAAATACAACGGTTGAACCACGCACAAATGTAAACATTTACTACTTTATTCAGGGCACCTTATAAACATTACTGAAATGATTGTCCCAATACTATTATACTAGTCACTGAGTTTAATTTGTTTATAACAATGATGTTGTTTTCTGACCATTTGGATAACTTATTTTGGCATGAGTGTTTATTATTCCATCAGCAGGTCCGGGAACACCTCACTGCATGGATTGTTTCACATCACTTTAATTTGTCTTTAAAAGCACATCAGGTTATTGGATATTTACCAGGCCATTTATAAGGCTATCATGGCTATGGTTTATATAGTGTCATCAGTATTATGTGAATTAAAGTGCAAAATGCGGTGATTATTCACCCCCCCCCCCCCAATTGCCCCTGTTTTTTTAATCTCCAGTTACCCTTCACAGGTATTATTTTATTTAGTCTTATTCCATACCATGACACTTAGAAGTACACAATCTGCTAGACATTATTTGTTTGGAATCTTTTCCATAGGTAGGGAATTTAGACATAAATTCAACAAACATACAACATAAGGCTTTTTGTTAAAGGTGCACAATCTGATCTGATTGTCCCCGGATCATCCAGTTACAACATGAACAACAACGGAAATTTACACCGAAAGCCAATAGTCATCCAACATTACTTTTCATCATGTTATCTTCCGAAATTGATTTGCGATGACCTTGCGAGACCTCTCAATATCTTGTATATCTGCATATTTCTAGAAGAAGTCAGTGGAATGTTTGGTAGGCTGACAAATAATCGAGGTGGATAAAATTAACAGATTTGATAACTCAGAGCTTTGAGGGATAGGATCCTCAACTCAAATAAAATATTATTTAAACCCGAAGCTGAAGACATAGTAATTTAGGGGGCGTCAAATCAGATTATTCATCTTCTAAGTGATATATAAAAACTTACAGTTGTAAATTGAATACATCCAAGTTCCAACTTTGGTCCAGTGTATGTCTTCCAGTCAATTTACTTCCACAGCAAGACTTCTAGCTGACCGTCCTCTATAAAATATAACATACAGGTCTTATAAAATGATACCAACAAGCCTTGAAATAGTGTGTCTGTCATTTGCAGAATGAGGTCCCCAGAGGAAGAATTTAGTTATGGTACCCCACATAGTGGGCTAGCATCACCAAATTCACCCTCTGTGAACCTCCTTCTGCTGAGGTGTAAGCAGCATATGAGCTCTCCAGAGGGTGTATTTGGTGATGCTACCCCACTGTGCGGGGTACCATCAATAAATTCACCCTCTGGGGACCTCATTCTGCAAATGACAGGCACACCATTTCAAGGCTTGAACATGCACTAGTATATGAAATGACATGTACATCTATAGATTTACTTAAAATATCACATATTGTTCTGGATATAAATATTTTCAATGTACTGGCCACGACATATAGGATTTCAAACAAAGAAAACATTATTGCAGGCATGTCATACATGTAGCATGTTTAGTCCAGGAGATATTGGTAGACCTCTGCACCCCCCCCCCCCCCCCAGGACTTAACTTCACCCCACTAATTTTCTTCCTTAAGGTCTCCTCTAATTTTTTTCACTTGTTAACAAGAAAAAAAAGTGGCCGCAGAGACTCCAGACAAGATGGCGTCCATCATGGCGACCATTTTTTGTATATGCACCAGGTCTCTTTGATCGCCGTTATAGTAAAGATGATGTCACATGCGGTCTTGTTTTCCGTTCGATTCGTTATGGTAATATACAACCCTTACAAATTAGCCGAAAATCCGACACAAAAATCCAATATGGCGGCCAAGATGGCCGCCGAAATGTGAAAATTGCTATTTTTCGGACCTTTCACCACCTTTCGTTTGTCTCTGTGGGAAAATATTGGCACCTTGACGCGATTTTATACATTTATCGTCTAGAAGAGTCATTGGCGAACACACGGGGACCATAATATACATTTCTTGACGGATATTTTTGTCCGATATCACGTTTTCCCAAATGCCGGTATAATCCGGTCAAAGCCAAAACGACGCTAATAACGCAATGTCTGTTTCGAATCAATGAGTGTTATTACTCCAGCCATGATTATACATGTGCAGGAGATACTCGGGCTAGGATTCCTGAATTGAGGAATATTCACCCAAATCCAAGATGGCGGCCAAAATGGCCACCAGAAATAGAAATATCACCGAAAATCGCTGATTTTAACATCAGTGAGAGTTATTGTCACGACAACTCCACACCTGCTTTCTATTGTGAGTTGGGAACACGTAGTCGAATAACTGTCCTTATATTGCATCCAAATAAAAGTCCCCCAAATCCAAAATGGCGCCCACAATGGCCGACAAATTTTGAAAAATCACCGAAATTCCCTCATGTTCACATCATTGGGCATTATTGCCGAAAAAACTCCACACATGCTGACAGTTAAGTTGTAAATACTGAGGTGAAGTAATTACCTTGCATCTGATGAAGGAAATTTTGTTTTCCAAATCGAAGATGGCGGCCAAAATGGCGTCCGAACTTTGAAAACAAGCTTACATTCCTTTACGTTCTTACTATGGGCGTTATTGTTACGCGAATTCTACCCATATGGAACATTGATATGAAGTATTCATATGGAACATTGATATGAAGTATTCATTTTAGTTTGGCCAACTCTCACAATCAAGATGACTGCCAAACTGGCGGCCAGAAATTGAAAAGAAGTCGAAATTGTCACATACTAATTACAACTTTTTGTCATAATATCAATATGTATGCATTGGACGAAACGGTACATAAGCCATCTATTAGTTCCAACATAGGTCGCCGCCTTCTGGAAGGATGAAAACCCACAATAATCGCGATGTGGCATTTAGAAATCCATTCTCCACTAAGCGCCCATAATGGCCGTAACCGTATATGGGTGCGCCGAATAGTCATATTATGACTTCCAAGAATCAAAACAACAGTACCTGAGCTTATTCTGATTTGCCACATTCAGCATTATCTGGATCAGCATCCGTTTCGTCACATTAATCTATCTCGCTCACTCCAACACAGTATTCCACACTTCTTGGTAGAAGGGTCCCACTAATCGGAATGTTTCAAACAACACATATGCCAGTGTCAAGCTCACGTGTTTGTCTCGAAAGCTGGGAATTTTTATCCTTATTCTTGGCGAGCTTCATTCGTGGTAGCTTATGGTATAATTCAGATGCTACATATGGGATCTGAGCGTCATCTTGCGTGATAAACTACAAAGGTATGCGTCGATGCTTATACTAGGTTTCAGAAGGATCTCTCTATCTGCGTATTTTTCAGATTTGGTTATCTAATGTGGATACCAAACTGTACATCTGGTGATCTTCCCATCCAGCCACTTCTCAATATATGGTTCACATATTCACGTACTGACGTAGCCGGACAACTTCTGTATATGGCTTCGAATGTTGAAAGCCTAACATTTGACGGATGCCTTTCTGCTAAGGCGTAGAAGACCATAATGCATAATATACCCACACTTCTTGACCATGATCATAAGAACAGTCCTGGTGGCGTCCATCAATCGTCTCACCGTACAGATCCAAGCAGATAATAACAATACATGCGGTGCTAGTTTGTGGGCATGTGTCATGATAGTGGAAATGAAATTGGACCATGACTGCACCGCCCCTTCTTTGGGTATGTTTTAGATTCAGACATGATCTCATGTGGCTTTGCTTTCCTTGTATGCTAAGATTGTATCTTTCAATCCGCTTGGAAGCCGTTCTTAATCAACGAACCAGACGTGTACCACTGGCTACTACTATATAAGTCCCACCAGACTGGGATGGATGTAGTCTTCATGACGATGAATTTGATAGTTATCGATAATATGTCATACTCACGCTGGGTGGTGGTCGGTATGGTTCAAGAAAGTACAATGCCATCAACACAAGGGTGAAATGTTCAACGCGAAGAACGTCTAGAGGAATATTACTTTGATGAGATCTTGCATTCAGTTTAACCTACGTTGGGTACACCAAGTGATTTATTGGTAACATCACCATTCAAAACCATTGTCCTACATGAGACATCTTAACTACTATATTCTAAAGTTATATAATATAAAGCTATATGATCATAAAGGTCACGTTCACCAACGTCCACATCCATTGCCATCGAGACTATAAATTGTTCTTTAAACACACAGTGAAATAAATGCACCACAATTCCTGACATTTTCTTGAATAATACCGTCCACATACTGACACTAACCCTGAGAGATCATAACATCAATGCATACCTTCATTCCATAAAGACATTATCCTTTAGCCCATCCGACTGGCTAGGATAGTATTATCCAGACAAAATTATACGTCTGGTCATGTTGATTCAGAACGGCCTTGAAACGGATGTGGAAATACAATCTTACCACACCAAAAATACCAACACGCATGACATTCTATATTGAAACATGCACCTGGTGTAGGGTTGTATACCGTGTCCCATTTCATTCCCACTGTCATGGCGCATGTCCACAAACTAGCACCGCGAGTATTGTTCTCTGCTGGGAGCTATTCGACGAGACGACTGCGGGACGTCACACAGTTTGCTTATGATCATGATCAAGAAGTGTGGGTAGTCGGTACATTATGGTCTTCTCCTTAGCAGATAGGCATCTGTCCAAGGGAATGAGACAGCTAGCTACCTCCGAAACACTGCCGAAGTTGTCCACGTATACCAATACGTTCGTTAAGTTTGTGAGTGTTTAATTGTTATATATTCATCAAGAATTTGCTTGTGAAAAATCATTGTAAATGTGTTAAATATTGACCCCACCCCCATGGAATACGGAATACCACTTAATACAGAGGGTGGAATACGGAATACCAGTTAACAGCCATATGGAATACATAAAAATATATGAAAACTTCATTTTTGGAAGGTCGGCGTACGAATACCGGTATATTTGGAATACCGAATACCTCCTAACAGAGGGGCCGGAATACGGCGTACCTCATAACAGGGCATGGAATACGGCGTACGAAAAGGGGGGGGGTGGCCTCTAGAATCAAGCATGATGTGGTCATTTTCCCAAGAATTCTTTGAGTGCCATGTAGGCCTGTGTATTTATGGGCTTGTTACATGAGAGGGACAACTCGGTTAGCCGGGACAACCCGGTCTGCCAGGCCATTATTTTAGTGAGAAAGCACAGAGGACCTAGGCACCTGAGGTGCCTAGGTCCTCTGTGCTTTCTCACTAAAATAATGGTGTGCTGTTACATGGGCCGGGTCAACTCGGCAAACCGAGTTAGCTGGGACGACTCGGTTAGCTGGGACAACTCGGTTGACGTTGACTACCGATCTGTCCCAGCTAACCGAGTTGTCTCAGCTCACATAACAGCATGATTGATTTGTCCCCACAGACCGGGTTGTCTCAACTAACAGAGTTGTCCCGGCTCATGTAACAGCCCCTAAGTGACATGACCGACTACATGTTCGTACTCTAACTGTTGTAGGCATTGAAATGACATTCAATGTGACTTCATTGTGTTAACAGTAGACACTGATAGAACCACATGGATAGTGGTCAATATATCAATGTGGAGACAAATATTTTGAGAATATATGACTGCGCGAATCAAGTGTTTTATATTTTGAACACTGCATGGCTTTGGTAGTATATAAGGACAACATTAGTTTCAGAGCGGACGGGTAAGCACTCAGCTAGCATTATCGATTGTGATATAGTTATCCCTCGATTACAGTTAACTCTATTACAAAGACATTATTGAAGTATATATGCCGTATGAGTCTGTGTTAATAATAAATGGGAATAAAATAAAGTAACACAATTTAAGACTCATTTGAGACGACATAAAAACTCAAATGAGTCTTACATGGTGTTGCTTTATTTTATTCCCATCTATTACAAAGACGTTATAATGACTATAGTGTAGCGATGACGCACTGAAATACTAATTAATTAATTAACCAAGCGGTCTTTCCTCTGCCATTAAAACTAAATGATTCTGAATCCGAAACTGATAGAAATATCCAATAAATGCGAAATAACAGAGTTATGGTACATTAATATGCTTTACACCCTTTTGAACAACATAACGATTATGATATAATCAGACACGCCAAATTTCGTGACCGTTGAATAGGATATGGGCGTCCTGGGGAGGGGTTATAATTAGCTCTAAAATGTATCCCTACCGAATAAAAATGAATTGATTGGCTGGGGTGAATGGTGGCTCAGTTGGTCACGACCATGGTGCAATAGACTGTCATTAATCATCCACGGTGGGTCGAACCAAATGACATAAACCTTTGGAATATATATATTATTTAGAAATGTCAATGCAAGTCCACCATCAGATCACAAAGCACCAATATGCATTCGCATGAAGAGGAACACACCTATACGCATAATTCGTGTCGGTAGTCGAACATATGCCCACTTCGGCTAGCTTTCATTGCGATGAATATACATGTACGCCATATGCACAAAGACCACACGGATGTGGAAAAAACCCCAAACAGGTCAATTTTTACCTAGGTGTCTATGCAGCGTATCAATAAAAACACGAATTCGAATCTGCAATCGATCATATACAGTCTAATCAGAGTAAAGAGTAGTAGAACTTTCACGAACTTGGACATCGACACTTTCTAATCGCTCTACATAAGCATGGTCAGATCTATTATCGAATACTGTAACTCTGCGTGGAGCCCGCATCACAAATATCAAAGAGATAATACACAGAAAAGCAACGAAACTGGTTCCTCAAATCAAAACTCTGTGCCACGAGACCGAATGATAAGACTCAATATGATGTCTTTAAAATATCGAAGATTTAGAAATCTAATCGACATATATAGAAACTGTTTAGTGGTCATCTTCTATTACATATTTTGGAACTTCTGACTCTGTGTGTCTATGTGTGTGTGTTATAGACTCGAAAACTACTCGACCGACCCGACTCAAATTTGGTATGTAGGCCTACTTTGATCCCGGGAACAATATGAGCGGGTCCAATTTCACGTGCGACCGTATCATTGACCTTGACCTCGCTCATATACGCTCATATAGTCATGTTTCTGGACCTCGACCGATCCGACTCAAATTTGGTATGTCGGCCTACTTTGATCCCGGCAACAATATGGGCGGGTCCAATTTTAGGGCGACCGTGTCCTTGAACTTGACATTGACCTCGCTCATATACGCTCATATAGGCATATTTCGGTCAGCCCGGACGAAGTCGGGCACATCAGCTATTAAAAATATATATCAGTGCCTGTGACCTATTAGAAAGAAATTCACCAGGAAGAACAAGAGGACATAATAAAAAAAAAACTGCAGATGCGTACTGTTAACAAGGACATAAGAAAATATTTCTTCACGCATACGGTGGGCAATAGCTGAAACTCTCTGTCAGACTTCGCTGTTGAGGCCCCAACACTCGATCAATTCCAAATATACATAGACTCATTCTTCTTTATGATATAAAATACGAGTTCGACGACAAGAAGTATTTTTAAGATAATATCGAATCACGATACATATATTTGTAAACAATTATTGCAAATAATGTTATAGCACGGGACGAAAAGTCGCAAGACTTGTATCGTATTATGCAAATGCATGATGACGAAGACGCGTTATGACAGTGGGCATATAAATAGGCTGACCTTAAATGAAATCGTGTACATTTTAGCTATTGCTTACCGTACTTTGACCATATACTGAAGATTGTGTGATGTCATTAGCTATATATCAGAAATAAGTTACCAACAGCCATCAGCTAAAGAAATAGCTAATACCTTACACTGTTAGAAAATACTGTCGGTTTGACGGTGTGGGACCGTCGTTATCCGACGGTTGCATACCGTTTCATCAGTTGTACGGTGAATCACCGTTACTTTATGCGCCCTGAAAATGTCGTTTCAGTGCAATGATCCAGTATATTCATTTTATGCAATAGATTCCGGATCCGTCTTGTCTTGCGTTCGTAATTAAATTACGTTATTCTCATGCCGTTATCATTATCACTCACGAATTTTCTTTTGTCATCTCTCAATGTCATCGCCGGCGCTGTACACACTAATGAATTTTTTTTGGGGGGGGGGGGATTGTGACATATACAGTTGTGGACTAATGTTAAGACTGTCTGACTTCGGTTCCTATGTGAATCGGACAAGTTATAAATCTGCGAAAACCGGCTTAATCATTGATATTTTCCACTAAATTGTGACAATTGAGTTGTCTTCGAGGCTGCCGCTTCGAGAACACGGGAGTATACGGTGAAACAAATTTAATGGAACTCCATCATGGTTGTAAAGCGGTCCTATCTAAGGGTCTTGTGCCATATACGGACGCGCGTGTGAGTTTAATCGCGACGACTGTTAAAGACATATTATGGACTTGTTCGGGTGTGTGAAACCGATAACTTAGTATCCAGGCACTATCCCAACTTGAGGAATGTGGCATTGGATACTAACATCGCCGAAAATCTCAAGCAAATCGACCGCTCCACTCCATAGAAAACACCGTCCGAACTACGCTCAATTGTAAATATTTACTTCTCGTTTCAGGACGCAACAATCGGCGATAAACTAACGAACACAATTTCGCCATCGAAAGTCCCTACTTATAATTGATATACAAGAGCGACGCGGTGTGTGTTGTCAATTTTGATATAATATTTGTAAAAATAACTACTTTGAGCAACATTATTCTCCATTTTTATTTGATCATCCTACCAGAATGTTTCACAGCATCAACGGTCGAACGGCTCCATAACCATGGATAAGTTCAATAGCTTCTCTCTCATCATGTGGTAGCCATTTCTTTCTCGATGGTGGTTAGTCCACTATCAACTGTTCACAAATACATAGCCAATGGCAATAATACTGCACGAATTTCCATCATAACACTGAATTGGATATCGGTTAAAATTACAGTAAGCAATACGATTCAGAATTCGATCTGAAAATGTACAGGTGCTCTTTAACCATTTCGTGGTGGGGGCTGTGCTGGTGCAGCATTAAAGATCCTGCGCTAGTGCATTCTCGTATATATGGGAGCCTCACATATATAAGAGAATGCAATGGGTTACGAGATCAAGGTAAATATGTTTAGGCCAATGTATTCTCGTACATGTATATATACGAGGCTCCCAAAGGGAGAATCGCATAACTATATATATAAGAGAATGCAATGACACAGGGTTTTGGCAAAATTTCAGAAAGCTCCCGTCATGAAAATGTTAGGGTCGAACGGCTCCATAACCATGGGAAAGATCAATTGCTTCTCTCTCAGCTTGTGCATGGTAGCCATTTCTTTCTCGGTGATGGTTGGGTCACTGTCAACAGTTACTGTTTAGAAATGCAGAGACAATGACAATAATAGTGCACGAGTTTCAATAAAACTGATTGGATATCGATTCAAATTAAGTATCTGAGTACAACACAATTAGGTTTATTAAAGATCATATTAGACCGCTAGTAATTCGAAAAGAAACCTCGACCTAAATTGCGACAGCAAGCACCCAAGCAAACCAGGAATCAAGGATGTGATAACTTATTTATTTAAGTCCGATATCTAAGCTGCGAACTTTTGAACTATTATAATCATAGTGACGCATAGTCAGATAATACAGAAATTTAATTCTGACGTATACGATATTTGAACCATGAATAATTCGGAGTATTATGCAAAGAATGGTTATATACCATGCACACAGGTACTGGACGACCGTGAATTAGCAGAGCTGAGACAGAACTTCGAAAATGTCGAAGATAGAACAGGTATGGATGTTGTATACGCAACTTATATGCTCTTTGCTCACAAATTGTCAGTTTGGGTTCGTGAAGTTGGATCGAAGTTCGAAATTCGGTGGAGATTCGCGTGAAGTTAGATTGAAGTTAGAAATTCAGATTGAAATTCAAACTCTAATTTGTTTTGCCTCAAGTTCTTTGTTGTGTTCCAATTCGTGCTCCCCTTCTCGAACTTTGGTTCAAAAGTGACTGTTTTCACTTTTCCTGATATAATGCTGTATTTCGCGTTCAATATTAAGATGGAGAGGCGCTGACGGGAAGTGGGACTGTATATGGCTGGATCGAGCTGTAACTTGGTATTTTTGATACTTCCGTAAGAGAATCCAGCAAACTAACGCTCAGCTTCAAGAAATTACTCGATCTATAGCTTTGAATTTCAATCTGAATTTCAATCTGGGCGAATTTCGATCTGGATTGAAGTTCGAAAATTCAGATTGAAATTCAAACTCTAATTTGTTTTTGCCCCAAGTTCTTTGTGGTCCAATTCGTGCCCCCCCCCCCCCCCTTCTCGAATTTTTGGGTCAAAGGCAGTCAAAATTGATATTTTCACCTTTTCTCAGCACGATTTTCTTACGTAATAGACCTTGAGCCCAGAGGGTTTCAATTACACTATCGAGTACGAAAGGTTTGACGCCAAAGATTTGGTACCCACCCTTGAATCATAGCAGAAAACCAATTTCTTAAGTCTCGCAAGCCTGTCGTTTAGGTGCTGGGTGCACCACCCCCCCCCCCTAAATCACGTTCAATTACACTTTCACGTACATCAGTCTTTTTTTTTAAATATCAACTGATGTTCACTGACCATAAAACATAACTTAAGAAACGATATTCCCTGGCAATTACAGATAAGAAGGGGCCTTTTAAGACCACCCCCTTAAAACCTGGTATTCAAATTATGTGCAGAATTAATGTAACTTGAGACGCTTCACTTTTAACTTTCGTGAACGTCAGTAATTTGTGGTCTAAATATTCACTATTATTTACTGATCATAAAAACACACTTAAGAAACGTTATTCCTGGCGTTTACAGATATGAAGGGCCTTTTTTACACCCTACCCCCCCCCCCCCCCCCCCCCCCGCCAGCTCCAATCCGATTTTAATAAAATAAATTGATTCCGTCCATCTCCCGATATATAGACTAATCAAATTATCATAGCGGGAGAGGAATTCTGCCAAACATTAATCCGTTAACTAAATTCTCACTTGATGAGTAGTTACTTGATTCCCATTGATTCATTTGTAGGAATGTTTAGCTAATATAATTTCAACAAACTTAAAGGTACTCAAGCCGATCAGACGCTCCTAAATTACTATTTCTTTGGCTTGGGGGGGGGGTAAAAATATTTGATTCGAGTCGAGGAACCAACCCATCAAAGCTCAGAGTGATCAGATATCGATTTTTGAAATTTGTTAATTTTTGGAGATGTGGGCCAATACCTCGCGCTCAAACAGGCAAATTGCGGGTGTAAGATGGATAACTCGAAAATCAAGTGGTTACTATTAATAATAATAACCACTTGATTTCGGAGTTATCCATCTTACACCCGCAATTTGTCTATTTGAGCACGAGGTAGTGGCCCACATCCTCAAAAATTAACAAACTTCAAAAATCGATATCTGATCACTCTGAGATTTGATGGGTGGGTTCCTCGACTCGAATCAAATATTTTTTACCCCCAAAGCCAAAGAAATAGTTATTTAGGAGCGTCTAATCGGATTGAGTACCTTAACATTTTCTTTACTACATACTCATTGACGAGTAGTTCCCATAGGAAATGTTCATATAAAAAGTTTGTTGAACTTAATATCTGAACATTTCCAACCAAAGAATATGAACCCGTCTGTACTTGTACTAGATTATTTCAATGTTATTACCTGAACATCCCTCCAAATGAATAATAAACCAATATAATGTATAGTTATCTAACCGATGGGCGAATCCATTTAGTAAAGCAAGGGTTAACAACACTAGTAAGGAACCATCGTGCTTTGGTTACAGGACGAGAAAGTGCACAATATTCTCTACACAATCTACACCAGTCGACACCATGGGTCCTAAAACTGGCGACTCACAAGAAACTCTTAGAACCAATCAGGGAAATCATGGGAGACAACCTCATTTTACTGGATTCGAGGTTTATCTGTAAATATCCAGAGAAAGACGTCGCCAGGCAACCAGGAGTGGAACCATTCGTCGCGTGGCATCAGGATCAAAGGTACTATAAATTGTGTTATTCTGTTCAACGATATGCGCACACGTCAGTAATAGAGAGATTGCGCTTTTATATTGTAGCATGTAACTTGTAGGTATTAAGCTGACATTTTCGGAAGATGGCCAATCATGTAAAACAAAACATGGTTCATTCTCATTGGAAGATTGGATAACCCTTCCATGACTGGAGCTTTCTGAAATTTTACGAAAACCCTGTGTCAATGCATTCTCTTATAAATGCGAGTCCCCCACAGGGAGCAAGTCAGTGCATTCTCTTATATATATGCCCTATGATGGGCGACTCGCATATATAAGATAATGCACTGGCACACGATCTTTAATGCTGCACCAGCGCAATTCCCGAAAGTCTTATAAGTAATGTGCATGGAAATAATTTATTCAGACCAAATCAGCCAACAACTAAAAACCCATTTTTACATCCGTCAGCTCCTGAAAACCCACGTGTACCACCACCCCTCTTGTGTTTCAATCAGTATAACTATAAGGTGTTCTATCAGTTGGCTGAAGCGGGTTATACTTCTCGCTTTTCCGATTGTGGTATTGGTAATATGTTCGAAGTCTATAAGCGAGATCACTGGGTCGCGGCCGTATTGGATTCATCCAGCTCCGCGTTCTGTGGTTTCAGAGATATTTCCAGCTCCGATTCCGTAGTTTTAGTGCTACTGGTCAAAGTTTTTGAGCAGCATTTCCAAATATGGAGCTTTTGAATTATTCATGACTTTCATATATGGAATGCTACTCCAAAAACTTTTACCCGCAGCACTAAAACCACGGTCCCTGGCCTGGTGGATCCAATGTGGCCCCGAGTTAGTGACAGTCACAGGGCGTATAACCGTCTATTTTACACTGCAATGTTAAAGATACACGGTCCGATTTGACCCCAAATAATTAAGAATTTTCTGAGCTAATGTAACGCTTACAAGACAAAAGAAAATGGAATTACCATAATTCCTTTCCTATCACACAGACATCGTTAAAGTGATGTGAAACTCTCCGGTAGGGTGATCAAATATAAATGGAGAATAATCCCTGTTCAAAGTAGTAATTTTTACAAATATTATATCCAAATTGACAACACACATGCGCCGTCATTCTTATATAATAATTAAATGCAGTGACTCTCTGTGGCGAAATCGTTTTCGTTAATTTATCGCCGATAGATGCGTCCCGAATCGAGTAGTAAATATTTATAATGGCCCTTTCTACAGCTGTCAATCAAATATTTATTAGTGGATATTTTCGACCAATCAGCGAATATTCACATGTAAATGGCAAAACGAATGTGTGTTCTCTGGTTTAGATATACTAAAGAGTTCAGGGGTCTGTCTGTTCGCGATTTTTCTGCCAGAAAACTTGACCGATTTCAACCAAATTTGGTGCGGCGCCTCGGGGTACCCCGGCAGATGTTATAACGGCCGTATATTTAAAATTTTAAACAAATTAAATTTGTAATTAATTTGTTTTTCAAAATTAAATTTTTTTTTAGCAAGAAGTTTCAATCTAAAAATCTAAAAAGAAAATTGAAAATTTTATAATTAATTTAAAAAAAATTAAATTAATTTTTTTTTAAAGTTTCATTCTATCAATTGGTTTTATTATCTTCCGCTTTGGGTGACGCAAACACGGACGCTCCTTATAAGAGGCGATCATAGGCAATTTTACAAAACTGACAACATGTTAAAACTTCCTGTTTTGAAAGTCGATATCTGGCCATCGAAACCTCGCATTAAAGGGCTAATCTGTCCGATCTCATTAGTTTCTGTATATATAACACGTACATATGGTGGTTTATGGTGTCAAATCCGACAGGTTATCTTTAAGATTTCTGAATTAATGTTTTAATGGAATACATGTAGTCTGTAAATATCGTGGTCTGATTTTGTCCAACTTCTAAAACTGGGCAACTCCGCATCCCACGGCATTATCATGCCGCTGAGATTCAACAGGCGCTATAATTCGATAATATTTTTCGCCCTGTACTTTCATTTATTCCATGACATGGAAATGTAATACTGATAGTTATGTTGGTCGACACTATGCATAATCATACTACATTGCATTATGTATACTTGCAGATACTGGGGAGTTGATGGTGACGTCATCAGTGTGTGGTTTGCCATTGATGACGCATCTGTAGAGAACGCATGCATGAAAGTTATACCAGGTTAGTTTTGGTTAGAGCTGTGATATATTCATGTGATATAGGCCACGTGTGTTTTTTAATAAATTAATGTAGTGTGCTATTCCGCGCTCCGTGTGTATAATGTTTCGCTGTTTCTTGTCATACATTGGGCGCATGGGCGTTTTATTTATAGAATGGGAGTTTTTGGACGGATTAAAAGTCGAACTGCGACCCGGAGGCCGAGTCCGGTAAAAGGTGTAGTTGGGATTTTCAATTGTTATTCGGATGCCAAGAAGTGCAAGGCGATTAATTCTATGAGTTGGTCATTCGTGAAACCAATATATTTTATATTTATAATTACAATCATGGGTATATAATAATATATGATCTTGAGCGCGTTACCATTTCTGACTATGGTTTTCTTGTTGGTGGATATGGCGCTGTGGTTGTTGGGACACATTGTGTGAACCGAATGCGGTTCTCACCAAAAACGCACCACATTAAGTCAGCCCAATATAACGTGGTCCATATAATATAAACAACTGGCTTCAGATGCAATTCGGTTGAACTTTTGCAATAATTTCGGATGAACCTTGAACGCTCATTTTTTTTCTGCTAGACGCTTTTGTTGATTAGGTCAGATTAGGTCAACAATTTGTGACGTCGTGTTCGTGTTACGGTCTGTGTATTATTGGTGTATGAAACGGGTGACCCAATTGGCTGTTCACCAATTACCGAACAGGATTAAGTGGAACATAGACGGGCTATGTAAATATTTTTGATATAATGTCAGAAGCAACTCAAAGTTACAACCAACCCTGGAGTATTTAACATGTTTAGCATGGGGTATTTATCATTTGGCATGAAGTAAATTTTGATCTCAACAAAACATGATAAATCTACGTGTAGATGAAGAACGCAAGAAACACAATCGACGTCTGTTTTAAAATTTCAAGGCGGTCGAATAATTTTGGTTTTTATATATAACAAGAGCACGTCATCGGGGCGTGGCATAATACGCCCGTTTCTGGAGTAGAGTGGGACACTATGCTGTAGACAGAACCCATATTTGAACTTATCTGTATACCAAATTTGGTTCTGTTCACTTGAAAATTTTGACCAAAGTTGTGGGGGTGAGACACCACCCTCCCCCCCCCCGTTGTCGCCACGTCCCTGCACTCACCTTTTATGACTGGACCGTTTGTTAATAATTGATCTCCGGCCTACACAGACGTCAAAAATTCCTCAACCAAGGCAAGGTTACAAAGCTTATAGGAGATTAACTATATTGTTGTCACGGCCGCGCAACTTAAAAAAAAAAATTGTTGTATAATGTTGTTAATTATTTATGTCACAATAATAAATAAATCATTCATTCATTCAACTCTATAATAACTCTGGAAATCGCTGCAGGTACACACACCAGGGGACTATTGCATCATGGGAAGGCAGACGTCAAAGGAAATATATTGTCGACCAATCAGGAAATCCCAGAACATTTATACGACGCAACTAAGGCGGTTCACTGTCCACTCAAGGCAGGTCAGATGTCATTGTACCACGGTATGATAGTTCATGGGAGCGAAACCAACAACTCTGATACCAGACGCTGCGGCTACGTCATCAGATACGTTCAGACCACAGCGAAGCCCGTCGATGACCTCGACAGGCCAAGAAAATTCGATCACACTGTTTTGGTTTCTGGTGAAAACAAAGAAGGGAACTTCATTACCAACAACCCAGAATGGTTCATAAACCCCGAAGTGTAAAAACATTCTTCCAGTCAGTCATTTCATGATATTAACATCTCTTGTTTTAAAGGGACACAAATAGAAATATTAATGCATGTTGATGTTATTATATATTCGTACAAATCCAATTGATAGTGGTGTCGGCTCGGATGCAAACATGCTAGGTCAGAACACAAAATTAGTGCAGAAATTAAAAGCAATAGCTTATCATTTACACTCCCCACCCCCCCCCCCCCCACCATACTGCATATCAGACTCACAAACGTTTGATATGTCACCTCACACTCTTGTCTATACCGATCTATACTTCGTTCCGCTATACTAAATCTATTTTCAATCAATTTCTTTCTATTATTCCATAAGAAAAAAAATCTCATTTTGATATATCTATCGATCCGACCCACACTGTGAGTAGCTGAGTAACATATATACCAACAACGATCTTCTAAAATTAGTATGAACACAATTACCTAATATTATGTTATCATTCTCACAGTGTGGGCATACGAAACGACCCCCATAAGCTTTATGCTTGATGTCGGATCCCCTCTATAAACCTATATTCATGACTTATATCTTTTTTGTTACATACACTGTATTTGAATTATATGGAATAAATACTGTTTACATCAAAGGGACACAAGGCACTCGCAGTGGGAAAATGTGCAAAACATATAAAAGTCTGCAAAACAGCACCATCAAGTAGAACATATATAGAGATAAAGATAAATTAAACTTATATTCATTATTGAAAGTTCCCCAATAACGACATTTCGGGTGTTAAAACCATTGTTTAATAACTATGTTACATTAATTCGTCGATAAATTTAATATAGCTAATCATGTTATTGTAGACAGTTCAAACACTTTTATTCTGAATGTGATTTTCAGAATATCTCCATGCATGCACTGTCAATGCGGAGTTGGCAACATCTATAGATAATTCATATTGCCTTCAAGCCATTTCTAATTAAAATTAGACCCTCTAACAAGCCACGCGTACCTTACCATATTAACCACGGAGAAGAACATGTTCGAGCGTCCAATTAGAACTGCCTTCAAATGTATCTGTACCGCACATGTACGCCTATGACTTGTTTACAAATATAGTTTAATGTAAATACATCACTATATGATATGACATAAATTTATGTTTTATTATCACTCTATTTTGTTTTCCTGCTTCGCTGCCCGGCTCTACTCAGTTCTTTTCGGTCTTTTGTGGTCGCAGGAGCTATACTATACTCGACCTTCACCTCAGAATTGGAAGTCACGTTGTATTCAACTATAATTAATTGGTCTCGATCTTTCGGGTGGTTTCTAGAAACCAAAATGTATCTGTATCTGTTCAGCGTAGGTTCCTTCCGGATATAATTAGTACGCTGGGGCTGGATCATGCAATATGATGTAAGCTTGTTTGACTGCTGGATGATGTTGTCTCCAGCAGTGAGGCACATGCACTTTCCCCAAGCTGATTCCATATGCATGATAGTTCTCGGGGAGAATGAGTGTTCTAGTTCTTTTGTGTCGGCCTTGATCAGCTTGAAGGGTTTTGAGTTATTACACTCATAATTTTGAAAATATGTTGTGACTTGTAACCTTCGATATATTTAACAACGATCGTTCGGCCCACTTTTTTATCGATTAATATGTCATGGAAATATGTCATGGATAGTGACAGATGGTAACTTCCCGCCAACAATTTACGGAAGAGTGTCAACCTCTCGGTGCGTCTTCTATCTTGGAGTGGGTGGAGTTCTAGATGTGTTGTCATGGCTGTGACAGCTCCTTCTTCCCTGGATCTCCAGTCATTTGTGATAATTTTGGCGGCTCATTTCTGGATGCGTTCAAATGCATCGATGTCTTTTTGCAGGAACGGTATCTCAGCAGCATAGTCGAGTTTAGATCTTACTACGTCGGGTATGCTATATTTGCTTACTCTTTGGTGGTGCCCGATGGAGGTTTCTTCTGAGAAAGTCGCGTGTGCTGCTTGCCTTGCTCGTCGGTTTATTGATGTGATTTGTTCAAGATATGCCGCTGGACAGAGAGACGCCCAGATACGGAGTATATATCATCGACTGCTTGCAGGATGTTATTGTAATTTAAAGCTTGTACATGTGGGTGGTCTTCGATGTAATGACATCACGAAGCATTTTTTGCCATTGAAGCACATACCCCAGTCGTCTGCCCATTGTTCTAGATATTTAAGATCTTGCTGGAGTACTTCATGGTCCCTTTGTGTTGTTATCTGTCGATAGAGGAGGTAGTCTGTCTGTCTGTAGATATTATGTACAATGCAGGAACCAATTCTGGTTGTAGACGCAGTGGTCCAGGTACTACCACGGCCGAGTAACTTTATAACCCTGTGGTGACTCCGAGGCGTGTACACGGGTCAGCCATTAATGTCCGCGCCCGATCGGACAGCGTACTGCGCCCATGTCAACATACCTGGACAAGTGTTGTAATGTGAGAAGTCGGCATTTTGCATTCGGATCTTTATTCAGTTATCTCGAATGAGACTTTTCAGCCTGACAAAGTTGGTATCTGACCGAGTTCTGATTTTTGTCAGAATACCCTGACCAGGTTGCGATCCCCGTTCCGCGCTAGCACGAGAGACCAGTACGCTATATATACCTCTCGCGGCTACCGACTTCCCTGCACAGAGACGTGTTTGTGATGATACGTACGCATTCTGGTAGGTCATTTACATGGCACAGGAAGGGATGAGGACAGTGCCATGCGGAACACCGGACTCCACTTGTTCTTTTTGGGATCATGTTCCTTCGACGACGACCCTCATATGACGTTTTGTGAGGAAGGTGGTTATAGCCATTTATGGATGTTTCGTTTATGCCGTAGTTCACGAGTTTTGATAGAGTGGGTGGAACATCTTGATATATAAGTAAAATTGCACATGCAGGGTGGGTGGAATCGATTTGAGATTATAGATGCGCGCCCAACGAGTATACCATTGATCGAGGTCAGGAACGAGTACAGCCCTTGCGACATTACCCCTCTACCACCCACAATCGTTTCGTCACGTCGTGCAGCTTTCTGGCTCTATATGTGATAGGCGTAACACAGCTTATTGGATAAGCATAGAAAGGCAGTGTAATTCATCGAAATTAATGACAAGTTGTGCAAATTTCAACTTAATGCATAGTTTGTTGTGTTTATCTCTGTATACTTTCACAAAATTGGCAGTTTGAACCATGTACCATGGCAAATATTAGCCATAGTTTTACCCGTATAGAACGATTAAATGGGGAGAGAACCGACTCGATCACGAGAGAACCCAAACAATTATCAAAATTCGCTGTTTTTGTCGTTGTTATGACTCGCACAATGAAAGTTTCGTTATTAACACGCTCATTGGTGCCACAGATTGTGATGGGATTGAAAATAACTAATCGAATTATCACCTAGATGCCTCAAAATTGCGTTTTAACTGTCAAAAAGTCGTGAAAATGTATAATTTCGATCATCAGGAACCGTCACAAATCAGTCAAGAACCATCACAAACCGGCGATAGAATTATTTCCGATGTAACAGTTCCTACACAGTGGTTTTGACAGTTAGTTGCATTCAGTGTTTCATGGCGCTCTATATTATAGAAACAACATGCTTTTGATAGGTATCGTGAATTCCACGTAAACCGTGCCCTAAATGCGAAAAAAAAATATTGAATCTACAGATGAGAGTTTACAATCATAATGACAAGAATATCTAGAATTTTAACGTGGCTCAAATACTTTTTTATAAAACACAAGTTGTCGTTCGTGTGTAATTTTAAATATCGTGAATATGTTTTTCGGATTTTTGCAATCGAGATAACAAACGAGTGCGCTTCGTACACTATTTGATGAATATTAATTCAACCTGAAACCAAACGGTTACATCAACAAGCAGGTGTAGTGGCATAGCGTGCACACTCTCCTCAAATATCAGGTTGTTTTGAATAATTTTACAACAGTAACTCAGGAGATTACGACAAAGTCATGCACGCTATTTATTCATTTTCGATTTCCGTGTTTGGTGATTCCGTCACGGATTTCGTCAACGAAGTTGCTCTCAAATAGCACTTGAGGGTTCATAATAAGATTTGAGCTATTTTCTAACTAAAGTTTATCATTTCATTCCCGTAAAACATTGCCATTGTGTCGTATTTTACTATAATACGATATTGTGTCGTGACGGAATCACATACATATTATAAACGTGACGGAATCAGAATTTTAAAAAAATTTGTCCATCTACCAAATGGTACGATAAATTACATGCCATTCGTCACTAATAAGCGAATACAAATATAACTTTGATAACAATTAGATAAAACAAATTTAAAAAAGTCTTTTTTTTCATTAAAAAGTCCACTCCTGGATTTGAACCGCACAATTAGAGTCATTGTATCATGGAGAAGAATATTTATCAATTTGGTGGACAGCGGCGCTAAATTTTTATCAGTGAGAAAGGCCTCCTCACAATAGACAAACGCTTAATTTACGAGGAGGTCGCAACAGACATAACCAACAATTACAAAAATAAATATGTATGTTACTTCATGGAAAGGGTAAAACTCAAAGTTTTTAATGCTCGTCAGCAAAATTCTTCCATTCCTAAATTGTGGACAAATAATAATTGTGAAAGTCTAAATAATATTAGAAAACTAGAAAACTGGAAAGTTCTTCGACTGACAGACCTAATTCATACAATACGAAACGCTCTTTATTCATATTCAGACATTTATTTTCCAATCAAACCAAAATGTCAATTGAGCCACCGTACATCAGAGCCATTTCCATCCACTGACTTCGATGAGAACAAGCTCTGCTCAACGTTCCACCGAGGGCAGAGTTTGAATGTCAGTGGGTGGATTTGTCTAAACTACCATATTGTATGAAGGGACTTGTAATAATAACGGGTAAAAAATAATATCAGGCTTAGTGAGAATGCAAACAAAAACGGCTAACATAACACGTTTTTCTCGCAAATAAAGCCTGCTAAATATAAGACTTACAAATTATCTTTTAAATTTCTTTTATTGGTAGCTTGACAAAGTGGCGTCGTTCGAGTCAGGGATGCACGGAAGGGGAGAGGGGCACCAAAATTGAAAAACTAATTTTAGCGCCGATCTCCACCAAATTGATATATATTCTTCTTCATTATACAAGAAATCAAATTGTGCGCTTTAACAACGCCAAATTGTTGTCTTTTGGTTGAGATATTGGGAGGGGGTGGGCACTAAATTTGATAATAATTGGTTAAGTCGCCGATTGCCACCACACTTATACAAAATCATCCCCATGGTATGAGGAGTCTAATGGTGTTGCTTATATATGACAAATGTGGCCTCATTCGAGTCAGGGTTGCATTGAAAGGGACAGGGGCACAAAAATTGATGCACAATTTGTTTGCGCCAATTTCCACCAAATTGATACACGTTCTTATCCAAGATACGAGGAATCTAATCGTGTGATTTAAAGACGCCATAGTGGTGCTGTTTGTTTGAGAGATGGGGGGGGTGTGGATTGGTACCAAATTTGATATAAATAAATTGATTAGTCGCCGATTATCACCAAACTTATAAACAACCATCTCCATGATATCAGGAGTATAATCGTGTGGTTTAAGGATGTCATAAGTTCGGCCATTCGAGTCAGTGGTGTATAGAGATGAGAGGGACACAACAAATTATATCGATATGTTTAGTGCCGATTTCCACCAGATTGATACATATTCTTCTCTGTGATACGAGGAATCTTATCGTGTCGTTTAGATACACCTAATTTGTGCCCTATGGGTGAGAGATATGGGGACCTTAAATTTGATATGAATTTGTATACTCGCCAATTTTCACCAATTTCATATATATGCATCTCTAATCTCTAATGAGTCTTAGTGTGTGCAGCTTTAGACTGAAATGGGGACGGGAGGGTCACTAAGACTGATACAAAATAGTTTTAGTGCTAATTACCACCACATTCAGACACGTTCTTCTCAAATGATACAAGAAATCAAATCGTGCTGTCTGTATTTCTGTCTGTCTTTCTGTCTGTCTGCGTGCGTTCTATATATAACTTCACGCGGTACAATCGAGATGGCACCAAGGCTTTCTAAGAGGGGTAACTGTTTACAAGGAAGATAACGGTGCGGGTAAAAAATTTCTAAAATGACGCTGTTGGTGTCAGGGGAAGAAAGGGGAGAGGTCGGCAAAATTAAAAATATATCGTGAAATAGTTTTGTCGCCGATTTTAGCCCAGATTTCCACCAAATTGATATATTATTCTTCTCTATGATACGAGGAATATCATCGTGTGATTTAAAGACGTCAAATTGCTGTCGGTTGGGTGAGAGATATGGGTCATAACTATTCTCAGAATTTGTTTAGTTGCTGATTACCACCAAACATATATATAATCATCGGCAGTATATCATGCATCCGTGAGTCTAATGGGAGTGGTTTAAATATGTCAAAAGAGGCAAACGCTGGTACAAATTTATTTGGCACCAATTTCCACCGAATTCATGCAGGTTTTTCTCTAATAATATACCATGAATTAAATCACATTTGGTGTTGTTTGCGTCGCGGGTGGCGAGCGGATGTGCACTATCATTGATAAGATTGCTATTCGCCTTTATCCACATATAAGTTATATACAGTCACCCAGGCCATCTCCATATCATTTTAAGTAGTTTTGGACGTTCACATTTCACAATCCCGACATATGGTGACCCACTTAAATCACTTGAACAATTATATCTTCTTAACGGTCATAGTTATATGGGAATAGCAATCAGGGCATTCACAAAATGAGCTAGCAAAAAGAGATACATAGAAGAAGCATTAAACGTATATTTATCATTCTATTGAAGAGATACCCGTACAGAAACTGCACATGTGATTTGGGTAGAAACAGGTTAGAACAGCTTAGCATTATGTTAGTTTCGTATGTTAATCACCCCTGCTACATTAGCAGCATATTAGATCTAGTGTGCAAAATATTTCTAACCTCATTGCTCACATTAGCATAGCTTAGTATTCATACTGGGTATAGATTTCTCCCAGTCTGCCCATGGTGTGTCCAAAAATGTAACTTAAGACTAAGTTAGTGCAGGTTAGAGATTAGAAATTTAGTTCGGCCAATGCTTTCTTGACACATATCCCCAGGCATGTATGGACCATTTAATGACTTTCACATCTGGGTTTTATCCCCAGTTCAGACCAGGACTCCTATGCTAAAGGATTTTATGGCCCTGATAAGAACTTCCCTGGAACCTAGTATTCTGTTCAATTCACTTGGAGTTTACAATTCCCAAGTTAAAGCTGCTTGTTTTCTGTGGGACTGATAGGATAAGTTGTTCTTGTTTGGTGAATTAAAACCTCATTGTTTTTTTTCATGGCAGGGTAAGTGACTGCATGCATTTAAAATAACAGTTAAGAATTTAAGACACGAGAAAATCGTGACTTTTGTCAATTTCCTTTCCAAAATTGAACCTTAAACATTTCATAATGATAGTATTATGGTTTTTACATTGAAATTAAGGGTCAATTTATAATTATTCAGTTATTCATTCATGTATAATAATATATAGAATCTTTTGTCAGTTTTCATATCTCATTCGCACATCATGGCAGTTTTAAGGGCATATGGTCTCTTGTGTGCCTTTACTGAGTGTTCTAATATCTAATTTATCAACCAGGTAGACTACATGTATATTAAAGTTGATTTAAATTTTATTTTCAAATACGATCAATCTTATTTCTAGAATAAATAATGATGGACCATCACATCAAATAATCTAAATTCTGCTATTGTTTATGGATTCTAGTTAGTAATTAGACAGAACAAATGTGCGAATCTATTTACAAAATTAATGAATTGTAGGAAATAAACAATTTATGGCAGTTTTCATCGAAGTGATTTTTACAGTTATTTGGAATATTCCATGAAGAGCAGTTAACATGAACATTGCAGTGTATGTGGTGTATATTTTATGTATTTATATAATTTTTAAAAGCAATACCGTATGGTATGATATATTGTTTGTGTGTGTTTTTTTCTTCACAAATTGTTACCCAGCTGGATGTATGTATAATTACTTTAAAGTTAATTTGATAACCTGCCTGCACATATGGCATTTTTATACATTCCTGATGTGAAATTTACTAACATAGAACTAACGTGCTAATTTGCTAACATAAAGCATATGTGCAATTTCACAGCTCTTAAGAGCTATAAAATTGCACATATGCTTTATGTTAGCAAATTTGCACGTTAGTTCTAGTTAGAAATTTGGTTGAGAATTTTCCAACGTATAACTATAGTGTGCATATCCGCTAACCTGACCACATGTGCAATATGTTAGTTTTTAAGCTCCGCCCATCTCACTTTTGACAGTTAAATTACAACAATAGTTCTACATTAGTTCTACGTTGGCAATCAGATTAGAAATCTGCTTAGATCTAATGTGGTTTTAGGTTAGCAGTTTTTGGTAAGGGTACATATATTCGTGCAAACTGAGAGACCCCGAACCGTCAGAGGATTGTATACATATTATAACAAAATTGAGTCTGTTCCATTCAATACAGTTTCCACAAAAAAGTTACAATTTGTCAAGAGATATGGAAGGCCTGTTCAAGAATAGTGGTCACAGTGTGCAGTCAAATATAGTTTCTTCTGATATACAAGAAAATGCAGTTAGTAGCATAATACTTTTCAGGATCCTCCCAATACTGTACATCTGACAAGGGTTTTATAACAGACTCCTCGGCTGATCGACATAAACAACTCAAAATCTCGCTCTCTGCCTGGCACATGTAGCTAATATTTACGCGCATCAACATTTCGTTTAAACTGAGAATATTTAGCAAATATATAGCACCATGAACAGAGGAGCATCTGGAAATTTCTTTGAAACATCTGTATCTTCATCGAGATAGCCAGGTGTCCTCGAGAACTTAGTCCAGCGCAACCCACTAAATTGATTGATATATCTCAATATTTAAAACCCAATTATCATCTTTTATCGAACTAATGTGTTTATGATGTTCATGTATCATATAACGTCTAATGTATACGCAGTTGTAAATAAATACATACTTCATTATTGTTGGAACGGATTAATCGCGACAAACAGAATGACAATTGACAAGGTGAGCAGCCACTACTTATATCCCATGAGTGTAATAATCATGTTTTATGATGCTATTTGAATATACAATTTATGAGAAAACGTATAACACTTTTAAGCAAGAGCATTCTCTATCCACAACAAATATCCACAGCATACAGATGGTTTCTCATCGCATTAACCTGGGCAACGCCGGGTAACCCTGCTAGTATATTTATATATCTCAAACGCCAGATAACGCCAGATATATGTGTTAATTAATTACCGTGACTGAGTACCGAACAGAAGCTTGTGTTCGGCTTTTCTATATGCCGAACATAGATCACGCCATGAATCTCTACTCTGGCTACCGCTCGTAGAGATCATATTCCACCAGTACAAAACCTGGGAACTTTTTGAAGTTTTGACAGGGAACCTTATATAATCGAAAAAATAACAAAGGGAATATATTTCCTTGTTATTATCTCTTTCTTAATAATGTACTACACTCTAGGTGAAGGTCCCAACTCGAAATGTCACGATTTAAAGGTACTCAATCCGATCAGAGGGTCCCCATCTCAATAGATTCCAACAACAACAATCCGATCAGAGGGTCCTATATTACTATTTCTTTGGTTTTAGGGTAAAAAATATTTGATTCGAGTCGAGGAACCCATCAAACAAAGCTCAGAGTTATTAGATATTGATTTTTGAAATTTGTTATTTTCTCGAGATGAGTACTAATAATTGCCTTCAACTTTGTAATCTGCTCGAGATGTGTACACCAAAACACTATTCAAACAGACAAGGATGGATAACTCTAAAATCAAGTGGTAATAATAACTCAATTTTGACTGTGTTCTGGGACAGAAAGTATTCCCGATAATGAAAAATAATAGATTTCTAAAATCGATATCTAACAAATCTGAGCTTTGATGGGTGGCTTCCTCGACTCGAATCAAATATTTTTGACCCCCGAAGCCATTGAAATAGTAATTGAGAGGAGTTTTATCGGATTGAGTACCTTTAAGTGACTTTGTGGGCGATTTTGCTTTGCGTTTCTTACAATTATGGAACTTTTCCTAGGTAATTAATTCAATGTTTATTACGATATCGGCTCACAAAAGTCACAGAAAAACATGTAACTTCAAGTTGGGATCTTCACATATAATATTTTTAATGAAGTACACTATAAAGGAACAGATAATCACTATAACAGAAATATATTCCCTGTGTTATTTTTTTGACTTTATAAGGTTCCCTGTCAAAACTTCAAAAAGTTCCCAGGTTTTGTACTGGTGGAATATATGATCTCTAAAGGCTACGGGTGTTAGGCATAGTAGAGATTCATGGCATGATCTATGCCGAACACAATTTTAACGCGTTTTACAAAATATCGAATAAAACACTTATTATTGGCTCAAACTCCACCAAACTTCGTATAGTAATAGTGTGAACATGAATACATATGCCTATGAACTTTATTTGTTATATTTCCCATTATTTGAACTTGTGTTCGGTTATGTTCGGTTGTGTTCGGCTTTTATGAGCACCCGTTTCCGAGTCCAATTTTTTAAAAAGCGAGTACCGGTACTGACGGGTCCGTGAAGATTCGGCGGAGGGAAGATTCGGCTGGGAAGATTCGGCGGGTTTTATCGGCCGAATCTTCCTAGGTTTATACCAATATATTGGGACGGGAGATTTTATGTTTTAAGTTCTATGAATTAGATCTATTTTTTAATAATATATTGGATGAATAAATTAAATTAAATGAAGCTATTACTTTTATGATGTTTTGTTTGAGATTGTTTGTATGTTTTATGAGTGAATATTTTACAAGAATAAATTACTTTTATTATTACTTTTGTTAATACTTTTATGATGTTTTGTCATTAGTTTGTTTGACATATTTTATGAGATTATTTTAGGTTTATGATAAGGTAAGTTTATTGTGAATATATTGAAGTTAGGCCTATTACTTACAAATTACGTGGTAAATCCAAATATCACGTTCGAAAACTATAAGGAATTATGATTAATGAAGATTCAATGAGAAAACGAATAAATTTTTTGACAGTTGTTCACACTCTGTTCACGTTGGCACCAAGTGTTTGTATAACAGTCGGTAGAATATACAGAGTCGTCTTTCTGATGCTGATATGATCTCAGTGAGAACTATTCGATGTTTGTTTAGATAAGTTTGCTGAGTGCATTTCAGTTAGAACTGATCAGTTGTTTGTTTTACCGCATCAGATCTAACGACTTTTAGACTATATAGTTGAATGAAATTGACTTCACCATATCACATCTTCATCGTGCCTTCGTAAAACCTCCGTAAAAATCAGCTCATAGACTACCCGTGTATTAAGTGTAATAGGAATGTACGTCCTCGTCAGCAAGCAGTTGACTGCGACACATGCGGCAAATGGCAACACAGAACATGCAATACCGGCATTTCTCAGCGACAGTATAATTTCCAGGCCAAGGAGGGTTTGATTGAAATAAGTTTCAATTGCTCATCATACAGCTCGTTTCTTTATCGCGATTCCGTTCAATTTAAAAATTGTACCGATTCTTCAACTTGAAGCAGCCCATGTAGAAATTGCCGTTGCAGCCAGGGATCTCGAGACAGACGTGAGGAAGAAATACACAGAAATAGATACGAAGATCAGCGACCTATGGGCAAAATACAGAGAAGAGGACATCAGAACATCGGAATTCCTACAAGAAGTGACCAAGATCTACAGAATCGGCAAGGCAAAGAAATAAGACGACAACAAGACAAGAAGATAACAAGACAAGACTATTAGTTGATTTTTTGTTTCAAATAAAGAATGTCGGTTATAAATGTATTTTAAATTGTTCTGTTTGTATATCTGTTACACCTTATGTTATATCAGCTTGTGTAAATATGTTTCATCCATTCTAATAAGTCTAATAAAATATGTCATTACTAAAAATGAGTTAATCAAGACCCTATATAATCCCTCTAATTAGTTGTTATTGTTACAACAAAGAAGTAGTGCACACACAAGCTTAGTCCCACATAAGCCGTAATCCCCAAGCCGTAATCCCTCCACTAATTAGTTAGATCAAACGACTGGCCGAATCTTCCCCGCCGAATCTTCCCTGCCGAATCTTCCCTCCGCCGAAAAATACATGGCCGAATCTTCCCTCCGCCGAATCTTCCCGTTCCCGTACTGACTTATCACCAAATTTCGTGCAAAAAGGATAACAAAACCTAACAACTTTCAGCAATTTCAGATTGATGTAGCCTATAATTAAATGCAGCAATACTTGACCTAATAGGTAACATCGTGTAATTTAAAGCAAGATACGAGAGTTGATAAAATGGGTGCGTCGAAATACCAAGCTGAACCAAGCAGACGCTCCTAAAATTGACTAAATTACTATTTTTTTGGCTTCGGGGTAAACAAATATTTGATTAATACGGTGGCTGTTTGAGGGACATGGTAAAAAAAAAGCTTGCACGTTCGAACGTGCGAGTCCTTACGTTCGAATGTGCGAGTCCTTACGTTCGAACGTGCGAGCCTTTACGTTCGAACGTGCGAGCTGGCATGTTCGAACGCAAGAGCTCGCACGTTCGAACGTAAGAGCTCCCACGTTCGAACGTAAGAGCTCCCACGTTCGAATGAAGGATGTATCACGTGAGTTCGAACGAAGCAAGTATTGCGAAATAAGTCCATTTGGCATTTAGCTTCACATAGTTCGCACATTCGAACGTGGGAGCTCGCATGTTCGAACGTAAGGCTCTATGTTATCAGTCTGTCTGTCCGTCTGTCGAGCCATCCGTCCGTCGTCTGTCCGTCCGTTAACATTTTTGGTTTCCGATCGATAACTCCAGTTTGGATTATTGTTAAACACAAGAGTATTTTTAAATGTACAAGTGTATCACAGCACATAGAGTTAAGCACACACGAGAAAGTACACGAGAAGAGAGTACAACGAGACCATTTATACTGGAATGACTTTACAGTCCAAGCAGTTAGAAGAAGAACAACAACAACAAATTGTTAATAACTAACCACTTGATTTTAGAGTTATCCATCTTACACCCGCAATTTGTCTGTTTGACCACGAGGCAGACTAAATTAGTGTCCCAGATCTCGAGAAATTAACGAATTTCAAAAATCGATATCTGATCACTCTGAGCTTTGATGTGTGGGTTCCTCAACTCGAATCAAATATTTTTTACCCCCGAAGCCAAAGAAATAGTAATATAGGACCCTCTGATCGGATTGAGTACCTTTAAGCTTGATATGTCATAAAAATAAATTAAATCATGCCATGTTGCATTATTATGTATTATTTCTTCATTATACACTACGTGTAACAAAACGTAATTTAAGTGTCATTTTTTGCCTTAATTCTCCTCAGCTTGGTATTTTGACGTTACGGATAAAATGCAAGCTTGGCGGGTTTTGAGCAGGTTTTTATTCGAAACTTGTTCAATGATTTATATCATTTATCACTCTCATAGTTGAGCTTGGCGGTTTTGAACATTGCTTACGGTGAATTTTCTACTTTTATATGACCGATCACAGAAAGCCTATCTCGAATTTTAAATCAAAATATGAAGCTGAATTTCCGCCGATTTCTCATTTCTAAAACACGTTCCAGATAGTTTTCATGTAAAAACATGTAAAATTCAGTGGAAAATCAACTTCATATTTCGATTTAAAATTTGAGCTTGGCGGTTCGGTCATCTAAAAGTCGAAAATTCTCAGTATACAATGTTCAAAAACTGCCAAGCTCGACTATGAGAGTGATAAATGATAACCATTGAACATGTTTTTACATGAATATGAAGTCGTGGCCACAAGAATATGAAGTCGTGGCCACGAGAAGAAAGTCGTGGCCACGAGAATATGAAGTCGTGGCCACGAGAATATGAAGTCGTGGCCATGAGAAGAAAGTCATGGCCACAACAACATGAAGTCATGGCCATGAGAATTTGAAGTTGTGGCCAAGAACAAAAAGTCATGGCCACAAGAATATGAAGTCGTGGCCATGATAATATGAAGTCGTGGCCACCTGAATATGAAGTCGTGGCCATGAGAATATGAAGTCATGGCCACGAGAATATGAAGTCGTGGCCATGAGAATATGAAGTTATGGCCACGAGAATATGAAGTCATGGACACGAGAAGAAAGTCATGGCATCAAGAACATGTAGTCGTGACCACGAGAATATCAAGTTGTGGCCATGCTTGCGACATAATAGCCATATCATCCAATTAGGCTATTCTGCCACTAGAGGCAGAATAAAATTTGGACCTTATTATGCCGCCAGCGGCAGAATAGCCTTGGCCATTAAAGCGGTACAGTACCATACTGCTTTTATTCTCAAAACAAAAAAGTCGGTTAAACTAATAAAGAAAATCATAAAAATCTAGGCTGCAAGTGAAGAATATACCATTCCAAAGTTTACTTTTTGAACTGAATGTGAGTAACTATTTCTCAATCAAACGCCAAGATTTTGATATAACAGAAATAAAATTCAACCGATATTTATTATTTTAAAATAAAAGCAGTATCGCTCTAATAAAGGGCCAATAGGTGCATTCATGTGGCCAAATTGAGATTTGCTTTCTTTGTATAATTTAATGCATATTGAAAGAGTAATTAACAATACCAACCTAGGCTAAGATATGCAAATGTAACTGATTCATTTGCTGAACAAATAACAGTTGAAATGAAAGAGAATTATAGTTGGAAAACACCAGAAAAGAGTCCATAAAGGCAATAAAGAATACATTTATCGGTTCAGAAACATAACCAATTGATCGGAAGAGGACACAATGTGTAGCTTGTTGTCGGAAAAGAAAATTAGCAATTCAGATCACTTTTTAATTGTCAATTTTGGTCCAATAATCGCCTCATACATGTAATGCATGTCCATAGGATCGAAATATACCCATCTGTGAAAATACGAGTTTTCATAACTAAATTACAGTATTATCATACCCTATTTATTATTTTTGTTGACACGGTTTTAGTGAAAAATGCACTCAAAAAATGACGATACTTTCCAGATGTCAAATAAGGCATTCATTACAATCTCCTGGTGACATATCAGTTCGGGACAACATGGGCTCGTATACTGGGTGTCTTTAGCTTCCAGAAATCTTACCTTTTTTCTTTACTGTCAACTAATGGTGAAAACAAACTTTGAAAACCAGAAGTGAAACATAGCGTCTCGAAATGAGCGGCGTAGCATTTATCAGAAAAGCGGCATTTCTCGCCTACCGGATGAGCCCCTGTGAAACTAAAAAAAGAAAAAGCATATTTGTGAAGAAGTTTTTGATTTGATAATAAAGATACTTTCTAGAGAAGATGAGGTCTAAGCAGAATTGGGTCCCCAGAGGGTGAATTTAATGATGCTACCCACACTCCGGGCAGCATCACTAATTTCACCCTCTGGGGACCTCATTCTGCAAATGTCCGGCACCTTATTCCCAGGGGGTTAGTCTCACTTTGCAGATACGCGGCAGGGGATTAACAGAAGGTGCAATCGGCTGTGTTGTTACAACGCTGGCAATTAGGCCGACCCAAGTTTTGTTGTGTCCAGGCCGCCTTAAGCATATTTTATACTAAGGCCATGGTAACTGCATGTTGTCACTTGTTTATCGCGCATATGTAAGTTACACAAACTAATGTTCAACATGAATATTTGTTTGCATACATGTGTAAGGACTGGACTATGGCCAATTGGCTAATTCTCTAGTTAATACATTGTTTATTCCAAATGGCACGGGTGGCAGGCATCTCATCTACGACGGAAACAAATACAGAGTCAGATCTCGGCGTGTGGAAAATATTCATGTATATATATACTAGCCGATGAGCCCGACGTTGTCCGGGCTATTCAAAAACCAAATTTCAAGTCGATAGCTCTACCCAGCCCGACGTTGTCCGGGCTATTCAAAAACCAAATTTCAAGTCGATAGCCCCACCCGTTTCCGAGATCTCGTCTGCGCATGCGCGAAGCTGGCGTCGCACGGGCTCGGCGACCCGATAAAATTCGTATCCGGGGCAAGATACATTCACATACCAAATTTCAAGTCGATAGCTCCACCCGTTTCCGAGATCTCGTCTGCGCATGCGCGAAGCTGGCGTCGCACGGGCTCGGCGACCCGATAAAATTCGTACTCGGGGCAAGATACATTCACATAGCAAATTTCAAGTCGATAGCTCCACCCGTTTCCGAGATCTCGTCTGCACGGGCGTCGCACGGGCTCGCCAATATGACAACGACCACCGCCTGGACAAACTACACACACGTACCAAGTTTCGTCCCGATCGGTCGAGAATCGTAGATTTGTATTAATGACAAACAGACAGACAAACAGACAGACAGACAGAGGTCTTCAAAATATATATTACTAGCAGGGTAGCCCGCCACCGGCGGCTTGTCCGAAACATTGTTTATATTTTTTTTTTATTTTTAGCTCCACGCGTTTCAATAAGAAAAAAATTGTACCCGGTAGCTCCACCCGTTTCCGAGATCTGGTCTGCGCATGCGCGAAGCTGGCTTCGCACGGGCTCGGCGACCCGATCAAATTTGTACCCGGCCCAAGATACATTCACATAGCAAATTTCAAGTCGATAGCTCCACCCGTTTCCGATATCTCGTCTGCGCATGCGCTGCACGGGCGTCGCATGGGCTCGGCGACCCGATAAAATTTGTACCCGGCGCAAGATACATTCACATTGCAATTTTCAAGTCGATAGCTCCACCCGTTTCCGAGATCTGCCTTTTTAATCGAGATAAATGCATTTCGTACCCGTCCTAATGTACTATTTCGAGCGATAACAATTGTCAGACTCCCATCGTGAACCTCAACACGAAGTAAACACGTGTTTCGAGCGATAACATTGCATTGAAGTCAGACTCCCATCGTGGACCCCCAAGACGACGTAAACACGTGTTTGTTCCCGTATAACTCTGGAGACTCTGACTTCATATAAATATATAATGACGTTATTAACCCCGGCCGTGCCGTTTGAGCTGATTTTAATGACTGGGAGTGGAGTACGGGTGCTCGGAGCTTCTGGAAAACGCGTGGACGACATCGTACGTGAGATTTTACCTCTAGATGGGAAGTTTGAGCTCAATCTGTCCAGCCGTTGTACTATTTCGAGCGATAACAATTGTCAGACTCCCATCGTGAACCTCAACACGAAGTAAACACGTGTTTCGAGCGATAACATTGCATTGAAGTCAGACTCCCATCGTGGACCCCCAAGACGACGTAAACACGTGTTTGTTCCGGTATAACTCTGGAGACTCTGACTTCATATATATATATAATGACGTTATTAACCCCGGCCGTGCCGTTTGAGCTGATTTTGATGAATGGGAGTGGAGAACGGGTGCTCTGAGCTTTTCTAAACCGCGACCACGGTCGTGTCGGTGGGATTTGACACTTACATAGGAAGTTTGAGCTCAATCTTTACACGCGTTTTGGATTCTATGAAGTACACACACACACACACACACACATATATACGAAGTCTCAAAATATATAGTATAGACTAGCCGATGAGCCCGACGTTGTCCGGGCTATTAAAAAAACAAAATTCAAGTCGATAGCTCTACCCGTTTCCGAGATCTGGTCTGCGCAGCTGGCGTCGCACGGGCTCGGCGACCCGATAAAATTCGTATCCGGGGCAAGATACATTCACATACCAAATTTCAAGTCGATAGCTCCAACCGTTTCCGAGATCTCGTCTGCGCATGCGCGAAGCTGGCATCGCACGGGGTCGGCGACCCGATAAAATTCGTATCCGGGGCAAGATACATTCACATACCAAATTTCAAGTCGATAGCTCCACCCGTTTCCGAGATCTCGTCTGCGCATGCGCGAAGCTGGCATCGCATGGGCTCGGCGACCCGATAAAATTCGTATCCGGGGCAAGATACATTCACATACCAAATTTCAAGTCGATAGCTCCACCCGTTTCCGAGATCTCGTCTGCGCATGCGCGAAGCGGGCGCCGCACGGGCTCGCCAATACGACAACGTCCACCGCCTGGTCAAACTACACACACGTACCAAGTTTGGTCCCGATCGGTCGAGAATCGTAGATTTGTATAAATGACAAACATACAAACATACAGACAAACATACAAACAAACAGACAGAGGTCTTCTAAATATATATGAGATGAGATATATAACGGATTTTGACAAAGTTGTTGTGGACATGTTTGTTGCAAACCTAAAATCGACAGTGCGGAATGATTGTAAAACAGTTTCATCAATCTAAAAGAAGAAATGACTTCGCTTAGAACCGACGAAACCGACCCGATGTTGACTTTGACGTTTTGTCAAATTTCACCAGCGCTTGTGTATCCGAGTATTATCAAGCCCGCTTAGTAGTAAGAAATCTACAGAATTGGGTGATTAGTTGCTTAGAAGCGATGAAACCGACCCGATGTTGATCAGCAAAGTGCCAAAGTTTTATAGTTTGAAATCATCGTTATACCTTTTCTCGTGCCAAAACCACACCAGCTCTTCCGAAAGCCCATGCCGAGATCAACTTGCCTGAGCAGTATACCACGACAACCACGAACGAAAACTTCATTCTTGCATCCGATGGTGAAAGTGACAAGATATTGATCTTCGCACGGGGTGACACAGAAAACTGCAACTGAGGATTGCGGGCATCATTTTAAGAGAGTGTACTTGGCAGGCGAAAGAGATTAAGTAGAGTTCCTGGATGAGATGCCATTATTATATTAGTTCTTTCATTCCAGGGAGCTGAATAGCAAGCGGATCTTCACTAACCCCCCCTAAAATGTTTGCAGTTAAGAGACCAATAACTTACAGTCAACATGTTGTCATTTTGCGGAGGTTAAGGTTCCTGAGACATGCTATATCTGCAGCATGTTGTAGCAGTGCTAGATGCCGTCCACCATGGAGAGTTCTTTTCTTTGGATCTGATACATTCTCTTTGGAGACACTCAAAGTTATTAATAACCATCACAGGTACGGCAACGGTGAATGGAATATATACAGTATACTGTAGCAGTTTATCCCATTTCTCCCAACACATATATAGGCACACAATATCAAACATTTTTACCTGCATAGTTTGACCTGACAGTTTGAGAATATGTTTCTCCACATGTTTCAAGTGATAACGAGCAAGATCAGACTCAAACATTTTTCGGTCGGGAAAAAGGCATTTATTTCAGGCCTGGGTATCTTCTCCCCCCCCCCCCCACCACCACCACCCCCATTAATAACAAATTATCACTGCTGCATTTGGGGATCAGAACATACAGAAAGTTACTTTTCAATTTGTTTTAAGTGATATGAACAAAATGAGATGATTACAAATCTTTCTGTCGCAAAGGGTTAACTTTGTGGAAATGTATAGTCAGGTACATGTAAATAGGGGGGGGGGTGATGATTGTCATGTACTGCCTGTCATCCTAGTTTCTGTGATCAGTTAATCGTAACATATCATATAATAACTGCAATATAAGACTTTTCAAAATGTATCTGATAAGGCGAGTTATAATTTGCCATTATGGGTTTCCGGGATGAGCAGATATTCTTCATTTTCCACTTAAATGCTGCATAGCACAATAACAATTTACTAGATTTATCAAATATTTCCGCATATTTTTATCATGCCAGTCAAAATTTGGATAAGAATTGATTCTTAATGTGAACTGTGTTAACAATGCCAAATATTATTGTTATTTATAAAGTATTTGGGAAAAGTTTGTTCTTTTAATTTTGAAAAAAAAAGTTACTGTATAGATTTAAGGGCATAAAAGAATAATTTAAGTTAACAGAGACTAGTTCTGTGACTAGGAAATTAATTTTCCCATGGCTTGGGATAAGAAATGAGGAGATTTCCATCAAAACAAGTTTCATTGAAATTTTGTTGTTGGAAATTATTCCGGGAAGAGATAAAGCATCTTCAAAACTGAACAGTTGTGAACACCATTTCTTTAAATGAACAGTTAGGATAATCTTAACATTCTCTACTAATGAATGAATGGGAATACTATTTTCTCTGCACTGCTATTTCCAAACACCCCTTTTGATTATTTTGTAATCATCCTCTATTGTAATGATATAATTGATATCACCTTGAAATTGGATTCTTTCAGTTTTCTTACACATTCATCTTATTTCAGATCAGACACTGATGAAAAACTAATTGATCAGCTTGACGTAGTAACCAATCAAACCCAGGTATGATATTTGTTAATTTCTTTTGAAAAATTTTAATTGAAAAAATTAGGATTTAACAATGTATTCATGGTTTCAATCAGTAGGATTAAAATAACCACAAAATTGTTTTGTAACTCTATTTAGCATCACAAATGGTTAAATTATCTCACAAAATATATTACAAACCACATGTAACACTTGTACCCAGTATAAATATCAAGAATGGGACAATGTCGGGAACATGAAACCAATAGCTCGAATAGCTAAATTTGTATTTAATACTGGCAGAAATGTTGTGAATCACCAATCTAAACAGAGAAATGGGGCTAGGCATTAACTATGAAGATTCCTTGACATTATGGATGGCATTGTTGTGACCTAGATAGAAATCCTTCTGCACATGTATTATCTTTTTGTATTTATGTCGTCTGCTTTTATTACCTAAACATCCCCCAAAATGAATAATAGACCATTCCAATGCACACACCTACAGTTGAATGGCAGAATCCATTTAGTATAGAAAGGGTTAATCAGCCCATCATGATCAACATGGGTGTTCTTCAGAATATCCTGGAGGAGGGACACCAAACTTTTCTACTTAAAGATGGTCTATCTCGTCCGGGCCACAATTACAACAACAACGTAACTTTTATAAATCCCTATTTCAAGACTACAAGTAGCCATTTTGTGAATAAAATACAGATAAAACTGAAGATTGGGTTTATTATGTCTATATTAAAGACTTAATAAAAAGAGGATACCTGTCGCTTTTGACTGAACACAAGAATTACCATTCATGGGTACAAGCAAATACTGATTTTCCATGTGCGGCTTGCAGCGAGTGGAAAATTTATATTTGCTTGTACCCACAAATGGTAATTCTCGTGTTCAGTTAAAAGCCGCAGGTTTCCTTTTTATTATATGCCGTTTCGTTATTGAAATTTACAATTATTTCTCTCAGGCAATTGTTCTGCCTAATTAAATGTAGACGAAATGAACCAGCTGATCGCCAACTGTTTGAATGATCGCTGGCTCGCAGATAAAACACTACACGAAGCTTGATATCGCACTGTAATGTGCATTCCCATAAGAGATCAGTATGGACTATCGCTATCTTAAAAGTAGATGAAGTCATTTACGTCATCGATAGCAACGTAATGAAGGCTAACTCGAAAAGCAAATAACATTTTGGTATTAGCTCGCTGGGACAAGCAATTGAAACGCGGTTTATTTCCCAACCAGTTAATGTTATTTCACAGTAGAGCATATAAGAAATTGGTGTATTTGGATTGTAATTTGAGGTAGATCTTTTAGCTTATCTTTCAATTTTCCTTGGTTGTGGGTGCTAATAAGATAGAGTACTCTCTCTTGGTATGCTCCTGGTACACTCCAAACATTTTCACGTGGATTTCTGTTTTATAAAAATAGCCCCGAAAACTGTCCCACGAATGTCATAAGAAAATGTTAAAAGTTTATGTTAATTATTAGTATCTTTTCCGGACAGGTGTACTTTATTTTATTTTATCTAATATTTTATACCCTGGAATCTATACAAAACTTGCTGGGAAGAGATAGACCATATTTGAAGGTGGAAATCTTGGTATCACTTGGTACAGTAATGCCCTATTTAATCGACTCCTTAACCACAGCAGAATTATGGGTAACTTTTCAGGAGAGCTTTCCGATGAATGGCAACAAGCCATATTTCCGACTAAATCCTGAAAAGTTACCCATAATTCTGCTGTGGTTAAGGAGTCGATTAATTAGGGTATTACGGTAGTAGTATTGTCTAAGAAATTTCTTGCGAATTTTTTTTCCAATGTGGTACCTATATTGGCTATATTGTTATATTTGCAGACTCCTGTGAGAACGTATGCTACAGACATGAAGTTGCCTCTTTTGGACTGGCCATTAAATCCAGATAACACATACTATGATGTTGGAGTTTTGGCATCATTTGGTTTCTTGATTCCATCAAAGATTATAAATATGTTCCCTTAGTAGGTACATACCGTATAACTAATAATATTTATGAATGATTATAAATAAGTTCCTTTGGTAGTTACATTCATAGAGTAAAACTGTAATGTTCGTGTCGTAGGTAGTACATATGGGAAATTATCTAACGGTGGTTCACAAGCCAATTCAAAGCAATCCAGAAGGGCTATATATGTTGGTGTTCAAGTTTCCTTATGGTACTCAACACCAATTTCAAACTATCGTCTTCTGTTTTGCTCAGGCTGTTCATTGGAGACTGTATTAACCCTTCCATGACTGGACTTTCCTGAAATTTTGTAAAAACCCTGTGCCAATGTAGACTCACAAATATAAGAGAATTCATTGGCCTAACAATATTTACATTGACCTTGTAAGCCAGGGCATTCTCTTATATATGTGAGGCTCCTGATGGGAGACTTGCACATATAAGAGAATGCACTGGCTAAATGATATTTAATGCTGCACCAGCGCAGCTCTCATCATGAGAGTGTTAAGTTTACAGAAACTTTTGATGGTGAAAAGATCTGTACAATGGGACACAACTCTGCTCAATTTTGAGTATAAAACACAGGTGTAGATGTCTGAACATGTCCTATTATATAGATGCTGCATGACATGGAGTTGACTATTACTCCTCGAGGACCACTATTTTGAATAGTCAGTGTCAAGACATGCATTACTAATTACAGTGATGCCCTAAATAATCGACTCCTTAACCACAGCAGAATTATGGGTAATTTTTCAGGATTTAGTTGGAAATATGGCTTGTTGCCATTCATCGGAAAGCTCTGATGTGGTTAAGGAGTCGATTATTTAGGGCATTACTGTATATCAAACACTGGTGTGAATCTCGCACAATATGTGTGTCTGATTTTGTCACATTTTTAAATGCCACAAATTTTGGAAATCTGGCTCAGATTTCACAAGTTGTGGCAATGTTTTGGCAATGGTAGGTGAGTATAACAATGTTAATAGTTACCATACAACTAAATCATCTCTTCATGATTCCTGTATTTATTATACTTCTTTAATAAGACTTTTGAGCAAAATTTTAGAAGCTAAATTGTTTATCTTCAATTAAAATGTAAAAGGATTGTAAAAAATTATGACTGTCCGCTTGCCAAACTAAATGGACAAACTCTTTAATACACTGGATAGCTATCTTCGGCCATTTTTCACATCATTGGAAATCATCAGTAATTATAATGATATACTGATATTACAACAAGTAATGTACTACGTAGGTTCAGATTCAGGTGTCAATCCGATTGCACGAAGTGAGTATGTTCCTATAAATAGATAAGGAATAGTCATCAATAGTAGGTGAGTATGATTCTGTCAGAAATAGTATCAAGCGTGAGTTTAGTGTGCCTGTCATTTGCAGAATGAGGTCCCCAGAGGGTGAATTTGGTGACGCTATCCCGCACAATGGGCTAGCATCACTAAATTCACCATCCGGGGACCTCATTCTGCATGGCCCCATGGCCATATGCTATGGGACACATAGACTCAGTTTGAAGTTCCCAAATGGTGAATATTGTGGTGAACACCCATTGGGAACCTCGATTATGCAATGTGTCTTTTGCCAATTTGGGGATATAGAGAAACTAAACTAAAAAAGAAATAGAATCTATGTGAAGAACTTTCTATAGAAATTTGATTAAGAAACTTTCCAGAGAAGACGAGGCCTAAGCAAAATGAGGTCCCCAGAGGGTGAATTTAGTGATGCTAGCCCGCTATGTGGGATAGCGTCACTGAATTCACCCTCTGGGGACCTCATTCTGCAAATGACAGGCACACTAAACTCAGACTTGAATAGTATAGCAATGTGCAACCATTTGAGGTAGATATATTGATAACCTTATTCTGTACCATTAATAGCAGACCATGTTTTATAATCTATCCTGTCTGATCCTGTCGGATATATCTATGCGAGATGATGATGTAGACTAAAACCATGCCTTTTGATTTTAGCACATAGTGTACAGTAATGCCCTAAATAATCGACTCCTTAACCACAGCAGAATTATTGGTAACTTTTCAGGATTTAGTTGGAAATATGGCTTGTTGCCATTCATTGGAAAGCTCTCAGTGAGAGCTTTCCGATGAATGGCAACAAGCCATATTTCCGACTAAATCCTGAAAAGTTACCCATAATTATGCTGTGGTTAAGGAGTCGATTATTTAGGGCATTACTGTATTTCCAGACCCTGAGACAGAGGTTATTTCAATTATTGGACTGGTGCTTGACACTAATTTATTTTCAGTGGCATTTTGAATGTGCATCCCAGCTTACTACCGAGATGGAGAGGTGCATCGCCTTTAATCTATTCTATCATGTGCGGAGATAAAACTTCTGGCGTGAGCATCATGCACATAAAACCAAAACAGTAAGTAGACAAAAGTTAACCCGTTCTATACTAAATGGATTCTCCCATCACTTATAAAAGTAATATTTGAATGGTCTATTATTCATTTGGAGGGATTTTTTAGGAAAAATAAGTAGACAGCTAATAAAAGTGCAGAAGGAGTCCTATTTATTGGAGGGAAATGTTCAGATAATGAGATCAAAAACGATCTAATCAGGGGCGCCGGAAGAAGGGGTGCAGAGGGGGCAGCTGACCCCCCTGCCCTTGACCGAGGGGGGCGAGCGGGGGCAGGACTTGCACTTTTTCTGGAGACAGAAAATGCTTTTTGTGTGTTTAATCTCGTGTTTTTATAGCAAAATGTGACTTTTTTGGTCCAAATACCACCAATTTCACAAGGAATATTAAATTTTTGTCAATTTTATCACAAAACGGCCATAAAAACCGACAAATACCATTAAAATAGGGATTTTTGCCACAATGAATTTATGGTTATTTTCCCGAGTTTGCGGAGAAAATGCCCTTTTTTGCGGAAAAGTGCCCTTTTTGTAGGCTCTGCCCCCCCCCTGCCCTTGGATGCTTCCGGCGCCCCTGGATCTAAGGGAATTACTTCAGTCTAAAGGGAACTCATCAATGAGTATTTAGCACAGAAAGGGTTAAACACACTTAATGCATATGGCTAGGTTTTGAGTTTGAAATTGATCATGCAGACAATGATCTAATGTGTGCCTATCAAACCCATGTTCCGACTGATAAGAGCTTCCTTTTAGGATGTCAGCCGAGGTGGTTAGGTTGCAGATACCATCATCGATGTCAAGGTTGATGCAGGTTCGAACCCCAGCATGGGTGAAAATCTGGACCAATTTGGGACATCTCAATGTGCCATTCCGATCGATACATGGCCATTTTGAAAAATTTATTCAGGAACATTGAAGTAGTAAACGCTAATTATATTCAGTGCCCTCATACATCTGATATAGCTATATATGTGAGAGAAAAAGGAGCTCCAAAATATAGGTATGTCAAAGTTAAATGTTTTTCATTGACAATAAAATGCAAACAACAAATCATGTTTCAAAATTCAAAATTTCATGTACATATATCAATAATTTGAAGGCAGCAACACTTGTTATTAAATTTATGAGAAGCATAAACAAAATCTTCGTATTTTTTGTACGATATGAGATTAATTGTTAATAATACACACTCTATTGTTCCCTGCTCAATAATCTACAAGTCTTGTGGAATCGTTTAATTGATAATATCTATTCTTGTTAATTGTGTCTTTCCAGAGCACACAAAGTCAATAATTTAAAATTGAAGCTTAACCCTTTTGATACTAAACTAAAATGAGTAGTTTTCCCTTAGGCAATGTTCAGTTAATAAGTTAATTGGTCGCTTGTTGAACTTATTATCTGAACATTTCCTTCTAATAAATAGGACTCCTTCTGAATTTTTATTAGCTGTTGTCTGCTCATTTTCTCCTGTCATCCCATCCAGGTGAATAATAGACCAGTCCAATGAATACTTCTATACCTGAATAGGAGAATCAATTTAGTATACAAAAGGCTATGGGAGAGGAGGTACTCATAAGTGAGTCAGCACTTGTCCTCCAATCCCATTGTCTATAAAAATGTATGTATCATTTCATATGTGTTATTGAAATTAGACAAATATGTTTAAACTAAAACTACAAAAGGCTAACTGACTAGTCAGACTAACTATTGACTGATTTGACAATTTATTGAGCATAAATCCTGACCCTTATTGATTATGCTGATGTTGTCTGGGATTCCGCTTCAGAAAATGCAATTTCCAAATAAGATCGCATTCAAGCAGACGCAGGTCGAATTATTACAGGTCTTACATGATCCGTCCCTGTAAAAAAAACTTGCTAGTTGAATTGGCAAACATTAAAAAACAGTAGGAAATCCCATAGAATGAATATCATGTACAAAATAACTAATACTGAGACCCCTAAATACCTTCTTAATCTCTTACTCACCTGCACCGAATCAGCTTCTAGATGAGATAAAACAAGTTTTCCTCCATATTCATTCAAAAGTACTGAGAATTTTAACTGCAAATTTTTCACAAATTCAACTAAAGAATGGAACACCCTGTCAAAGAAAATTAAAAAGAATCATCTTCCATTCGTATTTTTAAAACAAAATACCTAATGACTGATCCAGTTCTTGCGTTACCAGTTTATTTCAATTTCGGAAATCGCTCGATGAATATCCTTCATTGCAAACTTCGAAATTACTGTAGTGATTTAAATGCTGACAAGTTTAGTAACTTCATATCGGACAACCTAAGCTGTCATTGTGGTCACCCGACGGAAGAAGCAAATATTTGTTTTTTTGTCTGTCCGTTTTACACAGATCAGCGATGCTTGTTGTTTCACCAACTTGCTACCCTGGTTGTAAAAGATGTTAACCTCGAGAAACTCCTCATCGGAGATACTACTCTGAAAAATACACAAAACAGGGGCTGACCAATTATACATAACCTCAACATCGCGGTTCGAACTTTAATTATACACCTATAATGTTCATACCTCTGCCGCAAAATGAAAGTAACTACATGTTGAATTGTCACTAAATAGAAAGCGACAATTCACCTGAACCACCAACCGACGAGATGAACCACACACCCCCCCCAATAAATTGAAATAACCACCATTATGGTCATACTCAATATTATATCATATATTGATATAAGTGAAACGGTGTTATACATATGAATTATCATGTTTGTGTGTAATGTGTATTTTATGGTCATTAACCCTTTCAGTGCCAAGTCTGATTATAATCAATAAATTTGAAAAATGATCAAGGAAATATGGGTTGATACAAAAATCGGACTTGGCACTGAAAGGGTTAAAACAATTATGTGGGGAGAGACCCTTTGTAAGTTGTTAAACTTGTGTCTCAAGCCCATTGCTTTGTTATGCAACAAAATATTTTTACAATAACTATTGACTGATCATGCTTTGATCTATTCTTTCAGTTTTGATACAGGTCCGATATTGAAGCAGGAGGATATTACTATACCTCATGGCTGCACAACTCCACATCTAAGTGACATGCTTGCCAGAATGGGTGCTCATTTGGTAATACATTAATTGTTCACACAGCCCTTCTAATTCCTTTCTTAACTCATTTACTGATTGACTGATAGGAAGTGTTCAGATAATAAGTTTGTTGAACTTATCATCTGAACATTTCCCACCAATAAATAGGAATCCTTCTGCACTTTTTTGTGTTTTTTCTCATGTCTGTTTTTATTACACATCTGTTCCGAATAGAAAAGCTCTGTTCCGTGGTCTTGGACTGTGTCATCTTTTTCAAGCGATTCTACACATTAATGTATGTGTGGAATCTGACGACTTTGTAAGCCTTTTTTTTCAATTAATGGATTCTAGGACAGCTGGGATGTTATAAACACAGAATGGCACTAGTGTATGAATGGGTTTGTCAATATGGCACCTGTGCCATCACTAACAATATCCTATTATATTTCTGGGATTTGTAGACCATATTTAATTATTGTCCAAAAATTTCTATAATGTTCATCAAAACATTGTGTCAGCTAAGCTGAGTTTACATCGATTGCTTGACTTGGCTTCACGTATCTGTCAAAACATTCCTTGATGTTTTCGTTAAAGGATTTGGTTTCTAATCACAACTTCTCACATATTGCTTCTTATGAGGGGTTGGGAAATGTCTGGATGTGGAAATGGCTGTCATGAAGTCATATAATTTCGAGCCTTGGAGGTTTAAATGTCTGTTTAAGAAGTCATCTTTTTCAGGTGTTGGATGTGTTGTGCCATCTGACTTCATTGAAGGAATTCCAAACAGAACAACTTGCGGAAGGTGTCACATATGGTGAGCGTCTCTATATTCAACTGGCTTGTTTCATTGTCCTAATGCAGAGTTTGTCTTGGTAGTATGACTTAGAAATCATTATAGTTACATTATCTAAGTGATAATTTGAGCAGTCTTTAAAAGAATCTCTTGATATTTGGTGTGTGTGTGTCACCTTTGAGAACACACCGGTCATCGTCAAATGGAGTCATATTTTTGCCAGAACTTGGTGAGTTTTTTGCTCTTAAAAAAAGCCAACGTCCCAAAAACCCACCTCTTTTCAGGGACATGGGATCTGCAACCTTTTATTTCGAATGAGACCAGAAATTTCGTTGCATGGGTACTCTCCTTCGAAATTTCTTTTCTCCTCTTTCCGTCAACCAATTCCCACCATTTAACCAGAAATATGACAAGAAATTAACAGCTCCAACCATGCCATGAATGTGTTTATCGATTCCTAAATTTTAATGTTTGATTTTTAAAAGCAAGGATTCAAACATAAATCAAATTGGATTAAAGAATAGAAGAAAGATTTCATATACAAGACTTTACATATGTCCACATAGCAACTTATAATCTCTATATCATAGTCATTACAGGCTGGATGAAGACCCCTTTTAATTTAAGCCACCTCAGCAAATTAATATAACTCAGTAAAATTGCACATTTGCATCAGACATGTGGTGCACTTGTTAACCCTTTCATGACGGGAGCTGCGCTGGTGCAGCATTAAATATCCGGTGCCATAGCTTTCTCTTATATATGCGAGTCTCCCATAGGGAATGTCGCATATATAAGAGAATGCACTGGCTTACAAGGTCAAGGTAAATATTGTTAGGCCAATGAATTCTCTTATATATGCAAGACTCCCTATGTGAGACTCACATATATAAGAGAATGCATTGGCACAGGGTTTCGCAAAATTTCAGAAAGCTCCAGTCATGGAAGGGTTAAAATTGTTGTTTTTCAGCTCATAAGATGGACAGTGACTATGCTAAGATAGATTGGTCAAACCAGACGGTTAGAGATATAGACTGCCAATACAGAGCTTTATCACACATGGTTGGTAGAATTTTCAGTAGTAATATGATTAGAGAGATTGAGTACTGAGTTTCATTTCTACTGAAGCCTAGAGGAAGTATCATTTCCAGCCGAACACCACAATCAGTTTCCATAAGTTTGCATGCATTGGCGCTCTGTGTTTTTCAGGTTCCCATATATAATATTAGCCAGGTTTAGCCACACATACATTAACTTTTTATGTATGTTTCTATGATATAGCTGTGAAGATGCACATGGCGGGAATAGTCACATGATTTACGGCGTCAATCTAAACATTTATAGATATCGGCCAAGCATGTAAGTAAAAGTCGGTGGTGAGCACAAGCTGCGACCACCGATACGCTTAATAGACTTCAATCAAAGTAAGCTCTTACCATGCAGGAAAATCCTATTCTCACATTGCCTACATAGCATTGGTCACTCAATCGGTTATTACAAGATTGGATTGTTCCTCTTTGCTACTAGTTTTGTATGCTACGTGTTACACACAAAGCTTCTAAACAGTTTGACCGTGTACATGTAGGCGAAATGGTCACGTGAGTCAAGTGACTTCTGTTGACAATGGCAACACAAGTTACATGTACATCTGGCTAAACCGGGCTCCTGATGATCTTGTATGTCAGGTTGGATTCAAGTCTGAGTTTTGGTTACACTGGTGTAAATAAGGTTCCGAGTGACATCTAGCGGATGCGGGAGGAATATATAGGAGAGAATAAAATAGACACTGGGCCCTGATTGGTCAATAGCCTTGTGTGCTTTTCACATAAAAAAATCATCACACCTCTTCCCTATTATTTCCCATAGGTAAAATAACCATTGGCACAGGAATTAACCCTTTGTAGTGAAGTTTGAATTTTTTGGTGTGGTCTAAAATATGACTGTATTTTTTTATGCGGTTCTGACACTAGTTACGAAAACATAAGATTTAAAGGCGAATTCCCTGCTAGACAGACATGATTTTTTTGTGTAAAAAGTTTCCCAAAATGTCAATTTTTCAGATTTAAAGAAAACTTTGGACCCAACATTTATATTGCCAACACTATACGCTAAAACGTTAGCACTGAGGCCTATGGAAAACATTTACACCAGTGTAACCTAAAGGGAAAAAATAGCTTTTTATCATTTTTGATTCCTGGGAGTCACTTTAAAGCATTTTAATGCATTTTACAGAGCCTGGTCTTTCAGTCCAATGAATATCTCATGCTTGATGTGGCTATTCTTGCTGCTGATGCCTTCTTTCACTTACATCAGCCAAAAAAATAGTAAGATTTTTCATAAAAAATGCCAATTTTTCAAGGTATTTTCAAAATATTTCAAGGTGGTAATAGTCACATGATAATGCAAATGACCCATAACATGGGCATGTCAACGACACATATATCAATTGTTATAAGAACCTAATTTAACAAGTATTTTGGATTTTATAGCCAGTGATATACAGATATATATCATAAAAGTGTGTCATTTCCACTGGTGGGTATGGTCATTTGAAGGTTAATAGCACTAAAACTTGGACACATTTAAGAAAATGCTTCAGCAATTCAAAGAGAGCATATCTTTATTCAACTAATTCAATATACACCCACATCCAGTTATCTTGGATCACCCTTGCAGACCTGAAAATGTCATATTTTATTCTTCAATGTGCTGATCAAGTCATGCGCTTGATGCTCAGCTGATCAGATCTGGACTCAATGACCTCACATCACCAGAAGTTCTCTCATGGAAAGAATATTGAACAGTCTTCCATAGCTGATCCAAGTTTGCAACACCAGACCCCTAAAACTGAGTGAAAATGAGGCCTGAACATGACTGGTGGTGGAAAATTGTGCTTTTTTGATGAATAATTTGTTAAAGGGGGTGGGGTTAAATTGTGTGTGATAAATAAAGAACCACAGACGTGATATTGTTTTTGAACACATTTTTTCCATGGATGGGCAATTCTGAAGAAATGTAGGGAGTTACAATTATTCCGCGAAAAAGCGGGCTATCGCTTTAGGTTACACTGGTGTAAATAAGGTTCCGAGTGACATCTAGCGGATGCGGGAGGAATATATAGGAGAGAATAAAATAGACACTGGGCCCTGATTGGTCAATAGCCTTGTGTGCTTTTCACATAAAAAAATCATCACACCTCTTCCCTATTATTTCCCATAGGTAAAATAACCATTGGCACAGGAATTAACCCTTTGTAGTGAAGTTTGAATTTTTTGGTGTGGTCTAAAATATGACTGTATTTTTTTATGCGGTTCTGACACTAGTTACGGAAACATAAGATTTAAAGGCGAATTCCCTGCTAGACAGACATGATTTTTTTGTGTAAAAAGTTTCCCAAAATGTCAATTTTTCAGATTTAAAGAAAACTTTTGACCCAACATTTATATTGCCAACACTATACGCTAAAACGTTAGCACTGAGGCCTATGGAAAACATTTACACCAGTGTAACCTAAAGGGAAAAAATAGCTTTTTATCATTTTTGATTCCTGGGAGTCACTTTAAAGCATTTTAATGCATTTTACAGAGCCTGGTCTTTCAGTCCAATGAATATCTCATGCTTGATGTGGCTATTCTTGCTGCTGATGCCTTCTTTCACTTACATCAGCCAAAAAAATAGTAAGATTTTTCATAAAAAATGCCAATTTTTCAAGGTATTTTCAAAATATTTCAAGGTGGTAATAGTCACATGATAATGCAAATGACCCATAACATGGGCATGTCAACGACACATATATCAATTGTTATAAGAACCTAATTTAACAAGTATTTTGGATTTTATAGCCAGTGATATACAGATATATATCATAAAAGTGTGTCATTTCCACTGGTGGGTATGGTCATTTGAAGGTTAATAGCACTAAAACTTGGACACATTTAAGAAAATGCTTCAGCAATTCAAAGAGAGCATATCTTTATTCAACTAATTCAATATACACCCACATCCAGTTATCTTGGATCACCCTTGCAGACCTGAAAATGTCATATTTTATTCTTCAATGTGCTGATCAAGTCATGCGCTTGATGCTCAGCTGATCAGATCTGGACTCAATGACCTCACATCACCAGAAGTTCTCTCATGGAAAGAATATTGAACAGTCTTCCATAGCTGATCCAAGTTTGCAACACCAGACCCCTAAAACTGAGTGAAAATGAGGCCTGAACATGACTGGTGGTGGAAAATTGTGCTTTTTTGATGAATAATTTGTTAAAGGGGGTGGGGTTAAATTGTGTGTGATAAATAAAGAACCACAGACGTGATATTGTTTTTGAACACATTTTTTCCATGGATGGGCAATTCTGAAGAAATGTAGGGAGTTACAATTATTCCGCGAAAAAGCGGGCTATCGCTTTAGGTTACACTGGTGTAAATAAGGTTCCGAGTGACATCTAGCGGATGCGGGAGGAATATATAGGAGAGAATAAAATAGACACTGGGCCCTGATTGGTCAATAGCCTTGTGTGCTTTTCACATAAAAAAATCATCACACCTCTTCCCTATTATTTCCCATAGGTAAAATAACCATTGGCACAGGAATTAACCCTTTGTAGTGAAGTTTGAATTTTTTGGTGTGGTCTAAAATATGACTGTATTTTTTTATGCGGTTCTGACACTAGTTACGAAAACATAAGATTTAAAGGCGAATTCCCTGCTAGACAGACATGATTTTTTTGTGTAAAAAGTTTCCCAAAATGTCAATTTTTCAGATTTAAAGAAAACTTTGGACCCAACATTTATATTGCCAACACTATACGCTAAAACGTTAGCACTGAGGCCTATGGAAAACATTTACACCAGTGTAACCTTTTTATGTGTCTGTCATGTGCAGAATGAGGTCCCCAGAGGGTGAATTTAGTGATGCTATCCCACATAGCTGGTTAGCATCACCAAATTTGTCCTCTGTGGACCTCATTCTGCATGGCCTCATATGCTATTACAAATAGCCCTGCATCGAATGAAGGATATGCTCATTCAGTGGGCCTCGTCCATAGATATTTGTCTTTGACTATTGGACTTTGAAGGAGAAGCACATTTAGCATTATTGAGTGCTGAAACAAATATTCGAATTTCAGAACTGGAACTGGAACCCCCTCTTTCAGTAACCAGACATACAATTGAAGAGATACAACTCTATTTGCTGATGACAAATAATATCGCTAACAAATTCACAATTACGTTGTGCGTAATCAATTGAATGAGATGCCGTTTCTGTCTCAGACTCAGATTTAATTTCCAGATGGTGAAGTTGGTGATGTGCCACCATTGGGCACCTAGATTGTGCATTGTGTCATCTGTCAATTTGGGTATATAGAGAAACTAGCAGGTTAGCCCGCCACTGGCGTGCTTGGTCAGAAACATGACAATGTTTTATGTTTTGCTTGTGTTTTTCAATGAGTTAATAATGGGTTTTTCAATATTTTACCCGATTTGACCTTGAATTGATCATTTTCAAGGGCAAGGTCATGTCGGGGTCACAATATATAATTTGTGGGTACCCGTTTGAAGGTTAAGACTGACCCGATGAAAAATTCCCCCGTTCCTAGGAACGACAGACATAAGAATGTTTCACACAATGCGACGTCGACGATCCCCGTGTGTTTTTACACTTATATACGAAGTTTGAGCTCACCTAGGGCGGAAAAACTTACCCGATCCGCGTTCTTAGGAACACAACACGCTCCGCGTTCTTAGGAACACAACATGCTCATGTCTATACACGCCCAGACCCAGAAGAGGTATGATTTTTTTTAACCTGCCTGTGGCCATTGATGGTCAATAGTCCCCGCAAAGTTAATCCCGTCGTGAACCCCATCCTCGCAAAGAGCGGACAGTCAATTAATCCCGTCGTGAACCCGATCACCAACGCGATGTAATTTTGTTTGGTATCATGTGTTGCGTTCTAAAAATAGGAAAGCACTTGTTCCCGTATATCTCTCTGCATAATAAATTTCGAGCGATAATGTTGCGTTTGCGTAAATACGAAATTGTGAGTGTTGGTTTGTAACCGGGATTTCTGAGAAGCATTATGCCTATAACTACCCCCCCCCCCCCCTAAGCCCTGACCTAAGTGTCATACATACTATAACAATGATGTTGTAAGAGTACTATGGCATCCAATAAATCTCCCCGCATAGGCAACCACTCAATGTTCCCATATATCTCTCTGCAGATGCTAATAACGTTGAATGGTAAACAGACGCTCTTTATAGCGATGCGTCAAAAACAAACGCTCATTAAATTATCACTTGATTAACCCCCGCCGTGCCTTTGCGGTGATTTGGGAGTGGATAAAGGGTGCTCAGAGCTTCTCCAAAATGCGACAACTACGGTGTTCGTGAGCCAGCCGTTTTCGATTCTATAAAGTACACACACACATATATATACGGAAGTCTCAAAATATATAGTACTAGCCGATGAGCCCGACGTTGTCCGGACGTTGTCCGGGCTATTCAAAAACCAAATTTCAAGTCGATAGCTCTACCCGTTTCCGAGATCTGGTCTGCGCATGCGTGAAGCTGGCGTCGCACGGGCTCGGCGACCCGATAAAATTCGTATCCGGGGCAAGATACATTCACATACCAAATTTCAAGTCGATAGCTCCACCCGTTTCCGAGATCTCGTCTGCGCATGCGCTGCACGGGCGTCGCACAGGCTCGCCAATACGATAACGACCACCACCTGGTCAAACTACACACACGTACCAAGTTTCGTCCCGATCGGTCGAGAATTGTAGATTTGTATTAATGACAAACAGACAGACAGACAGAGGTCTTCAAAATATATATGAGACTAGCCGATGAGCCCGACGTTGTCCGGGCTATTCAAAAACAAATTTCAAGTCGATAGCTCCACCCGTTTCAGAGATCTGGTCTGCGCATGCGCGAAGCTGCGTCGCACGGGCTCGGCGACCCGATAAAATTCGTATCCGGGGCAAGATACATTCACGTACCAAATTTCAAGTCGATAGCTCCATCTGTTTCCGAGATCTGGTCTGCGCATGCGCGAAGCTGGCGTCGCACGGGCTCGGCGACCCGATAAAATTCGTATCCGGGGCAAGATACATTCACATACCAAATTTCAAGTCGATAGCTCCACCCGTTTCCGAGATCTCGTCTGTGCATGCGCTGCTCGGCGTCGCACGGGCTCGCCAATACGACAACGACCACCGCCTGGTCAAACTACACACATGTACCAAGTTTCGTCCCGATCGGTCGAGAATCGTAGATTTGTATTAATGACAGACAGACAGACAAACAGACAGAGGTCTTCAAAATATATATGAGACTAGAAGGTGACCCGACTTCGTCCGGGCTTTGACCTTGAATTGTCCATTTTGAATGTCAAGGTCAAGTGGGGTCACGATTTGACCAGTCCAAAACACTACCCGGACAATAGTACCCGACAAACGTGCCCGTCGAAATCCATCCGGTTTACCCGATTTGACCTTGAATTGATCATTTTGAAGGTCAAGGTCAGGTCGGGGTCACGATTTGACCCGTCCAAAACAATCAGTGGACAAAAGTAACCCCACGTATCAAATTTTGTCGAAATCCCATCAAAATTGGCGATTTGACCTTGAAGTTACCCGATTTCAAGGTCAAGGTCACATCGCACGGGCAAATGAATATGCTTATGAGACTCCCCATACGAAAGGACCCCCACATACCAAGTTTCATCGAAATCCCGTGATATTCGGGCTTTTGACCTTGAAATGACCCGATTTCAAGGTCACGTCGCACGGGCAAATTAATAGGCCTATGTCACTCCCCGGCCGAAAGTACGCCCACATACCAAGTTTCATCGAAATCCCGTAATATTCGGGCGTTTGACCTTGAAATGACACGATTTCAAGGTCACGTCGCACGGACAAATTAATAGGCCCATGCCACCCCACGGCCGAAAATACCCCCACATACCAAGTTTCATCGAAATCCCGTGATATTCGGGCGTTTGACCTTGAAATTACCAGATTTCAAGGTCACGTCGCACGGGCAAATTAATAGGCCTATGCCCGTTCCCGGCCGAAAATACCCCCACATACAAAGTTTCATCGAAATCGGGTCGGCCGTTTTCGAGTTCATCGCGAACACACAGACAGACAGATCTTCCAAAATACTAGAAGGTGACCCGACTTCGTCCGGGCTTTGACATTGAATTGACCATTTTGAAGGTCAAGGTCAGGTGGGGTCACGATTTGACCCGTCCAAAACACTCCCTGGAAACAATTACCACTAAGTATCAAATTTCGTCAAAATCCGTCTGGCAGTTTACCAACACCAACACCCCAAAAATGGTGGAAATTGGCCCAGCGGATACCGGGAAATCGGCCCAGCGGATACCGAGATACCCTATGTATCAAATTTCCTCCGTAAAAATCCGCCAGTTTTACCCGATTTGATTTCCACTAAAGTATATAAACGCGCCTCATATACACACGCTCGTTAATTATCAAGCTTCAACGTAAAGATAAATTAGCATTGTGTATTAAATTTTAACTAATTATTTTCTCGCCGTCAAAGTTGAACAATGTCGATGTTGTTGGCATTGACGGTTTGGGGCCACCGGTAGATTCCAACAGCGAAATAGCATTTCAGCTAAATGGATTCTTGGATGAGATTCCAGACCCGCGGACTAAATGTAAACAACTTGAGCCTATGCGTGGTGTAAATATACAAAAAATAAATCTATCGACAATAGACCTAAGAATATCAGCTGTAACAAAATTTATATATCAGAAATTGTAAATGATTTATTTTGGGATAGATACACGATTCTTAATAGCCTGCAAATTGACAATATATATTGTAAATGTTATAATTTTGGAGAAAATACACGATGCGTAATTGCCTGCAAATTGCTTACGTTCGTCAACGTATGAATATAGAGTTATCCTCCCTGCATCGCAGTGCTAAATTCCGGCGTGTTAGCACTGCAGATCCCGAGATATGAGTTTTGAAGGTCAAGGTGACGCCGCACGGACAAATGGACGGGCCCATGTTCGTTCCCGGGTCGAAATACGTGTCCGTACCAAGTTTGGTCGAAATCGGTCCAGCCGTGTTCGAGTCCATCGCGAACACACACACACACAGATCTTCCAAAATATATAATAGACTAGCCGATGAGTCCGACGTTGTCCGGGCTATTCAAAAACCAAATTTCAAGTCGATAGCTCTACCCAGCCCGAAATTTCAAGTCGTTAGCTCTACCCGTTTCCGAGATCTGGTCTGCGCATGCGCGAAGCTGGCGTCGCACGGGCTCGGCGACCCGATAAAATTCGTATCCGGGGCAAGATACATTCACATACCAAATTTCAAGTCTAGCTGATGAGCCCGACGTTGTCCGGGCTATTCATCCGGGCTATTCAAAAACCAAATTTCAAGTCGTTAGCTCCACCCGTTTCCGAGATCTGGTCTGCGCATGCGCGAAGCTGGCGTTGCACGGGCTCGGCGACCCGATAAAATTCGTATCCAGGGCAAGATACATTCACATACCAAATTTCAAGTCGATAGCTCCTCCCGTTTCCGAGATCTCGTCTGCGCATGCGCGAAGCTGGCGTCGCACGAGATCGGCGACCCGATAAAATTCGTATCCGGGGCAAGATACATTCACATACCAAATTTCAAGTCGATAGCTCCATCCGTTTCCGAGATCTCGTCTGCGCATGCGCTGCACGGGCGTCGCACGGGCTCGCCAATACGACAACGTCCACCGCCTGGTCAAACTACACACACGTACCAAGTTTCGTCCCGATCGGTCGAGAATCGTAGATTTGTATTAATGACAAACATACAGACAGACAGACAAACAAACAGACAGATGTCTTCAAAATATATATGAGACTAGAAGGTGACCCGACTTCGTCCAGGCTTTGATCTTGAATTGACCATTTTGAAGGTCAAACACCAACACCCCAAAAATGGTGGAAATCGGCCCAGCGGATACCGGGAAATCGGCCCAGCGAATACCGAGATACCCTATGCATCAAATTTCGTCCGTAAAAATCCGCCAGTTTAACCCGCTTTGATTTCCACTCAAGTATATGAACGCGCCTCATATACACACGCTCATTAATTATCAAGTTTCAACGTAAAGATAAATTACCATCGGTGCCCGAGATATCGCCAAGACGTCGGAAACAGTCAAATGCATCGGCCGGGTTAAGCGTTAACGTGATCTAACGTTATGACCTCTAACGACGTCATAGAAGTTACGCATTGTTTTTATCCTGATGGAAGATAGTACCACTTCTTCTTGATAATTGAGGCAGATAACTAAAACGGATACATACGCATTATATATCGTTGGAAAGAGGAAACACGAAAGATTCTCACAGTGTCATTATTATGACTGGCATTTTATTATTCGCGCTGTTTCGAATCGATTTGTAAGCACCGAACTCAAATGAAAATCCCGTAACACAGCGTAAAAACAGATTTGACCTCGGCACGTGAAAAGTTGACCTCGGATCTGAAAATCAATTGGCCCATGTTCGTTCCCGGGTCGAATTACGTGTCCGTACCAAGTTTGGTCGAAATCGGTCCAGCCGTGTTCGAGTCCATCGCGAACACACACACACACACACACACACACACACACACACAGATCTTCCAAAATATATAATAGACTAGAAGGTGACCCGACTTCGTCCAGGCTTTGACCTTGAATTAACCATTTTGAAGGTCAAGGTCAGGTGGGGTCAAACACCGGCCCAGCGGATACCAGGAAATCGTCCCAGCGGATACCGAGATACCCTATGCATCAAATTTTGTCCGTAAAAATCCGCCAGTTTAACCCGATTTTATTTCCACTCAAGTATATAAACGCGCCTCATATACACACGCTCATTAATTATCAAGTTTCAACGTAAAGATAAATTACCATCGGTGCCCGAGATATCGCCAAGACGCCTGAAACAGTCAAATGCATCGGCCGGTTAAGCGTTAACGTGATCTAACGTTATGACCTCTAACGAAGTCATTGAAGTTACGCATTGTTTTTATCCTGATGGAAGATAGTACCACTTCTTCTTGATAATTGAGGCAGATAACTAAAACGGATACATACGCATTATATATCGTTGGAAAGAGGAAACACGAAAGATTCTCACAGTGTCATTATTTTATTCGCGCTGTTTCGAATCGATTTGTAAGCACCGAACTCAAATGAAAGTCCCGTAACACAGCGTAAAAACAGATTTGACCTCGGCACGTGAAAAGTTGACCTCAGATCTGAAAATTAATATGCCTATGCCACTTCCCGACCGATAGTACCCTCACATACGAAGTTTCATCGAAATCGGGTCGGCCGTTTTCGAGTTCATCGCGAACACACACACACACACACACACCCTGATACACCACACACACACAGACAGATCTTCCAAAATATATAATAGATAGACTACATGTATACTAAAAAAGAAAACAAATGTTTCTGAAGAAGTTTCTGAAGAAACTAAAAAACGTGTTAATTTGATAATAAAGATACTTTTCAGAGGAGATGAGGCCTAAACAGAATCAGGTCCTCAGAGGGTGAATTTAGTAATGCTAGCCTGCTATGCGGGGCAGTATCACTAAATTCACCCTTGGGGGACCTCTTTCTGCAAAATGTCCATCACTATATTTTGTGGCCTGGTCGGGATATATTCTAGACTTGACATTGCACTTGTTTAGCTGCTATTTTTGGCTTTTCAGTTTGACTTACAAAGTGAGTACAATGGAATGAAGATTAATATGTTGGATATGGTGGATCCTTCAATTAGCACTGGTGAGCTTTATCAAAGAATTTAGACCATGCAAAGTCAATTTCTCATTTCTCAAGCCCGCATTCTAAAACCCGAAACCCCACGCATGCAAACGTTTTATTCATGTTTTATACATATGTTGACCGGGGAATTATTATCCATACAAAATAATTGCGGTGTTTCTTACACAAAAATGCACCGAAGTGAGATCAAACAGACCCAGTTTACGGTTCAGATTTCCTATTCGTTACTGTAATTGGAAACTATATTCAATCATGCGTTAAAACTTGAAGATTGGCAACTGCAATCTCAGTGAAACACATGTCAGTGTTACTTGATTGCATGCCTGCAAATAGTATGTCTGTCAATTGCAGATTGAGGTCCCTTGTGGGTGAATTTAGTGATGCTATCCCACTGATGCTGTCCAGCACAGCAGGCTATTGTCACCAAATTCATCCTTTGGAGACATCATTCTGCTTAAGTCTCAACTGATATGGGAGACCTAGAAGTCCCCCAGTTGAAGTTGGTGATGTTCACCCATTAGTCACCTCGATTATGAATTTTATCTTCTGCAAATTAGGGGATATAAAAACTGAAATGAAGGGGAAAAAGTAACTAAAACAATGTTAATTTGAGACTATAGATACATACTTCCCAGAAGATGAGGCCTAAGCAGAATGAGGTCCCCATAGGGTGAATTTGGTGATGTTAGCCCGCTGTTTTTTGCAAATGACAGACACACTATTTGCAGGCTTGCTTGATTGGGGGATATTGGACAAAATCGCGAAGAATCTATCACAAACTTATTGCGCACATCTTTTTTGGGAAATATTGGCCATGGGCAGTTGAAATTAGATGCGGAGCTAGCCGATGTGGAGATGGAATGCTTTGTTGGCATGTGCCACAGAAATAAAAATCAAATATATAAAATTGCGTGCGCGCATGCATTTCAAAATGTTTTAGCCTTAGAAACGGGAAATTGACAATAGCAATACATTGTATTTCTTTCTCTGGCTCGTCTTATGCCTCTGTAAGAGTGATGGATGCTGGTGGGTAGAGCTTCTAACATTTCAACCCCCTGACATGTTGGCACAATGAAATAAGCATATCGGCTATGTGAACAAAGCCTGAATAGACAACTATGATTTATTTACATGGTCAAAAGCTATATACAGTAGAGGAACACTATATCAAACCTTGTTACAAAAGCAGTATGTGAAAGGCCATCAAGCCTTGGATATAGTGTGTCTGACATTTTCAGAATGAGGTCCCCAGAGGGTGAATTTAGTGACACTATTCCGCACAGTGGACTAGCATCACCAAATTCACCCCCTGGGGAACTCAAGTACAGTTCGGACAGTTCATTTTGTGTTGGAATCCTCGCTTTTTAGAAAATCATACATTCAGGTTTCTGATAGGTAAACTCATTCAAGGTTGGGGCTGTTAATGCTCCGTTATTTTGCTATGGTGGGAATCCATTGACAGATGTGGAGTAAAGCAATTTCAAAGTAGAGTACCTATGTGACGAAATGTCAGGTTTTATTTGAAATTGAGTGGAGACAATCTATTTGAAAAGCCGACGGAAATACTAACAGATTTACATCTCGAGATCTGTGATTCAGTTTTATTTTATGTATTGATGGTATTCCCATTATTCCATTGGTTATGGCTCATAACATGCATGATTTCATTGGTTAGTGGTGTAACAGATCATTTCAAAGCAGAATCCAATCTCGATAAAGAGCCTATAACAATTACAACCACTGCTTCATGGTTATTGGTTATATTTAATTTGCGTCCGAGGTTAAGGACATTTTGACAATTTTCCCACGATAGAGAAACACAACAAATCTTATAATACAGAATACAGGCAACATAGTCATAATTCATTATACTCATCGCAATCTGATAGACATCTTTGAGTTATATCAGTCGACAATATTTATTATTGATTATTCTTTCGCATTTTGTTGTTTTTATAAGAAGTACTAAATACTACGATTCTCAAAATTGTTTACTATGCCTGACATGTACTCCATATTTGTAAACGATTTATTTCGTCATCTTGGGAAAGCCTAGAAAATGAAAACTGAATCTAGAGACATAAATGTGTTGCTCGGTTGTGAGTTTGTCTGCGGTAGATATCATATCAATTGCATACTAATGCTATTGTGCACCTATTTGGTCCATGGTGTTGATCTAAAAAGGTCCAATATGAACCTCACGCCATCTCAGTCACAATTTATGCACAACACATTTTAATTGCAAATTAAAATAAAGAATTCTGCAAATTAGGAAGAACCACAGTTTGCGATTGTTACAGAAGGCTGCATATTTATAAAAGGAGTATTTTCAGTGAATCTCCACACGTTTATTACTTCATAGTTCTCTACTTACTTCTTTCGGAATATTCAAGCTGTTTACAGATCATTTATGTCAGACAATCTTCGGTGATTTCTGTGGTCAATGTAGTTTATGAACACATTAACTCAGGGGGCATGCTATCTTAACACTATGGGAAGAGTGGAAGCAATATCGAGTGTATGTTAATGTATACATGTACTGACGGCTGAAACACATGCAACATTCATGAACTTTCATTATAAATTAATGGCTTATATAGATGATGATTGAGTACTTTAACAGGCATAAACAACACATTTTTAACTTATTACCTGAACCAGTCTCAGTAAACTTCAGACCCATATATATAAATTCTTGACGTCATTACTATTCATAGACTTTCTATTTCCCCGAACTGCCTGATTCCGAGTCATTAGTGTCAATCAGAACTCACTATTAATAGCTCCAAGATAAAATGTCTAATCAAAACGATTAATGTAACACAGTGTGATGTAATTTGGGAGAAGCATGTACACTTCCAAGAAATGAAATGTCAACAAGACTATGATAGACTCAGTATGTCAGTATGAGTCTTGAGTGTATGTTTACACAGACTGTACCTGAACATCCCTTTAATTGGAATAAGCTGACTAATAATCGGTGAGCATTGAGTTTGAAAGGACTTTATTTTTCAGATAAAGCCCTACTACTGGATATAATGGCTCATTTTAAGGTTTCAAGTCGGAAGCTAGAACCAGGCACACCTTACTACTGTGATAAGCGGAAAATTCTGTTCATCAAATGTGCTGTAAGTATGCGAATATTCAATGTTCGATTCGGTCCCAATATTCTTTGAATTTGGTTCAAAAATATTAGTTCAAAAACTTTTGAATTGACCAATGATAATGCTAGGCATGTTTCTATCGATCTCCGTTAATTTTGAGAAATTTTTTGCCTGATACAGATGTAAAACGATTGCAAGTTAGTGAATATGTGAATTATGAAAGCATTTGCACGAGTATTATTGATCATCTTAGTTATAAAGTTGGAACAATGCCAGGTGACATCCGAGGGTTAACTTTATGCTTTGGTGAATGGGAATAACGACTAATTCAGTCTGGCAAGCATGAACTCACATTTCGCTAGGGCTTCACGGTATCCACCTTCACAATACCGACTACGATATTTGATGAAGTACCGCGGTATGACTAAATACCGTCAACAATAATTTCCAGACATTTTGCTAGTCAAGATCCTTTGGAACATGCAGTACGCAATTCAATATTTGAGTGTGAATGTAGTGTCACGCCGACACATGCAAATAGTAAACGCAATGCATGTCACTTGTGATCATAACTAATTTGAGCTGCATATATGATACGACTATAAACACACACCCTTCATTATACAACGCATTGACACTCCCTTTGTTGTGAATGCTTTTAGCACTTTCTTCAGTTTTGCTCTGGGCGTCTTGTCGGGCTGGTTTATCTTCTCGTATCGCTGGTTCTCATTTCGTCTCGCTGGTTCTCTTTCATTACTTACAAACATGCGTTATTGCCTCGGAAGATATTAAATTTGTTGACATTTGCTGTCGTAAAACCGACTAAAAGAAGAAAATATAGCGTGCCGCGATATACTGACCTATTCAAGTAATCCAATACCGACTACACAGTATTAAAAATAAAACCGCGGTATGACTAAATACCGAAAAACCGTGAAGCCCTACATTTCGCTTCTCAAGTGAGATGAGGATGATTATTTTACGAGGAGCTAGCCATGTGAAAATAATCCTCCCATCTCACGAGAGGAGAACAACCGTACTGAGTACTCTACTCAGAACAGTTAACTGTTGGGTATATTATATTTTCTAAAACAGTTTGCTATGACCCAGATCATAAAGAAACACATAGATAGACCTAACACATTCCCAAAGCTACAAAACCACCACCCTTTTCTTTTAAAATAATGCGCAAGGATACTGAATGGCACAAAAAGTATAACGTCATGATCTAGTGCTGAGAGTAGGATAACATCTTAAGAGTGGAATAACATGTTCTGTATTCTGGCATGGGGATACGATTTATACTTTGACGTAAAAAGTTGATAAAATATAATAAAGTGGTTTATTCCTGAGGTTGCCTCAGAGCAAAATTTTATGAGACCACGTGGTCCGACTGGAAGTACACGTGGGAAATTTTCCCACAATTCTCAACAAGAACAATTTTATTTGCTAACCGACAAATAAAATCAAGCGAAAGTATTGAAATTGTCACTCTGTTAATAATTTAAGAAGTATGTGTCGTTTCCCACATCAGAAACGAATTCACAACAAGTAAAAAACTTGGAACGGGTTAAAATAAATGAACCGGACGATAAACGTAATAGTATAGATGACAATGGCAAAGGGGTAAACCCAGCCATTACTGTAATAAGTACGTCCAGGTTCATGTTACTCATATCACTTCCCTCTATCTTGAGCACAAAGATGAAAAGAGGCCGAATTTGATGCCAGCTGGCTATTAATACAGCTAGAGGGCACGTGACCTGCTACGTCATATAACGATTCAAAATGTACTTAAGCTATTTCGTACCAAAATAATAAATTTTGTCCCCACATCCGGTAACTAGCAATCTGATTGGTTACAACGCCACGTTTAAATCACCATGTCCCCTGTCACCCTTGACAGCGGGGTATAAGAGAACGTGCGCCAAACATCAGGGGTATATGGGCACGTAAAACATCGGGGGTATATGAATGACCCTTGAACTGGCAGTTTCCACCAATTGTGACGTTGCTCTCGCACGCCGAATTTGACATCACCTGACGCCGGATCCTTAGGTCAGCTACTGAATTATTCTTATTGGTGTGAATTAATCGGATAACCTATGAAAAACACACTTAAATTAAGGAGAAATGGTTATTTTTTTGGGGACAAAATCGTTATCTCCGGCAACATCGTGAGATTTAATACCTGGATGTCTCTTTTTGAACCCCTCGGCTCCGCCTCGGGGTTCAAAATCCAGGTATTAAATCTCCATGTACCCCCGATGTTGCCGAAGATAACTAATATTAAACTGGTCTCATAGATCCCTCCTTTGTGAATAAAAATGAATATACCATGTAGTTCAGTGTGCAAGTATCTTATTAGGGAATATGTATTTTCTATTTGAAAATGTTATATTTTGCTCTTGTGGAAAGTGTTAACAAGATAAGAGTTCGTTCTAACTCTTGCTATGCTCCGAATATTTCCTAAAAAAAAATCAAAATAAATTCAATATCCATTGATAGATGCATTTCCGGAATGGGGACTTTGATACATATTTATTATCTTAATACCCAGGAAGCTATAGAAAAAGAGGATATCTAGTGTTTTTGAGTGGATACGGAAAATTATCTCATGAGTGACCGAGACAAAATGTCTATTTTACATGAGTGGCTTGCCATGAGTGGCGAAAAATAAACTTGTTGTGGTCACGAATGAGATAATTTTTGGTATCGACTCATTAACACTAGATTTTCTTTTTATTATACACGTGCTGTGCATATAAATTGATGATTTGTAAAGACAACCCGGCTTCATTTAACCTTGATTCGAGCCACGAAATAGCTAATTCCTGTCACTTTAGCAAAATGTTGTAGTTCAAAATGCACCACAACAAAATTATATTCCCATGCATGGGCATCCATTAAATAATACCCATTATAACCGGTCACATTCAAATCTAATACTTCATAATTGATTTACACTAATGCTACAATATGTGGCTAACATTTTTCAATTCGATTATAGTTATTCAAGAAATTCTGTTACATCATAGATGTCCATAATGTAACAGCTACAATGAAAGTGTAATTTTCTATATTTTCACTGATAACGGTGGATAAGGATTATTATCTGTTCGCTATTTCTTCTAATAATCTATTGTTGAGCGTATAATAAAACTTGCTATAGGAAGAGATTGACCATCATTAACTGTTTTAACTTCCTTGTTTGTTAACAGGATGGATGGACAGGGTTCAGAAAAGTTAGGTTCAAGAAACCAATGACAGCAAAGGATTTTTATAATGGACGTCTGTCGAAATGTGACCTGAGGACTAACATGTTCAAGAGTATTCCAAATAAACTGCAAAGAGACATATTCTCAGAAATAATACATAAAAGAAGATTAAAATAAGAATTTATATTAACAACTTGCTTCATTTTCTTATTTCCACTCCCAAGGTATGGTCACGTTTTTTTTTCCGCATTAACCAACATTACAGTAATGCCCTAAATAATCGACTCCTTAACCACAGCAGAATTATGGGTAATTTTTCAAGATTTACTCTGAAATATGGATTGTTGCCATTCATCGGAAAGCTCTCAGTCAGATCTTTCCGATGAATGGCAACAAGCCATATTTCAGACAAAATCCGGAAAAATTACCCATAATTCTGCTGTGGTTAAGGAGCCGAATATTTAGGGCATTACTGTAGCAACCATAGAGAAAGATGTGTGAAAGTACTGGTACTTTTTATACCCCCACTATTTCGAAGATATGGGGGATTTACCAGATTGATTATGTCTGTCTGTCCATCAATTTGTCCATCCATCTGGGCATTCATCTCAGCCATGAATTATCAGATCTGAATGGAATTTGGAATGGATTTACATTTTGCCATCATGACTGCTTTGAAAAGAGGAGCATATGAAGTTCACATTTTCCATTCTAGAATTATCTTTTGTTTATGCGGAAATCTTGTTTTTTTGTGCATCTGCACAGATATATCAACGATGGGTTATCGGATCTGAATAAAATTTAGTGTGGTGTGGTTCGCCCTCATAAATGCTTTCAAAAGAGTGCCCTCATGAAATTGTTTGAGTTATTATTCTTTGCTTATTTAATAATTTGGTTTCTGTCCAGCCATATTTCAATTTGGCACCGTGGGAGTATGCCAGCACCCGAAGTGCAACTTGTTGTATCATCTGGTAGCATAACGTTCTATCTTCTCCCTTACTCTTTATATCTATTTGCACCTATCTCTCAATTGCTGTTGTACCCAGCCGATATGTCTTCAACTTCCAGTTTCTCGCCCTTATGTTATTTGTGTACATGTTTATATGTTTGTTTTACTCATCCCAATTTTTCTGTATGTTTGTGTCAATTCTTATTTATATAAGTCCGTATGTTCATTTATGGAGTAATTAAAGATATATAGATATTTCCAAATTGATGTTACCTAGACTTAGGGTCTATTTCCACATTATATTGTAAAAAAAATGGCAATCACATACAGTAGTTTAAAGGTACTCAATCTGATCAGACGCTCCTACGTTACTATTTCTTTGGCTTCGGGGAAAAAATATTTTGATTCGAGTCGAGGAACCCACACATCAAAGCTCAGAGTGATTAGATATCAATATTTGAAATTTGCTGTTTCTATTGTTTGTGGACCAGATCTTTTCCAGGACCACGTGCTCAAATGGAAAAATTGCGGTTGTAAGATGGATAATTCGAAAATCAAATGGTTACTATTAACATTAATAACGATCCGATCAGACCCTCCTAAATTACTATTTCTTTGGCATCAGGGGTAAAAAATATTTGATTCGAGTAATCGGACGGTCTTGCAGATAAAGATGGATAACTCTAAAATCAAGTGGTCCATTTTACCTCAATCTTCCTCGTGCTTGTGGCCCAAAAACAATAGAAATAATAATCTTCAAAAATCGATATATGATCACTGATCAAATATTTTTTACCCCCGAAGCCAAAGAAATAGTAACTTAGGAGCGTCTGATCGGATTAAGTACCTTTAAACCAAATGAAAAGTTTGTTGAGAAATAGTTTGGGGGCACTCTGCAGATTCACAAACATAGCACCACCACAAAAAAATATGCCTTCGCCAGGTCAGGCACATCCTGAATTCCACTATTATAGTGGTATTCCAATATTATAGTGTTCTGTGACGCATAACATATTCATGTTTCCTTTATTTGCGTCGGGAATAGAAGACAGCGAATACCAGTGCACAGCCAATTTTCACTCTTGACAATATCGCAGCGAATGAACAGTCTTCTGACAAAATTTGTTGTGCAATCTTTTGCGCCAGCTTTGTTATTCAATAATATTACTAATATATGCCCTTCTAAATGACAATAACAGGATGACTCAATCGCTACTTCATAACAATATTTAAACTAATTGACTGTAATTGAGTTGCTTATCGTGTGCCGTCATTATTAATCATTCTCCTGAACAAAATACCTGGTATATGTATGATACCGAATTAGTGCGATACTGATTTTGAATAATTTGTGTGAAATATGATTTTGGATTATCCCTCTTTTATCAAGTTCACAAAATGGTAATGGTCATATACCACTATAATAGTGGAATACCACTATAATAGTGGAATTCAGGATGTGCCTGACCTGTTTACAGCATATTAGGCACTATTCAGACACATTTAATATGGTGTGCCTCGGTTAGCGACCATATTTAAGTGGTGTCAGCATTTTGTAATGGTTGTCACACAGCAAGCGGGATGATACAACAGGTTAATCGAATAAAGCAAGACAGTGTGTGTCAAAACTATATGATTAAGGCCAACCGTGGGTGTGAATCGTCTCACTCACTGTGTGACAATCAAAACAAAATATCGGCACAAAATAAATAAGGTCGCTAACCGATGTATAGCGTAGTGTGTATGTGAATAGTTCCTTAGTTTACATACACCCATGAACGATACTGAATGCCAGTGAATGGTGGGTATACTAAATTATATGCAATTGGTCCTCGGTCAGTCTCACCATCCATCTGTTCAAGCAGATATCACAGCCATGGGTTATCGGATATCTATAAAATTTGGTAAGAAACTTGGTCGATAGGACGACTTTCAGAAGCTACAGTAATGCCCTAAATAATCAACTCCTTAACCACAGCAGAATTATGGGTAACTTTTCAGGATTTAGTCAGAAATATGGCTTGTTGCAATTCTCGGAAAGCACTCAGTGAGAGCTTTCCAATGAATGGCAACAAGCCATATTTCGTCTAAAAGAAAAGTTACCCATAATTTTGCTCTGGTTAAGGAGTCGATTATTTAGGGCGTTACTTTAGCATTTTCCGTTCTGGTCAACTTCTGGAGTTATTCCTTTTTGTTCATCTAAAAATGTTGATTTTTCATCCGCTTGAGCAGGTATATTATATATCAGCCATAAGTTATCAGATCTCAATGAAATTTGGTAAGGGTGTTGGCCATCAAGAGGGCATTGATAGAAGTGTAAAAAATGGCCCACTGATCTATTAATATAAGTTTAAGTGAATAGTCACTATAGATTTCCATGATGACGACTCGCAAAGGGGAACAAAATGCACACGCACAAACAATAAACCTCAGCACTGCACAAATAAAATAAAGAGAGAGAGTGCGGATCTTCACTCTCCGCATACCCTAACATTAGTAGGCACTAACAAGAAGGCGTTTAATTAGTTGCCTCCCAAACAAGTTTGTCAATAGATTAGTATTTTGATAAACGCCATTTATTTACCATAATTTTGGTGGTTAAATCGGTCCTTGCAATGTAAACCTATAAGCAATAGAATTATATTCTACTGCAATTTAACACATTCATGGAAGGCATGTTGTCTTGTATGCGAAATTTATTAGTCAAGTTTTTTTCCAAAACTCGACTTATAGTTTGATGAGGGACGGTGGGCGGGCGGCGGACGGGCGGGCGACGTGTTTTGCTTATAACTCAACCGTTTAGTGACGGATTAAATTTTTTTTTGGTGTGTGAGTACATCGGGTTCGTCCGCACATTTATTACAGAGTTATGGCCCTTTGAATTTTCAGCTCGTTAGCGCGATAACTTCAACAAACGTTATCCGATTTGATTGAAATTTGGTATATAGGTGTCTCCCAAGAATATCTCGGATGAGTTCGAAAACCGGCCTGGTCCGATAAAATTTGATAGAGTTATGGCCCTTAATTAGTCATTTTTCACGAATTTTCAGCTCGTTAGCGCGATAACTTCAACAAACGTTATCCGATTTGATTGAAATTTGGTATATAGGTGTCTCCCAAGAATATCTCGGACGAGTTCGAAAACCGGCCTGGTCCGATAAAATTTTATAGAGTTATGGCCCTTAATTAGTCATTTTTCAAAAAAATTCAGCTCATTAGCGTGATAACTTCAACAAACGTTATCCGATTTGATTGAAATTTGGTATATAGGTGTCTCCCAAGAATATCTCGGATGAGTTCGAAAACCGGCCTGGTCCGATAAAATTTGATAGAGTTATGATCCTTAAGTAGTCATTTTGTACGAATTTTGAGCTCGTTAGCGTGATAACTTCAACAAACGTCATCCGATTCAACTAAAATTTGGTATATAAGTGTCTTCCAATAATATCCTGGACGAGTTCGAAAACCAGCCTGGCCCAATAAAATTTGATAGAGTTATGGCCTTTAATTAGTCATTTTTCGTGAATTTTTGCTCGTTAGCGCGATAACTTCAACAAACGTCCTCCGATTTGTTTAAAATTTGGAATAGACATACTTGCCAAGAATATTTCGGACGAGTTCGAAAACCAGCCTGGCCCGATAAAATTTGATGGAGTTATGGCCCTTAATTAGTCATTTTTCGATTTTACCTATTAATTAGTCTACCGATACTGATGCACACCAATTGGCGGTAGCCACCGAAAACGAGACACAGCATCTCTGATGCCACCTCTTGTTGATATATTAATTTCATTTCGATCTTCCCAAAAGTTATTGGGAAGTTGTCGATTTCGCATTCATATGTATCAATACTCCCAAGAACATCCCCACACAAAATACATCTGTTTCAATAATAACAGTGCAAACATGCCAAAGAAATATAGTATAAGGGATAAGCCTACAGTTAAATTAATGCATGATAAATGTTATCTAATATGTTGTACACAGCATGTATTTATAACCAACCTACCTCAGGCCATCGACTCGTTTAATGTCACTCCATAATTTCGAAAAGAATGTATTGAATTACCCAGAATTTTCTGATAGAAAAGTATAGAATACCACTTTCCCGATAAAAGTGTCAACTTAAAAGTTCGAATATTAGAGTTAACTATAAACATGCAAATTGGCCAACACTACAACTTGTTATTTTTGCAAACCCTTTGGGGTATATAAGATTAATGATTCTGGTACGTGTTTAAAATAACCGAGTTACTGCACAGTGTGCTTGGAGATATTCTTGCAATATAACATCAGGCAGGCAACAAAAACAATGTCACCCTGGTCAGCGGGCGACAGTGTGATTTTTAGCCTGGCATGTGATGGGAATTGGGCCTATCATAAATAGGGAGGAGGGTAACAGCAGATATTATTGAAAAACTATTGTAACACAGAAAGTAAATCAGTACATGTACCACTTTTAGTTTACCCCCATAAAAAGTGAATTGACTGGACTGCAATCTGGTCCTCCGTCTGTCTGTTCATCAGTCCGTCCGAGCAGATAACTCAGCCCTATGTTATCGGATCCCGAGGAAATGTGGTAAGGATGTATGTCATCAGTAGAGCTTTGATAGTTTCCAATGATGTTTCTCACATTTTCAGATCTAGAGTTATATCTCACTGTTCAACTGAAAATGTGATTTTCCTTCTGTCAAAGCTGATGTATCAAACAAATGTTATCAGATCCTAATGAAATTTGGTAAAGATGTTGGCCGCTATCGATTCTTTGGTATGTAACACTATAGGCAGGATGTCACTTTTGGGTATATGCCTGGTGTTGATTTGTTTTGTAATGAAATCATTTAAAGGGGCTGGTTCAGAGTTGTGAAAAGCTATACTGTCCTCAGTTGTAGACGTAGATTAATAAAACTGACATGCATAATACATGGCTCTTGGGAGCATGTCTATTCTGAATGGTAACCTTGTCTGTTGATTAGCTGAAAGTCCCCACAATCAAACCGAAATGATGAAGATTTAATTAACCCTTGAAGGTACTCAATCCGATCAGACGCTCCTAAATTAATATTTCTTTGGCTTCGGAGGTAAAAAATATTTGATTCGAGTCGAGGAACCACCCATCAAAGCTGAGAGTGATCAGATATCGATTTTTGAAGTTTGTTAATTTATCGAGATGTGGCCCAGAAAACACGTGGTTAAACGGACAAATTGCGGATGAAGATGGATAACTCTAAAATCAAGTGGTAATAATAACCACTTGATTTTAGAGTTATCCCCAGAGGGTCTGGGGGAAATCACGAAAAAATTGTTACCCTTGCTAATTGAGGGGTCAAAGTAAGTATATGTACCCCTGTTACAAATGTTTTCCTAATACCTAATTTCACTAAAAATATAAAGCTTGTCTGTCCAGGGGGGAGCCAGGAAAATATTTGCATACACAATGCTGATTTTTTTTTTGCAGCACTTTGGACCCCCCCCCCCCCCCCCCCCCCCCCCCCCACTCTTTGTGCAATTGTTTTTTTTTTTTTTCACTCATGGTTTTGGGACCCCCCCCCCCCCCCTTTCCAGTCACATTTGAATGAAATTTATCAAGCTGGAGAGCCATTATAGGCAAAAATATCAGGGTGTATAATGTCCAGTGAAGGTGGCTGATGTTGAGAAACAGAGAATGGTTAAATTAGAACATATATAATAATTAAATATAATAATTAAATTGAACATATATAATAATTATCAGTCATTCGTAATTTGACCATTCTGTTTTTTCAAGCATCATCCAACTTTGGTGTACTTTCGCCACCAGTTAAACTCAAATACTAATAAATTATAACTATGAGCACAAGCAATACACTCATGAGATTAAAAACACAACACAACCAGCTGACACAATCAGTGAAACAACTTTAAAAAAATATTTTATCTAATTATTTATTCCAGACTTTGCACTGGACTTTGTGTAATGTGCATTTATCCATGAAATGCACTCGTGTTTACTTTATATATTTTTTAAAGTTGCTAGTTAAAGTGAAGTTGTAAACACACCGGAAAATTATATGCTGCCCACGTTGAGATGGGGTTTTCTAGATAAATGTTTTAAATCTCATATGAGTGTATTGCTTGTGCTGAGAGTTCAGCTCATTTTGTTATGCAGTATTTCATAAAGTGTATGTCCTATATATTTCCATTGGAAGTTTGTCCTTATGAGTGTTTTGACTGGTGGTATTAATATAGTTTCCTTTGAACGATCCACTCCGATCTTATTGGATTTAATGGAGTCAGATGTAGCAGTGACTTTCTATGCAAAATGTATCAGATATATTCATTTTCATTTTATCATCGATGTCGTTCAACTGACATTTCTAAATTGAATTTTGAAAAATGTTGAGGCTGATTAAAGAATTATTTAAGTTAATTTAAACTCAGGTGAAGTTTCAATTATCGTTGTGCAAAGTGACTTACAAAATCTTTATCTAATCTGGATTAAGACATGAATGAGTTTAACAAGAAACTTTGGTTACATTTTCTGGTACAAAATTACCCAAGTATTTCAGACTAGACACTTATCAAACTGTTTCTTGCATGTTTTAAAATATGCAGTGTACGTTGTTAGATGTATCATTTTAATATTAACAATAGCTAAATGGTTGTAGAATAGCGCATATAAATAAATAATATCTCATTATTTCACAAGTGAAAGACAGTCATGTTTTACTAAGAAAATGCTATTGAGACTGATAGAGATCCATGTGAATGTCTGTTCATTAATAATTGGGTATGTAACACTGTAGCACTTTTGTCTTTTATAGTATTAGTAACTTTGTGCCAGAAACATGTTCATAGATTAGAGAACAGGCATGTTCTACATTTATTTTACACATTATTTCAGTTTCATATCAGACTTGGAGAGTTGAATTTCAGTTTGATACCACATATATTGGTAATGTGATATTTTATTTTACTTACTGAATTATATGTGGTTTATTTGTCTTTAGAGTTCATTATAATATATTTACATACCAAGTGGTTATCCAACCCAGGTGGGCCAGCACAGTTAAAATTTCACGAAGGTTTACTTAGTATTAGAAGGGACCAAATAATCAAAAAATTCTGAGGCCAACCTGACCACAGATAACTGTACCGAGTATCTTGTGTGTACACTACAGGTGTTATTTAGATCATAACACATCAAAACAATCATTATATAGGCTAAACAGCTTTTAATTAGGTCAAAAAAGGGCAAAAGGAAAAAATTTGCAAGCACCAGAAAACACCGGGAAAAAACGAGTTTTCAGGAGCTGCGAGTACCCACCCTGTCTATGCTATGAATTTATGTTTGGTACTTGTATATAGATTCCTATATTACATGTAATAATTTTGATATATACAGGTATTATCAGAAAGGTTTTGATAACTTTCCAACAGTTGGAGATCTTGAAGTACCAGTTGTAATTTAGTTTGGTCCAGTTGGGAGGTAATGGGCAATGATCTATTGGGGGAGGGGGATTGATGTGCAGTTATAAATTTCAAGGTGGACATCCCCATATCCCCTCCCACTGTCCAACAAAGACCCTCTACCTGTGTCCTTGTTTAGAACTACTTGTTTTAAAGTGATTTGACAAGTACTGACTATTGTAGTCTTCAGAGTCCCAGTCTTCTCGTCTTTAGAGTCTGGTGAGCGACCCACAGTCATTGACTGTCTTTCTTTTTTCTTCATTTATTGATTTGTTTTAGGTCAGGGAAATTCCATATAAATGTCTAGTATATTACTTTTGGCTCCCACGTACTGCAAGTATATTCAAGCTACAGAATTTCCGGATAGTTCAGGGGGGAGTCTGGAAAAAAAATGCACATATATGGCCCAAAAAGTTTTTTTCCGACCCCGATGGACTCCATTTGTGCAAAAAAAATATTTTTTTCCTCCTAAATTTTGGGGACCCACCCCCCTTTCTCATGTTTTTATCAAAATTTCAGAGTTTTTTTTTTAGCCGTTCTTCAATAACTGTGTTAACTGCCTTTCAATCCCATTCCACTATCCTTTTTTGGTGCAAACTCTTGCTGTGTACCATTAAGACTCAAGCAATAACATGCTTAATTCACAGTTACTGGACATAAAGTCCCAAAAATAAGGTTTTAATCGAGTTTAGAAATCGGTATCCTTATAAAGAAGTTTATAAGGATACCGATTTCTAAACTCGATTAAAACCTTATTTTTGAAAGTTTATAAGGATACCGATTTCTAAACTCGATTAAAACCTTATTTTTGGGACTTTATGTCCAGTAACTGTGCTTCATTGGTAATCACAGATCAGAAAAACGAGAAATAAACTATTTCCAGGTGTTTCCCGGTGTTTTCAGTATCTAACAACAATAATAAAGCATTGTGTAGGGGCAGCGGCTATTCGCCATCGGATGGCAAATAGCGATTCTACCGATATGCGCTATTTGCCATCCGATGGTATTTTAAACAAAAGAAAACATATCATATCATCACAATACGCTATTATAACGAGGATTCCTACCGCCCTCGTGATCATTGGGCCCAGTTGACCGTCGGTTGACCACCTACATATATCATGGGGGGGATGGCAAATAAGAAATCGACAAATTTTGAAGGAAATTTCGTATAGTTTGAACATTTAGTGGCACAAGCTGTCGCTATATGGCCACATAATCATCATTTGTACCCGCCTTACTGAAAACCCGGACCAGTTGATCGTCGGTTGACCACCCACAGATATCCTGGGGGGATGGCAAATAAGGAATCGACAAATTTTGAAGGAAATTTCGTATAGTTTGAACATTTAGTGGCACAAGCTGTCGCTATATGGCCACATAATCATCATTTGTACCCGCCTTACTGAAAACCCGGACCAGTTGACCGTCGGTTGACCACCTACAGAAATCATGGGGGGATGGCAAATAAGAAATCGACAAATTTTGAAGGAAATTTCGTATAGTTTGAACATTTAGTGGCACAAGCTGTCGCTATATGGCCACATAATCACCATTTGTACCCGCCTTACTGAAAACCCGGACCAGTTGACCGTCGGTTGACCACCCACAGATATCCTGGGGGGATGGCAAATAAGAAATCGACAAATTTTGAAGGAAATTTCGTATAGTTTGAACATTTAGTGGCACAAGCTGTCGCTATATGGCCACATAATCATCATTTGTACCCGCCTTACTGAACACCCGGACCAGTTGACCGTCGGTTGACCACCCACAGATATCCTGGGGGATGGCAAATAAGGAATTGACAAATGTTGAAGGAAATTTCGTATAGTTTGAACATTTAGTGGCACAAGCTGTCGCTATATGGCCACATAATCATCATTTGTACCCGCCTTACTGAAAACCCGGACCAGTTGACCGTCGGTTGACCACCCACAGATATCCTGGGGGGATGGCAAATAACGAATCGACAAATTTTGAAGGAAATTTCGTATAGTTTGAACATTTAGTGGCACAAGCTGTCGCTATATGGCCACATAATCATCATTTGTACCCGCCGTACTGAAAACCCGGACCAGTTGACCGTCGGTTGACCACCCACAGATATCCTGGGGGGATGGCAAATAAGAAATCGACAAATTTTGAAGGAAATTTCGTATAGTTTGAACATTTAGTGGCACAAGCTGTCGCTATATGGCCACATAATCATCATTTGTACCCGCCTTACTGAAAACCCGGACCAGTTGACCGTCGGTTGACCACCCACAGATATCCTGGGAGGATGGCAAATAAGAAATCGACAAATTTTGAAGGAAATTTCGTATAGTTTGAACATTTAGTGGCACAAGCTGTCGCTATATGGCCACATAATCATCATTTGTACCCGCCTTACTGAAAACCCGGACCAGTTGACCGTCGGTTGACCACCTACAGATATCATGGGGGGATGGCAAATAAGGAATCGAGAAATTTTGAAGGAAATTTCGTATAGTTTGAACATTTAGTGGCACAAGCTGTCGCTATATGGCCACATAATCATCATTTGTACCCGCCTTACTGAAAACCCGGACCAGTTGACCGTCGGTTGACCACCTACAGATATCATGGGGGATGGCAAATAAGAAATCGACAAATTTTGAAGGAAATTTCGTATAGTTTGAACATTTAGTGGCACAAGCTGTCGCTATATGGCCACATAATCACCATTTGTACCCGCCTTACTGAAAACCCGGACCAGTTGACCGTCGGTTGACCACCCACAGATATCCTGGGGGGATGGCAAATAAGAAATCGACAAATTTTGAAGGAAATTTCGTATAGTTTGAACATTTAGTGGCACAAGCTGTCGCTATATGGCCACATAATCATCATTTGTACCCGCCTTACTGAAAACCCGGACCAGTTGACCGTCGGTTGACCACCTACAGATATCATGGGGGGATGGCAAATAAGGAATCGAGAAATTTTGAAGGAAATTTCGTATAGTTTGAACATTTAGTGGCACAAGCTGTCGCTATACGGCCACATAATCACCATTTGTACCCGCCTTACTGAAAACCCGGACCAGTTGACCGTCGGTTGACCACCCACAGATATCCTGGGGGGATGGCATATAAGGAATCGACAAATTTTGAAGGAAATTTCGTATAGTTTGAACATTTAGTGGCACAAGCTGTCGCTATATGGCCACATAATCATCATTTGTACCCGCTTTACTGAAAACCCGGACCAGTTGACCGTCGGTTGACCACCTACAGATATCATGGGAGGATGGCAAATAAGAAATCGACAAATTTTGAAGGAAATTTCGTATAGTTTGAACATTTAGTGGCACAAGCTGTCGCTATATGGCCACATAATCACCATTTGTACCCGCCTTACTGAAAACCCGGACCAGTTGACCGTCGGTTGACCACCCACAGATATCCTGGGGGATGGCAAATAAGGAATTGACAAATTTTGAAGGAAATTTCGTATAGTTTGAACATTTAGTGGCACAAGCTGTCGCTATATGGCCACATAATCATCATTTGTACCCGCCTTACTGAAAACCCGGACCAGTTGACCGTCGGTTGACCACCCACAGATATCCTGGGGGGATGGCAAATAAGGAATCGACAAATTTTGAAGGAAATTTCGTATAGTTTGAACATTTAGTGGCACAAGCTGTCGCTATATGGCCACATAATCACAATTTGTACCCGCCTTACTGAAAACCCGGACCAGTTGACCGTCGGTTGACCACCCACAGATATCCTGGGGGGATGGCAAATAAGAAATCGACAAATTTTGAAGGAAATTTCGTATAGTTTGAACATTTAGTGGCACAAGCTGTCGCTATATGGCCACATAATCATCATTTGTACCCGCCTTACTGAAACCCCGGACCAGTTGACCGTCGGTTGACCACCTACATATATCATGGGGGGATGGCAAATAAGAAATCGAGAAATTTTGAAGGAAATTTCGTATAGTTTGAACATTTAGTGGCACAAGCTGTCGCTATATGGCCACATAATCATCATTTGTACCCGCCTTACTGAAAACCCGGACCAGTTGACCGTCGGTTGGCCACCTACAGATATCATGGGGGGATGGCAAATAAGAAATCGACAAATTTTGAAGGAAATTTTGTATAGTTTGAACATTTAGTGGCACAAGCTGTCGCTATATGGCCAAATAATCACCATTTGTACCCGCCTTACTGAAAACCCGGACCAGTTGACCGTCGGTTGACCACCCACAGATATCCTGGGGGGATGGCAAATAAGAAATCGACAAATTTTGAAGGAAATTTCGTATAGTTTGAACATTTAGTGGCACAAGCTGTCGCTATATGGCCACATAATCATCATTTGTACCCGCCTTACTGAAAACCCGGACCAGTTGACCGTCGGTTGACCACCCACAGATATCCTGGGGGGATGGCAAATAAGGAATCGACAAATTTTGAAGGAAATTTCGTATAGTTTGAACATTTAGTGGCACAAGCTGTCGCTATATGGCCACATAATCATCATTTGTACCCGCCTTACTGAAAACCCGGACCGGTTGACCGTCGGTTGACCACCTACAGATATCATGGGGGGATGGCAAATAAGAAATCGACAAATTTTGAAGGAAATTTCGTATAGTTTGAACATTTAGTGGCACAAGCTGTCGCTATATGGCCACATAATCATCATTTGTACCCGCCTTACTGAAAACCCGGACCAGTTGACCGTCGGTTGACCACCCACAGATATCCTGGGGGGATGGCAAATAAGGAATCGACAAATTTTGAAGGAAATTTCGTATAGTTTGAACATTTAGTGGCACAAGCTGTCGCTATATGGCCACATAATCATCATTTGTACCCGCCTTACTGAAAACCCGGACCATTTGACCGTCGGTTGACCACCTACAGATATCATGGGGGGATGGCAAATAAGAAATCGACAAATTTTGAAGGAAATTTCGTATAGTTTGAACATTTAGTGGCACAAGCTGTCGCTATATGGCCACATAATCATCATTTGTACCCGCCTTACTGAAAACCCGGACCAGTTGACCGTCGGTTGACCACCCACATATATCCTGGGGGGATGGCAAATAAGAAATCGACAAATTTTGAAGGAAATTTCGTATAGTTTGAACATTTAGTGGCACAAGCTGTCGCTATATGGCCACATAATCATCATTTGTACCCGCCTTACTGAAAACCCGGACCAGTTGACCGTCGGTTGACCACCTACAGATATCATGGGGGGATGGCAAATAAGGAATCGAGAAATTTTGAAGGAAATTTCGTATAGTTTGAACATTTAGTGGCACAAGCTGTCGCTATATGGCCACATAATCACCATTTGTACCCGCCTTACTGAAAACCCGGACCAGTTGACCGTCGGTTGACCACCCACAGATATCCTGGGGGGATGGCATATAAGGAATCGACAAATTTTGAAGGAAATTTCGTATAGTTTGAACATTTAGTGGCACAAGCTGTCGCTATATGGCCACATAATCATCATTTGTACCCGCCTTACTGAAAACCTGGACCAGTTGACCGTCGGTTGACCACCTACAGATATCATGGGGGGATGGCAAATAAGAAATCGACAAATTTTGAAGAAAATTTCGTATAGTTTGAACATTTAGTGGCACAAGCTGTCGCTATATGGCCACATAATCACCATTTGTACCCGCCTTACTGAAAACCCGGACCAGTTGACCGTCGGTTGACCACCCACAGATATCCTGGGGGATGGCAAATAAGAAATCGACAAATTTTGAAGGAAATTTCGTATAGTTTGAACATTTAGTGGCACAAGCTGTCGCTATATGGCCACATAATCATCATTTGTACCCGCCTTACTGAAAACCCGGACCAGTTGACCGTCGGTTGACCACCCACAGATATCCTGGGGGGATGGCAAATAAGTAATCGACAAATGTTTAAGGAAATTTCGTATAGTTTGAACATTTAGTGGCACAAGCTGTCGCTATATGGCCACATAATCATCATTTGTACCCGCCTTACTGAAAACCCGGACCAGTTGACCGTCGGTTGACCACCCACAGATATCATGGGGGGATGGCAAATAAGAAATCGAGAAATTTTGAAGGAAATTTCGTATAGTTTGAACATTTAGTGGCACAAGCTGTCGCTATATGGCCACATAATCACCATTTGTACCCGCCTTACTGAAAACCCGGACCAGTTGACCGTCGGTTGACCACCCACAGATATCCTGGGGGGATGGCAAATAAGAAATCGACAAATTTTGAAGGAAATTTCGTATAGTTTGAACATTTAGTGGCACAAGCTGTCGCTATATGGCCACATAATCATCATTTGTACCCGCCTTACTGAAAACCCGGACCAGTTGACCGTCGGTTGACCGCCCACAGATATCCTGGGGGGATGGCAAATAAGAAATCGACAAATTTTGAAGGAAATTTCGTATAGTTTGAACATTTAGTGGCACAAGCTGTCGCTATATGGCCACATAATCATCATTTGTACCCGCCTTACTGAAAACCCGGACCAGTTGACCGTCGGTTGACCACCCACAGATATCCTGGGGGGATGGCAAATAAGGAATCGACAAATTTTGAAGGAAATTTCGTATAGTTTGAACATTTAGTGGCACAAGCTGTCGCTATATGGCCACATAATAATCATTTGTACCCGCCTTACTGAAAACCCGGACCGGTTGACCGTCGGTTGACCACCTACATATATCATGGGGGGATGGCAAATAAGAAATCGACAAATTTTGAAGGAAATTTCGTATAGTTTGAACATTTAGTGGCACAAGCTGTCGCTATATGGCCACATAATCATCATTTGTACCCGCCTTACTGAAAACCCGGACCAGTTGACCGTCGGTTGACCACCCACAGATATCCTGGGGGGATGGCAAATAAGGAATCGACAAATTTTGAAGGAAATTTCGTATAGTTTGAACATTTAGTGGCACAAGCTGTCGCTATATGGCCACATAATCATCATTTGTACCCGCCTTACTGAAAACCCGGACCAGTTGACGTCGGTTGACCACCTACAGATATCATGGGGGGATGGCAAATAAGAAATCGACAAATTTTGAAGGAAATTTCGTATAGTTTGAACATTTAGTGGCACAAGCTGTCGCTATATGGCCACATAATCATCATTTGTACCCGCCTTACTGAAAACCCGGACCAGTTGACCGTCGGTTGACCACCCACAGATATCCTGGGGGGATGGCAAATAAGAAATCGACAAATTTTGAAGGAAATTTCGTATAGTTTGAACATTTAGTGGCACAAGCTGTCGCTATATGGCCACATAATCATCATTTGTACCCGTCTTACTGAAAACCCGGACCAGTTGACCGTCGGTTGACCACCTACAGATATCATGGGGGGATGGCAAATAAGGAATCGAGAAATTTTGAAGGAAATTTCGTATAGTTTGAACATTTAGTGGCACAAGCTGTCGCTATATGGCCACATAATCACCATTTGTACCCGCCTTACTGAAAACCCGGACCAGTTGACCGTCGGTTGACCACCCACAGATATCCTGGGGGGATGGCATATAAGGAATCGACAAATTTTGAAGGAAATTTCGTATAGTTTGAACATTTAGTGGCACAAGCTGTCGCTATATGGCCACATAATCATCATTTGTACCCGCCTTACTGAAAACCTGGACCAGTTGACCGTCGGTTGACCACCTACAGATATCATGGGGGGATGGCAAATAAGAAATCGACAAATTTTGAAGAAAATTTCGTATAGTTTGAACATTTAGTGGCACAAGCTGTCGCTATATGGCCACATAATCACCATTTGTACCCGCCTTACTGAAAACCCGGACCAGTTGACCGTCGGTTGACCACCCACAGATATCCTGGGGGATGGCAAATAAGAAATCGACAAATTTTGAAGGAAATTTCGTATAGTTTGAACATTTAGTGGCACAAGCTGTCGCTATATGGCCACATAATCATCATTTGTACCCGCCTTACTGAAAACCCGGACCAGTTGACCGTCGGTTGACCACCCACAGATATCCTGGGGGGATGGCAAATAAGGAATCGACAAATTTTGAAGGAAATTTCGTATAGTTTGAACATTTAGTGGCACAAGCTGTCGCTATATGGCCACATAATCATCATTTGTACCCGCCTTACTGAAAACTCGGACCAGTTGACCGTCGGTTGACCACCTACAGATATCATGGGGGGATGGCAAATAAGAAATCGACAAATTTTGATGGAAATTTCGTATAGTTTGAACATTTAGTGGCACAAGCTGTCGCTATATGGCCACATAATCATCATTTGTACCCGCCTTACTGAAAACCCGGACCATTTGACCGTCGGTTGACCACCTACAGATATCATGGGGGGATGGCAAATAAGAAATCGACAAATTTTGAAGGAAATTTCGTATAGTTTGAACATTTAGTGGCACAAGCTGTCGCTATATGGCCACATAATCACCAATTGTACCCGCCTTACTGAAAACCCGGACCAGTTGACCGTCGGTTGACCACCAACAGATATCCTGGGGGGATGGCAAATAAGAAATCGACAAATTTTGAAGGAAATTTCGTATAGTTTGAACATTTAGTGGCACAAGCTGTCGCTATATGGCCACATAATCATCATTTGTACCCGCCTTACTGAAAACCCGGACCAGTTGACCGTCGGTTGACCACCCACAGATATCCTGGGGGATGGCAAATAAGTAATCGACAAATGTTTAAGGAAATTTCGTATAGTTTGAACATTTAGTGGCACAAGCTGTCGCTATAAGGCCACATAATCATCATTTGTACCCGCCTTACTGAAAACCCGGACCAGTTGCCGTCGGTTGACCACCCACAGATATCATGGGGGGATGGCAAATAAGAAATCGAGAAATTTTGAAGGAAATTTCGTATAGTTTGAACATTTAGTGGCACAAGCTGTCGCTATATGGCCACATAATCACCATTTGTACCCGCCTTACTGAAAATCCGGACCAGTTGACCGTCGGTTGACCACCCACAGATATCCTGGGGGGATGCCAAATTAGAAATCGACAAATTTTGAAGGAAATTTCGTATAGTTTGAACATTTAGTGGCACAAGCTGTCGCTATATGGCCACATAATCATCATTTGTACCCGCCTTACTGAAAACCCGGACTAGTTGACCGTCGGTTGACCACCCACAGATATCCTGGGGGGATGGCAAATAAGGAATCGACAAATTTTGAAGGAAATTTCGTATAGTTTGAACATTTAGTGGCACAAGCTGTCGCTATATGGCCACATAATCATCATTTGTACCCACCTTACTGAAAACCCAGACCAGTTGACCGTCGGTTGACCACCCACAGATACCCTGGGGGGATGGCAAATAAGGAATCGACAAATTTTGAAGGAAATTTCGTATAGTTTGAACATTTAGTGGCACAAGCTGTCGCTATATGGCCACATAATCACCATTTGTACCCGCCTTACTGAAAACCCGGACCAGTTGACCGTCGGTTGACCACCCACAGATATCCTGGGGGGATGGCAAATAAGGAATGGACAAATTTTGAAGGAAATTTCGTATAGTTTGAACATTTAGTGGCACAAGCTGTCGCTATATGGCCACATAATCACCATTTGTACCCGCCTTACTGAAAACCCGGACCAGTTGACCGTCGGTTGTCCACCCACAGATATCCTGGGGGGATGGCAAATAAGAAATCGACAAATTTTGAAGGAAATTTCGTATACTTTGAACATTAAGTGGCACAAGCTGTCGCTATATGGCCACATAATCATCATTTGTACCCGCCTTACTGAAAACCCGGACCAGATGACCGTCGGTTTTACCACCCACAGATATCCTGGGGGGATGGCAAATAAGGAATCGATAAATTTTGAAGGAAATTTCGTATAGTTTGAACATTTAGTGGCACAAGCTGTCGCTATATGGCCACATAATCATCATTTGTACCCGCCTTACTGAAAACCCGGACCAGTTGACCGTCGGTTGACCACCCACAGATATCCTGGGGGGATGGCAAATAAGGAATCGACAAATTTTGAAGGAAATTTCGTATAGTTTGAACATTTAGTGGCACAAGCTGTCGCTATATGGCCACATAATCATCATTTGTACCCGCCTTACTGAAAACCCGGACCAGTTGACCGTCGGTTGACCACCTACAGATATCATGGGGGGATAGCAAATAAGAAATCGACAAATTTTGAAGGAAATTTCGTATAGTTTGAACATTTAGTGGCACAAGCTGTCGCTATATGGCCACATAATCATCATTTGTACCCGCCTTACTGAAAACCCGGACCAGTTGACCGTCGGTTGACTACCCACAGATATCCTGGGGGGATGGCAAATAAGGAATCGACAAATTTTGAAGGAAATGTCGTATAGTTTGAACATTTAGTGGCACAAGCTGTCGCTATATGGCCACATAATCATCATTTGTACCCGCCTTACTGAAAACCCGGACCAGTTGACCGTCGGTTGACCACCCACAGATATCCTGGGGGGATGGCAAATAAGGAATGGACAAATTTTGAAGGAAATTTCGTATAGTTTGAACATTTAGTGGCACAAGCTGTCGCTATATGGCCACATAATCACCATTTGTACCCGCCTTACTGAAAACCCGGACCAGTTGACCGTCGGTTGTCCACCCACAGATATCCTGGGGGGATGGCAAATAAGAAATCGACAAATTTTGAAGGAAATTTCGTATACTTTGAACATTAAGTGGCACAAGCTGTCGCTATATGGCCACATAATCATCATTTGTACCCGCCTTACTGAAAACCCGGACCAGATGACCGTCGGTTTTACCACCCACAGATATCCTGGGGGGATGGCAAATAAGGAATCGATAAATTTTGAAGGAAATTTCGTATAGTTTGAACATTTAGTGGCACAAGCTGTCGCTATATGGCCACATAATCATCATTTGTACCCGCCTTACTGAAAACCCGGACCAGTTGACCGTCGGTTGACCACCCACAGATATCCTGGGGGGATGGCAAATAAGGAATCGACAAATTTTGAAGGAAATTTCGTATAGTTTGAACATTTAGTGGCACAAGCTGTCGCTATATGGCCACATAATCATCATTTGTACCCGCCTTACTGAAAACCCGGACCAGTTGACCGTCGGTTGACCACCTACAGATATCATGGGGGGATAGCAAATAAGAAATCGACAAATTTTGAAGGAAATTTCGTATAGTTTGAACATTTAGTGGCACAAGCTGTCGCTATATGGCCACATAATCATCATTTGTACCCGCCTTACTGAAAACCCGGACCAGTTGACCGTCGGTTGACTACCCACAGATATCCTGGGGGGATGGCAAATAAGGAATCGACAAATTTTGAAGGAAATGTCGTATAGTTTGAACATTTAGTGGCACAAGCTGTCGCTATATGGCCACATAATCATCATTTGTACCCGCCTTACTGAAAACCCGGACCAGTTGACCGTCGGTTGACCACCTACAGATATCATGGGGGGATGGCAAATAAGAAATCGACAAATTTTGAAGGAAATTTCGTATAGTTTGAACATTTAGTGGCACAAGCTGTCGCTATATGGCCGCATAATCATCACTTGTACCCGCCTTACTGAAAACCCGGACCAGTTGACCGTCGGTTGACCACCCACAGATATCCTGGGGGGATGGCAAATAAGAAATCGACAAATTTTGATAAATAATTCCATTTATCGGAGTTTGTTTTGTATCCATCTAGTATACTTTACTTTTTGGCATCAAATGAAAGAGGGTGTAGGTGTGAATTCTGGAATATAAAACATCAATAACAGAATGACTTATCAGACACCACACTTTAGTCAGACTAATTGTCTTAATTACATGGACTGTAATCAAAAGGAGAATAAAATTTCTTCATTAGCATCGATTGTTCAAAGCCATACAGTTGCTCAGAACAATCCATATCGTAATTCACAAGAACAGTCCCCATATTATCATGACATTAGACCAGAAGGTTTGAATTGCCAAACCTCAAACTGGTGTCTTCAGCAACCTATTCAAGGCCAAAATGTCACAAGTCAATATTTAGTAGATGCAACAGTAGCATCAAGCTCACCAAACGTCACCCAGTGTTTTCAACAAAATGTTCAAATTCAACAAGGGTTTCAACCAAATATTCTACCCCAAATAGCACCTCAACCGGGTGTTCAATTTCAACAAAATATTCTACCCCAAATAACACCTCAACCGGGTGTTCAATTTCAACCAAATCATCAACCCCAAATAACACCCCATCTGGGTGTTCAATTTCTAAATAATGCTCAATTGCAAATAACACCCCAACCGGGTGGTCAATTTCAGAATAATGCTCAACCACGGATAACACCCCAACCAGGTGTTCAATTTCAACAATATGTTCAACCGAAAACAACACCACAACCAGTTGTTCCATATCAAAGTCAAACTCAACCAGTTCCTAATCAGGTTCAACCTCAACCAGTTGCTCCAAATGAATGTCAATCTCAACCAATGACTGAGACTCAACCACAAGTGAACACTCAAAAATGTGTTCAAAATCAATTCATGCCTCAAATAGGTATGCAGTTTCAGGCTATGTCACAACCACAACGTCAACCACAGTACCAACCTCAACCAGGTACTCAATATATGTCCCAGCAACATATTCAACCTCAAATAGTACCTCAACCTCAAACTATTTTCCAACAAGGTACTCAAACAACTCAACCTCAAAAAGTACCTCAACCAAGTGGTCAACATAAAAATATGTTCCAACAAGGTACTCAAACGTCTCAATCTCAAATAGTACCTCAACTAAGTGGTCAATCTCAAAATGTGTTCCAACAAGGTACTCAAATTCAAATGGCTCAACATAATGGGCAACCCCAATCAAATCAAAAAGGCACCCAAAATCAATCCATACCTCAACCAGGTATGCAGGTTCAACCAAATTCTCAACTAAGTAAGCAATTTCAAATAATGCCCCAAAGGGGTATTCAAACTCAACTATTGTTCCATCAGGGTGTTCAAACTCATGGAATGCAACAACCTCAATTTGTTCAACCTCAATTTTCTCAAACTCAAGTTGGTCAACCTCAAGTTATCCAACAACAAATGTGTTCCCCAAAGGTACACAATCAAATAATTATACCAGAGGTACATCATACAGTTCAGACTGAAAAAGCACCTCTTGAAATAGAAATCCAAAAATCACAGACTGAGAATGTGATACCAGAAGTTGACTTACATGTTCATAACCATTCAAGTTGTACGAAAAATGAACAACTGCCCCAAATAAAAATTGCCTGTTATTCTACATGTAAATGTTCCTGTTATATTATAAAGGTTAGTTAAACTTGTATGTTCGTATTTAATTAATAATGTAGTAATATAGAAATAACCCCTAAGTAAAAATACGACAATTGTAAGGCGGGTAGAAATGGTGATTATGTGGCCATATAGCGACAGCTTGTGCCACTAAATGTTCAAACTATACGAACTTTCCTTCAAAATTTGTCGATTTCTTATTTGCCATCCCCCCATGATATCTGTAGGTGGTCAACCGACGGTCAACTGGTCCGGGTTTTCAGTAAGGCGGGTACAAATGATGATTATGTGGCCATATAGCGACAGCTTGGGCCACAAAATGTTCAAACTATACGAAATTTCCTTCAAAATTTGTCGATTTCTTATTTGCCATCCCCCAGGATATCTGTGGGTGGTCAACCGACGGTCAACTGGTCCGGGTTTTCAGTAAGGCGGGTAAAAATGATGATTATGTGGCCATATAGCGACAGCTTGTGCCACTAAATGTTCAAACTATACGAAATTTCCTTCAAAATTTGTCAATTTCTTATTTGCCATCCCCCCAGGATATCTGTGGGTGGTCAACCGACGGTCAACTGGTCCGGGTTTTCAGTAAGGCGGGTACAAATGATGATTATGTGGCCATATAGCGACAGCTTGTGCCACTAAATGTTCAAACTATACGAAATTTCCTTCAAAATTTGTCGATTTCTTATTTGCCATCCTCCCAGGATATCTGTGGGTGGTCAACCGACGGTCAACTGGTCCGGGTTTTCAGTAAGGCGGGTACAAGTGATGATTATGTGGCCATATAGCGACAGCTTGTGCCACTAAATGTTCAAACTATACGAAATTTCCTTCAAAATTTGTCGATTCTTATTTGCCATCCCCCCATGATATCTGTAGGTGGTCAACCGACGGTCAACTGGTCCGGGTTTTCAGTAAGGCGGGTACAAATGATGATTATGTGGCCATATAGCGACAGCTTGTGCCACTAAATGTTCAAACTATACGAAATTTCCTTCAAAATTTGTCGATTCCTTATTTGCCATCCCCCCAGGATATCTGTGGGTGGTCAACCGACGGTCAACTGGTCCGGGTTTTCAGTAAGGCGGGTACAAATGGTGAGTATGTGGCCATATAGCGACAGCTTGTGCCACTAAATGTTCAAACTATACGAAATTTCCTTCAAAATTTGTCGATTTCTTATTTGCCATCCCCCCAGGATATCTGTGGGTGGTCAACCGACGGTCAACTGGTCCGGGTTTTCAGTAAGGCGGGTACAAATGGTGATTATGTGGCCATATAGCGACAGCTTGTGCCACTAAATGTTCAAACTATACGAAATTTCCTTCAAAATTTGTCCATTCCTTATTTGCCATCCCCCCAGGATATCTGTGGGTGGTCAACCGACGGTCAACTGGTCCGGGTTTTCAGTAAGGCGGGTACAAATGATGATTATGTGGCCATATAGCGACAGCTTGTGCCATTAAATGTTCAAACTATACGAAATTTCCTTCAAATTTGTCGATTCCTTATTTGCCATCCCCCAGGATATCTGTGGGTGGTCAACCGACGGTCAACTGGTCCGGGTTCTCAGTAAGGCGGGTACAAATGATAATTATGTGGCCATATAGCGACAGCTTGTGCCACTAAATGTTCAAACTATACGAAATTTCCTTCAAAATTTGTCGATTTCTTATTTGCCATCCCCCCAGGATATCTGTGGGTGTCAACCGACGGTCAACTGGTCCGGGTTTTCAGTAAGGCGGGTACAAATGGTGATTATGTGGCCATATAGCGAGAGCTTGTGCCACTAAATGTTCAAACTATACGAAATTTCCTTCAAAATTTGTCGATTTCTTATTTGCCATCCCCCCATGATATCTGTAGGTGGTCAACCGACGGTCAACTGGTCCGGTTTTTCAGTAAGGCGGGTACAAATGATGATTATGTGGCCATATAGCGACAGCTTGTGCCACTAAATGTTCAAACTATACGAAATTTCCTTCAAAATTTGTCGATTCCTTATTTGCCATCCCCCCAGGATATCTGTGGGTGGTCAACCGACGGTCAACTGGTCCGGGTTTTCAGTAAGGCGGGTACAAATGATGATTATGTGGCCATATAGCGACAGCTTGTGCCACTAAATGTTCAAATTATACGAAATTTCCTTCAAAATTTGTCGATTTCTTATTTGCCATCCCCCCATGATATATGTGGGTGGTCAACCGACGGTCAACTGGTCCGGGTTTTCAGTATGGCGGGTACAAATGATGATTATGTGGCCATATAGCGACAGCTTGTGCCACTAAATGTTCAAACTATACGAAATTTCCTTCAAAATTTGTCGATTTCTTATTTGCCATCCCCCCATGATATCTGTAGGTGGTCAACCGACGGTCAACTGGTCCGGGTTTTCAGTAAGGCGGGTACAAATGATGATTATGTGGCCATATAGCGACAGCTTGTGCCACTAAATGTTCAAACTATACGAAATTTCCTTCAAAATTTGTCGATTCCTTATTTGCCATCCCCCCAGGATATCTGTGGGTGGTCAACCGACGGTCAACTGGTCCGGGTTTTCAGTAAGGCGGGTACAAATGGTGATTATGTGGCCATATAGCGACAGCTTGTGCCACTAAATGTTCAAACTATACGAAATTTCCTTCAAAATTTGTCGATTTCTTATTTGCCATCCCCCCAGGATATCTGTGGGTGGTCAACCGACGGTCAACTGGTCCGGGTTTTCAGTAAGGCGGGTACAAATGGTGATTATGTGGCCATATAGCGACAGCTTGTGCCACTAAATGTTCAAACTATACGAAATTTCCTTCAAAATTTGTCGATTTCTTATTTGCCATCCCCCCAGGATATCTGTGGGTGGTCAACCGACGGTCAACTGGTCCGGGTTTTCAGTAAGGCGGGTACAAATGATGATTATGTGGCCATATAGCGACAGCTTGTGCCACTAAATGTTCAAACTATACGAAATTTCCTTCAAAATTTGTCGATTTCTTATTTGCCATCCCCCCATGATATATGTAGGTGGTCAACCGACGGTCAACTGGTCCGGGTTTTCAGTAAGGCGGGTACAAATGATGATTATGTGGCCATATAGCGACAGCTTGTGCCACTAAATGTTCAAACTATACGAAATTTCCTTCAAAATTTGTCGATTCCTTATTTGCCATCCCCCCAGGATATCTGTGGGTGGTCAACCGACGGTCAACTGGTCCGGGTTTTCAATAAGGCGGGTACAAATGATGAGTATGTGGCCATATAGCGACAGCTTGTGCCACTAAATGTTCAAACTATACGAAATTTCCTTCAAAATTTGTCGATTTCTTATTTGCCATCCCCCCAGGATATCTGTGGGTGGTCAACCGACGGTCAACTGGTCCGGATTTTCAGTAAGGCGGGTACAAATGGTGATTATGTGGCCATATAGCGACAGCTTGTGCCACTAAATGTTCAAACTATACGAAATTTCCTTCAAAATTTGTCGATTTCTTATTTGCCATCCCCCCATGATATCTGTAGGTGGTCAACCGACGGTCAACTGGTCCGGGTTTTCAGTAAGGCGGGTACAAATGATGATTATGTGGCCATATAGCGACAGCTTGTGCCACTAAATGTTCAAACTATACGAAATTTCCTTCAAAATTTGTCGATTTCTTATTTGCCATCCCCCCAGGATATCTGTGGGTGGTCAACCGACGGTTAACTGGTCTGGGTTTTCAGTAAGGCGGGTACAAGTGATGATTATGTGGCCATATAGCGACAGCTTGTGCCACTAAATGTTCAAAGTATACGAAATTTCCTTCAAAATTTGTCGATTTCTTATTTGCCATCCCCCCATGATATCTGTAGGTGGTCAACCGACGGTCAACTGGTCCGGGTTTTCAGTAAGGCGGGTACAAATAATGATTATGTGGCCATATAGCGACAGCTTGTGCCACTAAATGTTCAAACTATACGAAATTTCCTTCAAAATTTGTCGATTTCTTATTTGCCATCCCCCCATGATATCTGTAGGTGGTCAACCGACGGTCAACTGGTCCGGGTTTTCAGTAAGGCGGGTACAAATGATGATTATGTGGCCATATAGCGACAGCTTGTGCCACTAAATGTTCAAACTATACGAAATTTCCTTCAAAATTTGTCGATTTCTTATTTGCCATCCCCCCATGATATCTGTAGGTGGTCAACCGACGGTCAACTGGTCCGGGTTTTCAGTAAGGCGGGTACAAATGATGATTATGTGGCCATATAGCGACAGCTTGTGCCACTAAATGTTCAAACTATACGAAATTTCCTTCAAAATTTGTCGATTTCTTATTTGCCATCCCCCCAGGATATCTGTGGGTGGTCAACCGACGGTTAACTGGTCTGGGTTTTCAGTAAGGCGGGTACAAATGGTGATTATGTGGCCATATAGCGACAGCTTGTGCCACTAAATGTTCAAACTATACGAAATTTCCTTCAAAATTTGTCGATTTCTTATTTGCCATCCCCCCAGGATATCTGTGGGTGGTCAACCAACGGTCAACTGGTCCGGGTTTTCAGTAAGGCGGGTACAAATGATGATTATGTGGCCATATAGCGACAGCTTGTGCCACTAAATGTTCAAACTATACGAAATTTCCTTCAAAATTTGTCGATTTCTTATTTGCCATCCCCCCAGGATATCTGTGGGTGGTCAACCGACGGTTAACTGGTCTGGGTTTTCAGTAAGGCGGGTACAAATGGTGATCATGTGGCCATATAGCGACAGCTTGTGCCACTAAATGTTCAAACTATACGAAATTTCCTTCAAAATTTGTCGATTTCTTATTTGCCATCCCCCCAGGAATACTGTGGGTGGTCAACCAACGGTCAACTGGTCCGGGTTTTCAGTAAGGCGGGTACAAATGATGATTATGTGGCCATATAGCGACAGCTTGTGCCACTAAATGTTCAAACTATACGAAATTTCCTTCAAAATTTGTCGATTCCTTATTTGCCATCCCCCCATGATATCTGTAGGTGGTCAACCGACCGTCAACTGGTCCGGGTTTTCAGTAAGGCGGGTACAAATGATGATTATGTGGCCATATAGCGACAGCTTGTGCCACTAAATGTTCAAACTATACGAAATTTCCTTCAAAATTTGTCGATTTCTTATTTGCCATCCCCCCAGGATATCTGTGGGTGGTCAACCGACGGTTAACTGGTCCGGGTTTTCAGTAAGGCGGGTACAAGTGATGATTTTGTGGCCATATAGCGACAGCTTGTGCCACTAAATGTTCAAACTATACGAAATTTCCTTCAAAATTTGTCGATTTCTTATTTGCCATCCCCCCATGATATCTGTAGGTGGTCAACCGACGGTCAACTGGTCCGGGTTTTCAGTAAGGCGGGTACAAATGATGATTATGTGGCCATATAGCGACAGCTTGTGCCACTAAATGTTCAAACTATACGAAATTTCCTTCAAAATTTGTCGATTCCTTATTTGCCATCCCCCCAGGATATATGTGGGTGGTCAACCGACGGTCAACTGGTCCGGGTTTTCAGTAAGGCGGGTACAAATGATGATTATGTGGCCATATAGCGACAGCTTGTGCCACTAAATGTTCAAACTATACGAAATTTCCTTCAAAATTTGTCGATTTCTTATTTGCCATCCCCCCATGATATCTGTAGGTGGTCAACCGACGGTCAACTGGTCCGGGTTTTCAGTAAGACGGGTACAAATGATGATTATGTGGCCATATAGCGACAGCTTGTGTCACTAAATGTTCAAACTATACGAAATTTCCTTCAAAATTTGTCGATTTCTTATTTGCCATCCCCCCAGGATATCTGTGGGTGGTCAACCGACGGTCAACTGGTCCGGGTTTTCAGTAAGGCGGGTACAAATGGTGATTATGTGGCCATATAGCGACAGCTTGTGCCACTAAATGTTCAAACTATACGAAATTTCCTTCAAAATTTGGGGATTTCTTATTTGCCATCCCCCCATGATATCTGTAGGTGGTCAACCGACGGTCAACTGGTCCGGTTTTTCAGTAAGGCGGGTACAAATGATGATTATGTGGCCATATAGCGACAGCTTGTGCCACTAAATGTTAAAACTATACGAAATTTCCTTCAAAATTTGTCGATTCCTTATTTGCCATCCCCCCAGGATATCTGTGGGTGGTCAACCGACGGTCAACTGGTCCGGGTTTTCAGTAAGGCGGGTACAAATGATGATTATGTGGCCATATAGCGACAGCTTGTGCCACTAAATGTTCAAATTATACGAAATTTCCTTCAAAATTTGTCGATTTCTTATTTGCCATCCCCCCATGATATCTGTGGGTGGTCAACCGACGGTCAACTGGTCCGGGTTTTCAGTAAGGCGGGTACAAATGATGATTATGTGGCCATATAGCGACAGCTTGTGCCACTAAATGTTCAAACTATACGAAATTTCCTTCAAAATTTGTCGATTTCTTATTTGCCATCCCCCCATGATATCTGTAGGTGGTCAACCGACGGTCAACTGGTCCGGGTTTTCAGTAAGGCGGGTACAAATGATGATTATGTGGCCATATAGCGACAGCTTGTGCCACTAAATGTTCAAACTATACGAAATTTCCTTCAAAATTTGTCGATTCCTTATTTGCCATCCCCCCAGGATATCTGTGGGTGGTCAACCGACGGTCAACTGGTCCGGGTTTTCAGTAAGGCGGGTACAAATGGTGATTATGTGGCCATATAGCGACAGCTTGTGCCACTAAATGTTCAAACTATACGAAATTTCCTTCAAAATTTGTCGATTTCTTATTTGCCATCCCCCCAGGATATCTGTGGGTGGTCAACCGACGGTCAACTGGTCCGGGTTTTCAGTATGGCGGGTACAAATGGTGATTATGTGGCCATATAGCGACAGCTTGTGCCACTAAATGTTCAAACTATACGAAATTTCCTTCAAAATTTGTCGATTTCTTATTTGCCATCCCCCCAGGATATCTGTGGGTGGTCAACCAACGGTCAACTGGTCCGGGTTTTCAGTAAGGCGGGTACAAATGATGATTATGTGGCCATATAGCGACAGCTTGTGCCACTAAATGTTCAAACTATACGAAATTTCCTTCAAAATTTGTCGATTTCTTATTTGCCATCCCCCCATGATATATGTAGGTGGTCAACCGACGGTCAACTGGTCCGGGTTTTCAGTAAGGCGGGTACAAATGATGATTATGTGGCCATATAGCGACAGCTTGTGCCACTAAATGTTCAAACTATACGAAATTTCCTTCAAAATTTGTCGATTCCTTATTTGCCATCCCCCCAGGATATCTGTGGGTGGTCAACCGACGGTCAACTGGTCCGGGTTTTCAGTAAGGCGGGTACAAATGATGAGTATGTGGCCATATAGCGACAGCTTGTGCCACTAAATGTTCAAACTATACGAAATTTCCTTCAAAATTTGTCGATTTCTTATTTGCCATCCCCCCACGATATCTGTGGGTGGTCAACCGACGGTCAACTGATCCGGATTTTCAGTAAGGCGGGTACAAATGGTGATTATGTGGCCATATAGCGACAGCTTGTGCCACTAAATGTTCAAACTATACGAAATTTCCTTCAAAATTTGTCGATTTCTTATTTGCCATCCCCCCATGATATCTGTAGGTGGTCAACCGACGGTCAACTGGTCCGGGTTTTCAGTAAGGCGGGTACAAATGATGATTATGTGGCCATATAGCGACAGCTTGTGCCACTAAATGTTCAAACTATACGAAATTTCCTTCAAAATTTGTCGATTTCTTATTTGCCATCCCCCCAGGATATCTGTGGGTGGTCAACCGACGGTTAACTGGTCCGGGTTTTCAGTAAGGCGGGTACAAGTGATGATTATGTGGCCATATAGCGACAGCTTGTGCCACTAAATGTTCAAACTATACGAAATTTCCTTCAAAATTTGTCCATTCCTTATTTGCCATCCCCCCCCCCCCCAGGATATCTGTGGGTGGTCAACCGACGGTCAACTGGTCCGGGATTTCAGTAAGGCGGGTACAAATGGTGATTATGTGGCCATATAGCGACAGCTTGTGCCACTAAATGTTCAAACTATACGAAATTTCCTTCAAAATTTGTCGATTTCTTATTTGCCATCCCCCCAGGATATCTGTGGGTGGTCAACTGACGGTCAACTGGTCCGGGTTTTCTGTAAGGCGGGTACAAATGGTGATTATGTGGCCATATAGCGACAGCTTGTGCCACTAAATGTTCAAACTATACGAAATTTCCTTCAAAATTTGTCGATTTCTTATTTGCCATCCCCCCATGATATCTGTAGGTGGTCAACCGACGGTCAACTGGTCCGGGTTTTCAGTAAGGCGGGTACAAATGATGATTATGTGGCCATATAGCGACAGCTTGTGCCACTAAATGTTCAAACTATACGAAATTTCCTTCAAAATTTGTCGATTCGTTATTTGCCATCCCCCCAGGATATCTGTGGGTGGTCAACCGACGGTCAACTGGTCCGGGTTTTCAGTAAGGCGGGTACAAATTATGATTATGTGGCCATATAGCGACAGCTTGTGCCACTAAATGTTCAAACTATACGAAATTTCCTTCAAAATTTGTTGGTTTCTTATTTGCCATCCCCCCAGGATATCTGTGGGTGGTCAACCGACGGTCAACTGGTCCGGGTTTTCAGTAAGGCGGGTACAAATGATGATTATGTGGCCATGTAGCGACAGCTTGTGCCACTAAATGTTCAAACTATACGAAATTTCCTTCAAAATTTGTCGATTTCTTATTTGCCATCCCCCCATGATATATGTAGGTGGTCAACCGACGGTCAACTGGGCCACGATCACGAAGGCGGTAGGAATTCTCGTTATAATAGCGTATTGTAATGATATGATATGTTTTCTTTTATTTAAAATACCATCGGATGGCAAATAGCGCATATCGGTAGAATCGCTATTTGCCATTCGATGGCGAATAGACACTTCCTTGTGTAGGTACACTATATTTCACAAATCGCCCTAGACCCCATTATAGCCTTAATATATCGAGTGTGTTGTGTCTGACAGAGAACACTGGCCAGTGTAAATAGTGATAAACAGGTCACGGGTTCCACAATTATTTGTGCATGACCAACGAACTCTAGTCTTATCCACCGGGGTGGGGTGGGGGGGGGGAATTGTTTTTGGTTAGGTATACACATAGATATATGGTTATTATACCCCCCGATATTAGAAATTTATGAGATCACCTTTTCAATTTCATGTTATGCAACAATCAGGTTAATGATATCTAGTCATTGAGTATTCACCATGCAGTATCCAATTTGTGATCCAGTTTTTTTGTTTTGTTACTTTTATTCAGGTAATATATTAATTTTGTTACTAAATATTTCTTCCGTTGATCATAAGTTTCCTGAACGCTATTACGGTGGTCCACTGTGAAGTGGGCCGGGATCCTGTGAAATCCAGAATGTTGCTAAATCTGAGGCTAAAGAGTCACTATAGCTGCCTATATAGCCCTTTTCCAACAAGCTTGATACTAACATGCTTACAAACAACATTACATGGTCAGTACTTGTAAATTGTTTGAAAAAAACCCCATTTTGGAAAAAAATTACAAGCACAATTTTGTTGGCCTCTGGACCACCACCCCATATACAGAATTCTTTTGCAGACTCCCCCTGGATAGTTGGGAATAAAAAATAAAAATAACAACAATCGCATCAGATATGTATGGGGAGTTATAGTATACTTATGTCAAACATGGGCGTGGATTGAAATTGCATTAAAGATACTCAATCCGATCAGACGCTCCTAAATTACTATTTCTTTGGCTTCGGGGGTACAAAAATATTTGATTCGAGTCGAGGAACCCACCCATTAAAGCTCAGAGTGATCCGATATTAAGTTTGTTATTTCTCGAGATGTGTAATAATATGTGGCCCAGAAACACGTGGTCAAACGGACGGTCTCGGACAAAATTGCGGATGAAGATGGATAACTCTAAAATCAAGTGGTAATACCACAAACCAACCTCGCTTATTTAATATAGGTTTAGTTTTGGGGAAAAACTGGACCAAAATCCCCCCTCACTGATATGAAAAATAAATTGTTGAGAAACAATTAGTTTAATTTGGATGGCCTAATAGCGCTTATATAATGTCCTAGAAATTCCGCACCAATTCCCTATGCACAAACAAACACAGACAAGAAGCATATTAACATAAAATAGATACGCAGATTGCAGAACCAAATAAAAGTTTATGCAGGGTGGAAATTTCCACTTACATATTAAATTTGTATGGTATTTTTATCCTATGAAAATATGTTGAAAGCAAGACTTGGTATTAAATACAAATTTATCATTATTTTATACGGTACGTGACGACATAAGACACTTAATGTTGCTTTGATAAGTTCCCGAAGAAGCTATTTTAATTTATGACTGAATTCTAAAATAATGCATCTTCATAAAATATGGAAGGGCTGTATGTAAACATCAAACAAGTTGAACTAGTTTATTAGGTTACAGTATATTTGTTTACCACACTCATGCAGTGATTTGCTATTGGGACGGGGGGGGGGGGGTGGTATTAAATTGCACAGGAAGTATATCCAAGTGCATTGCTGACTGATTTTTCACCTGTGTTTTATTTATCTTCCAAGGAAGATCAAAATTTGTACAAGTTGATACGAATGATAAACTGGTTGATGGACTAATTAGGTATGATGCAGTATGATATATGAATAATGGGACTATTAAGGAATCCAGCACAAAGATCTACTGGGATAATATATTTGTACACATATCTGATTATATATCCGTGTTTTGCAGTTGAAATGGCCACATAGATTGAGGAAAATCTTTCTTCAAGTGTATGAGCTCAATAATTAGGGGGTTAGCTAACTTCCTGGGGTGGTCAGTGCATAAAATTAGAGTGTAAAAATTTTTTTTGCAGGTTTGGGGGTGGTGGGTTCCCAAAATTTCCAGATGCAAAACATATTTTGTTTAATACCCCCCTTCCCCTGTTGGGACTATGTGTATTGTGATACAGGTTATCCTTTGGTTACTATTAAAATTCTTGACAAGTAGTTCCCTCAGAAAATGTTAAGATAATAAGTTCAATAAACAGCCTATTTTGAACTTATTATCTGAACAGTTTCTACCTATGAATATGATCCTTCTGCACTTGTATTATCTGTTCACCAGCTGCTTGTATTTCCTCAACATCTCTCCGATTGAATAACAGACCATTCCCATGCATACAGTAATGCTCTAAATAATCGACTCCTTAACCACAGCAGAATTATCGGTAACTTTTCAGGATTTAGTCGGAGAGAGCGAGAGCTTTCCGATGAATGGCAACAAGCCATATTTCTGACTAAATCCTGAAAAGTTACCCATAATTCTGCTGTGGTTAAAGAGTCGATTACTTAGGGCATTACTGTACTTTTATAAATGAATAGGATGATCCATTCAGCCAATATATGCATAACCTTTCCATGACTGGAGCTACCTGAAATTTTGCGAAAACCCTGTTCCAATGCATTCTCTTATACATATTTGCGAGTTGCCCACAGGAAGAATATATAGGCCTAACAAAATTTACCATAACTTTGTGAACCAGTGCATTCTCTTATATATGCAATGCTCCCTATGGGAGACTTGCATGTATTATAGAATGCACTTGCACAGGATCTTTAATGCTGCACCAGCACAGCTCCCATCATGAAATGGTTAATCAATTATATGAGCTGCGATATCAGTGTTGGAGATCAGGTTTTAGATATAATTTGCAAACATTTTTTTTGCAACAAATTTTCCCATTGCAATTTATAGATTAGATTCACACTGCTCAACTGATTCGGGAACTTTCAATGCAAATGGAGGCCTCACGTGTCAAGCCTGAGTATAAGGGGCCTGTCATTTGCAGAATGAGGTCCCCAGAGGGTGAATTTAGTGACACTATCCCGCATAGTGGGCTAGCATCACCAAATTCACCATCTGGAGACATAATTTTGCATGGCCTGATCTGCTATGGGAGACATACTCAGATTGAAATTCCCAAATGGTTAACATTGTGATGTTCACCCATTGGGAACCTCGATTATGCAATGTCGTCTGCCAATTTGGGGATATAGAGAAACTAAACTAAAACAGAAATAGAAGATTCTGTAGAAAATTGAAAATAAACTTTCCAGAGAAGATGAGGCCTAAGCAGAATGAGGTCAATAGAGCGTGAATTTAGTGATGCTAGCCTGCTATGCGGGATAGCGTCACTAAATTTACCCTCTAGGGACCTCATTCTGCAAATGACAGGCACCTTATACTCAGGCCCGACCCGAATGCCAATATTGGGAAACAACCTTTGTCAACTACAGTAATGCTCTAAATAATCGACCTCTTAACGACGGCAGAATTATGGGCAACTTTTCAGGATTAAGTCGGAAATATGACTTGTTGCCATTCACCGGAAAGCTCTCAGCGAGAGCTTTCCGATGAAAATCCTGAAAAGTTACCCATAATTCTGCTGTCGTTAAGAGGTCGATTAATTAGAGCATTACTGTAAATGAGACCGATTTTGATTTGTCAATATATGTGGTATTTTTCAAATGTTGCCAACATTAAAGACATATTATGGACTTGTTCGGTTACGTGAAACTGATAAGTTAGTACTCAGGCGCTATGGCAACTAGAGGAATGTAGCATTCTACCATCACCAAAAATTTCCAACAAATCAACCGTACCACTCCATATATAACATTGTGTGAACTACGCTCAATTGTAAATATTTGATTCGGGATGCAACTATTGGTGATAAACAAATGCAAACAATTTCGCCAACAAGAGTCACTGCATTTAATTAATATATAGGCATGATGGTGCGTATTGTCAATTTGGATATAATTTTTGTAAAAATAACTTCTTTGAACAAGATTATTCTCCATTTCTATTTGATCACCCTACCAGAGTGTTTCACATCACTTTAAGATTTTGCTATTCTGTAACGAGAGGCCGATCACGATCGGCAGATGTTTAACCCATACCTTGGCGATAGCGATTAGCTATTTTTATAAATTTTATAAATCCTTACATCAACCTTTTCATGAGTGCTAAAGTTTCAACAATTCACACTTAATATAGTGATCATGTGAAAAATATTTAGTTATCACATTGTGTCAACAGGATTGGCGGAGGATGTTAATATTTTTAAGCAAATAAACCAAATGACCCTCACTATGCAGGTTAGGGGTGTGTTCTTGTCAACTATGCCAAGAACTACATGTATAAACATAGTCAATGGAAATATTTGAGTTATCAAATCGGATAGAATAGGGTTAATCTTACCCAAACTAATGAACTGATAAACACAAAATATGTCATTGGATTTAGAAACCCATACAATAAGTCAGTCTCAAGAATACCAGCACCATTAATATTACCCTGGAGCCCAAATGCAACTGAGGGAATTTCAAAATAAGACATTTCCTCGAATGATAAATATATAATTGGTGATTTATTGAAACCCTTACTGAACCTGGATCAAAGTGAAAGGGATAATATTATATCTGTCAATCGCATAATATGTGTCTATGGAATGGTTTAATTTTAATCCCAAATCCATGCAAATCAAAAGTGGATCACCATCAACCTGGACATAATATAGGAGAATGATCAAACGAAAAGCTTCAAAACCATATGATGTGTGGAGAGGGTTAATCATTTGCAATGACATCACATCATGGAACTGAGGAATGTGTGGATTAATTTTTGTCTAAGATAAGACAACAGTGTATGTAGACAACAATGTCTGTAAAACATCCCTACAAATTAAGTAACAATGGACTATTCCAATTTAATATTTTAGAATAGGTGTCCTATAGTGTTTACATAAACTTTAGTAATGAACCTGTTTCAGCAAAGGGGTTAACTTAATATTGCACAGAAAACAGCACTCCACCAGATAGCCATCAATCAATTTGACATTAATATGATAACAAATCCTGCCAGCCAGAAGTACCACTATCAGGCTTTATAGCATGTCCATAGACATAGTGATAATTAACTCATTTCAATAACACATGGTCTGCCAGATATGTTCTCTTAAAATTCCCAGCAGTAATTACTTGAATTATAAAGGGTCATAACTCTGTTAAAATATATCGGATCAAACCCATATTCGAACTCGATCTGTATTTAGGGGTGATAAATTCATATACCAAATTTGGTGCTGATCAGATGAAAAATGTTTTGAGTCATAAGAGTGAAAAGGGTTAATTAAACAATACCAAAAACAATACAGACTAAGAACGTGCTAAGAAAAACCTAGGTAAGAAATATGAGGCAGATCAGAAGAAATATGTTCAACTTATTGCATTGGATAGCATGTGTGTAAAGGGTTAATTATTTTCTAAACCGATAAACCAATCAATACCAAAAACTATACAGATGAGGGGCATGTCATCATAAACCTACATATCAAATATGAACACAATCGGACAAAATATACTTTGGTTATAGCATCGGATTTTTGTTTTTTTAATTTTATTTTCGAAAAAGGGTCATAACTCCTTTAAAATAAATCGGATCAAACCCATATTCGAACTCGATCTGTATTTTGGGCTGTGAAACTAACAGACCAAATTTGGTTCCAATCAGATGAAAAATGTTCGAGTTATGGCAGAATGCGTCAATTCTAAGTCGAAAAAGGGCCATAACTCTGTAACAAAAACTCGGATCAAACCCAAATTCGAACTCGATCCGTATTTTGGGCTGAGATATACAAAATTTGGTTCCGATCGGATAGAAAATGTTAGAGTTATTGCATTACTCGTAAAGTGTCTACGGACAGACAGACGGACAGACAGACGGACAGACAGACAGACGGACCAACGACGAGTGGTCAATCCGGGCAACGACACTATGTTTACCATACTATGGTATGGGTAAACATAAAAAGGATATAACACACTAATCACTACAAAGGGATAATGACTGAACAGGGCCATGAAGAGATAACAAGCAGTGTTGATATTTACAAATTTATTAACAGGCATCAATCTCATTAAAATGCTACCAGTTCATATACATAAACAAGACAGCTTAATATTACAATGCTGCCAGTCCTGAACATGACAGCTTAGATAAAATCATAATGCTGCAGTTTATGAGCTAGACAACATGCTACAAAGTAACTTGCCAGCAAGTCAGATAATATAACATAACACATTAAACAGGAGCTGAAAACATGGCTTCTCAATCAGGGAAGGATCCAGAGATTTTTTGGGGACACCTGTTCTGTATTTGAGTATGTCCCCATATAAATTTGGATGTTAAAATATTCAGTACTGGACACTTGATTGTGCAAATAAAGGCTCTATATAATAGACTATAACATCTGCAGGTTGATGATTTGCATTACTAGTACATGTTGTTGAATTATAGAAAAATTCCTTGAAAATATGGAAAATCCAACTTGAATAAATACTATCCACTTGGAATTTGGGTCTCCAGAGTTTGGGAGCCCAAACCTGTAACAGGAATCAAAACATCCCTGGATCCTTCTCTGTTCTGAATATTCTCAAAGACATAGACGATATTTCTGTTATAAAGCCCACATGTATACATGTATATGCCCAGTGCATAATAAAATACAAAAGTTCTAAGGTTTTTGCATATGCGACTGGGAAAACTTTCAAAGCTGAATGAAACTTTAAAGAAAGTATACAATTCCCACAATTCTATCAGATGCTGAGAATTCAGTAAATAAATGAACAGTTCTAACGAAGTTGAATCTAACTGGAATTACCCATCCCTTATATTGAACTAAGAAATTAAGAATATTACCCGATAAAAATCAAGAGTGATATGTTTTGAAGCTCCCTCCTTCGAGCAGCATATAAGTTTGGTTTGAACATTTTAAATCACTTCAACCCTTCGATAACTAAATACTTCTGATGAGTACAGATTCCCATTGATTCATTAGAAGGGATGATCAAAGTCTGAACATCTGTGTAAATGAATTATGTTGAGTATTTCTTTACCAGTTGTCTGCATTATATGAAACGCCCACACAAATGAAGAATGTGTGATTCCAATAGTTTTAACTGAGTAGGAAGAATCCATTATGTAATCAAAGGGTTGAAATATTCTGGAATGTGAACTACATTTTCTGGGAACCTACATCAAAATTTGCTTGAAAATGATGGCATATCTCACATCGATGTGAGTATTCGTCATTTTCTTCACATACAAATGTATATAAATAACTCAATAAAAAAAGGGACTGAGCTATGTATCAATCATTGGTAGATCACTTGTGATTTATATGGAATATACAGAAAAAAACTAATGTTGAGATTGTCAGGCATTCTATCTTGCTGCCATTTTCGAGCAAATTATGATGAAGGTTCCCAGCCCTGTATTTTATTTAGCACAAAAAATACCGTTATATATCATTCTCTTCCAATGTGTATCACACATATAGATTTCTAACAAGGTGTTTCCTTTAGAGCTAGCTCAAGCCAATACACCAAATATTTTTAGGAAATATTATGCTGGGACGTATAATTTTTTAGAGAGATTCCAGGTCTACAAAAGGAATAATTTAATAAATTTATACAAGGCCATTAAAAATAATTAATCTGTGTTCTCAGGAAATTTTATAAGGAATATTGGATGAGGGAGGCTTTATATATATATATATATTCTTGAAAGTAATGGATGTATGGATAATTTTGAAGGAATAAATTCCTATAATTTTCCAAACAATCTAGACAATAATACTCAAGTACCTTTTAATAGCCATTACAGCTTAAATGTCTAATTATGGATAAATTAAAGATACCGTTATATATCAATTTTGAACTATGGATATATATATTTGTAAAATAATTTTTTTATGAAGCCCTCTTTATGTGAAGAGGATGGCATCTGAGAACACAGAACTCTTATTTATTTGGCCTAAATTGTCATGATGCAATATATTATAGATCTATTCAAAGTAGTAAGTGATTCATGTATAACCCAGGTATAGGTCTAGATGTACATCTGGCAATTGTCTTCTATGCACTCAGGACTGAGGTAGAGTTATTTATATCAGTATTCTAACCTTCTGTAGAGATGATTTATGCATTTGATGAGCAGAAATGACAACCACATGGTATGGATTGTTGTTACCCAAGATAAATAATTTATGGTGAGATGTATAAAACTCGTCCATTTTTACAGCCAATGCTATACCGCGGAGTATATCTTGTGGATATATCCACATATAAAATACACAAGCTTTGTTGATCAATTTGATCTTGTAGTTAGTTACTGTTAAGAGCCTCTGGACTACCTGGCCATTCTAATAGATGAGATTGTAGATTTATGGGATCAACTTTGCGTAATGAATAGCAAATTTATAAAGAACAATATATAGATGGAAATTATTCTCATGAAATATCACTTACTCTTGGTCTTTCAAGGCACATAATATTAGAAAAATCAGTCTCTTTAAAAAGCTGATGTGTCTCTGAAACTTTCATTTGGAATTAATTTGTATTAATATTCAGGCATTCACATGCATTTAAATGATCTAGAATATTAGTCTGCCAATACCTGAGGTATGACATTTTATATCATCACGTCTAAATCCTACTGATATAATATCTTCAAGTTAACTTTGAGCTAAAATTATTCTGCACACTGCCAAATCTCAATATCTAATTAGTTTTGCATTTGGACATGCATTCCATACATATTTTTTGGAAAATATTTGTTTGACAGTCATCTTGGAGTTTCTGATCGATGGTAAATGGTCAAAGACTCTAGTTTTCATTAAATCATAACAACAGCATTGATCAGATTTTTAAAGAGACTCGAGACAAATAACACTGATTGATCGATATTAATGAATATATGACTAGTAGTAGTTACATAGTACTATACACTGGTCATTATGATCACATGATCACTAATGCTTTGATCAAGGTCTCTTAATCGGGAATTGTTCCTTTTGTGCTGTTCTGGTCTTCATCATCAAGATCAGACATGTCAACTGCAAAGATTAGGATATCCAACTGAGCACTATGCGGTAATTCCGCAACACAAGTCAGACGGTATCTCATCCTAGAGCTACTAGGGCATGCAGCCATCGCATCCAATCTCATATCGGCTCAGAAACCGGACAGATCTAGAAATGTGACAATGCTAATTATCACAATCACAATCAGCTGGTGCTGGCCTTTTGATTTGATATGAAGTGTTACTGTTACACATTGAATTGCAACTACCGAGACTGAGAATATTTCTGGGCAAATTTGTGCATGAAGTTCCTCAAGAACCTTGTCTCCTCAACAGTGACTGCGTTATACAGAGAAGCACGGATTCCTCCAACAGACCTGAAATTAATAAATTGAATTGAATGATTGAATATTGTGGACAATTGGACATTTAACCCTTTCATGACGTGAGCTGCACTGGTGCAGCATTAAAGATCCTGTGCCAGTGCATTGTCTTATATATGCGAGTCTCCCTTAGGGAGCCTCACATATATCAGAGAATGCATTGACTTACAGGGTCAAGGTAAATATTGTTAGGCCAACATATTCTCCAATATATGCGAGGCTCACTACGGAAGACTCGCATATATAAGAGAATGCATTGGCACAGAGTTTTCGCAAAATTTAAGAAACCTACAGTCAAGGAAGGTTTAATGAATGAAAATATTAGCTATATCAGTGATGGACTCAAACATTTACATTTGACATCTGAAGATATTAGTCCTCAGTATCATAGGCAAGTATATATGATAGTTTCTGATCACAAAATAAAAAAATTCCCTATAAACCTCAGGCAGATCAACACAGAGGTCAGAGAATAATGTATTATATATTTCTGATTAGATTTTAGTTAACCCTTTACCCAACAGAAGGGCCCTGTGCCAATGCATTCTCTTATATATGCGAGTCGACCATAGGTCGCCTCGCATATATAAGAGAATGCATAGGCTTAACACATTAAAAATTATAAAATTGTTAAAGAATGTAAGAACGAGAGGCCGATCACGATCGGCAGATGTTTAACCCATACCTTGGCGATAGCGATCTTTTTATGAGTGCAAGAATTTCAACAATTCACAGCGTACTATTATTTATTAGTTTCATAGTGGAATCAGACATATTGAGCAACTTGCTCATTTAAACACAATAGGAAGATGGATATGACATTCGATTTCAACCTATTCGGTCACTCCAACAGAGATACATGTATGTGTGATAGATTGATAAAGATAATTATACCCAAACACAGTCAGACAGATGCACCATAGCTGTTAAAGATATAATTGTTACAATATTAACATCATAATAACTCTATTTATTTAATTCTTACAATGGAACCTGAGTCATAACAGATTATGTTGTTGTGTTAGCTGCATAGTAAAAGTTATGGGATGATTGAGATTAGAGACCAACAAACACCTGAACATCTATATAAGTGAGGGGTGTATAGACCTTGATATTAAATATGATTGATAATGGTTGGATATAAAATATTTTAATACAGAATTATCAGATAACTAAAGGAGAGATATGAGAAGGGTCAAATTGAAAATATTAGAGTCATAACATTGGATCGCGTACAGTATACATGTACCTATGGTTAATTTTATTCTAAGCTGATCATTGGAAAGATACAATGTCTGTAACAGCAGAAATATTATTAAATATTGGGTTAATATTCTCAAAACCATTCAATCAATACCAAAATCTATACGCATGAAGAATGTATCACAATCAACCTGAATGAGATTATAAAAGTGATTGGGTGAAAAATATTTGACCAAAAAGTCAGCTTCAAGAATACCAGAACCATTATTATTATCCTGCAGCCCAAATGCAATAGAGGGAATTTCAAAATAAGATATATCCTCAAATGATGAATATTCAATTGGTGGCTTATAATTAATAGAAATTCTTAGTGAACCTGGCCTAAGGCGAAAGAGATAATTTAAAATCTGCGTATCAGATATTATGCGTCTATGGAATAGGTTAATTTTAATCCTGAAATACATGCAAGTGAAAAGTGGATCACGATCAACCTGGACATAGAATAGGAGAATGAACATATGATGTGTGGAGAGTGTTAATCATTTTCAATGACATCATATGATGGAACTAATGTGTGGATAAATTGTTTTCTCAAGATAAGACAACAGTGTCTCTGTAAACAACAATTCTCTAAACAGCCATGCTCCAGAACATCCTTCACATGGACAATGGACTATTTGTATTAATGCCATGAACATGTTTCAACAGGTTGGGTTAAATTACTATTGCACACAAACTGGAGTAAAGTATCATCAATCACTTAAATTTGACAGCTCTGGGCGCAGCAGTGGTTTAGCAAAGAGTATCCAGTGTCATTTTCTGATCCCAATAAAGCAGATTACTGTGTAAAGTTGTTTGTCTTAAATTCTCACAGGGCATATACAATAGGTAGTAAATTACTTGAATTATAAAGGGCCATAACTCTGTTAAAATATATCGGATCAAACCCAAATTTGAACTTGATCTGTATTTCGGGGTGAGGACCACATGTACCAAATTTGGTGTAGATCAGATGAAAAATGTTTTGAGTTCTAAGTAAAAATAAGTTTGAAAAGGGTTAATTAAACGATACCAAAAACCATACAGATAAAGAACGTGCTAAGAAAAACCTTGGTAAGAAATATGAGGCATATCAGAAGAAAACAGTTTGACTTAGATGGATCAGATAGCATTTGTGTGCAGGGTTAATTATTTTCTAAACCGATCAACCGATCGATACCAAAAACTATACAGGTGAGGGGTGTGTCATTATAAACCTACATATCAAATATGAAAACAATCGGACAAAAAATAATTTGGTTACAGCATCGGATAGCTCATGCCTATGTGCGGATGCAAAGTGTTAATAATTTCTAAACCGATCAACCGATCGATACCAAAAACTATACAGGTGAGGAGTGTGTCATCATAAACATGGGAGTAAAAAATAACTCTAATTCCCATAATACAGATTTACTGCTCTCAGAGCTAAACTGATACCACTGGTAATTAATTGTAGACTGCTATGGTTATCTGTTCAATTCTTAGTTGAAAAAGGGCCATAACTCTGGTATAAAATGTTGGATATAACCCATATTCAAACTCGATCTGTATTTTGAGTTGAGAAACTCGCATACCAAATTTGGTTCCGATCAGATAAAAAATAAATTTGAGTTATGGCAGCATGCATGAATTCTAAGTCGAAAAAGGGCCATAACTCCATTGAAAAATATCGGATCAAACCCATATTCAAACTCGATCTGTATTTTGGTCCGAGAAACTTGCATACCAAATTTGATTCTGATCAGATAAAAAAAATTTGAGTTATGGTAGCATGCATGAATTCTAAGTCGAAAAAGGGCCATAACTCCGTGAAAAAAACTCGGATCGAACCCATATTCGAACTCGATCTGTATTTGGTGCTGACAAATTCATATACAAAATTTGGTTCCGATCAGATATAAAATGTTCGAGTTATCGCACCATGCGTAAAGTGTCTACAGACAGACAGACAGACAGACAGACAGACAGACAGACGGACGGACGGACGGACGGACTAACGACGAGTGGTCAATCCGGGCAACGACACTATGTTTACCATACTATGGTATGGGTAAACATAAAAAATGGTAAAAAGTGTTAAAAAAAGATTTTTTTTAGGCCAATGCATTCTCTTATATATGCGAGGCGACCTATGGTCGACTCGCATATATAAGAGAATGCATTGGCACAGGGCATAACTGTAACTATCACAATGTGGTCAAGGAGCCGGTTCCAATGATATCCATATTTGTATGGTTCTATTGAGACAGACCGAAGATATTTTAGGCTGTTGAAGCTTTATTTGGCCGGTTTTGGCCGGTTTGTTGGGTAAAGGTTTAACACTGTGGATACATTTGTCTCCATTTATGAAGTATTGTGAAATGTGCCTTTTTCATAGAGTTGTCTATCCTGGAAATGTGAATATATAGAACCCTGCTGTGCATACTATTTAATTGTAAATATGTTTATTCCTGCAGTTACCAAATGTTAATATATGAGACAACCGATAGAACCCTGCTGCGCATACTATTTAATTGTAAATATGTTTATTCCTGCAGTTACCAAATGTTAATATATGAGACAACCGATAGAACCCTGCTGCGCATACTATTTAATTGTAAATATGTTTATTCCTGCAGTTACCAAATGTTAATATATGAGACAACCGATAGAACCCTGCTGCGCATACTATTTAATTGTAAATATGTTTATTCCTGCAGTTACCAAATGTGAATATATGAGACAACCGATAGAACCCTGCTGAGCATACTATTTAATTGTAAATATGTTTATTCCTGCAGTTACCAAATGTTAATATATGAGACAACCGATAGAACCCTGCTGCGCATACTATTTAATTGTAAATATGTTTATTCCTGCAGTTACCAAATGTGAATATATGAGACAACCGATAGAACCCTGCTGCGCATACTATTTAATTGTAAATATGTTTATTCCTGCAGTTACCAAATGTTAATATATGAGACAACCGATAGAACCCTGCTGCGCATACTATTTAATTGTAAATATGTTTATTCCTGCAGTTACCAAATGTTAATATATGAGACAACCGATAGAACCCTGCTGCGCATACTATTTAATTGTAAATATGTTTATTCCTGCAGTTAGCAAATGTTAATATATGTATTGCTCAAATGCGAAAAAATATAGAAGATCAATAAACAAATCCTGGTGAACTAGTAAATAAATGCTCATAGAAAGGCACAGACAGTTATCTGGTAAGTTAGCACTTTCAGGACAGATCAGGCTTTAAAATCCGAATGAGAATCGTAATCATGATTCTCGTAAAAAGAATTGATTCGCCGTAGAAACGCTATGTTTTGATTCTCACAAAATTTGATTGATTTTAAGGCCTGTAGATAACTCTTAAAAAAAACCTAAGAAAATTGTAAAGCCTTGAAATAATGTGCCCGATATTTGCAGAATGAGGTCCCCAAAGAGTGAATTCAGTGATGCTATCCCGCACGGTTGGGGTAGCGTCACCAATTTCACCCTCGTGAACCTCATTCTGCTTAGGCCTCAATTGTTATGGGAGACCTAAGAATTTAAGTTTCCCATGTTGAAGGTTGTGATGTTCACCCTTCAGTCACCTCGATTACGCATTTTATCTTCTGAAAATTAGGGGATACAGGGAAAAATAACATAAAACGAGTGGTCAATCTGGACAATGACACTATGTTTACCATACCATGGTATGGGTAAACATAACAATGTTAATATGAGACTCTATAGATTCATCCCAGAAGATGAGGCCTTTATAAGCAGAATGAGGTCCCTAGAAGTCACTAAATTCAGCCTCTGGGGTCCTCATTCTGCAAATGTCAGAAACCGTATTTCCAAATTTGAAAATGATGCAATACAGTTTTCCCCGAGTATCAATATCATTGTGGGGAATCACGTGGATTCGAGTTGATGAGTATCACACACTCAAAATGGTCAAAATTCGACCAGAAACGAGGAAAAAGGTAATAAACTATAGGATATGACATTACATAGTATTTTGGCAGCTACGAGCATATGCTATATTATTTTTCAAACAAGCTGATACCTCATTTGTGTCCAAGCTCAGTTGTTTGCTCTAACATTCTGAGTCATTTCTGACCAAAGTTGTCAGTCGAAGGATTCTCTGAGATGCATGGACTGGTATTTTCCATGAACCACTGACTGGCAATTTTGGTCAGAATGTTATAGAAAACTGCTGAGTATTTAGGAATAAATAAGCTATCAACTTGTTTTAAAAATAAACTAGAATATGTTCGTAACAGTCAATATGCTATGTTTTGCGCCAGTTCCTCATATATTACTTTTTTGTGCATTTGCACTCATCTCTGCCGTTTTGAATGTGTTTGGTACTCACCAACCTCGAAACCACATGATTCCCCACCATGAATATAAATAGAGATTATCACTACAGTGAAGTGATCTGAGTCTCCATATCACGCCGAGTTGAGAAGGTGAGATCCCAGATCAGACGAGCTGCCGCAGGCTGCGAGTCTGATCTGGGATCTCACCTTCTCAACGAGACGTGATGTGGAGACTCAGATCACCTCACTGTAGTAATAATATGTTTATTATATGACCAATTGAACTTAATTATTACAAACAACCTCTGAAATTTTTTTTTTTAAAAAGGGGATCAGTTGAATTCAAATTTAATTAACGAATCGCAACAATTTAATCAACAACAATTTTAAGATTAAATTTCTCAATTAAAAATAGTCCAGGAGCCTCGTTCTGATTCAGACACGCATGATCTGGAATCGGATCACGATACTATCATGATCCGTTTTATCGGAAAACCACCACCAAACAATGGTGGTATTTAGTGAAAATAATGACAGTCATATAATAATACTGGGTATCTTACCTGTGTCCCTTCAGAGAGATCATGTTCTCCAATAGTGCTTCATCTACAAACTTCTTCTCCAAATCCTCGTCCCCACCTGCTATCCTGAATGGGATGTTCATACGGCTTCGACAGCTTTGTTCAACTGGAGCTCTATAAAGGTTTGAAAAGAAATATTTCAGAATATGGTGATCAATGGGGATAGGGAACATATTATTGAAAATGATTTTAGAAATATTTTTGCTCTAATGTGGCATTACCCATTGGTGGAAAGTGGTCACAGGTGGCTCAATAGAATGTATTTTTCAAACTACATGTAGTTGCGACTGCATCTAACAGAGAATAAAAAGGATGGACAATATCTCATTAGAACTATGCTACTCTTGGTCCTGAAGTATTTATCAGTTAACGGAAGTGCTAGACCAGTAATTGTGTTCCTCCTTGACCTTTATCCTTGCTTTAAAATATTATACTATTGCATCCACTGGTCCATTCTCTGGCCTGAGACAAAATGTTCCCAATCTATTTAAAGAATTTCTGATCTAGTTTCGGAATTTCTGATACCAATAGATGGGTTGATAACTAAGTCTCTGCAGTAAAATCACAGAATTGGATCAGGATGCAGAATGTAGATTTTTATATATGCATATTCCAGTATCCAAGCTGAATTATTCATTCAGTAACGGGAAAACCTCTTGATATTTAGAGGATATTACTTGTTTTGTTTGTTATTAGGCCTGACATCAGCCCAAGGTAACTTCAAACCTGTCTGAGACCGAAGGTCGAAGGCTGATATGAGGTTAACGAGGGCTGATATCAGGCGGCCAATAATATCAAACCAGGCCAATAATATCAAATCAACCAAATAATATCCTATTTATTAAATAGATCATCTCTTAGTAACTGACAACTCTTTCATATGAGTGACGTCACAAAAATGAATACCTGCAAATTATTTTATAGCAGTGAAGTAGATTTTCGGCATGACGTAAATTCATATTATCCAGATTGGAGATGTCGCAAATCGTTATTACTCGGTTTAAGGGCAATATTAGCCTAGTTTGATAACATGCTATACTGAACAAAAATGTCATATCTAATTAACCATTTCATGACTGGTGCTTCCTGAATTTTTGTGAAAAACCCTGCTCAATGCATTCTCTTATATATGCGAGTCGCCCATAGGGTGCCTTGCATGTATAAGAGAATGCATTTACCTAACAATATTTACATTGGCCTTGCAAGCCAGTGTATCATATTATATATGGGAAGCCCTTCATGGGAGACTTGCATATATAAAAGAATACACTGGCACAGGACTTTTAATGCTGCATCAGCACAGCTCCCATCATGAAAGGGTCAATAAGCTTGCATAATGAATTCTACTTACGTGTAGAAACCATTGGAGCCATCAATTGCCCCATAAATCAATGCCGCCTTCTCAATAGAATTTGCCTCCATTTTGTCCACGCTTCCATGTTCTTTGATCCACTTAAAGACGAGATTCATGATATAAATACTGAAAAGAGAAATTAATCAGGTCACAAGGAAGTAATGCAGGCTTCTTCAACCAAAATATATGTGATAGACTGTAATCTTTCATTTCTTATCATCTTATCATCAATTGCACTTGCATAAAATATTTCCAGTACATGTATATCATTATCACCATATAAACAATTAATAGTAATCAGCTTAATTGTCGGTGAATCAAGTAAATGATGCAAAGTGGCTTTCTGGAGATGCAAAGTGGCTTTCTGGAGGAAGCTGGTAACTGTTATTATATCAGATGTGTTTCAAAGGCGTATAATAGTGATGCTCATAAAAAGAAAGGTCAATTTTGGATGATTATTTTATTTATGCATGTCATAATAAACTCACTACAGTGATGTGGTCTCGTTTTCCACATCACGTTAACCCTTTACCCAACAGAACGGCCCTGTGCCAATGCATTCTCTTATATATGCGAGTCGACCATAGGTCGCCTCGCATATATAAGAGAATGCATTGGCTTAACACATTAAAAATTATAAAATTGTTAAAGAATGTAAGAAAAAAATGGTAAAAAAAGATTTTTTTTAGGCCAATGCATTCTCTTATATATGCGAGGCGACCTATGGTCGACTCGCATATATAAGAGAATGCATTGGCACAGGGCATAACTGTAACCATCACAATGTGGTCAATGAGCCGGTTCCAATGATATCCATATTTGTATGGTTTTATTGAGACAGACCCAAGATAATTTAGGCTGTTGCAGCTTTATTTGGCCGTTTTTGGCCGGTTTGTTGGGTAAAGGGTTAAATAATCTGTTACTGTACCTGTATGTGGGAGGTGTGTTATAGAGGGAGTTGTTCCCAACTTGTGTCTGGTAGCAGAAATTCACTGGACATGATGGTAAGGCCGAGCCAATCAGATCTTCACGGATAATTACGAGGGTTACTCCTGCACAACCAATATTCTTCTGAGCTCCAGCAAATATCACGCCAAACTGTAAAAATATTAATTCCTTTTAAGGTGGTGCCCATGTGCCTCACACATTTTAACATCATTGCAAATCAAAACTTTCAGAAGACAATACCAGGGCAATCCATAATCAAAGTAGAGCATTTCTACAGCGAATCAGCTGTTTTTACAAGAATAAAACAAATAATCATGATACTGATTCTCATCTGATTTTAAGCCCTGTGTACTACATATACCATTTCTCTCAGAATTTCTGTCATAAAGGTACTCAATCCGATCAGTCGCTCCTAAATTACCATTTCTTTGGCTTCAGGGGTAAAAAATATTTGATTCAAGTCGAGGAACAAAGCTCAGAGTGATTAGATATTGATGTTTGAAATTTGCTGTTTCTATTGTTTGTGGTCCAGATCTTTTCCAGAAATTTGTGCTAAAACAGACAAATTGTGGTTGTAAGAAGGATAACTGTAAAATCAAGTGGTTATTATTGTTAGTAATAACCACTTGATTTTAGTGTTATCCATCCTCCAACCGCAATTTGTCTGTTTGAGCACAAATTCCTGGAAAAGATCTGGACCACAAACAATAGAAACAGCAAATTTCAAACATCGATATCTAATCACTCTGATCTTTGATGGGTGGGTTCCTCAACTCGAATCAAATATTTTTTACTCCTGAAGCCAAAGAAATAGTAATTTAGGAGTGTCTGATCGGATTGAGTACCTTTATATGCAAGAGGTGCTATAAAAAGAGATGGGAGGTGCACTTCTGGTGACAATGGAGGGGCCAGAGAGAGCAGAACAATAATGTTTCCTAATATAGTAAGTAGCTCACCTTCGAGACATCAATATGTCGTGAGAGAATATTAGATGACATATCACAAACAAGAGGCACTCCATTTGTTTCTGGTAGATACTGGAACTCAACACCTGAGAAATAAAATGGATTTTTAGAAACATCACAATACAGACCTAAAAGTTGACTTGTTTCGAAAAAGGATTGGCGATTATTTATGGTGGTCAGCAGCTAACTCCCAGCTGAATATATTGTTGGCCATTAGGCCCAGTGTCAGACGATCTGCTATTATTCTTAATATTCTTATGCCATGTTCTTAATTTTTTTTTTTTATATGATATTTAGACCAAAGGCAGCATGTTTTCCTCATTGATACCAAAACTTCTGGGTTGGGTTGGTCCGATTTCATGAAATTTGTAACCAGGCAAAACAAAATGAAGCGAATTACAGAAGTGAATGTAGTGAAGCTTCCCGCAGTAACTTTGTCTTGCAGAAATAATGGAAAATTTATCCTTTTTTGGATATTGTATTAGTTTCCACCTTCAGAAAGGTAGATGTAACATATTTATATCAAACAGTTTTCCCAGCACATTTCCTTTTCCAACTGGAACATGCGGCAATTAGAAAGTAAAACTACTTGACATTTAATCTTCAAATGATAGATCTATTTTCGATTTTGGCAGGGTACCACATCTCTTTGGGCCAATCAACCCTAGTTATTCACAAGTTATTAATTTGCACATCTTTTACTGTACGATCTACTATTTGAATGCCAAATTTAAATTTTCATCTGTGATAAAAATGTTCAACGTGGGCCAAAAATATCAATGTGGCGGCGACTGAGAAACAGTTATTTAATTTTGGGTGGCTTAATTGGTGGGTTTTTAATAAAGAAAATAAGAACAAAGTTGATTTAAATTTACATGTACTTACAGCAATGCCATAAATAATCGACTCCTTAACCACAGCAGAATTATGGGTAACTTTTCAGGATTTAGTTGGAAATATGGCTTGTTGCCATTCATCGGAAAGCTCTCACTGAGAGCTTTCCGATGAATGGCAACAAGCCATATTTCCGACTAAATCCTGAAAAATTACCCATAATTCTGCTGTGGTTAAGGAGTTGATTATTTAGAGCATTACTGTATATCCCACATCTGACATAAGATTAATAACATAAATTATTGTCGTAGATTGACCTGAATATGATATGATGGCCATGGCTTGAAATTTATATCAACCAAAGGTCCAAAGCTGCTCAGTTAAAGGGCATTACTACTGTATGTTGAGGATACATTTGTAGATGTTTATTTCAAGAATTATCTAAAATTTAAGTTATGTAGCATGTTTGCTGCATGAACCCACTCCAAATGCCTTTAGAGAGGAGAGCTCCCACCCCCCCCCCCCCCCCCCCCCCCCCCCCCCCCCCAACATCCAACTGCACAATTCCCACTCGACACAACAATGAGTATATCTAAGAGATAAATTGATGGTGACTTACCGTGGATGGTCTCATTCGCACAATAGAAAATATATGATGCTTCAGGGTTCAAATTCCATGTGTCTTGATCTGGGATTACTGAAATGGTAAATTGTTTGCACAATGAAACGACACCGGTTAGGCTATTAAAAAATCTGTGTTCTCAGGCAATTAGATCTAAAATTTGAGATGAGGGCGGCTTTTCATTTTTTTTCTCAAAAATCTGGAAAACATACCACAGAAAAAAATGTATTCATTTCATTGTTCAAATAAAATATTTCTAACAGAAAATATTTTTTTCTAAAATGTTTGATGAGGCTCTTAAAAACAATTTCAGTGACGATGATTCAAGGAAGGTGTCTGAAAACACAGAATATTTATTTGATTGGCCTTATGTTCAAACCATAAATATCCTCTCCTGGAATTCACACTCCAGATTTTATATGAATAATGTAGAAACCAGCTATATTTATGCCATAAACTTTATCCAAATATTAATACAGTAAACTCTAACATGATTCATAGCAGGTGAAAGTCCTGGATAGATATAAAGAGTCTATTCTACTAATGATACTCACCAAATTTTTTATATTTTATAATTCTATTCTCACAATGTCATTAAAGACATAATAGATTTGTTCTGTTGCATGAAACTGACAAGTCAGTACTCAGGCAACTGGAGGAATGTAACATTCTACTAACATTGCCGAAAAATTTCCAAACAATTGAACGTACCACTACATAGAAATCATCGTCTGAACTACGGTCAATTGTAAATATTTACATCTTGATTCGAGACACAACTATCGATGATAAATAAATGCAAAAAAATTCCCCACGAGAGTCACTGCATTTAATTAATACATACTGGTAGGAATGACAGGTGTGTGTTGTCAATTTTATATCTTTGTAAAAATAACTACCTTGAGCAAGATTAATCTCGATTTCTATATTATCACACTACCGTATTTCACATCACTTTTATGGCAAGCCAAACCGCTATTTAATATTAATTTTACTCAAGTTACGTAAAATAAAATTTTACTTAAGTAAAATAAAATGACGTTTTATTTTACTTAAGTGAAATAAAGCACCATCTACATGGTTTTATTTTACTTAAGTAAAATAAAATCACACTTTAATTTACTTAAGTAAAATTAATATTAAAGAGCGGTTTGGCTTGCCATACACTTTTAACAGTAAATTTAGTACAAAAGAAACTTACCTGTGTATTTGTCAAGCTTGGGCACCACCTTGTTGACTTTGCCATACTTTTCTGCCTCCTTCGCAGCCTTAGCAGACCAGCTGCCAGTGATGATATAATCTGCAGCATTTCCAGGTTTGCGATTGATCAGATTGTAAGGAACAGCTGAGAACTGACCAGTGCCGCCACCCTGCATAAACACCACTCTGTAATTGTCTGGTATGTCCCTGTAGTAAAAAAACAAGTCAATATAATCAGAGTTCAGTCAGAATATTATTTTTGGTCAATTAAAAATATATACACGTAAAAACTTGTCCTATGGTTTTCTGAGGGAGGTATGCGGTTTTTTGATGGGCGGTGGGCAGACATCTCTCCTTGAACAGTTATGCCCAATTGAAAAATTGCAGTAAATTGGAACAAGAACCAAATATTTGGTAAATGAGAATTGCACAACAATGTCCTGATTGAGTCAGGGTCAAAATCCAATGTCACTGTAATCTGTAAACTGTTGCTTCATACATTCGGATAGCTGATGTTGCAGGAATTATTGAACTATTGTTAGGACAGCCCTATGATCAGGCACTTAAAGAGCATTAACAGTACTCACCAGTGTAGTTTCCAGTAATTATTTGGGGACACCTGTTTATATGCCAAAGTCATATCCGAAGGCCGCAGCCCTAAGTTGGGGAGGGTATGGGGTGTCCTCCCCTTTGAACTACATGTACATACTGCCATAAAATGACAATTTATTGCTTCATTTGATGATTTAGTGTTAGTCGTGTTTGTTTTCTAGTAATAATGGTCAAAAAACAAATTATCTGAGGAATTTTTCTTCTTTCTAACTGTTTTTTGGGCGCCTGGAGTTTGGGCGCCCATACCTGTTACAGGTACCAAAACTGGCCTGGAAATTACCCTGGTACTCACAATAATTCTCGAAGTTCCCTCTCAGCAGTCCCAATGATCTTGGAGAAGTCTGCAGATCTGTGACTCAACTCTGTAAATTTGAAATCAAGAATTAGATAGTTGTTTAGATATTAATTATTATTACCTATAAAATTACAGCCATGTAAACTTAAAATTATGCCTGGACATAGTCTGGAGAATCCACTCAGAAGACAATGGGATTGATATGAACTCCTTACTGGAAGTAGTCAAGACTACTTAACACGTTACAAGTTTGCGGGCATGGGAAGCATCCAATAGGAACAGCCAGATTTTCCAGAGAAGAGCAATTTTGAAACTTGGATGCAAAGAATTGATAAAATTATAATTATATGTCAGTAAATGATTAGTTGTCATACATTTAAAATGATTCAAATTCCTGCTAAATAGCAGAATTGATTTATGTTTAATACATCTGGAAGACTGGAACATTATAAACATTTCTTTAAATGTGTATTAAGCGAAATACTTTCATTTGCCTCCGGATGAAAATTTAAACAAAGAAATCAAAAAAAAGAAAAAACAAATATTAATATGACCCCCCCCCCCCCCCCCCCCCCCCCCCCCGCAATGTAAATTTTTACATTGGATAGGGAATGATCAAACAAAGAGCTTATTAATAGCGGTCTAAGGGGTATTGTATACTATAGTAACCCTGTTAAGAGATTTTTATCAATCTATGGCCACTTAATTGTGCATACAAGCCTCAGCCAGATCTACATGTACATTGTAAGGGAATTATAAAATAAGAGATTTCTCCTAATCTTACTTCCCCACAGGCCATGCCCCTAGCAACTACAACAATATTATTCGTAATTTGGTAATTTAATTCTATTGAAGTCCATGAGCTTTTGATTAAAATGGGGACAAACCAGGCCTGATGGTCAATGCTTCGAGGTTTAAGTTAAGGCATTAACAATTAAAGTGGGGTTAACATTTATACAATGTATAAACTATAGTACTTGTAAACAAGGAAATATCCCAACTTGATGATATATCCCCAAATAAATTAATAACATATTTAAAGGTACTCAATCCGATCAGATGCTCCTAAATTACTATTTCTTTGGCTTCGGGGGTAAAAAATATTTGATTCGAGTCGAGGAACCCACCCATCAAAGCTCAGAGTGATCACATATCAATTTTTGAAGTTTGTTAAATTCTCCAGATGTGGGCCAGAAACATGTGGTCCAACGGACAAATTGCGGATGAAGATGGATAACTCTAAAATCAAGCGGATGAAGATGGATAACTCTAAAATCAATTGGTTAATATTACCACTTGATTTTAGAGATATCCATCTTCATCCGCAATTTGTCCGTTGACCATGTTTTTCTGGCCCACATCTCAAGAAATTAACAAACTTCAAAAATTGATATCTGATCACTCTGAGCTTTGATGGGTGGTGGGTTCCTCGACTCTAATAAAATACTTTTTACTCCCGAAGCCAAAGAAATAGTAATTTAGGATCGTCTGATCGGATTGAGTACCTTTAACGAGTTTAACCCTTTCAGTGCCAAGTCTGATTTTTGTATCAACCCATATTATTGATTATAATAATGTGATACAGAGATCTTTCCATCAATGTATCACATTATTATAATCAATAAATTTGAAAAATGATCAAGGAAATATGGGTTGATACAAAAATCGGACTTGGCACTGAAAGGGTTAAAGGTGTATTCAGGGATTCAGGCCATTTTTTATGAAAGCTATGTTACCTCTTAATCAACACTCTATTGGATAAGAAAATGTTTGCAATGAGAAATGTCACCAGAGAGATACTAATTTGTTTGATCAATGAATTTTCTGTCCAGTTATTTATATAATATAACTTGAATTAGAGTTCTCTTGTTATTGCAAGTGGATGTCTAGAAGTTAGAACCTGAGTTAATTTGACAATTGAATACTCTACAACATCAACTGAAGCTTGATGAATTATGTTGTGCATTGTTGAATCAGAGAGAATTATCTTGAAAATGTGAAAACATTTATTTTATGTAGGATTTCTATATATTATGGTACGTAGCGACCACATACCAGCAAGGCTCAAAATATAGTTTTTTTTACTTCCTGTCAAAATGACAGGCACCAAATGGATGGTGCTGGTCATTTAAAAATGATGCCTGTCAAATTTTCAGAATGATAAGACATATGGCTTACTGTCTCTGATTTATTTACAAATGACAAACAGTTGATGGTCCTGTATTATTTATGTAATCACAGGACAATTCAAGGTCAAATATCATATCAGTACATCTATGTGTTTTATAATTCAATGAATAAAATAAAACAATAACATGCATCGAGAATTCTTTTCGACATATCATTTACACAAATTGCGAAACACGTGTTCTATCTAGCTTCCGTTAGATGAAAAATTGTAACAAATTGAAACCCGAACCAGCAGGAACCAGAACTAAATTATCACAACAATAAAAGTATAATTTAATTAAGATTATCAATTTGACAATTTCCTGTCCAAAGTGGTAAATACACATTATTTTGAGCAAAGCGTGGGTTTAGAATGAATCTATATATAAGTTCCAGTACTGAACAATTTTTTACCTTCAATGCTGTTCAATGTCCTATTTGGCCAGTAGTGGCTCCTTGGATGTACCCAAACAGATGCAGATTGTTTTCAAATTTGTATCGGACATAATGTTCGACAGATACAGAAGTGCACTGGACATAAGCTATTTTTCATCGGACAATGACCATGACCGGCCACTTATTTTGAGCCTTGCACACCAGTCAGTATTAACTTACCCATTACACTGACGCCTGTGTTGTTGTAGTTGAGCATTTCTTTCTGGGCCTGCTCCAGCACCTGTAATATGATTTGATTTATTTAATATCCATATGGCACTAAAATATTCATAGATTCATAGACCAAATTTTGAATGGGGATTTCCATGCAAATCTATTATTCAAATGGATGTAACTGGATGTGATATTGTAATTTTAATATATATATTTGGAACTATTTCTATATAAAAGTTGGTGTATTTATTTTTGATATTTATATTATTATTCAAAAGTAGGTAAAGTCTTCTAATTTCAGAAAAACAAATTCAAAATTAAATTTATAGCAAAACTTTAAAATAGGCCCTACACCATTAAGCCCATCCGCCAGTTTAAATGATATGACTGTTTTAGTTCCCGGAAAACTGCTTCACATATAACTTTTTCTGGGAGATTTGCATGGAAATCCCCATTTAAAATTGATCGCTTGACCTCCCTCTTAATTTGTATTATTAAAGATGCATAATCCGATTAATTACTATATACCGGGTACATGTATCTGGATTTGGGATAAGATATATTTTATTTGAGTCGAGGAACCCACCTATCAAAGCTCATAGTTATTTAATAGATATCAAATTTTGAAATTTATTATTTTTCACCATCAAGTGGCCCATTAAATCGATGAGCCGACAATGTCGGACCGAATTGCGGATGAAGATGGATAACTCTAAAATTAAGAGGCTTAGTGTTGATAATAAGGGCAAATTTCGCAATTTTATACTATTCGACAGTGGTTAGCATTATTTTTTGGGCAATTAATCAATTCTCATAACTGAAGCGGCATTTCTAAAAATGTTGTTGTTGGAATCTGATATGAGAACCATTGAATCGGATTGAGTACCTTTAATGTATATCACTATTAGATCAAACCAGAAAAGAAAATGAACAAAACATAAGGAAATAAGCAAAAGGAATAGAAACTTGAACGAAGCCAGAAACACAAATAATTTATTGTTTTGGCCTAAACACATAGTAAACATGATCAGCTGTGTGTGTATTGAGGTATGCAAACAACTTGACCATGGTACCGGTTCATTTGAGCTGGGACTGAAATATTATTCCCACATTTTAGCAAATTGTTTTATCACACTAGTATTAGTTAAGGGAATGTATGCAATTTAAAAAAAAAAAAAAGATTAACCTTGATATTTAAAATTACTATTCAAATTCAATCCTTTTGGATATAAAATCTCAGTGAACCCCGAGTGAACAGGTGAAATTTGAAAATGTTCATATAGGCCAAGCTACACCATATTTTTTTTGTAATTGATGTCAGTTACAGTTTAGGGATTTATTTTTTGTTCAGAAAAAAAAAGTGGTCAATTATAAGTAATATAACCAATAATGCGATATTGAAACTCGATCAATCAATTACAAGAGTACCGGCATTTAATTTATAAAAAATATCATTAATGTCATTGTCATTTAGCAGAAAGTAACATGTTAAAATCTTTCCGTGACCTCTAACTACTGTCAGTCTGGAGACATTATCAAGTCCTATAATCGATTCTCCAGAATTCCGAGATCAAAGAGTACCGACAATCAGCTGATTTTCGCGACAGTGTGGCAATGTCACATTCCAAGAAAATGATGAAAAAGAACTCATGCACTTACCTCATAGGGAAGCTTGGCTGGGCCAGGTGAGAAGTTAATTTTCCTTTCTGTTGCCATTTTAGTAAAATTGCGGTTTGACAGTAAAATACTGGATTGCACTGATCAGTTCTTACGATGCCGATTTAATAAAGAGCTCAAGAGAACGAATGAACAGACTGCTTAATTATATATAGAATTTTCCATGTGACGACACATTTTAAAAAGGATTCGATTGGTCTAGGCACCTAAAGGAAAAACCTCGACCACGCTCTCAGCTGATGATAACACCTCGACCAATCAGTCAATTCTTTTCAGACAATTGTTCAATTGAATGATTTCGCCACAATGTCAACAGTTTATATAAATGATTGCTGTCGTGAAAACGAAATCTAACGGTCATCATTGTGACAGGTGTTATATATCACATCTAGGTACTGGGTAAAATAGTTTGAGTTCCGTACAATTAACGTGCCTTGACACAATTCAATATTACACCTGGCCTTGGGGTATACTTTGAGCTCGACTGTATTGGGGCACACAAGAGGTGACGATTAATATTGACGCTATTTTCCCCCACATAAAATACCCATATCATACATATGTTGAGCTCTTAATACGAAATACAACTACTTTCCAATGTAAATTATTGGATCATGCATGGCTGAGATGATCTTTTAGCAGATCCGGATCAGCACAATTCGAACGTCAAGATAAATCTTTATCAATCCACCCTGTCTCGTTTTATATTCTGGATTTCCCAACCGCCAACACCAAGGTGAAGGTTGTCTTGGGATACTCCAACCGCTGGGCAGGTATGTAATGAGATGTATAAGGGGAAATCCCACGTGAACAGCCTTCACCTCAAGCTCATCGGCACGAAGATATTCATTTTTGCGCAGGGAATATAGGTTAATTATTGGGTATCATTCCATGCCGCATTCGTCCGATTAATTGTTGTCTTCCGTCGGAAAACTGCTCAAATAAAATAATTATATTTAAGTAATTAGTTATTGTGTGCTGCCGTACGTGACGGGCCGGTGTTGTTTATCCCAAACTGAATGAGGGTGTGTGTGTGTGCGCGCGAGGGTGTGTGCGAACGAGGGCCTGGCCAACCTTGACCTATATACTTGCAGCAAATTTGACAGTTAATGCCTTTTGCTTACCGGCAAATTTTGTTTTATATGCCCGCTGTTGTCCTTCAATGTATTATGTATTCATGAATGGCGAGTTATTTATCGTGTACAAATATACCTTTCGGTCAGATAATCACAAAACTGTGTTGAGGTATTTTCTGTAAATTATGTTGTTCTCTGCATGTTGTCCGCGTTTTGCCGGAAGCATAGGCCGGCCTACCAGGGACGCTATTGTCATATATCGATCGCGCATTAAGTTCCAAAATGCACGTAGCATATAAAGGCCATGCATTTATGCAAAAAGGAGGAATGTTCAACTAAATAGTCATACAAATTTGAGGAAATAAAACTGCGACCAATGTTAATTTTAAGGGCCAATTAATTAATTAACAGTCATGCAAAATGTAGGCCTACAAAAGCTATTAGTCAGTGAATTTAAGTTTTTACCCAAAACTAATTGCAACAGAATTATTATTTTATTTTTTTGCTGGAATAAGTAGGCCTATACATATCCCCCCCCCCCCCCCCCCCCCATAAACAACATACTAAAAATCAGGAAAAGGTAAATTGTTGATATAGTAGATCTAAGCGAATTAGGTCGAAAATGTGACTTGACCCCGCGCACTTTTGTATAACTTGACAAGCTGGGACCGATTTATTTCCGATCAGTATCACATTTATTATTTAGGCACCTTTTTTTTGGTTGGAAATACGTTATATTGAAATTTAAAAATAATCACAAATAATTTAATTTGTTTGATATTGCCCCCTTTGAGCTAGATTATGCCATGAATCTCTACTCTGGCTAACGCCCGTAGCGATCATACTCCACCAGTACAAAACCTTTGAACTTTTCGAAGTTTTGACACGGAAACTTATAAAGTCGAAAAAATAAACACTAATTATTATCTGTTCCTTAATAGTGTAGGAGTATGTGAAGGTCCCAACTCGAAATTTCACGATTTAAGTGAATTTATGAGCAATTTTGCTTTGAGTTTCTTACAATTATATAATTTTTCCTGGGTAATTAATTCAATGTTTATTGCGATATCGGCTCACATAAGTTACAGAAAAGCAATTCGAGTTGGTACCAGAGACGTGGCGACGGGGGGGGGGGGGGGGGGGGTGTAAATTTTTTCAACAGTTGGAAATTTCATACCTGCTAAAACATTAGTTGGAAATTTCACACCAACAATAGTTTTAAAATGTTCTTGTAGCTTGATTTTCAAACAATTTATTGGGGGGAATTAATTGTTTTTGGACCAATATTTGCATATGTTCCTATTTTTGGTCAAAATTTTGGGAAATTTCCAACACTTGGAAAGCTTGTGTCCTGGTCCCTCCCCCGTGGCAGTCAAAAACTGCTAGTTAATTAAAAAAAAAACAATATTGTCATACATTTGGTCAACATTGTCATTAGAATTGTGATCTGATTCAGTTGGAAATTTTCCAACCTAAGTGGGGGTGTCAGGTTTGAAATTTCCAACTATAGGAAGGCTTGAGGCTATAGTCTAGATGCTAGGATTTTGCGATTTTCTTGTTCAGATTTCAAATTGTTCGCACCCCGGGCCGAACCATGCATGGTCGGCCCGGACGCCCGGTGTGTCATTGTCCCTCCCCGTGGCCAATACAAAACTGCTAATTAGTTTAACAAAACAATATTTTACTACATTTGGTCAAACTTGTGGACTGAAATGGTCATCAGTTGGATAATTTTCCAACCTGAGGGGGAGTATGAGGTTTGAAATGTCCAACACTATAGGAAAGCTTCAGTTGAGGCCAGTCCAGATGCTAGGATTTGCGATTTTCTTGTATAGTTTTCAAAATTTTCTCACACCGGGCCGAACAACCATGGGCAGCCTGGTGTGTCCTGCTTTTTTGCCCGTAGCCGTGTGCATTATTTGTCTGGCGTTATAGACCAGTAGATGTTAGGATTTATGCAATTTTTCAGGTTAAAATATCTGAATGTTCTCATACCGGGAATATAGAACCATGGTTTGTGAATATATAGGATATTAAGCCTGAGCACTGATGTGCAAGGGGGCGGTGCAAAATGGAATTATGCAAAACTTGTGTCTTTGTCTGATTCTGATTCAAGGGGAAAGTGGGGGGGGGGGGTGCAGTTGGAATTTCCCAAGGTGGACACCCCCAACGGAGGCCCTCTAGCCACGTCCCTGATTGGGACCTTCACCTGCAGTGAAGTACACTATTAAGGAACAGATAATAATTAAGAAATATATTCCCTGTGTTATTTTTTCAACTTTATAAGTTTCCCTGTCAAAACTTCAAAAAGTTCCAAGGTTTTGTACTGGTGGAATATGATCTCTATAGGCGTTAGCAAGAGTAGATATTCCTGGAGTGATCTAGAATTTAGCCAGCTGAGCAGGGGGGGGGGGGCGATTTTTTTTTACGAGACGTGAGGTAGAGGGTGGGTGCATGGGTACACGAGGCCGGAAACAGTTTTTGACCACTTTTTTAGCATTTGTTTTTCATTGACATATTTTCAACTGTTTTAAACATATTTGTTTATATGTTGTGGCTTGTTGCAATATGAGAAGCACTAATACATTCAATATTGTTATAACTTTATTCATACATTACACTCATGCATCAGCATGAGTGTAATGTATGAAATAAGTATTTGTATCAGTGTTTGTACACTAAAATTGATTGCATATCAGCACATGTGATACAATTATGGCCATGTGACCCTCAACGCAGGGCAACTCATTTTATTTTTAACCCTTTGAACACTATGGCCCCAGAGCATTAGTAGCACCCTGCCATGGCACGGGGCTCCCACTCGTTCAAATAACCGCCGGTATTCTCAATGTATCAGAATAATGTATAGTTAATAATATATAGTAGACACAGGTAGACATATAATAGTAAATCAAGAGTACAGCCGGTATACTGTAAACAGAAGACCAAATTCTTGAAATTGGAGTTATCTTCCCTACACCAACACAATGACGTTACGCTTACTGTGACCTCATCTCCGCGGTCACATGTCACTAAAGTGCACATCCGTGTATATATGGATTTGGCACTAAATTGACCATCCGCGTTCAAACTCAAAGGGTTAAACATTATTTTAGGCCTAGTGCTAAGTCGTAATGCGAGGTCGGGTCGGTGGTCATGCAGGCATACATAAAAGCTAATTTATATGCACATTTTCCTTTTTGGTATTACTATAGGCTCTAGGCCTACTAATTGATGCTGGTTGATGTCTGAAAAAAAGATAAATTTAATTTTGTGTAATTTTTTATTCTATTATATAGGCCCTAACACTGGCCCTATAGTTATTTTTTGTTGTCATTCCAGGGGATTCAACATATTTTTCATCTACTCACACAGATGAATAGGCTGGGTTATAAATTTACCAATATAATCACATCATATTCTACCTTTGTTGATTGCTTAGAGTTCAATTTAGTTGAGATTATCGCTGATTACTGCTGATTATCGCATAATTATCAGCCAAGAAAATATTTGTCTTGTACATGTTTGTAAACAGGAAGTAACATTTAATTTGGTCTTTCAAAGAAGGGACCAATATAGAGCGGTTGGTCGTTTTTACAGAGGGGACCAACATAAAGCGTTGGGGTTTTTGGGTGGGTGTCTAAAATTTTATGGAAAAAAATGCAAGAAAGGGTGGGTGGGTGTAAAAAAAAATGGCAATGTAAAAAAACCACCCCCACGTCTCGCAACTTTTTTACCCCCCCCCCCCCCCCGAGCTGAGCTGATATTATGAACCGAACGAAAATACTATGTCGATCGGCACATTAATTCTGGACAATTTATTCACCTTGTCTGGTAACAGGACAAAGTCTTCATTGCCACATAATATAATCAGTCACTGTCCTTGGCACGCACGCGCCCGTCTTCAGTGTTACGAGTGATTTAGGTTCATGCAATACAGTCTGCACGTATACCATATTTACTTTTCAAAATTTTAAATTACCTATACCGAATTAAAGGGACATATAAGCTTCAATATTCAACTCAGGCTTAAATCTCTTCAATTGCATAAATGTATAACAGTCATAACATATTTGATACAAACTGTCAGTTATCCAACATGCACAAAATAAAACTTGTGATTGTGCGCGAATTTTTCTTTCTATTGTATATATGTATTATTTATGCTTGTGTGTATATTCTTTCTTATACTGTTTGTATAATCTCTCCATACAGGAGGCAATACAGATATATATGTTGTAAGGCGATAAATATATGTTATATTCAGTAACGTTCCAGGAAATTTTGATACATGGTGCTGCATTGGTGCATGCATAGCCGCTAATTTGCGTATTGTATACGATCTTTTTCTGCGTCTTGCATGGGCCATTGGAAGTCATTCGGACACTGAAACTGATATGACTAGACAATGAATATTATTGAGTTACATAAACTTGACATGTTTTCATCCGGGGTATTGCACATCTAAAACATAACTCTCAGCTTGTATATGGAGCTATAGTGACAATTAAATTCACGCGGATACACGTATATAGGTAGGCTATACCGACGTCACCTTAATTAGTTGAAATTATTTATTGGTAATGATACAAATATCTATATACAATTTTATGCAAAGATGTCACATGTATACACATTCAATGAGCAATGTAATATGAATATGGGTAAAACTGGGGTCGACATTAAATATAGCTATATATAAGCGAGTGATAAAAAGAGCTCTAAACATAAATATATATATTTAGATGTATAATCAAAAATGGACTTAACCAATAATATTTAAAAGATGGTTCGTTGGAGATATCTAATATTAGTAATATTATTATTATTAAATATTTCGAACGAACCATCTTTTGAAATGTTATTGGTTAAATCCATTTTTGATTATATATCTGAATATTGAGCTCTTTTCGTCACACACTTCGAGCTAAATTTAATGTCGACCACAGTTCCATCCAGCATCCATATATTATATATAGAGAGGATCTACAACTCGTCCCCAGTTTATAGCGGAATTTACAAAACGAGTCCAGTAAATTAGGTCTGGACCGAGCCTGTGGCGAGGTCCAGACCTAATTTACTGGACGAGTTTTGTAAATTCCGCTATAAACTTGGGACGAGTTGTAGATTCTATTTATTACATGATCCAAAACCTCGACAAAACATAGTTAAACAAGAAAACCATAGTCAGAAATGGTAACGCCACCAAGATCGTATTATTAGCCATAAATATAAATCATAATATAAAATATATTGGTTACATGAATGGACCGCCTCAGAATTCCGTTAAGATAAGTAATTCTTCAAATTATTACAATGAACTACGGCTTATAAATTACTGCAGGTTTCTCATTCGCCACACCAGAATGCTTCTAAATGCGGATCAAAGCGAAGAGTGCGTGGCACAGCCATTGTTCATAAGACATTTTACAGATAGCTAGAATGATGCATGCTGGGAACGAAAGCATCCACAGCAAAGCCATGTGCTTACGGGGGCATGCGTTTATTATAGGGGATTTATGGTGGGCCTATAAAACTAATTATAACTTTGTTATCTGTCATAGTTAATGCGTGAAATTTTAAACATATATACCTGGACATCTACCCCTTCCAGAATGTTGAAAAACATTTTCAGTTGCTCATCGTATTTTTATAGACGAAATAGTCCGAAATTCCAGAAAATTGCGCTAACTGCTCAATGTTTTAATGTGTTACAAAACGTCTGATAAAAATAGTTCTATCGGGAATATTCACACCATTTTTTTTCAGAGAACATAGTGTAAATATAGTCCTATCGGGATATCGTAAAGGAGATTAATTAAACCCCTCAGACTGCCGAAACTGACGACATTAAATTCGCTTTTTCGTGTCCCGCGGAAATGAAACTTGTCTGTCCATTGATGACGTTATTTATTTGACATAGTATTTTTTTCTTCTGTTGTATTTGAACACTTGTTGCACGCGCAGGCTGCACGATCATAATAACTTCAACCGATAAGCGCCGACTGATACCCGCGCAACAGTTTGTCTCAAATAAATTGTTATCAAAACGCAGGTTTATGGCCGCGGACATAAGCCGATTAAGTGTAATGTAATTTATCCATGAATTTGACTGAAAAATTGTGATTCTATCACCATTAGCCACGAAAATGGGACCTCTAAACAGGCAAGTTTGATTTTCGGCGGACACGAACAAGCGAATTTATTGTCGGCAGTTTCGGCAGTCTGAGGGTTAATTAATCCCGAATTAAACGGAACTACTTTACGATAGTCCGATAGGACTATGTTTACTCTATGCATGTTCTCTGAAAAAATAGTGTGAATATTCCCGATAGAACTCTTTTTATCAGACGTTGTGTAACACCTTAAAACATTGAGAGGTTATAGCGCAAACCGAAATGTGTTGTCTTGCAAGATATCCCACCGCTTTAGCTAAATTTACCTTCCTACAATATCCATAAAGAGGATCATATATTATATACCCACGGTTTTAATTATAGAATATAAAATATATTGGTTTCGCGAATGACCAACTCAGAATTCCGTTAAAATAACAATAACAACCAGCACCTATAACGAACCGTTTTACTGGACTTGGCCTACTGGTCGCGTAGTTCCGACTTTTAAATAAACGGAATTTCCAACTCTATAAATAAAAGCCCCACAATGCATTCACCCTGTCCACCACGCAATATCAAAATCTCAGCAGCTAGATACACCACAGGTGGCGTAATAAATGCTCTTTATTATTTCCATATCAGGAATACAGTAACAAACAAGACAGCAGTAAAATAAATGGGGACAAAAAGTTAGTGTAATCATGTATGAAATTTCCAACTGTTAAAATTCTTTATAACAGTTGTGACTCCCACCCCCTCAAAATACCTCCATCATTCGATCCCCGTCCCCATCATAATGGGGACAATAATTACTAGTTGGGATACCAGGCAATGGTAACCATGTATTTTAACCTTTATGTTGTAGTGTAATAATGTATGAAATTTCCAACTACATGTGCATTAACTTTTTTTTACAAAAGTTGTGAATCATACACACTCAAAATCTAACTTCCACCCCCACCCCACTACACTGTCCCTTCCACTTAAAAACATTCTGGAGATCAAGTTGGCCACAGGTGTTCAGTTATTTTATACCATGACTCCCTATTGTACTGTGTACAAACATGCTATATAATATATTTGTGCTGTACACCCTACTGTGTGTGAACAGGAGTCCGACCGTGGGTAACACGTTTCTACTGTGGGTAACACGTTTTAATGGCATTTCAATGGTTAAAGTTTATACCCATAGTAGAACTACATCCGAGTTGACCTTTCATTAACCTTCCATGACCTCGATCAAAATCACTCTATTTTTAAAATGTAGCGCCTCGCGATGAAAACAATTTGATACTTTCGATTCAATTGAATATTATACTCACTAATGCGATAAAAACGAACAGTTATTTCCGTGGAAATCACATCCAGATCAACAAATTGAACATATATTTCAAGAAATAGACGTAAAAAACTCGAACAACAAACGGTGGATTTCAAAATGACTTTCGTGGTTTCCTGTTCACTGTACGGCGGAGAAAAAAAAGTTCCCGCAATGTGTTATATTTATATTCATTAAATTCGTATTCCCATATATATATTCATGTTGTTTATTTATGGCGGTTTCATCATGATTACAGTTTATTGTGAATTGGCTACAATGATACCATATTCGTACAATTGAATGTTGACCTAATTCAATGTATCAATACGCCTGATCAGCTGTGATAGTGTACGTCGATGTACGGCCAAGTGTGGGGAACACAACGGGGATGATTGTGAATGGTGCGACAGAATCATCTTAATTTAAGTGGGTTTATTTCGATTTCATAGCAGTTGTTGCTCCTGTACCGGTCATGGTATAAACAAAATACACACGTAGTGTTTCTGAATACCAAATTTACACCACTCGTGGGATTGATGATTTACCACACTCGCTAAAGCTCGTGTGGTAAACCATCAATCCCACTCGTGGTGTAAATTTGGTATTCAGAAACACTACGTGTGTATTCTATATATACCCCACGTGTCTTGGACTGTTGCCAAATTCACAGTGCTCCATTAGAGGGCCTGCTTGGACTGTTGCCAAATTCACAATGTTAACTGCAGAGAGGTTGTATGTTATTGGAGACGTTCTAATATGACAATAGGCTGGCCTAATTAACGAACCATGCACAGCTAAATACACACAAGCAACTTTTAATCTTCAAATAGATACAATTGTCGGCCTCCAAAATTCAATATACTTTCTTATATACAAACAAACATTGAACTCATACCATTGTTTCACTTAACCAAAATAGCGAATTTCCCCAAAAGAACGCATATAGACTGCGCATGCAGAAAATAAAAGATGGCCGTTACTACAAAAAAAACAGACATGCGCACTCCAATTAAAATTACCCATAATTCAGTTCACTAGACCAGGGGCTCCCAACAGGTTATACAATGTTTTCAGGCTATCAGATTATTTATATTTTCGACTTTAAGTTTACAATTTGAGCCTGTCCTCACTCTATCGATACGATTTATCATAAACATATTATACACCAGTGGCGTTAACTTTACAACTTCGGCATCTACGTGATTATATCGGTACGATTCAGTAAGGTACAAACAATCTCCATAAAATACAGCAGGGGCTCCGAATAGGTTATTCCCATTTATTATGGGCTCCCAATAGGTTATACAATATTTTCAGGCTATCAGATTATTTATATTTTCAACAACATATTATTACACCGGTGACTTTAAGTTTACAATTTGAGCCTGTCCTGACTCTATCGATAGGATTTATCATATTTTCATAAACGTATTATACACCGCTGGCGTTAACTTTACAATTTCGGCATCTACGTGATTATATCGGTACGATTGAGTAAGGTACAAACAATCTCCAAGAATACATTCGCCCTGTACTCCATGTGATATAAAAAAACCAAATGCAAGTAACACCACGCTAGGTGGCGTAATTAACAAATTGGACGCGAAATTAACATCGGCTTCTATAAAGCATGCGATGACGTTTCACGAAACTATGTGTTGTTTGTCCGCGTAAAGAAATAGTCCCAGATAAATAAAGACTCATTGGCGTCTTTAATGGCGTATATTTAATGACATAACTTTTAAAACTCTTTATAGTTTGTTGGAAAAATATTGGAAGCGATAGTATTTTGAGACGTAGCGTACGGAGTGTAAACAGACGATAAACAGGAAGTCAAAGGTCACCTGGCACTATTTCCTGTTATTAAACGAACGTTTAATATCACAATTTATAGAATGGGTTTATTGAATGGAATAAGGGTAGGATCATCTAATAAATATATATACATTACATGGTATACATGCATAAAGTAATTAAAATGGAGATTGAAGAGTCACTGATAAAGATAAACAATCCTGTGATTTCTCCCCAGTTTTATATAAATGCCCACATGTGTCAACATTTTGGATTATGTTTTTTAGATTCACCAAATTGGACAGCTTATGCAAGGATACATAACTCTAAATCAAGTGGTTATTTATTACCTCTTGATTTTAGAGTTATCCATCTTCATCCACAAGACCACGTGTTTATGGGCTACTTATTACTACAGATCACGAGAAATAACAAACTTAAAAAATCGATATCTGATCACTCTGAGCTTTGATGGGTGGGTTCCTCGACTCGAATAAAATATTTTTTTTACCCCTGAAGCCAAATAAATAGTAATTTAGGAGCGTCTGTTCGTATTGAGTACCTTTAATTATTATTGAGTGTGGGGTAAATTTTTGTTCTGGGGACCCGTGGGAGAAAACTCATGTATAAATGCATCCATGCTTTATAGATACACACGAAAAGACGATACAATTTTTTTTATACGCCCACTTTAAAAATGCATAATCCAAATTAGCGCTCGCATATTACTATTTCCTTGACTTCGGGGGTTCAAAAATATTTTATTCCAGTCGAGGAACCACCCATCAAAGTTCAGAGTGATCAGATATCGATTTTTGAAATCTATTATTTTTTACCACCGATAATTTGTTGTGGCCCAGTAAAAGGTCGACGAGAAGTCGGTCTCGGACCAAATTGCGGATAAAGATGGATAACTCTAAAATCAAGTGTTTTTTTTGTGTCAGATATTTGACAAACCGGCAAAATTTCGTTGAACAAAATGTTGATAAATAACAGGTTTTGGGCAATTTTATACTATAGTGACTGGTTAGTATTATTTTTCCGCGAAAGATAGCTTTAGCTATAACTATATCTTAAGATATAGAGTTATTCTCCTTTCATTGAAAATACATTTTTAGTTTGAATTCTGTTGCATTCTGGGAGCCATAATGGGGGGAATCGTTCTATGATTTCAGCTGTTTTCTATTTCTCTATGTGTGCTTCTTCTGAGATACAGATGTTTCAAATTATAGTAATGTTTTATGTCATAGATTGTTATTTAAACCATATATCAAGGCACTATAAAAAAAATAATCGGTGACTCTAAAATTAAATGGGCCTTTAAAGGTACTCAATCCGATCAGAGGGTCCTAAATTACTATTTTTTTGGCTTCAGGAGTAAAAAAAAAAATTGATTCGAGTCGAGGAACCCACCCATCAAAACTCAGAGTGATCAGATATCGATTTTTGAAGTTTGTTATTTCTCGAGATCTGTAGTAATAAGTGGCCCATCGGACCTTTTTAAAACTACGCTAAACACCATCCATATTGTCGGTGGGCTTCTAAAAGGTCGTACCCCAGGAAAATCAAAGTGTTCAGGAGACACAAAAAACTATTTATATCTGGAACTAGAATTGGTATCTGCCAATAACTTTGCACAATAACATATTATGTCACAGTTGTTATAATAGAAATACTTTCACATTCAATTATCTTCTATATATATATAGTGGACGATAAAACATGATTTTATGGTGTTATACGACACTGTTAGAAGTAATAATAGAAATGTTGTCTATATATACGACATTTTAATTTTGACGATTGCAGCGTCTTCGTTAGGGTACGTTCATACGCTGGCAATATTGCACTACAAACTGCAAAGATGCCAGCTGCAAAGGTTGTCTTGTTTTGTTTTGTTAGCTGGCATTTTTGCCAGCTACCGACTAGCTCGTGCTGGGTCGTGGCTGGTCGTCAACAATCAACGGTGATATATGATAACGGCGTATACCTCTCTGTCGGTGGCCACAACACAAGGCCACTAACAATAATTGATTGTCTCTGTACCGTCCTTGGTACGATCGAATGGGATCGGGGTGTGTTCTCTGTGATTCTCATACACACTTAATTATACATGTGTACGGATCTCCGTTATATGAGGATATATGATGATATGGCGTGATACAAAGAGTACCAAAAGTGATGCTTCCCGAGTCATAAATGTGGGAGCTATAGGGGAGGTGGTGGCAGGACTCACTGTGAGTATCCATGCATTGCTTCAAATGTGCTTACTTCAGTGAGCGTGTATAAATTCTCAATTGTTATCGAAATGGTCATGTATCGATCAGAATGGCACATTGAGATATCACTCAATTCAGATCAAGCTGGCGTTCGAATACATGTACGTGCGTGAGGAGGACGGTCTTTTGCCGCCGCCGGGGGAAGCCGATGGGCCTAGAGTCGTTCGGCTGCCAACACCATCTACCCAGACTGAGATATCGATGTAATTGTAGTGATTTAAAAGTGACTGCTTGTGTCGTGGTAGTGGGGCGGGGTCTAACAGTAGGGATAATGGGATGTTAGTCTTTGGCATTGGTAAAGCATATATGGGCCTATATAAATATTCATGACATTTGAATAACAATATATTGTGTGCTTTTGATTACCTTGTGTTACTATTTATTTGATTTCTTTGTTTTGTTTAACATCAGCACCACGTCCCCACGTTTTTCTTAACTTATTGTTTTGCTTAACACGAAGACCAACGAGTTTGTTACTAAAATTATTGGAATTATTTGGAGTTTGGGATGATACCCGGGAAGATTTGAATTCGTCGGTTATCTTCGTTGAGCCAAGTGCGGACCCACCATCTCCTGTCTAGGTGACGTTTATTGTACTCATATATGAGCAGCATCCCAGCGAGAGAGCTGGCCGTGGCGATATCACATTCCAACATGTCAAATGACATTATTTTGACTGGCCTAAGAATACCAACACGCTTCGTGTTCTAATATATATTGCAAACAGCTCATCAATCAGACAAAACGGCTGTCGTTCATTGATCACTACTAACGCTGATTTGTTGACAGCGGGCAGAAATTAATCCGTTTTGGCAATTTTGCAGCTGGCATTTTTGCAGTTTGCAGTGCAATATTGCCAGCGTATGAACGTACCCTTAGTCTTTGTCACTCGTGATAAGGAAGATACGCCCTCATGCCATTCTTCTTCAAAACAATCCAATCAGAATGATCATATATCACGAACGGTTTCGAAAATAAAATATACGACATTTCAGAATTAACGAATATTTTTCGCGGGGAACCCCGATTAAACATTTTAGAACACGAATTTTTCAGGAAAAAACATCGAAAAATGGCATTTATACTTGAAATATTGACAAGTCATCTCAGGATCAGAAAATGCAATACAAAGTTTCGCGCCTAAATGGCAGGTAAGACCTTTTAGAAGCCCACCGACGATATGCTATTATTACTTATAAATTTAGATAAAGGGAGACTCTACACTAAATCCGGCCATTTATGGGACCATCTCCTTTTATACTCAACAGAATCTATGCAACAAATGAATGAATTTGAGCTATGGATTAGTGCAAAAATACATTCATGTGCTCTATAAACGATGCAACGTGCATGGTAATTATAATGGATATGAATTTATGAATCGACAAATTCATTCATTTGTTGCATAATTATATTCCGTTCAGTATAAAAGGAGATGGTCCCATAAATGGCCGGATTTAGTGTACAGTACCCCTTTAAGATTTAAAGACTAAATATGTGTCGCGTTAAGAACATAATATATAGTACATCTGATAACTACGTGTATCATTATCTTGATAAACGAACTGGCCTTTAAACATCATCTGGACATTGCATGAATGTTATTGTACGCGGATTTTGACACATAACAAAGTATACGTATATGTCAAAGTACATTCATAATTCGAAGCTTCACTATAGCTGTATAATAAGATAGTCTTCGTTTTCGACCGAGATGAGACGTTGCTGACAGTGACGCCCGAATAAAAACCCCGCGGAGGCTCTGGTTGTGGGTCATTCATAAAGTGCATGGTGTAAACATCTATATATAAGGCACATGCTTCAGTTTCATAATTCAATGTTTATCGGTCATAGTGTCATGGAAAACTATATATGCTTTAAATACAAAATTTTGAAGTTTGACCACCGCTGCAAATTAAAAGGATATATAGTCTCCGTTTGTATGCTAAAATCTTATTGGTAAAGTTTAGTATGCATGCACGGCAGTGTTATACTAATTCTTCATAAAAACGTTTTAAAGGTACTCAATCCGATCAGACGCTCCTAAATTACTATTTCTTTGGCTTCGGTGGTAAAATAAAAAATATTTGATTCGAGTCGAGGAACCCACCCGTCAAAGCTCAGAGTGATTGGATGTTTGAACTTTGCGGTTTCTATCGTTTGTGGGCCACAAACTGATTGGAGCACGAGGGTCAAACGGACGGTCTTGCAGATAAAGACGGATAACTCTAAAATCAAGTGGTAATAATAACCACTTGATTTTAGAGTTATCCATCTTTATTATGCAAGACCGTCCGTTTGACCTCGTGTTTCTGGTAATCAAACAATAATTATTGATATCACAAACTTCAAAAATCTATATCTGATCAATCTGAGCTTTGACGGGTGGGTTCCTCGACTCGAATCAATTATTTTTACCCCCGAAGCCAAAGAAATAGTAAAATAGGAGCGTCTGATCGGATTGAGTACCTTTAAATCGTTTCCGGGGTATACAATAATAGATCTGAGTCGAAGACTCCTGTCCGTAAACGCTTCTCAATTAATATTTATTTTATATCGATATTTTCTTATATAATGCGATAATCAATTGGGATATTTTTCGCGAAAATATCTACATGAGTGAGGGTGGCTCAGTTGGTAAGGTGTCTGGTGCATCAGACCCTCATATACATGCTAACCTTCGAGCGATGGCAAAGCTGGTTCTGATATATATAGGCGCGTATTTTGACCCACTCAAATGAAGGGTAACAGTTAAAAATTTGGGCGATGGATATTGGTCTCAAAATCGGTATAGCATAATACTTGGTCGTGTCAGAAAAGGGATATTTCCGCAGACAGAGTCCTACGCAATTGTTATCGTAACTTAGATCCAAGCTCCATGCAGAGTTCAGTCCCATACGTAGGACTTATCGCTGCCAGCACCTACACGCAATGTGAAGAAATCTAGCTTTTATTTATTTAAGAATTTTGTAGGTTACATTTCATTCTGCATTATTCTGAGGAACAGAACTGTCCATATTGATTTCAAAATGGTCTAGATCAAGCCAGAATGAATTGTAACTGGCAAAACACTAAAACAATAAAAAATGTTAGATTTAATTTTTTTAAAATACACGTGCCATGCAGCAGCGTTCAGATATCGCTTAGCGAGGGGACTGTACTCTGTTTTGCAGCTTGTCTCAGATCATGCCATGAATCTCTACTCTGACTAACGCTCGTAGAGATCATATTCCACCAGTACAAAACCTTGGAACTTTTTAAAAGTTTTGACAGGGAACCTTATAAAGTCGAAAAAATAACACAGGGAATATATTTCTTTGTTATTATCTGTTTCTTAATAATGTACTTCACTATACTATATGTGAAGGCCCCATGCAGTCTCGAAATTTCACGATTTAAGTGATTTTGTGAGCGATTTTGCTTTGGGTTTCTTACGATTATGGAATTTCTCCTGAGTAATTGATTGATGTTTATTGCGATATATATCGGCTCCCAAAATTCATAGTAAAGCCTGGTAAAGCCTGCAATTTCGAGTTGGGATCTTCACCTATATAGTGAAGTACATTATTAAAGAACAGATAATAACTAAGAAATATGTTCCCCGTGTTATGTTTTCGACATTATTAGGTTCCCTGTCAAAAATTCAAAAATTTCCAAGGGTTTGTGCTGATGGAATCTCTACGTTAGCCAGCGTAGAAATTCATGGCATGATCTAATCGTAACTTTCATTTTGGTATGCTCGCTTTTATAGTTGTTGTCGTAACTCTGATTTGGCATGCGCGCACTTATACGCATTCATCAAGTGCAATATATAGACACTGTCAGTCATTTAGCTACATCGATGGTCCCCGTATCATCAGATTCCAACAACAACAACATTTCTTCAAAAGACGCTTTGGTTATCAGAATAGATTACTTACCAACAAAATAATGCTAACCACGGTCAACTCTAGTATATTTTTTCACAAAACGTGTTAAATATCAACATTTTGTTCAACGCAATTTAGTATCGAGAGTATGGCTAGTTGAATATTTGCTAGGCCGTCAAATATTTCAGGTATAGTGAAAAATAACAGATTAAAAAAAATCGATATATGACATCTCTTAGCTTTTATAGGTGGATTCCTCGGCTCGAATCAAATATATTTTACCTCTGAAGCCAAAGAAATGGTAATATAGGAGCTTTAATTCGGATGATGTATCTTTAAACGGATCAATTAAGCATGCTCGTATAGCGGAATTAATAACCACATGGCCCGCGATTTGCACACCGTTCACGGTTAGACACATGTTGCACCGAAACCAACACATACCAGTGGTTGACGGTGGTGGTATTATTTGTGGCTATAATTTACCCAACTGTACATCAAACTTCTTTAAACATGGACGCAGTTTAATCCTATTTTACCGGGAAGTTAGGCCAAAAATTGTGGCAAAATTTGCATTTCTTACATAAAATTACGATTTCTGTGGTAACAGCCCAGACAATCTAGTCTTTGCATACATTGCTATTTCCGCGGATATTCCCTTATATAATATAGACAACATTTCCAGTCATGTATCTACATTTTCCATAGTAAAAAATAACCATATATGCAGGTCATAGCAAGAAAATATGGCATGTCTATAGAAGTGGTATGGTATGATATGTCTATAGCACCAGCGATGTTATAATGATGTGCTCGTAGCAGATTTGCTTTTAGGATAATTTCAACAACTAGACCTTTTTTAAAGCTAAAACGCAACGCTAATCATTTGGATAGTAGTAATCAAGCCCGAGTCGAAAGATTCATTTGGTTAAATGCATGAAAAATAAGTAGTGGCATTCAAAATGACATGCATGCTCGTCTTCATGTATGGACACTATATTATTGTGTAAATCGCAAATTAGTAATATAATATTGGGATTTGACAACAAAGTTTATTGAAAAGATGCAAAATTAATGATGTTCCACACGCGTCTGTTTCGAATATGCTGATAATAGTGTAGTGACTTAGCGTTTTTTTCGGAACGGACTGGCCAAAAGTGCCATTTTTTTATATTTTGTCAAGTTATGTGTGCTCTTTCAGAAAGTGAACTAGAAACAGGTTTCTGATCAATATTAACCCTTGTTTCCAGTATAAATCCAAGATGGCGGTCAAATTCAATCATTATTTCACCCTGACGTTCCAACTGGTATAAAATTTGAGGCGCATGCATAATAAAGGCGTCATTCAACCTGACATTGTCATATTTTGAAGATAGTAGCAACCCAGACTGACCAAATTGGAAATTTATCACTTTTTGTACCAAAAACATGCAATTTTGTCATATAATCATTCTCGTTTCAATTATTTCGGAATAATAAACAGACAATTTCTCAAAAATGTTTCAGTGTAGATCAAAGGTTAAGGTCTTAGCAGTTTTGGACATGTATACTCTAATCAAAATATACAATATCTAGGACACATTCTTAACCGTATTTTAGAAATTTTGGATTATGTTACCCCTCACCCCAAAAATCATGAAATATTGTTTTTGTGATAGGCATCCGATAGAACATGGATGAGAATCTATAAAGGACACTATTTGATCACATTTCTAAATACTGCAATGACAATTACATACACAATGACCAAAGTTGAAATATAATATCTTTTTCGACAAAACATATGCAATTTTGTAAGAAAATCCTCTTCATTTAAAATATTTTGGTCCAATAAATAGTCATTTACTCATAGGATATTTGCGATAGTTCACAATGTTCGGTCTTATATGTTTTGGACATATATACTGAAAACGATGAATACATTGTATGTGTTTAATATGTAACAACGTTTCAGAAAACTTGATTTATGTCACCCCTCACCCCAAAAATCACGAAAATGTGACTTGTTGTAAGGATTCAATAAATCTTTGGTTAAATCTTATAAAGTGAGTTTGTCGATCACAATTCGTCATATATTATAATGTAACAATCTCATTGTCAGTATACTGTTGAAATTAACAATTGTATGCCTAATAACAATTTATTTGATCTCTTCAAATATGTTCAACGAATAGAATGGCAATATGCAATACATGTAATATACAATATGCGTCTTAAAAGTTTCGAAAATGAACATCGAATATATATACAACACATATAAGGGTATATACATGTAATGTTTTGGTGAAATAAAATAAAAATAAAAGAATCTATAATACCATTAATGGATATATATTTGACCCAATATCATCGACTTATGTAATCTAGCATTCAAGAGGGGTGTACATATAGATATGCAATTCAGGTCAGAACTTTAAATTGTCAATCAATAATACACATAAATATGGCCTATCTTTGTTGATACTGTGTTCTTAAATTCATGTTTGTTATGTTATATAACTATAATGTTCACAGACTGATAATACCAGTTGATAGATAGCAACTCATAGATTGTCATGTTATAATCACCGCTGCCTGTGTTTGTACGTTGAACAACTATTTTAAGCACACAATTACATCTACATAACTCTGTGTATGGTAAATCAGCGTTTGCACATTTGCATCTGTTACAAGTTTGTGATTTGCAACAACACTAGTCTTAATGAGTTCTGAGCACACAGCTGCAGCTTGGCATGACAAGTGTACCACAATCCTACCTGGTAGCAGCTCGTTTAATATGTCCCACGCCACATATATATGACAGTAACACTTCTTAGTATGTAGAGTAGAAACTTCATTAGTGACTGGGCGTAATCATTAAAAGTATATACTATATCGCAGGTACAATCATATCCACAAGAACGCCTCCATCAAATATCTTGCACTGAACATTTTTAGGTGGGTCCGATATATCTCCAATTGCTTCCCGGATAAATCCCAGCAAATCAGATTGTGTCCCCTTGAATTTACCTCCCGTTGATAAGGCGGGGGAAATAGCCGACTCTCATGAGAGAAAAACACGTCTGGTTCGGGGAGTTCTAGCCATCTCGTTATTGTTGATGAGCTCTCTGTTAAACATATCAACCCTCCATTTCCTTTCAATTTGACGTTCTCCTGTTCCTGCACTTGATCGTTTGAAATAGCGGAGAAGCGATTTCGGGTTTTTTGAACTGCCCAAATGTTGTTCGAACACACTATTACAATAAATAAAATATTGGAAGTACGTGCAAGATATTTTATGGAGGCGTTCTTGTGAATATAATTGTGCCTGCGATAGGATCTACATGTACTTTTAATGATTACACAGTCACCAATGAAGTTTCTACTCTACAAACTAAGAACTGTTAATGTCATGTGTGTTGTGTGGGATAGGTATTTTGAAGGCAGCACAAAGGGCAGCACTAATGAGAATCATGGTATAGGTCTTGGACGAAAAGTTGGTGGACAAACTAAGATTCCAAAAAATGGAACGACTTCCTCCGTCATTCTGACAATAAGCTTGAACTTTTTGTATTCCTGACAAGTAATGCGTCAGAACATGACGATAAAGTGTTAAACATGACAGAATGTTCGTCAACTCTCAAAATAGCAAATTCTTCCTAGTAAATCTTGAGAAACTGTTGTCAGGAGGAAGCTGATATTAGAATTGTGCCGCACATTATCCATGCGCTTTCTTATGGGCTGACGACCATCCGTGTTCGGATTGTTGACACAGATGTCCTGGTAATGGTCATCGGTCTGTTTTCAAAGTTTACGAATGCTAACAGTGGTGGTGATACATGTGTTTCTCTAGGAACAATCAAAACTAAAACATTGTACCATGACAACAGCACATTTTCCGCTCTGGGCGATGACAATTGTTATCACTACCCAATTTTCATTCGATTTCTGGTTTTGATACCACTTTGTTCTTCCATATAAAGGGCAGAAAAAGTTTCTGGATAGTATGGAAATATTTTATCCCGTTATCACAGATACATGTACATTTCAACCTTTTATTCAACTAGATTCGTCCTCATATATTTTCAAAGAACTCGAACGTTTCATTACCATTAATTATAATAAAGGTTGTCAAAAGTTGCTGATAACGAGGCATATGAAGAGAATTCTCCAAAACTTGTCGCTCAAAAGGGGCCCTAATACAGCACATGAAATGAGCCATATACCAGGCAGGATTGTGGTACACTTGTCATGACATAACAATTCCAATACATGGCCTGCATGACTGGGAAGGCACATTTGAAGATCATGGATGTAAACCATTGTGGACTACATTACCAGAAGCTGCAGCTGTGTGTTCAGAACTCATCAAGTATTGTTGCAAATCCCAAACTTGTAACAGGTGCAAATGTGCAATAGCTGATTTACCATGCACATAATTATGCAGTTGAAATTGTGATATTAAGAATGCCTAAAATATTTGTTCAATGTATCAACATGGTCACCGATGATTATAACATGACAATCTATGAGTTACTATATATCCGCTGGTATGATCAGACTGTGCACATTATAGTTATACAGGTACAACATAACAAACGTGAATGTAAGAACAGAGTATAAACAAAGATAGACCATCTTTATGTTACGTGTATTACTGATAGACAAATTAAAGTTGTGATCTGAACTACATGTCTATATATACCCCCTCTTGTATGCTACATTTGTAGATTATATAAGTCAACACCTTCAAATTATTTATGGTATACTAGATTTTTTAGAATTTTATTCTATTTCACCAAGACATGACATGTATACACCTTTAAATGTGTTGTATTCGACAGTCATTTTCAAAACTTTCAAGGCCGCATGTGGTATACGATCTTGGGAAATGTTTGAGAAATTGCCCATATATTGGTTGAAAATATTTGAAATGATGGTTATTTTACCATAAAATATAGCTGTTATTAGGCATACAATTGTAAATTTAAACAGTATACTGTCAATGAGATTGTTACATAACAATATATGACTAATTGTCATCGACAAACTCACTTTATAAGATTTAACCAAAGATTTATTGAATCTTGACAACCAAGTCACATTTTCGTTATTTTTGGGGTGAGGGGTAACATAAACCAAATTTTCTGAAACGTTGTTACATATTAACCACATAAAATGTATTCATTGTTTTCAATATATATGTCCAAAACATTTAAGACCAAACATTTTGAACTATCGCAAATATCCTATGTGTAAATGACCATTTATTGGACCAAAATATTTGAAATGACGAGGATTTTCTTACCAAATTGCATATTTTAGTCGAAAAAGTTGTAAATTTCAACTTTGGTCATTGTGTGTGTAATTGCAATTACAGTATTTATAAATGTGATTGAATAGTGTCCTTTATATATTCTCATCCATGTTCTATCGGATGTTTATCACAAAAACAAAATTTCATGATTTTTGGGGTGAGGGGTAACATAATCCAAAATGTATAAAATATGGTTACGAATTTGTCCTAGATGTTGTATATTTTGTTTGCAGTATACATTTATGAAATTTTTAAGATCTTAACCTTTGATCTGCAATGAAACAGTTTTGATAAATTGTCTGTTTATAATACTTTATTATTCCGAAATAATTGAAACGAGAATGATTTTATGACAAAATTTCATGCTTTTGGTCCAAAAAGTTATAATTTTCAAATTTGGTCAGCCTGCATTGCTAATATCTTCACAATATGACAATGCCGGATGGAATGACGCCTTTATTATGCATGTGCCTTAAATTGTATACCAATTGGAACGTCAGGGTGAAATAATGATTGAATTTGGCCGCCATCTTGGATTTATACTGGAAACAAGGGTTAATATTGATCAGAAACCTGTTTCTAGTTCACTTTCTGAAAGAGCACACCTAACTTGACATAATATAAAAAAATGGCACTTTTGGCCAGTCCGTTCCAATATGACAAAATTTTGTCGCTAAGTCACTACACTAATGTGCATGATCGGTAATGAAAAAAAGACTGACTCGATCGCTGAGTGGTCTATAATATATGGTAATAATCGCGCGAAAATATTTTTGAACATTTGATTAACAGCTGTGGATCGGTATCATTCAGATACTTTTTGCAATTACATATTTTATTTATTTGAACATATAACATAAATGTGAAATACTATTAAAATCACAGAGGTCACTAATCATTTAAATGTTTATTCTGAGCAATCTGTAGACGAACTTTTTCGGAAGGATTTTCTAAAGGATGATTGATAACTTTACACCCTCTTGTGCGATGTTCATAACAAACGTTTTCAATTACTGCAGGCGATTTATTTCAATAAAACTATAAACTGCTATTGTACAGTATATATATTAATACGATTAAATTTTCTTGTGAAAACAGACTAAAATATATGTCGCCACACAAACTAACTAGTTATATTCATATCAACACTCGTATCATGCCTGTGTGGCGAAGAATTACTTCAATACAATTTTCACTAAAGGTATTAAGATTCTTCGGCATGATTGTATTTGATTTGGAATTCGCACTCTAGCTTCCATGCAAATTTCTGTGATGCCAATTATTTTTTTGATCCAAAACAGCGCATATGCGTATGTTATTATATTCCAGCTTAATTTGACCTTACCTTAAGTTTAACACAACATGGTTGAAGTATATATTATAACATGGTCATAAACACGAAACAATTACGTCGCTTCAGCGTTCTGAAATTTACCAAAAAAATATCTGTGATTTCCGCGAACACTTTTTATACTTCAAGGGACCACACGTTCGACACTCCTGCGCGAGCAACACGCGGAAGAAGAAAAGAAAAAGTGACGATGGGATGCACCGTCAAGGGGCGAGAGTGGTGTCCGTCCTGGCATACATGCGAAAAATGAGTCCAGAATACCCGCTCACCGCCTGATGGGAAAACTGGACCTCCCAGAATGTTAAATAAGTGTCATATATCGTTTGCATTAAATACATGTTGGTACTATGTAAAAAATTTTCACCACCCCATATGTAGTTGTACTTTTAATTTTCCCTCTGCCGACTATCTAATTACCTTTTTATATAAAGTTTGGCACATGTATGTCCTTCAGAACGCGATACAATATACCATGTCATTTATGTGATATATGTATACGCTAGCGCTATCTAGACGCTCTTTTTAGTTGACAAAAGTGTGATTCTCTCGCATATGCACATATTTTATATGATGCTACGAGCATATCACCCGATGCTACGAGCACATCATAGCAAGTTTTACGTTTGCTATAGACATGCCCCAAAATCGAGTGAGTGCCTCCATGGAAACTAATTTTTCGGGCACTAATATGATTGACATCGCAAACATGTCCAGTTCATTTTGAAGCTGAGATATCATACTTTGAGAGACTGTATGTTATATAATGTGTCAATGCAAAGATTCATTAAAATTTGATAAAACTTATATCGAGTAAGTATTTCAGGTCATAATTTTCGTATAAAACCCGATTATCGAACAGTAATATGCAAATTGCGGAAACCACAACCGCTCATTTCTGTAGACCGATTATCGCTGTTAACGTTAAAACAAAATCAAGGTAAAATAAAACGTGTTTTTATGAAATAACTTACGACAACTAAAGACGATGTGCAAATCGCGGGCCATGTGGTTATTCCGCTACGAGCATGTCTTCCGCTACGAGCATATCCGGATGCATGGGGTGGAATCAGACAGTGTAAACCACAGGGACATGTAACGCGTTCCACTGCTGCGTCCAGCGTGTTAATTGGTCCATACATAGTGTGCATTTTGTTAGTGCATGTATTTTGACGCAGAAAGTCTATTTGAGAAGAAAACTTCCGGGACGTGTCGATAGTTTGGGTTGGGTTGGTGACACAATTCACTGCCACCCCCCCCCCCCCCCCACCCCGTCCCAAGTCTTTCTAAATGTTTTGGACAGTTCATGTCTTATAAACACAATATTTCAGACCAAAAGTAGCTTTAAAATTTTCTGATACATGTAGTTAGTGTCAATTTGTTTTTATTTTATTTTTTAGTCGAAATGTTCCTACATTTGGTCAATAATTTTTACTGAAATGTCCATCAGTCTCCCAACAATATAGGGGTATTAGTTTGGAAATTTCCAAGTTGGAAGGCAGTCGTTGGGATTATGAATAAATGTAAGCTATATTTCCTAGTAAAATGAGTATACAATCTATATTCATGCATCATTTCCAACGACTGTGATTGATCCGCGGCATCCGCCCATCTAGCCCACTGTGACATCTATAAAACTGCAAAGGGTATTATCTGGAAAGGTGCAGCAGCACTGGAGTCAGTATTTCAGTTGGAGCTCCACTTCGAATCGATATAAGAGACGTAACTCTAAAAAATACAATCGATCATTCTTATGGAAACAGAGTGTCCTCTCTTCGAAGAAAGAACTCATTTCCTTTTCTTGCCCTTTTTTCTGCGAAAAGACATGTCCACTGAGGTGGGAACGGAGTTGAGTTTCGTTTACATATTTATTCTCCCTATGTTCTGTGCCAGAATCGCCGAAAACCATCTTAATAATGCTTATTTGATACTAAAATAATACGAGCATCCGTCATTTCTATAAATAAAACAAACTGATATTGCACAATTAACATTACCAGTGCAAATTTGTTTGTAAACATATCGGCTCTTGCAAGGCTTTTCATAAGACTGAAAAATGGATTGCATAACGCTGACATGAATGTTCTAGAAATGTATATCGGTTATATATAAAATGGAACTGATAGTTTGTTTCCTTATTACTGACTTATCAGACATCGAGGAATGAGCCTATGATATAGCTTTACAAGGGACGTCAATTGTTGTATGTTTCTGTGATAAACGAGTTCTTATATATGCTGAGTTTTGGGTGACGCCTGTGTGATTTTTATTGCTTCTTGTTTGAAACTTTGAAGACTGTCAGATATGGTTGGCGGATGCTTATTTCACGGAGACCGGATATACTTCGATACACTGAAGAGATGCCTGCGAGCTCAACGAGTAATCCCTCGGATATATAAACATCGGGTTTCCATGGCGATATGTTCATGCAAACGCAAAGGTATAGCCCCTTCCAATATAATTAAAAGCGAACTCAGTAGTCATTACATTCATAAACTTCAGTATGGAAGCATGTAGTACTGAGTTCACTGTGATTACTTCCAATCTAACGTTCCGTTATTACAGTTAAAGCAGTTGATGAATTGTGTGTGGATGCCAGCCAATCCCATAACATTGATGAACATCGGCCCATAAATTACCCACGTATGCATGCATGTATAAACATACAACAAACCGTTAAAGATGCCTAATGTTATTATTACCACATGATTTTAGAGTTATCCATCTTTATCTGCAAGACCGCGTCCGTTTGACCGGCATGTTCTGTCCCACAAACAATAGAAATCGTAAACTGCAAACATCGATATCTATTCACTCTGAGCTTTGATGGGTGGGTTCCTCGACTCGAATCAAATATTTGTTTACCACCGAAGCCAAAGAAATAGTAATTTATGAGCGTCTGATCGGATTGAGTACCTTTAAGGCCGACAAACGGAAACTATATAAGTTCTGCAAAACTCCAGACAGGACTACATCGATGGCCAGACAGCTGAGACTCGTATTACACTGGCAGGCTAAACCACACACCTGCCAACATTTACGTTATATATTATTTACATATATGCTTTTCTTATGTCCCGTTACGGTTTATCATCAAATCCTTATAAAGATAGAAATTCATCCATTAATCCCATAATCGCATGAACATTAACAAGCGGGCGCAAATTACGTATGATCATATTGTAAATATAGTTAGCTCTTGATTCGTACCTAATTATAACTCCCGATAAACATGCCGGAATTATGCCGCCAACGAGCGTTATAACAAATAATCTATATAAATATACAAATATATACAAATTAAATTAAAACAAAACAAAACAATAAGCTACACGTCATTTGGGCAAACTTATCACTGAAGTTTGATGATCTGACCCCCCAACCCCCAACCCAACGGAAAATTTCTTATTATATTTAAAAATAAACATTAATTTCATTCCAGAGACATATAGTGGTGATTTCTCAGTGGAGAGGATGAAGACAGTGACAGAATTCTACAAGAACAATTCCCATACATGTTTCAAACACCGACTACTGGCGTCGCTAATCGATGAGTTTCTCTCGTCTGACACACAGAATGGTAACCCGACGAGCTTGACAAAGCTCGCGTTCCTGATGTATGATTCCGTCCAGGGTAGATATGACGCATTAGACGCGGAAACAAAGCAAAAGACGAAGGATGAAAAGCGTAAGGAAGAAGAGGCAGCTGACGCTTACCTGTCTCGGTCAGTTGACTCAGACGACAGTGACGACTGGGCAGCGCCATCTCGTGACTGGGGAGCGCCATCTGGTGATTGGGGAGCTCCATCTTTCGGGTCTTCGCATAACGATGATGGTTCTGCAACCATGTTTTCAGCATACGTGAACGCCATGTTGAAGAAGCGGAGCCAGAAATTGCCATCGCATCGCACCGTTGAAATCCCTATGTACCCAAAGTACATGAAATATCTCTATGCAAAGACAGGCAACAACTTTTGTAATATGAGACAGAACGATAAATGTGTGCTAGTCTTAAAAGATGGGCAGAATAACCAGAATTGCCGAGACAAGAAAAATGAAACGGTCATAGACATATGGGCCGAAAATGAGACGGTTCTTGAACGATTATGCTCGCAACTTATTCAATATGGACAAGAGGTGCATATTGACGCGCAGAAAATATGGTGCAAGAAAAAGGTGAGTCATGGGCATGAATGAACTTCTAATTTATACTCGAATGGCGTGTAACTATATGATTATATTCTTCATCATGAGTCTACATACACATTAAAGCGTTTTATTTTTTAATTAACAGTCTTGATACAGCTTTCGGCCATTCTGGTGGCCATCGGTTTTATGTGAAAAAGCAGGCTACCAGAATGATCGAAAGTTAGTGTCAATAAAAGACATATTATGTACTTGTTCGGGTGCGTGAAACTGATAAGTTAGTATTCAGACGAAATGATAACTGGAGGAATGTAACATTCTACTAACATCGCCGAAAATTTGAAGCAAATCGACCGTTCCACTCCTTAGAAAATATCGTTAGAACTACGCTCAGTTGTAAATATTTACTACCCGATTCGTGAGTCGGGACGCATCTATCGGCGATAAACTAGCGAAAACGACTTAGCTTCGTTTAATTAATACATAAGAATGATGATGTGTGTTGTCAATTTGAATATACTATTTGTATAAAATACTACTTTGAACAAGATTATTCTCCATTTGTATTTGATCACCATACCGGAGCGTTTCACATCACTTTAAAGTAAAAAAAAATCTGAAAGTGTTCCGTCTCACCTTTCTTCAATTATATATGCATGCGCGTGTGTTCTCCTGAAATACTATTTTGTTACGAGACAATATAATGTAAATACGATGACAGCCTACACACGCACCGAATTAATATTATTATAATAATAACGCAACAAATGACAATTAATGGTTACCGGGAGTCAATATCTAGCCTGCTGTAGATAAGTGCATGCTTCTGCTATATACGCGTATATAAAACATTACAGACGTTCCTAGTATAGGCTACAATAAAACTGAGATTCAATCCCTTATAGATAATTACCATGTTTTAATTTCCATGGTAAAACATGGTTACCAATGTGTTATCATGATTATTACATTCTGTCAGTTTGCCATTGTTTGTGGCACAACTGTGACAACTATATGCTGGAGTGGAACCATGGTTATTTCTACATACAGTGACCATGATAATACTAGTTTTAGTATTACCACGCATGCGTGATTTGTCCCGTGTTTTTATGTTTACCCATACCACAGTATGGTAAACATAGTGTCGTTGTCCGGATTGACCACTCGTCGTTAGTCCGTCCGTCTGTCTGTCTGTCTGTCTATAGACACTTTACGCATGGTGCGATAACTCAAACATTTTCTATCTGATCGGAACCAAATTTTGTATATGAGTTTCTCAGACCAAAATACAGATTGAGTTCGAATATGGGTTTGATCCGAGTTTCTTTTACTGAGTTATGGCCCTTTTTCGACTTAGAATTCATGCATGCTGCCATAATGCAAACAATTTTTATCTGATCGGAACCAAATTTGGTATGCGAGTTTGTCAGTTCAAAATACAGATCGAGTTCGAATATGGGTTTGATCTGTTATTTTTTAATGGAGTTATGGCCCTTTGACATAGAATTCAAGCATGCTTCGATAAATCAACCATTTTTCAACTGATAGAAACCAAATTTGGTTTGTGAGTTTTTCAACTAAAAATACAGATCGAGTTTGAATATGGGTTAGATCTGATTTGTTATACCAAAGTTATGGCCCTTTTCAACTAAGAATTGAACAGATTTGAGTTTTTGATAACCCAGGTAGATTACAATTAACTACCAGTAACACAAGCTTAACTGCAATAGAGAGTGTTCTGAGAGACTAGCTGTAGTGTTGTCTTATTGAACTAGTTATTTTTAGCCACTATATATACCACATAGCAGTGAAGCTGTAACCCATTCATGATTCAATGGACTGTCCCATTCAGTTCTAAATGTTTTAATTGGAATAGTCTATTATTCATTTGTAGGGATGTTCTCATTTTAATTTTCAATTAATCATTCTTCTGTTTTATCTCCAGGTTTCTCCTCATTCACTTGCATGGATTTCTGTAGTTAAAGATTAACACATCTCAACATTCCTGATACTTTCATCCCATACCATGTCTCATTTTACATTGGTTTATTTTGACACACTCTTTGCCCCTACTCTCAGGTGCCTAATAATCGTGATGAGCTAATAATAGTGATGTGTGGGAATTTAGGCTGAAATTAATAAGAGTGATTGCCATTTCACTCTATGTCTCAATTCCAAATAATAGTGATCTTTGGGAATTTTCTCCAAAATTAATAATCGTGCTGACACTATTATTTTGCACCTGAGAGTATTGATTGATTAATTTATTTTGATTTTTATGCGTACCTATACCATAGAATGGTACACATATTGTCGACATCCGGATTGACCACATGTCGTCCGTCCGTTTGTCGGTAGACACTTTACGCATGGTACGATAACTCAAACATATTTTTTATTCGATTGGAACCAAATTTTGTATATTTGTTTCTCAGCCCAAATACAGATCGAGTTAAAATATGAGTTTGATCCAAGTTTTTTTTTATTGAGTTGTGGCCCTTTTTCAACTTAGAATTCACGCATGCTGCAATAACTAAAAAAGTATATATCTGAAATCAAATTTGGTATGTCAATTCCTCCGCCCAAAATACAGATAGTATTCGAATATGGGTTTGATCCGATTTTTTAAACAAGAGTTATGGGCCTATTTAAAAAAAATTGTTCTAATCTTTGAAGATTAATAATGAATGTTATGGATTTTAGATTCCAAGCTGAAAATAGCTAATCACTATCGCCAAGGTATGGATTAAACATCTGCCGATCGTGATCGGCCTCTCGTTTGTTTTGTTTCAATCATGGTCAGACTAGATTACCATAGTGAAATCGTGGTTTTACAACTTTTTCTATACGATAACTGTGGTATAATGCTTTATATATACTTTGGTTTACCACACATAACTTTACCATTTTTGTGATAGAGCTATTGTTGTGCTGAAGGCCTCCTGAGCTTACTTCAATTTTAACATATATATAGCTCGCGCGCGTTGTGGTAATAATATCGCGTTCTTATATATGACACAGCTCGTGAACAATGTGGTGGCATTAATTGGTGTACACATACATGTTATTATATACCTATTTTAATGTATTTATTTCAGAGAATCGATTATGAGTATTGGTGTCGGAAAATCGGAATTGGGAAGATAACCAGGGATATCGATACCCTAGATTTTTTCACGACCGACAACTCTAATCACGAGAATATCCCCTCGGTATTTCCCGGGGGCATTGGGATCAGAATCGTCCGACTGAACTCATTAGAGAAGACTAAACCAAAGAGGTTCACATGTCCTATCAATATCAGAAATGGAAGAATCGTCGGATCTGGAAGATTTGAGGTGAGTATATGCACATGTATATATATATATATACTAGAAGGTGACCCGACTTCGTCCGGGCTTTGACCTTGAATTGTCCATTTTGAAGGTCAAGTGGGGTCACGATTTGACCAGTCCAAAACACTGCCCGGACAAAAGTACCCGACAAACGTGCCCGTCAAAATCCATCCGGTTTTACCCGATTTGACCTTGAATTGATCATTTTGAAGGTCAGGTCGGGGTCACGATTTGACCCGTCCAAAACACTCAGTGGACAAAAGTAACCCTATGTATAAAATTTCGTCGAAATCCCATCAAAATTGGCGATTTGACCTTGAATTGACCCGATTTCAAGGTCAAGGTCACGTCACACGGGCAAATGCATATGCTTATGAGACTCCCCATACGAAATTACCCCCACATACCAAGTTTCATCGAAATCCCGTGATATTCGGGCGTTTGACCTTGAAATGACCCGATGTCAAGGTCGAGGTCACGTCGCACGGGCAAATTAATAGGTTTATGCCACACCCCGGCCGAAGATACCCCCACATACCAAGTTTCATCGAAATCCCGTGATATTCGGCCGTTTGACCTTGAAATGACCCGATTTCAAGGTCAAGGTCACGTCGCACGGACAAATTAATAGGCCCATGCCACCCCCGGCCGAAAATACCCCCACATACCAAGTTTCATCGAAATCGGCTGGGCCGTTTTCGAGTTCATCGCGAACACACACACACACAGACAGACAGATCTTCCAAAATATATAATAGACTAGAAGGTGACCCGACTTCGTCGATAGCTCCACCCGTTTCCGAGATCTCGTCTGCGCATGCGCGAAGCTGGCGTCGCACGGGCTCGGCGACCCGATAAAATTCGTATTCGGGGCAAGATACATTCACATACCAAATTTCAAGTCGATAGCTCCACCCGTTTCCGAGATCTCGTCTGCGCATGCGCTGCACGGGCGTCGCACGGGCTCGCCAATACGACAACGACCATCGCCTGGTCAAACTACACACACGTACCAAGTTTCGTCCCGATCGGTCGAGAATCGTAGATTTGTATTAAGGACAGACAGACAGACAAACAGACAGACAGAGGTCTTTAAAAAAAATAAAATATATATATATATATATATATATATATATATATATATATATACACACACGCAGTTGCATTTATAAGCTGGTTCCTACTCGTTACGACGTAGAAGGTTATATACACAGATGCAAATTTAGATTATATTATAACAGATTGGGGGTAGAATCAATTGCTACAGTAATGCTCTAAATAATCTGACTAAATCCTGAAAAATTACCCATAATTCTGCTATGGTTAAGGAGTCGATTATTTAGGGCATAACTATATATCAACTATTGTATTCTGGTTATTGGGTTTATTAAGTTCATATATACTAGCTGCACCGAGTGGGTATTCAATTAAAGGGAGACTGTACGCCAATTTCAATAAATTCCCGGTATTACAACGATCTAATATCGGTAATATATAGAACATTAATTAATTTGAGTCGAAGATGTCTTCTGTAAACATTCAGGTTATCATAAAATCAATTTTAATAATTTAATATAAATTTACGAATTTTATGGCTCCACATCTTGTAAAACACTATGTTGATACTGTCTTGTTAAAGTTGAAGTTATTTTTTATCGACGTATTTCATATAGGCTCGACGGTTGATAGAGGGACATCACTAATTTAATTTTCTGAAGAGTTTAATTACAAAATGAGTTTCCTTTATATTTATCAGTAGTTATATCGCGGTTTTGATTTGCGACAGTTTTTTTCAGTGGCAAAACGAAAAGTGACATAAATTTTGAATGTGTATGTTGTTTTAACCTGATGTATAAAACCCTGGATACATCTTTTAATGATACAATGGTCATTATTACAGGATAGACTGCGGCGGGAATTTGACAGGAGAAAGAAATACTGCAGAGGCATCCCAAAGAAGAAGTCCGATGCATCTTCATACGACTTTTATGTCGAACCAAATGGTTCGTATTATTTCTCATAAATGTAGGTTTAAATGGGCATAAGACACTCACATTGGTAAATGTGAAAAATAAAAAGGTTTTTAAAACCATTATCATTAAAGATGCATAATCCGAATTAACGCTCGCAAATTACTATTTCCTTGGCTTCGAGTCGAGGAACCCACCCATCAAAGCTCAGGGGGATCAGATAGCGATGTTTGAAATTTATTATTTTTCACTACCGATAATTTTAAGTGGCCCGGTAAACAGTCGACGAGAGGACTTTCGCTGACCAAATTACGGATAAAGATGGATAACTCTAAAATCAAGTGGCTTTTTTGTGTCAGATATTTGACAAACTGGCAAAAATTTCGTTGAACAAAATGTTGATATACAACAGGTTTTGGGCAATTTTATACTACAGTTGACTGTGGTTAGTATTATTTTTGGGCAATTACTCGATTCTGATAACTGAAGCGGCGTTTCAAAACTTGAAATCTCATGATTTGGGGACCATCGAATCGGATTGAGTACCTTTAAGAAGAACATGGGGAAAATAGATCAACTTTGTTCTTATTTTTGTACAACACGTCAGTTTGTAATGTAACCAAGCTGGAAAGAATCCATCGCTTCTGTTTAAAACTTATCCAAGGCTCATCGCCGAGATGCAGAACAGATATTGTCCTTGGTTTGTTGGAAACTTCGTCTTTGGAGTCAATAATTGAAGCCATGAAGCTTTCTCTGTTCGGTGGCTTGTGTCGTGTTCCTACGGGAAAGGCATGCAAAAACGCCTTTCTCAGACGCCTTTATGAGTGCATCTACACACCACCATATGACAAAAATTCGTCAGTGTTGTGTAATATTATTTCGATCATCGAAAAGCACGACAAGATACAAGATACAAGATTTTATTGCAATAACACCTCAATGGGCAGTTGCAAGCATATAACATATAATATAAAACATAGATATACAATAATAGCATGAATTAAATAAAACCCGACTAAGTCAAAATTTATATTCAGTATACTCACTCACAAGTTGTTCTTATAATTATTATACACTTGATAAAATCTGCCGTTTTTCAAAGAAGGACCGGATCATGTCGCATATGATATTTATGGTATCAATGTGCCTATTTTCCATTATATAATTAAATTTATTGTCTTCTGTCATTCTGTGGAAATCGGTTATATACTCGCCTATTGCTGCGAAACAACTAATGCGAATGTTTTCGTATGCCGGACAATTCATAACAAAGTGTGATTCGGTCTCAACCGAGTTTGTTCTACAGACATGACCGATGCCCGAACTGAATATGTCCAATTTGGCACATTCATTCCGAAATTATCATGGAAAAGACGAATAAGATGTACTATACATAATGCAGACGAATTCGCGTGGAAATCAAGAATAAGTACTGACCCATCATTCAATCGATTTGTAAAATTACATGACACGCTGCAAGTCTCACCTAATATTTGGTACCTTTGTAGAAAATTCCCAAAAAAACAGGCGATCATACCACACACTAGCAAGTGTAATTGAAGCAACCACTTCCTCAGATGCTGCATTCTGCACAGTCTGTGAACTTTCATACACCGATATCGTAGAACATATACTCTTTGATTGTCAGTACCTTGTAAATAGAAGAAACGACATGTTCTATGGTATCATTAACCAGTTTTGGGGTACACCCATTCATTCTTGTTGATCAGCTATCGTCCACCAACATGGTCTTACTTCATTTATCACTCATCAATGATGAACTGAAGTCTGTGCTGATTGATATTGACTCCTTCCTGAACTTCATGATCTCGGCTACATCTCGATTATGGCATGCATACTTTCTTCTGAAAAAGCGTGGTGTTGCTCGATCGGATACAAGAGCCGATGTTGTCATGACCGATCCGAACACCTACTTTGATCCGCCATAGACTATCGATCAGTTCTCACAGCATGACTCTCCAACAAATCAATAATGTTACGGATCAGTTGTGATTCGTCTGTGTCTGCTTTACTTATCATTTAAGCCAGTGGCACGGGCAGGTCGCAACTGCTTCGATTTCGATGGAGTCGCGCTTGGGCAGGCTCTATCTCGGTGTTGCCTCACTTCCAGTTCTACTTTTCTTGGAGAGACTCTCATGCGATAACTGGCAATATATATGTTCACACATTGAATTTTTCTACAGATACATGCCACACGAGTTCACATGGAATCAAATTATTGTATTATAAATGTCTTATTTTCAGGTAGCTGTGTACCACACATTGTGGTTCCATTGTATATAATGCTAATGTAATATTCATGTTTGTCAATTATGTCAATCTTCATTTATGGAGGAAATGAAGATGTAATAATAATGGATTCGTCCACTCAGTTATAAAAGTATCATTTGAAATGGTCTACTATTAATCTGCAGGGATGTTCAGGAAATATAAGCAGATGATAAATAATAGAAAATGCAGACGGAATCCTATTCAGTGGTTGGAAATATTATGTGGTCTTTGTTGAAATTATTATCTCAACAGTCCCAAAGAGAAATAGAACTCTTCGTCAATGACGCATTCAGCATAGAAATACTAATAAACGCCAAAAATAGTTTTATTGTAATATTACAAAAAAACGATGTCAAAATAAATTATGGAAGTCGACCGGTATATTGTATATATTTGAAAACATAATTCCCACTTTTATAACTTTCTTCATTCGTCGTTGCAGATCTGAAAATCCATATGTCTGACTCGTTCAGTAAAAGGGATTTGATGGAGAAGAAACACAGGTGAGGAAATAGATCCAAATTATGGTTTATCTTGTGATACTGGGCTGGGCAAGTGGCGACAGGATTTAGGCGGGGGGGGGGGGGGTAAACATCAGTGGAAAAATCATGTAATAAACAACCAAAAGTTTGCATGTTCCTACTGGAAAGTAGATTGTCATTGTCCAATATTAGTACTTAGAAATTGTCATTCTCTTCATATAACAAGTTATATATTGATAAGCTATTGCACAGTGAATTGGCAGCCATTATTATGTCCATTTATTATAGTGAGGACACGGTGCCTCAAAGTCTTGCCTATTACTTTCACTTCTTGAAATGACATGCGGTTATATTCAGAGTAAATTTGGCGTGGCATGTGGTTACACGCAGCACTAAGTTGTTCATCACATTCATATATAAGCGAGATAACCGAGTCGCTACCATATTGGATACATCCAGCCCCCATTGCGCGATTTAAGTGCTGCAGATCAAAGCTCTGGAGTAGCATGGAGTTTTGAATATTCATGAATTCCATATATGGAACTTTGACCTGTATCACTGAATGCGCGAACCAGGGCTGGATGGATCCAATTTGGTAGCGACTCAGTGATCTCGCTTATTATTAATGAGCTTTGCCCATCATAACGTTCTTATATAACTGAGCACTATAGCTCCATGCAAATGTTCCTCAATCAAACACAGGGTCCGCGCTGGATTGAAATTTATTTTTGCCAAATGAAAATATATTTTTTGCCAAATATGAATTTTTTTTGCCATTGGCAAATTTGGCAAGTGGCAGCGCGAACCCTGTCAAGCATGCAAGCACTCAGGGGAGTCAATATATTATCTCAAATCATCAGTCTTATGATATTGATCATAAATGCAAAATGTTCCAACAACCAGCCTCATATTTATTGAGATACAATAATTCAATATGTCAGGGGAACTTACTTATGCTGATCATGCCATGAATCTCTACTCTGGCTAACGCTCGTAGAGAATCCTAGAGATCATATTCCACATGTACAAAACCTTGGAACGTTTTGAAGTTTAGACAGGGAACCTCATAAAGTCGAAAACATAACACGGGCAATATATTTCTTAGTTGTTAACTTGTTATCTTTTCCTTAATAATGTACTTCACTGTAGACGAATGTCCAAATTCTTGATTGTATGCTTTTGTGAGCCGATATCGCAATAAAAATCAAATTAATTACCCAGGAATAATGCCATAATTGTATGCGACGTGAAGCAACATCGCTCACAAATTCACTTAAATCGTGAAATTTGATTTGGGAACTTCACCTACAGTGAAGTATACATTATAAAGAAACAGAAAAATAACTAAGCATATATTCCCCGACTTTATTTCGACTTCCCTGTCAAAACTTCAATAAGTTCAAAGGTTTTATACTGGTGGAATATGATCGCTATGGGCGTTAGCCAGAGTAGAGATTCATGGAATGATCTAATACTTATGTTGAGGTGTTTATGATAACGATGTATCCATTGCAGCGAAGATTACCTCAAAAAGCCACCAAAGACAGTGAGATGTCGCCAATGTCGTCAGCCACGCGTCGAGTCAAATGGAGCGGGCAGTGAATCTGACGAGGAGATCGAAATCTCTCCACCTCGATGTGTGTATCATCCGGGCTTCACAAGTGAGTACCCACCCACGATCTTCACTGTCGCTTCATCTGGAGAATATGTTATAGGGAAAGAAAATCATACTCTACGGTAACATGGCCCGCATGATGGCGATGATTTTTGTGTAAATGAACAGGAATTGGGATCTGGTGGGATCTCGACTTTGTGGAAGATGTCTGTGACTGTGGGAAAATTTATGCTGATGATGTTCGTGCAGAGTGTGGGCTAGTAATAGAGCGGACGAACTCGAAAAGCTCATTAGAAGTAGCAGTTTAGTCCATAGTTGTGGAAATGCAAAATTTATGTTAACTCCCAAATGAGTGCTTTTGTTTTCACCAAATAGTGCATTATGTGACGTTCTATATGCGAACATTGACCGCTTGAATTTCAAATAGGTTTATAATATAAATAACCCATCGCCGGTGGGGCTTATAGTTAAAGGTACTCAACCCGTAAAGAGGGTCCCCATCTCAACAGATTCCAACAACAACAATCCGATCAGAGGGTCCTATATTACTATTTCTTTGGCTTTGGGGGTAAAAAATATTTGATTCGAGTCGAGGAACCCATCAAACAAAGCTCAGAGTTATTAGATATTGATTTTTGAAAATTCTTATGTTCTCGAGATGAGTACTTATAACTGCCGTCAATTTGGTAACATGCTCGAGATTTTACGCCAAAATTCTATTCAAACAGACAAGGATGGATAACTCTATAATTAAGTGGTAATAATTGACTACGTACTGGGCCAGAAAGAATTCCCGATAATGAAAAATAATAGATTTCTAAAATCGATATCTAACAAATCTGAGCTTTGATGGGTGACTTCCTCGACTCGAATCAAATATTTTTGACCCCCGAAGCCATTGAAATAGTAATTGAGAGGAGTTTTATCGGGTTGAGTACCTTTAACACTGTCGCCAATGAAAAATAATACGTTGTTTCTAGCTCATATGGAAGAATATAGACTTTTGTTTCTTTTCGTTTTTTTCCCCGCGAACACGACTGACCTTTTTTTTTAAAGATGGCCTATCTCTTCCCAGATAGTTTTATAAAGATTCCTGGTATAAAATAATAGATATGAATCCAGTTTCTGTCAATTAATATAAATTTGATTTGGAATTTCTTATCACATCAACGGAACAGTTCAGGGGCTAATTTTAGAACAGAAATACGTGCGAAAACGTTCGGAGCCTACCAAACGCATACCAAGAAGGAAAACTCTATCTTGTTAGCAACCTCAATCAAGGCAAATTGAGTTTCAGATAAGAGATATACAACGAATTACGCTCGAAATAAACCACTTTAAAATACCTTTATACACACCACCTTCAGTTTGTATGTTAATTATTACAAATACATATTTGTAGTCTTGAAATCGCGATTTAGAAAAAAATACGTTGTTGTAATTGTTTTCCGGAAGAGAAATACCATCTTTAAAACAGGTTTGACAGTTTGTCGTCACATATTTACTATTCCACTTGATCTCCACATTCAGTTGTTGCTCACATGCTACGATGTAAATGATGGGGGCGAACATTTGATTTGAGATACATTGAATTTTCCTTTGATCTATTTACAGTTGGATGTTGTTCGCAAGGTATATGGACCTGCTGCGGAAGGACATTTGATTCTCTGAGCACTGATGATGCGCATGTCGTTGATGGGTAAGAACTTACACTACTTCAACCATGCACTATTTCAGATTATTTATTGACACATTGCATGCTATATACGAACTTTTGGCGAATTGTTAAATGAATAATCAAATATTATCCAATTATAAATGGGTGTTTGCTGGGGTTTTTTTTTGGCACATGTCTATTTGACGTGATGCAACATCCACATCGAATCCATGCAGTTATAAATTAAAGGTACTCAATCCGATCAGATGCTCCTAAATTACTATTTCTTTGGCTTCGGCAGAGCGGGGGGGGGATGAACAATTTTTTTCCGGCACACATGCCGGGGTGGGTGGGTGGTCAAAGCCACTAACAAGCAATTTTTTCCGCAACTAAAAAAAAATGTCCTGCTTGTTTTTTTAGTGTTTTGGCAATGAGTTGGGCTTCAAAACCACTATGAATGAGAGAAATAATGTAATTCTAACTGGTAAACTGACTGCAGGCAGTTATCGTGTTGTATTTTGTTGCAAATTTTGAAATCCAAGATGGCCGCTGGCAGCCATGTTTTTTTGGCCGAATGACCTCAAAATGACTCATTCCTATTTACATGTCCATGTTAACATCCATGATAAATAGTATGCACAGAAATTCATATACAGCTGTTTACAGTGAATTTCCCCCGCAAATCTCTGTTTTAGTGTTAAAAGGGGGGGGGGGTGTCAATGGTCTGAAAAAAACTGCCGAAAACGGAATAAAATTTGGCGGTGGGGGTGGGTGAGTACAAAAAATGATCGAAAGGGAAAAAATGCCATACGTGCCTGAAATTTTTTTCCGACCCTCTGGCTTCGGGGGTAAAAAATATTTGATTAGAGTTGAGGAACCCACTTGATTTTAGAGTTATCCATCTTTATCTGCAAGACCGTCCGTTTGACCGACAAGTTCTGTCCCACAAACAAGAGAAATCGCAAACTTCAAACATCGATATCTAATCACTCTGAGCTTTGGTGGGTGGGTTCCTCGACTCGAATCAAATATATGTTACCCCCGAAGCCAAAGAAATAGTAAATTAGGAGCGTCTGATCGGATTGAGTACCATTAACTACCATTCTACGAGTATTCTTTAACACAAAAAGACGCACTGAAGTAATGCAAAATGCAACTACGAACAAGGTGTTTGTGTTCCAAACATTTGCGCGACATGGAACAAAAAAGATCGTTCCGTGTTATTCTATTTCTGATATGGTAGCAATAAAGAGCGTTTGTCTGACTTCGGGCGAAAATTTTAAAACGGCTGGAAAATGGTTGTCACTTTGGCAAGTGTTTTTCAAAGCATATGAAGCCGTCACACCAATATTTCATGTATTTATCGACCTATCGTGTCCGTCCCTCCAAATTACGAAGACAAAATTTGGAGATTCGAATGAGCCATGCCCGTTTAACCTGACTGAATCAACTTTCAGTGTGTTCAATGACAGTAAAATATCATGCTTCTCGTGAGTTTTGAAAATCCTATCATATAAACCTCGTTATGAGATCCTGGCCCGGGTAACATAATCCTAGTTTTTGGAGATACATCAAAGCCGAACAACAATGACTTACTTACGCTACTATAGGGTTATCGTCACAAGGTTCCAATCCAGGCTATGGTCTTACTATCTCGTCCAAATACAGATACGATAGGCGAGAATCGCATGCGTTTTGATATGTCGATGCCGTCTGGAGAGTTTGGCGGGACCAGCATCCCGTCTCGATTTGCTCAGTCTACCCTTGATGCTATATAGAGTTGTTTTTATGAGCCATCAGGCCTCCGCGGCAGCGGTCGCTGGCGCGACCTGACTGCCTCGATATCAATTTGAAAAAGGGGTGACGTTGCTTAACAGGTTAACGTGTCTCTTTGTGGTGTCATTCTTTTGGTATGATTTTTTACTAAATAACGGGTATATTAGAGTTACATTTCTTTGAATTTTACAATCGAAACATAGTATAAGATATTCGCATGCGATGCTGAGTCACGCGGGACACGGCAAACTAAATCGCGCGCAAATTGGCTTGCGATTTTTCAGCATCCCACCCCATTTGGCATGCGATAGCGTTTGTACTAGGTGTCCAATCACATGCATTCGTTGTCAGATTTTCAGACCAGTCACTAATAGTTAAGTTTTCGCCGGCGTTATTTCATCACGTGATATGTAATGGATGACCATCCAGTGGGTTGACCACCAGAAAGTCAACATCGTTTATGAACAAAATTCTTTGATGAATAAAATTCGAGAAAGGATTGACCTATATATATGTCAGTTTTTTCCGCATTCCCGCATTCCCGCAATATATGCGTCATCGATTCTAAATTCTTGTAGTTGTTTGTTTATTTGTTATTGTTAATAGTAAACACTTGATTTTCGAGTCATCCATCTTACAACCGCAATTTGTCCGTTTGAGCACGTGGTTCTGGACAAGTTCTGGTCCACAAACAATATAAACAGCAAACTTCAATCATCGATATCTAATCACTCTGAGCTTTGATGGGTGGGTTCCTCGACTCGAATCAAATATTTTGTACACCCGGAGCTAAAGAAATAGAAATTGAGGAGCGTCTGATCGGATTGAGAACCATTAAATTAAATAGGAAATACTATAGTCTCGTTCTATGCGAGAAAATGAAAACTTATTACGAAAGTGATCGCCTGAGAAATGATGACTATACATTTGTGACAGATATGAAAATCTATTTACGAATGAGATCGGAGCCTAATGACAATGACCCCTTCAGTCATAATTACCATTTGTCGGCAGTGTATATATCGTGAATATTTTATCACACCATCTGTATCCTATGTGGCGTTTTTCTGAAATATTTTACATATTTACAGGTGTTGTGAAGGTGAACATCATTGGCGGCCTCACCGGGATGCAGACCGTAGAAACAAGCGTAAATTTCACTTCAGCCGGAGCAGGTGAACAATTCGGCCATTAAAGATGCTGAGATATAACATAATACCATGAGCGCAATACATGTTATAACTATATATGTATATGTCTCCTTATTCTGATGCCATTGCAGCAACACACCACCATTATGTACTTTAGGATGTATCCATGGCTCCGGACCTATTGTGAGGAAATCTACCTTAAAGGTACTCAATCCGATCAGACGCTCCTAAATTACTATTTCTTTGGCTTCTGGGGGGGGGGGGGGGTGGTAAAAATATTTGATTCGAGTCGAGGAACCCACCCATCAAAGCTCAGAGTGATTAGATATCGAAGTTTGAAGTTTACGATTTCTATTGTTTGTGGGACGGAACTTGCCTCAACTCGAATCAAATATATTTTACTTCCGAAGCCAAATAAATAGTAAATTAGAAGCGTCTGATCGGATTGAGTACCTTTAATTACCATTGATGTCTTGAGTAAGGCATGCAACATATTTCACAAATCGCATTTGACCAACCAACTTTTTCGCATCGCATTAACCTGGAAATTACACTTTCTGAAACTGGAGGTCCGAACCCATGAATACATTAATTTTGACTACCTAAACCTGATATATCCTTTTCTGATCAGCACTATCATCTCACTATATTTTCGTGAGAGCAAATCAACACGGGGAGAGGATCATTAATAAGTTGCATAACTTGTACTCCTATCCCATGTCGCCATTTCACATGTATAATTATATCTTATATTGTTATATTGTACCAATCAACTATATATTCATGTCACAATAAATATGTTACTACTACAAGTTAATTTATTTGTTCAGGGATTTCAGTGGCATATGTGTGCATGCAGTGAATAAAATGACATTGATCAATTCGATGACACATCTACATGTATTTATTCAAACGTATTAAAATATAAGTTCATAGATTGGATATATCTTCTGGGTCCTTCATTTGAATTGCTTTCTTGAAGATACACGTCGGTTCGGTGGATAGAAGAAAGATAACCAGTTCACATGTTGTTTCCGTGGTTTCAGCATCGAAACATCCACAGTGATATCTATATAGTATTATGAATGGTGTGTTCTATTTTCGCCTGACATTCAGCTCCTGTAAAACAAAGTTATTATTCAAAGTATAGAACAGGGAGTAAGTATAGCAGCTAGGGCTTGAAACCCGATAACACCAACATATTTACTACATAAGTCACTTCTTATATAAATGATGAGCAAAACATTTCATTTTACCAAATGTAGCTCCTAATAATTGAAAATGTACGAACTGTGTATGTGTTTTACTATGTTATTACAAGGAGGACGCAATTGGTGGGAAATGCCACATTATTTTAAAGCGCCAATCCGACTAGTTTATAAATATCGACCCAATGTGTAGCGAAACGTGTACACAAAAGTCTGTTGGTGAGGACAAACTGTCCACACTGCGAACGCCGATACATTTAATTGGCTTCAATCGAAATAAGATCTTCTCGCGCAGGCAAATCCAATTGTCACACTGCCTGCATAGTGTTGTTAGCTAACTCGGTTATTAGAAGATTGGATTATTCCTCTTTGCTACAAGTTTTGTGTGGTACACGTTTGACACAAAACTTCTAAACTCAATGACCGTGCACGCTTATGCGAAAAGGTTGAGTCAGGCATTTTCGTTGGCAATGGCCAATACACGTTACATATTATCGTACGTGTGGCTAAAACTGGCTAATGCCAACTACTCAGTTAATATACTGAATGTTACTCACGAGGTGAGATCCTCCAGTCTCCTGACAGTCTCTACTCATGTTGTTGAGATCCAACAATGCTCCGATGGTCCACTCTGAAGATGAAAACCGATACCACATGAACTACACTGTAATGTAACATCAGAATGTCCAGGATGAATCAGGGAGCTAAATGTGTTCTAGAGTCGGGGGAGCGAGTACACCGTGGGTTGCTAAAGGTGAAGGTAACTGAAGAATGACCTTCACCTGATACATGCGACACGTTATTAAAGGATGACATTGCGTTTATTTGATTTGTACATAATATCTAAATAATTTAAACTGGTGAATGAATGGGGGAATGGATTTTTGTGAGCGGGAAATTTATTTAACTAGCTGCTGTAGTCCTGGGTTTTTCCAGATCAAATTTGGCTGTGAGATAGCCCTGTCGTAGACTTGGGGATTTATTTTAAAAAGTAAACACATGGCCTATGATTTTTCTGGCATTTTCGTGATCAACTGGTGTCAAACTAGCTGGGTAAACATCACTGTTATGGCCTGCAGGCTTCAATTCAGTGAATTTGGCCGAAACGTTAACACTGTTGCCTATGGGAAACCATTTAGTTCAGTGATTCCAGGATTGAAGGACATGTTCCCAAGTTATTTTTTATGAAATCGACTAAGGTGCCCTTCGCACTTACCCCGAGTATGACCAGGTGCAGTTGAGCCTTTACGGATAACAATGAATGTGTCACACTATATACCCAGTAAAACTTGAAATTAACCGTCATTGTAGCAAGACAACATTGATTCTTCAGTTCGGGAATTACCAAAGGAAACCAGTTCTATATGAATTTGGCTAAAAGCGATTCCAAGTCACAATGACGGTAATCGCGCTATTGTTTGAGTTGTTCGAATATGTTAATCAATATCATAGCCCGATTAGCGTCATTGTGACTTTGAATCGCTATTAGGCAAAATGCATAGAATTGGTTTCCGAAAAAAACAGACAAACAGAAAATTATACCGTAATCCGTTTCGCGTCAAGAAGTATTTTGTGCATAATTTCGCCATGCATGTGTATAGAAAAGTACGTTCCTGTTTTGTTTCAAAATAAATGTACTAATTTAATGAAATTACGGATTGTTAAAATGCTAACTGTGACAGCATGAAGTTTTATATAGATTTCAGGTTTAAAAATAATAGATATGAATCGAGGACACCTGTCCGGACAAGTTTCTATCAATTAATATAAATTTCTTATCACATCCGCGAAACAGTTTTATGGACTATTTTTAGAACAGAAATCCGCGCGAAAACATTCAGAGCATACCAAGAAGGACAACTCTGTCGTGTTAGCAGCCTCAATCGCGGAAAATGGTATTTCAACTATATATATATATAGATTGACCACCATCTTACGATCGAAATAAACAACTTTATTTTGCCTTTATATAGACAACATACTCTTCAGTTTTATATGTATATTTTATTCACACAATAGCTATGTGTATAGTCTTGAAATCTGGTTTTATAAACAGTATGTTGTTGAAAATGTGGCCCGGAAAAGAATCGATTTACACAATGAGTTGATATTTTCTAACACCAACGAACATTAACATGCATCAAACTAGCGTCCATATGACAATATATAGGACCTCATTCGAGATTCTGACATCACCATTTTTGGCTGCTAAACTCCTAGGTTAAAGATTTCACATCAGATTTGAAACGATCAATCTGCCGTTTACGTAGGTTTTCTATATACCAGAATCAAATTATATCGTACCCCAAGCTGATCTCAATGATAAGATATATTGGTGATCAGTTATCGGTTCAGAAAGTTTTAAAGGCCCACTTAATTTTCGAACACCAGGCCACATATATAATAATATATGCCATATTATATATCTTTGAAAGAGGAAGCTCCAAAACATTGTATTATCAACTTATCCGGTGTAATAAACTGTGAACATGTTGTTTTTGTTGAGTTACCGACACGCTTTTGTGCTTAAGTTTATTCTGGATTGTGGTGCAAAGTGTATTATTTCCAATGCAGGGGGAATAACTCTGTATTCTAAAGATAGAGTTATTCCCCTTCCATTGAAAATACAATTTACTTTGAATTATGTTGCATTCTTGGAGCCATAACGGGGGAAATATTTCTATGATTTCATCAGTTTTCTATTTCTCTATATGTGCTTCTTTTGAGATACAGATGTTTCAAATTATAGTAATGTAATCATATTTTATGGCATAGATTGTTATTAAAACCGTATATCAAGGCACTAGAAAAAGAAATAATTGGTGACTCAAAAATTAAGTGCGCATTTAACAGGTTTTGAATTTTGTCAGGCGAGCAATCATTCCAATTATTGTCTCTGATAAAGAGCGTCGGGGCTTCGTTTCCCAAACTGCAGTTGATAAAGATCGAGAACGCGTTCACGTCTAACCTGACACCCATATATGCCAGGACATTTTCCACCTGCTGACAGTTTTTTTTTTTTGCCTTTACAAATTTATTAAAGATGCATAATCCGATTAAACGTCCATCAATTACTATTTATATGGCTCCGGGGGTAAAAAAAATAAAAAATTTATTCGAGTCGAGGAACCACTCAACAAAGCTCAGAGTTAGATATCGATTTTTGAAATCTATTATTTTTCACTATCGAGACTTAATAGTGACCTGGTAAAGAGTCGACGTACCGACAGTCTCGGATCAAATTACGGATGAAGATGGATAACTCTAAAATCAAGTGGCTTTCGGTTGAACAAATTGTTGATAAATTACAGGTTTTGTGCACTTTTATACTATATAGTTGACTGTGGTTAGCATTATTTCTGGGCAATTAATCGATTCTGAGAACTGAAGCGGCATTTACAAAAATGTTGTTGTTGGAATCTGATGCTAAGTGGACCATCGAATCGGTTTCAACTTTGAGTACCTTTAATGTTTGTTTTCAGAATAAAAACATGATCAGTAGTCCCGTTCTGAATCCATACTAGTTCAGCTATTGTTCTAAAACATTTTACACTATATAGTATATAGAAAATCAGACTTATCAGAATAATTTAAAAATATTTTGGTGTGACCAAGTCCAGCATGTAATTTCCAACTTTGAAAATTTTGAAAAAAGTTGGGGGAATCAATGACAAGACCTCCACCCATGTCAGCACGTCCCTGAATTTGATCAGGCTGCATGCAAACTGCAATACAGAATTCAGTCCCATGATTCGCTGGCCTGCAAGACCATGTACACAGAATGAAAGGAAATCACTCATGTTTTTATTTAACCCTTTGAGTGCCAGGTCCGATTTTTGTAACAACCCATATACCCTGTGCCAATTCATTCTCTTATATATGCGAGTCGACCATAGGTCGCCTCGCATATATAAGAGAATGCATTGGCCTAACAATTTTTCATCATTTGTTATTATTTTTTACAATTTTAATAATTTTTTTCTTATATTCTTTAACAGACTTATTTTGTAGGTTAAAGGGGTACTGTACGCCATTTTCAATAAATTCCCGGTGATAACAACGATCTATTATCGATACTATATAGAAATATAAGTAATTTGAGTCGAAGATGTATTCTGTAAACGCTCAGGTTAATAGGCTATCTTAAAATTTAATAATTTAAAAGTTAATAATTTAATATAAATTGATTTTATGGCTCCAGCCATAAAATGGCGTCTCTTAAAATTCGAATTTCCGTGTACAAAACGTAATCAAATTATAATTGAGGGATATTGGATTAGGAAAACAATTGCACACACGATCGTTTGAAACATTATGCTTATACGGGGAGAAAGCCCAAGCCACTCATTGACTAGTGACGGTACACTAACTTAAATGAGTATATGGGACTACTAACCATATAATATAATGTTTATTTGATTCATTTGGTTGAAAACTTTACAAAAATTACTCGACAACGACAATTTGTATTTTTGCATTCCGGTAAATTTGCCATCCGTAACAATACTTCGTACTCAACAAACTTTCAAAAAATGGAAAAGTTGTTACATTATTCTCCGACTCGGGGATTATAGAAACCAACAACAACATCTTGGGTACAGTACCCCTTTAAGTGCCAGTGAATCTCACGTTTTTCATGGGCATCAAAATTATTACTATGAATACTTGGTGACAGTTTTGAGTTATAACATGCCCCTAAGGTTTTATCCAGTTTGTTTTTAAATTCGCTATAGCATGTTTAAGCATACGCAAAAAAAATTCAACAAAAAAAAATATATATATATATAAAAAAAAATCTAAATTGTTTTTTATTTTTTTTAATGCCGATTTTACATACCGTAAATTAGGGCCGATGAGATCGGCCCCTGCACTGAAAAGGTTAAAGAGGTGCGTGCGTGCCATCGAATCTGACAATAAAACGCCGAACCGGATATCAAAAGAGGAAACGGATTGTATTGATTGCAACCTTACCTGCGCTGACGCCGTTGATTTCGCTTGTAACATGAATTTGGTCGGTGTGAACGTTGAAACCATAAGCCTTGGTAAGAAGAACAGGTATATATATCCCCATCATGCAGTTTGCTGACAAGAATTTTGTATTGATGTCGAGTTCCTTTGATAGTTCATTAACGTCCTAGAAAAGGTTATACAATGTGCACATAATTATGTAGTTAAATATAGGTTATCCGACCTAACACAATAACACTTTTAATATCTGAATGCATGTATATATATAGAATACGGGTCCATTTCTTTGAGGCTGTGTGGGTCAAATTGTCAACGTTCAAAAGAGGTGCCATATTTTGGTTCGGTGCACAAACATTCTATAAGCATTTAAGTTTCTAAAATAAATTTTATGCATGCACTGTTAAAAGTGTCCGTAAGTAACTGTTTACGGAGCAAAGCGCTGGAACAATATTTGCCGGCACTTGGTTCAGTAATTTTACGGTACAATTATTTGTGAAAGCATGTTATATGTCCGTAAGTTGTATGTTTCAAAGTACTGTATTTTTACGGACATACATTCCGTAAATGTATACCGATGCCCGGAATATTTCCTAACAAATTCGTCGATATAGCGCTGAAAATACGTGTTTTGTTTCTGATCATATATCATTTGTGCCGGTTCAAGCAGCGGTCACTTAAAGGTACTCAATTCGATAAACTCCTCTCAATTACTATTTCAATGGCTTCTGGGGTCAAAAATATTTTATTCGAGTCGAGGAAGTCACACATCAAAGCTCAGATTTGTTAGATATCGATTTTAGAAATCTATTATTTTTCATTATCGGGAATACTTTCTGGCCCAGAACTCAGTCGAAATTGCGTTATTATTACCACTTGATTTTAGAGTTATCCATCCTTGTCTGTTTGAATAGTGTTTTGGTGTACACATCTCGCGCAGGTTACGAAACTGACGGCAATTATTAGTACTCATCTTGAGAAACTAACACATTTAAAAAATCAATATCTATTAACTCTGAGCTTTGTTTGATGGGTTCCTCGACTCGAATCAAATATTTTTTACCCCCAAAGCCAAAGAAATACTAATATAGGACCCTCTGATCGTATTGTTGTTGTTGGAATCTGTTGAGATGGGGACCCTCTGTTCGGATTGAGTACCTTTAAAAATTAAAAATGCATACCACGGGAATTATATCTGGACCCGCAAGTCGTCGCTCGGAAACGTTATGGAACTATTCATAATCAGGTCAGGCACATCCTGAATTCCACTATTATAGTGGTATATGACCATTACCGTTTTGTTAATTTGGTAAAAGAGGGATAATCCAAAATCATATCTCACACAAATATTATTCAAAATCAGGTGGCACTAATATAGTATCATACATATATATAGTTTGTCCTGGAGAATGATTAATCATGACGGCACACGATAAGCAACTCAATTAGCATGCAATTAGTTGAAATATTGTTATGAAGGAGTGATTGAGTCATCCTGCTATAGGGATATATATATTAGTAATATTATAATATTATTGAATATCAAAGCTGGCGCAAAAGATTGCGCAACTAATTTTGTTCATTCGCTGCGATATTGTTAAGAGTGACATTTGGCTGTGCACTGGTATGCGCCGTCTTCTAATTCCGACGCAAATAAAGGAAACATGAATGTTTTATGGTCAAATACCACTATAATAGTGGAATATCACTATAATAGTGGAATTCAGGACCTGATAATGTTGATGATTAAAACGAAAACAAAGCAGCGCAATATACTTTTCTCGGACATTCCCTTTCCGATTCCAGAATTCCGATGAATACAAATGTTCACGGTGTTTGAACGAGGCCCGTTCGAAGTTGCATTTTTTATTACTTCAACATGTTCAATGTGTCTTTTTGGAACATATTGCTCGTAGTAAGGTAGTTCGGATATGTATCGACATATTTCGACACCGGGATTTTTTTTTAGAGCGAATAGTATTCTATCTATTTTTTAGCATAATATGCAACGTACACACAAAAAAACCGAAGTGCTAAACCTATCCTTTAGAGTGCTGTATATCACACTTAACAAGTGCTCGAATAGGGACAGCACCCGAAGTGCGCGGACAACACTTATTCAGGTGCTAAACATATAGCACTTACCAAGTTTTACATTGCAGCACCCGAAGTGTAATACTACTGCACCTGGGGATATGTAGAGATGCACTTACAAGTGTAGAAATAACACCTTATGACTACCTTGATCCCGATTTGGAAATGTCTGAAGCACACTTTACCTCTTTCTTAAAACACTTCTTAGTCCAATACTCACTGCATTCAACATTCAATACTCACCAAAGTGATCCAAAGTGAAATAATGTTGTTTTTGTTGAAAGAAGCTGGTCGTCACAGTCACTTTCACTTCAGTTGATCAAAATGGCGACCAGTTGACCGCGTGGAAAAAACTTTATCTGTGATTGAGTCTCAGACTAGTGACGTCGAATCTAGTGACGTCCAATCAAAATGGTCCTTTTCCGAAACGATGAGTCCGTAGAAGTGTTGGAAATTCAGCACTTTGCGAGGTGCTACCGAAAACGCATTACACCTGACGTAAGGCTCTTTTGAGTACACTTCAGGTGTGAAAATGGCACCTGTACTGCCGAAATCAGTGTAACACTTGCCAAGTGTAAGAATACAGCACTTGAGTTTTTTGCGTGTATACATGGCTTTAATTAACTTGAATCTCACCTTTGAGGAGCAGAGCCTGGCGGTATTACGAAACATTAGTCCCATGTCTAGTACACCACCATCTCGTATAGCTCGCATTGCACGGGCATCGTAATAGAAAGCAGATATGGCATAGAAGTTTTCGCCTCCCACACGTGGCTGATAAACTCTCCCGATTGCGCATGGTTTCGGATGGCAAAATTCAACGTCGTCTTTTAGTGCAGCGGCCAAATCGAAAAAGAGCTCTAGTTTTCGAGATACCCCTACCCACGGTAGAACAAGTTAAAACTAACTTTTTTAAAAGTAGAAATATATACTCTTTACGAAAATGATAGTGAAAAATAACGGAATTGGTGGTGGCTATTCTCAAATTGACGATGAACGATACCCACCAGTGACTTTTCCCAGAAATTAACGATTTTGGTAAAGTGAGCCCTGCGGCTATGTCCTAAGATATTTGCCCACATTGTTGGTGTTAAAATGACTACAGCATACCATATTTGTACCTGATATGCAAGAAGTGTTGGTTAATTTTGATTTTCGTGCCATTTTGAGCCGAAACATTTATTTTTTGTTGAAAAATCCATCTTTTTCGAAAAATATATATTTTTCGAACATTATCATTCAAACGTATATTGCAATAATATTGAAATATTTAGGTCATATGGCGTAGTAGTTATCTGTTAAGCATATGAAGAAAGAAATTAACAACAATTTTGAACGGTTTGCGAGATATTGGATTTTAGCTACCCCTCCCCCAAACACGTTTTTGGTCGAAAAAAATACATATTTTTGATAATGTCATTACAAACATTTTTGAATTGATCTGAATGGGACCCAATATAAATATTGTACTGATAGTGTTGTTCAGAGATGCCGTTTAATCGATTACAGATGTGTTCAGGCTTTCAGACCCCCATTTACAACAACAACAATTATTTTATTGATAACAGTTAATTGTGCATGCATTAACATCGGTGTTAAGTACTAAAACCTTTGTTATAAGCAACGTGACCAACTATATAACATATGGCTCAGTAGTTATCTGGACAACACAAGTAGAAAGAATTTGACAGAAATTGGAAAATAACGGAATAGGTGGTGGCTATTGTCAAATCGACGATGAGCGATACCCTCCAATGACTTTTTCCAGAAATTAACGATTTTAGTAAAGCGAGCCCTGTGGCTATGTCCTAGCCTATTTGCCCATATTGTTGGGGTTAAAATCACTACATCATACCATACTTCTACCTGATATGAAAAAAAGTGTTGGTTAATTTAGATCTTCCTGCCATTTGGAACCAAAATATTTATTTTTTGCTGAAAAATCGCACTTTTTCACAAAAATATTATTTTTCGAACATTATCATTCAAATGGATATTGTTATAATGCCCAAATATTTAATTGTTATGGTGATGCAGTTATTTGCCAAGCATATGCAGAAAGAAGTTAACGGAAATTTAGAACAATTTGCGAAATAATGGATTTTAGCTACACCTCCCCATACACGTTTTTGGTCGAAATATTACATATTTTTGTTCAGAACTTTAGCAAACTTCCCAAATTGATCATACTGGGACCCAACATAATTCTTTTGCTGAAAATTGAGCCCGGGGACATTGCTTGCGTGATTAAAGACGTGTTCAGTCTTCCAGACCCCAAATTACAACAACGCATTTTATTGGCTATTACATACACTAATTAAGTGTCGCATATCAATCAACCAATCAATAGTTTATTCTCAAAAAAACAATAATGGTATACAGAGATTACAATAATTGGACAGCTGGAGAACCCAGCATGTCCGACGTATAGATGCACAAGTACTCCATTCGCGTTTAAGATTGAACAGTAGTTTGAACTATGGCCAATTGAGTAAGCACATTAAAACGTCCCCTCTCTGTCATTTTGGCAAATAGAAAAAGCATATCATTACTTTTTGGAATACAGTGGTCCTAAGAATGAACTTCTATGCGCCATACTGAATGTAATTTTATCAGAAATACTCTTTTTATGTACAGCAACTCAGTCAGCGCGAAAATATTAAAATAGTTGACGGGGTTCAGAAATTTATCTAAAAAACAAAGCGGTTTCCATAATGCTGCCATTTGTTAAAACTTCGTGAAAAGCATTGAAACCCTGCTGAGCGCGAAATTTACCACCCCCAGATCGCCTGCAATCGTACGGCGACGGGCGTGTTAATGACGAAAACAACATTATCTGCCCAATCAGCTCCAACGAATCTATGTGTATATCATTGTATCCAATCAGTTCCAACAGGATTACATCCTAATTTTCCCATACAATCTCCCTCCCAGATAAATTGTTTACCTCAGGATATAACTACCACATACTTGTATATCGCATAGTTTCGGCCACAATATTTGTTGATATTGAATTAATAATCCCTTCAGTACATGATGTGTTCAAGACCTCAAATAGGGTAGGGGTACATACAACAGTGAACATTTGCCAGCCGCTTGTTATGGAGTGCCACATGATGCAGACATTCGGGAACCAACACATATATATATTCTGATAAAAACTAACCTTTGGTCAAGCCCCCCAATTAATATTGGGGTCATATAATTTAACCATGTGGTGTCTTCCAAGATTTCAAATAAAGTAGGGGTCCTCAAAATTTTGCCTTTCTTATTTTCCAGTCACTTTTCGTTAAGTGCTCATTCTTTCAGAACCCAAATCCATCTATTTACATTGCTTACGTCCTTGTACAATTAACTCGCCATTGTCCATACACGCAGTCAATGATGATATCATTCCAATCCGTGGTGTGTTCTAGTCTTCAAATTGGGAAGGGGGTAATACAAACATTGAAAAATCGCATTATTTATTTTTCAGTCGCTTTTTGTAAAGTGCCCCTGACTGTCGGGTATTAACCCATTTATAACAATTGTGTATCTCTTTATAGAATAGTCATTTGTCCATATCGTCGTTTGACCATGAGGGTAGGTTCAATGGTTTACATGGGGTAGGGGTCCCATAAAATTCGCCTTCATCGTTTGCCATCTGCTGTGTGTAAGGTGCCACGGTGTGCTCGCGAACGGCGGGCTCGCGAGACCATTGCCAATCGGCCACAATCTCGGGTAATTTGGATAGCTTATGTCTTGAGCTAGTGTTTTGTTCAAGACTTCAGATAGGGATGGAGTCCACTGAGAGTAAAATTTAGCCCTTTCGTTTGCTGACCATTTGTTGTGAAGTGCCATAGGCTATCGGGAACCATCTCATCCATACCAGATTTGTATTGCCAGATAATAATCCCATTTGTCCACAACTTCAGTTAGCATTGAGAGCATATCATCTTGTTAAGACTTCAAGTTGGATAGTGGGGTCCTCAAGACATAGACAATTCGCCTTCTTGTTTGCCAGCCGCTTTTTGTAAAGTGTTCCAGGATTTCGAGGGAACCAAATCACCCATATATCAATTAATAATTCCATGACAGCAATACCTTTCGATCACACACTCAGCTAAGTATGAGCGAATATAACTTCAGTCCATGCTCTGATCAAGATATTAAATGGGTTAACGCCCCCCCCCCCCAAAACAGTGAGTATTCGCCTTTCTCTTTCATCAACAACTTTTTGTAAAGTGACCCAGACATTCAAGACCCTGGTATACTATACTCTTTATATAGCGTCCATTTCTCTACACACGCAGTTAATAATGGGAGCACATCCTTTCGGTTCATTGTGTGTCACAAGACTGCAAATGGGGTAGTGTGGCCTAACACATTACATTTCGTATTTGCCAGCCGCCTTTTGTAAAGTGTTCCAGGATTTCGAGAACAAAACCACCCATACAAATTGTAAATAATACATGAGAGCATATAGATTCGGTTCAGAGTGTGTTAAAGAGTTTAGAAGGGTTATAGGTACCCAAAAACAGTGAGATATCGCCTTCTCTTTGCTAGCCACTTTTTGTAAAGTGCCTGAGACATTGGGAAGTCAGCCAACCCACACATCGTGCAATGAAGAGGTATATTTCCCGAATTACATACCATTTGTCCACACCCCAGTTACTATTGAGAACATGTCCATCCATTAGTGTGTTAAAGACTTTAAATGGGGTAGGGTGCTCAAAGAAAATATTCAGCTTTGGTTTTTGCCAGCCGCCTCTTGTACAGTATCCTAGGATTTTGGGAACCAAACTACCCATATAACATGTATATTCCCTGATAGCACTACCTTTCGTTCACGTGCACACTGTGATTTAATAATGAATATTCGGCGCATGGTGTGTTCAATAGTTTAAATGGGCATATAAAGGGGTCCCACAAAACAAAACGTATTCGCCTTTGGATATTGCCATCCGATTTTCGTAAAGTGCTAAAGGCTTTCGGGACCCAATCAACCCATCCATCAACACCATATATGCGCCCCGATATTAATATTTTTGCCCACATCCTCAGTTAATATTTACAGCAATCATTTCAGTTCGTGAGTTGTTCAACTTTAACACTTCAATTGTGTAGGGGGGGGCAAAAACAGCAAATTCGTCTTTCTTATGTATCAGCCACTTTGTGTAAAGCGACACATGCACAACCCATCCATACAAATTATGTATTCTCTGATAGAACTACATTCCCGTCACACTCTCGGTTAATGTAGAGAATTAGAGACCATATAGCTTAATTTCGTATTGCGTTGAAGTCTTTAAATTGGGTAGAGTGTTATTGACAAATATAGCAAATTCGCCCTTCATATTTGCCAAGCAAAGTGCCACACTGTTTCGGGAACAAACCCATCCATAAACGTTGTATATTTCCTGATGTAATTGTCCTTTATCACAACCCAAAGGGTTGTTTTACAGTAACATAAGCGACGCAAGTATAGTTGTGACGTCAGTAATTTCTATACCCTATCAACATGAATTTTTTTTTTTTACATCCGGGCGATTCAGACCTATGGGGCCTATGGTGGCCGCCATGTTGGAATAGAATTGTCAAATTAATAAAACGAATTTATTTTTCTTCTTCGACCAGCCTCCCTATAGCAACACTATTAAATTTGAAAAACAAAATCGGTTTGCGAGATATTGGATTTTAGCTACCCCTCCCCCAAACACGTTTTTGGTCGAAAAAAATACATATTTTTGATAATGTCATTACAAACATTTTTGAATTGATCTGAATGGGACCCAATATAAATATTGTACTGATAGTGTTGTTCAGAGATGCCGTTTAATCGATTACAGATGTGTTCAGGCTTTCAGACCCCCATTTACAACAACAACAATTATTTTATTGATAACAGTTAATTGTGCATGCATTAACATCGGTGTTAAGTACTAAAACCTTTGTTATAAGCAACGTGACCAACTATATAACATATGGCTCAGTAGTTATCTGGACAACACAAGTAGAAAGAATTTGACAGAAATTGGAAAATAACGGAATAGGTGGTGGCTATTGTCAAATCGACGATGAGCGATACCCTCCAATGACTTTTTCCAGAAATTAACGATTTTAGTAAAGCGAGCCCTGTGGCTATGTCCTAGCCTATTTGCCCATATTGTTGGGGTTAAAATCACTACATCATACCATACTTCTACCTGATATGAAAAAAAGTGTTGGTTAATTTAGATCTTCCTGCCATTTGGAACCAAAATATTTATTTTTTGCTGAAAAATCGCACTTTTTCACAAAAATATTATTTTTCGAACATTATCATTCAAATGGATATTGTTATAATGCCCAAATATTTAATTGTTATGGTGATGCAGTTATTTGCCAAGCATATGCAGAAAGAAGTTAACGGAAATTTAGAACAATTTGCGAAATAATGGATTTTAGCTACACCTCCCCATACACGTTTTTGGTCGAAATATTACATATTTTTGTTCAGAACTTTAGCAAACTTCCCAAATTGATCATACTGGGACCCAACATAATTCTTTTGCTGAAAATTGAGCCCGGGGACATTGCTTGCGTGATTAAAGACGTGTTCAGTCTTCCAGACCCCAAATTACAACAACGCATTTTATTGGCTATTACATACACTAATTAAGTGTCGCATATCAATCAACCAATCAATAGTTTATTCTCAAAAAAACAATAATGGTATACAGAGATTACAATAATTGGACAGCTGGAGAACCCAGCATGTCCGACGTATAGATGCACAAGTACTCCATTCGCGTTTAAGATTGAACAGTAGTTTGAACTATGGCCAATTGAGTAAGCACATTAAAACGTCCCCTCTCTGTCATTTTGGCAAATAGAAAAAGCATATCATTACTTTTTGGAATACAGTGGTCCTAAGAATGAACTTCTATGCGCCATACTGAATGTAATTTTATCAGAAATACTCTTTTTATGTACAGCAACTCAGTCAGCGCGAAAATATTAAAATAGTTGACGGGGTTCAGAAATTTATCTAAAAAACAAAGCGGTTTCCATAATGCTGCCATTTGTTAAAACTTCGTGAAAAGCATTGAAACCCTGCTGAGCGCGAAATTTACCACCCCCAGATCGCCTGCAATCGTACGGCGACGGGCGTGTTAATGACGAAAACAACATTATCTGCCCAATCAGCTCCAACGAATCTATGTGTATATCATTGTATCCAATCAGTTCCAACAGGATTACATCCTAATTTTCCCATACAATCTCCCTCCCAGATAAATTGTTTACCTCAGGATATAACTACCACATACTTGTATATCGCATAGTTTCGGCCACAATATTTGTTGATATTGAATTAATAATCCCTTCAGTACATGATGTGTTCAAGACCTCAAATAGGGTAGGGGTACATACAACAGTGAACATTTGCCAGCCGCTTGTTATGGAGTGCCACATGATGCAGACATTCGGGAACCAACACATATATATATTCTGATAAAAACTAACCTTTGGTCAAGCCCTCAATTAATATTGGGGTCATATAATTTAACCATGTGGTGTCTTCCAAGATTTCAAATAAAGTAGGGGTCCTCAAAATTTTGCCTTTCTTATTTTCCAGTCACTTTTCGTTAAGTGCTCATTCTTTCAGAACCCAAATCCATCTATTTACATTGCTTACGTCCTTGTACAATTAACTCGCCATTGTCCATACACGCAGTCAATGATGATATCATTCCAATCCGTGGTGTGTTCTAGTCTTCAAATTGGGAAGGGGGTAATACAATCATTGAAAAATCGCATTATTTATTTTTCAGTCGCTTTTTGTAAAGTGCCCCTGACTGTCGGGTATTAACCCATTTATAACAATTGTGTATCTCTTTATAGAATAGTCATTTGTCCATATCGTCGTTTGACCATGAGGGTAGGTTCAATGGTTTACATGGGGTAGGGGTCCCATAAAATTCGCCTTCATCGTTTGCCATCTGCTGTGTGTAAGGTGCCACGGTGTGCTCGCGAACGGCGGGCTCGCGAGACCATTGCCAATCGGCCACAATCTCGGGTAATTTGGATAGCTTATGTCTTGAGCTAGTGTTTTTTCAAGACTTCAGATAGGGATGGAGTCCACTGAGAGTAAAATTTAGCCCTTTCGTTTGCTGACCATTTGTTGTGAAGTGCCATAGGCTATCGGGAACCATCTCATCCATACCAGATTTGTATTGCCAGATAATAATCCCATTTGTCCACAACTTCAGTTAGCATTGAGAGCATATCATCTTGTTAAGACTTCAAGTTGGATAGTGGGGTCCTCAAGACATAGACAATTCGCCTTCTTGTTTGCCAGCCGCTTTTTGTAAAGTGTTCCAGGATTTCGAGGGAACCAAATCACCCATATATCAATTAATAATTCCATGACAGCAATACCTTTCGATCACACACTCAGCTAAGTATGAGCGAATATAACTTCAGTCCATGCTCTGATCAAGATATTAAATGGGTTAACGCCCCCCCCCCCCAAAACAGTGAGTATTCGCCTTTCTCTTTCATCAACAACTTTTTGTAAAGTGACCCAGACATTCAAGACCCTGGTATACTATACTCTTTATATAGCGTCCATTTCTCTACACACGCAGTTAATAATGGGAGCACATCCTTTCGGTTCATTGTGTGTCACAAGACTGCAAATGGGGTAGTGTGGCCTAACACATTACATTTCGTATTTGCCAGCCGCCTTTTGTAAAGTGTTCCAGGATTTCGAGAACAAAACCACCCATACAAATTGTAAATAATACATGAGAGCATATAGATTCGGTTCAGAGTGTGTTAAAGAGTTTAGAAGGGTTATAGGTACCCAAAAACAGTGAGATATCGCCTTCTCTTTGCTAGCCACTTTTTGTAAAGTGCCTGAGACATTGGGAAGTCAGCCAACCCACACATCGTGCAATGAAGAGGTATATTTCCCGAATTACATACCATTTGTCCACACCCCAGTTACTATTGAGAACATGTCCATCCATTAGTGTGTTAAAGACTTTAAATGGGGTAGGGTGCTCAAAGAAAATATTCAGCTTTGGTTCTTGCCAGCCGCCTCTTGTAAAGTATCCTAGGATTTTGGGAACCAAACTACCCATATAACATGTATATTCCCTGATAGCACTACCTTTCGTTCACGTGCACACTGTGATTTAATAATGAATATTCGGCGCATGGTGTGTTCAATAGTTTAAATGGGCATATAAAGGGGTCCCCCAAAACAAAACGTATTCGCCTTTGGATATTGCCATCCGATTTTCGTAAAGTGCTAAAGGCTTTCGGGACCCAATCAACCCATCCATCAACACCATATATGCGCCCCGATATTAATATTTTTGCCCACATCCTCAGTTAATATTTACAGCAATCATTTCAGTTCGTGAGTTGTTCAACTTTAACACTTCAATTGTGTAGGGGGGGGGGGCAAAAACAGCAAATTCGTCTTTCTTATGTATCAGCCACTTTGTGTAAAGCGACACATGCACAACCCATCCATACAAATTATGTATTCTCTGATAGAACTACATTCCCGTCACACTCTCGGTTAATGTAGAGAATTAGAGACCATATAGCTTAATTTCGTATTGCGTTGAAGTCTTTAAATTGGGTAGAGTGTTATTGACAAATATAGCAAATTCGCCCTTCATATTTGCCAAGCAAAGTGCCACACTGTTTCGGGAACAAACCCATCCATAAACGTTGTATATTTCCTGATGTAATTGTCCTTTATCACAACCCAAAGGGTTGTTTTACAGTAACATAAGCGACGCAAGTATAGTTGTGACGTCAGTAATTTCTATACCCTATCAACATGAATTTTTTTTTTTTTACATCCGGGCGATTCAGACCTATGGGGCCTATGGTGGCCGCCATGTTGGAATAGAATTGTCAAATTAATAAAACGAATTTATTTTTCTTCTTCGACCAGCCTCCCTATAGCAACACTATTAAATTTGAAAAACAAAATCAACCTTATTCAAAATTAAATGCTTAATGTGGATTTAGCTGACGCGGGCGCATAGCATTCGGCAAACCTCGCCAGATTCCGTACCGTTACAGTTAGAATATTACGTCCCCTGGCAGGCCATAGCAACGTTGGAAATGATGACGTAATTTCGTTACAAAATGGTGGCGCTCTCTTGTTTGCGAAATTTGAAATGGAATTGCTTGTTATTGTTATCGCTCGTATTTTAAATGTACAACGGTATCACAGCACGTAAGCGTTGAGAACAAACGAGAAACCACAAGCGAAGATAGCACTACGAGCCAATTACTGAAATGACTTTAGAGTCAAAGCAGTCAAAAGAAGAAGAAGAATAACAACAACAATCAACATGTCAACAACAACAACTTGTTAAGTTGTTTTGAAGTTGAACTTGAAGTGAACTGTGTTCAAAGTGAAAATCAGTCAGTCGGAAAGAAACTCAATGACGAATCTGTGACTGAAAAAAATATGAAAATGAAGGTCACTGGAATGGAATGTGGACTGGTCTGTGCAGACTGCTCACCACGGCGATTTGACTTGTTCTGTTATTGTTCAATTTTAAGTCTGTTTTCACCTGGACTGGTTTAGTGGTTAGACTTAGAGTTTCAACTGCAAGCATCAAATCGTTCAATCTACTAACTACTTCTCTAAATAGTAAATTTAATTGTTAATATCTAACACTGTCATGTCAAACCTCAACTTGGGTCAAGGAAATCAGAAAATGGACATTTTAGAGCTGACTGATTTACTATACACAGTATAGTTCAATCATGAACCGTTGAACGTAGCGCGTAGCTGGAACTTGTGCCAGTTGTGGACGCAATAATCGGTGAAAGCGTTCATGTGGCTTACTAATCTAATAATATTAGGATTGTATTAGTCAATTTAGTGATTACAGATTACTAAATTTAGTTATCAACGACTTCAGCCTCACCCACTCACTGTGAATGTGACTCAGGTCAAAATACAATTCTAGCCATCTACAGTCGACAGACTCGACACACAGATATAACAAACATGTGAAGCCCAGTGAATTGGTGACTAACAAAGTGAGTCATTTATCTTCTTGTTGAGTGAAGGAAAAGAAGAACATCTCCCAATCCCACTTGGTCTCGGCACTGGTGAGAGGTGAGAGGATATGCTTCCGGGCCAACTTTCCATCTGTGTGTATGAATTCTGTTTCCTGTGATGGACACATCAAGTTAAATTTAATAATTATATTGCACGGTGATTAGTTTTAGCATTCACACATATTAAATAATTCATGATTTTAACACTGTTCTCGATTTAAACCTTAAGCATAAAGCGGGAGCTTGATCAGCATGGCTAGCATATATATATTAACTAGTGGCTATTTGTGGAAAAATTATTAAATATAGCCCTGCGAACTTGCTATTGTCGACTTGACACATTGGGATTGGAATAATATGTTGAACTGTCACGACCTTCTAGTTATACATGTACATGACTAATGTAGTAATGAGGCAATCATATAAATGTTTAATCTAGTAGCATTTTCTCAGACCATGCCATGAACATCTATGTATCTATGCCTGTCAAGAATAATGCCATTCCTCCCGGGCAATTATTAAAATGTTCATATACAGTAGATATACTATCAGATGCCTATTAACCAATTAGTGTCAGCATGTGTCGCATGATTAGTAATTTTAGATAAAATTCTCAACGATCATTAAGTTTTTTGGCAAAGAGACATATATAGAATTAAATTGAAATAGAATTAAATAGAATTAAATTTCCATCAATATTGTTAATTTCGGTCTAGGTCTCCGCTATCACTATTGTTGACCATCACAATGATTAGACATCTGAGAGTACGATAAAAGCTCACAAAAGTCACGAACAAGCATGCAATCTCGAGCTGGGACCACCCTTAATACTTGTTTCTTATCATCTACTTCACAGAAGGGGTCACCCCTAAGTAGTAACCATATAGGAAATACACCAAACATATCAATATTGCACAATGACATCAGTTTGTTTGATCTAAAATATTTATCCACTCCAGCCCCAAAACAAAAGTCATTTGGCAAATTATCTCATTCATTTTTGAAGTGCCTATCATCTACTGAAGTTGGATCCTACCACAGGCCATAACTTATGTCTCATTGAGTCATTGTGCCCCATCCACGTAACCCGTTTTCATAAAAATGTATTCAGTATTATATGTAAATTTATCCAATAAAGATATTTTTCCCTTAAAGGTCCTCAATCCGAATCAATAGTCCCCATATCATCAGATTCCAACAACAAGAAGATTTTTTGAAATGCCGCTTCAGTTGACAGAATCGATTAATTGCTCAAAAAAAACTGCAGTCAATTATAGCATAAAATTGACAAAAACTTGTAATTTATCAACTTTTTGCTCAACGAATATTGCTGATTTGTCAAACATCTGACACACACACAAAAAAACAGTTGATTTTAGAATTATCCATATTCATCTGCAATTTGGTCAGAAAAAGTATTCTCGTCTGCTGTTTACTGGCCAATGCTGGGCCACCTAAAATTAAAATGATAGATTTTAAAAATCGGTATCTGATCACTCTGAGCTTTGATTTTGTGGGTTCCTCGACTTGAATCAAATATTGTTCACCTCCGAAGTCAAGGAAATAATAATATGCGAGGGTTAATTCGGATTGAGTACCTTTAAAATTGCAAAAATTAAATTAAATAATTTTGCCTTGAAAATTGGTCGCTTGGACAGATTCAACCTTCACCTGGTGATTGCATTTTGAAGAAATATAGTAAAATGTGCTATATGGCTAATATCGCTTGACTGGCACCATGGATATTGGTCTGGAAATTACAGAAATGTTAGAGGCAATATCTCACTCTGACCCATGTCTAACTGTGGCCCACATTCCTCTATATCTGGTGCTGCAAATAGGTTTATTTGTACCTAAATATTCACATATGTTCATAAGGTTTGCTATTCTGGGCGTATTTATACCAAGTAGTTATTATTACCACGATTTTACAGTTATCCATCTTTATCTGGAAGACCGCCCGTTTGATCTCGTCCTTCTGGCACGATCAGGCCCAGAAACAATAAAAATAGCAAAATGCAAAGATCGATATCTAATTACTCTGAGCTTTGATTGGTGGGTTCCTCGACACTAATCAAATACCCCCCCCCCCCACCGAAACCAAAGAAAGAGTAATTTAGCAGCGTCTTATCGGATTGAGTACCTTTAAGTTATTTCCTTCATAAAAAGAGTCTTATGATAAAGAACCCTCTCAAAACTTTAGAATATAGAATGAACTTCAAAATAACAAGTTATAAAAACCTTCTGAATATCGAGGAATATAGAGAACCTTGGGAATGGCGAAACTTCGGTATAATGAAACTTTGGGAATAGCGAACCTTTGGACATATTTTTGAATTATTTAATTTAATTTCAAAAATTGAAATGGTTCAACACCGAGCAGTCAGATATATCTTCAATATTTACAACTACCCAAGCAGCCCCACAAACATGTTAAACATTCTTAAATGGCCTAGCTACTCTTAGCAGTAGAAGAGACTTCTCCTCTGGTATCCTCTTCCATAAAATCAGATATAATCATGTAAACATCACTGACTCTGCTCCACTAACACCCACACGAGACCACAAACTTCTCCGCCCCTTCTATCGACCGAAATACCTCAGCACTTCCTTCTATCCCCGAACAATTTCTCTCTGGAACAAAATCCCAACCGATACTGCAAATATTCAAGACACATCATTGTTTAAGGATGCCCTCCACAGTCACTTATATGAACCCGGTAAGAGCAAGCAGGGCTCCTCCACAAAACCACCACCAGCGTCAAAATAATGGTACATAAATTCCAAATGCTCTTGATTTTAATAACAAACAAAAAAACAAAAATTCTTTTACCCATGTAATTATATTTTATTCATGCGCCCCCTAATAATCCTCAGTTCATTGAGGGTATGGGGTATACTGTAGATGTAGATGGAGTGACATGTCGCCGTCCTACGGTCCATATATACGTACTGGCGTGATCGTATATATCGCAAGTTGGCCAGAAATACAGGCGCTCAGGCTATGAAACATACATTTATCATTTTATAGATGGACGTACGTGTTTTGGGTTGTCCATACGTACTGACGTAATCATATTAATTACATGATTCATAATACTGAGATCATATTTTGTTCAGTTCGTGGTGTGTTCAGGATGTCTAATAGGGCGACGGAGCAACAATGATTTTGTTCTGTATGAGTATGTTAGTCTATATTATGTGTCGTTTAGAACAAATACTTCAGTTGCTCAAAGTCTATATGTGTTAATATAAAATTACATGTCATAAATAAAATATTGTGTTGTTGTTGTAACTGGGGGTTTAATTGGAAACCTGAGGTCATCTAAAAACAGGCTCGTGGTGTCTACGGATCAGGTTTTCTTCACACGAATAATGATTAGATGATCATTAGAATAATTTAGAAATGTCTGTCTTGTTATCATAAATATGTAGTTTTTCTACCAAATCGCGTCCGGGGGAGCGGTAACTAATTCCAATATCTTGAAAACCGTTGACAATTTCTGTCAAATTCTTTCTACTTGTGATGTCCAGATAACTACTGAGCCATATGAATTATATGGTTGGTCACGTATTGTTTATAACAAAGGTTTTAGTACTTAACACCGATGTTAATGCATGCACAATTAACTGTTATCAATAAAATAATTGTTGTTGTTGTAACTGGGGGTATGAAAGCCTGAACACATCTGTAATCGATTAAGCGGCATCTCTGGACAACTCTTTCAGTACAATATTCATATTGGGTCCCATTCAGATCAATTCAAAAATGTTTGTAATGACATTATCAAAAATATGTATTTTTTTCGACCAAAAACGTGTTTGGGGGAGGGGTAGCTAAAATCCAATATCTCGCAAACCGTTCAAAATTTTGTTAACTTCTTTCTTCATATGCTTGACAGATAACTACTACACTATATGGACTAAATATTTTAATATTATTGCAATATCCGTTTGAATGATAATGTTCGAAAAATAAAAATGTTTTGAAAAAGAGTTATTTTTCAACAAAAAATAAATGTTTCGGCTCCAAATGGCACGAAAATCAAAATTAACCAACACTTCGTGCATATCAGGTACAGATATGGTATGCTGTAGTCATTTTAACGCCTACACTGTGGGCAAATAACTTAGGACATAGCCGCAAGGCTCACTTTACCAAAATCGTTAATTTCTGGAAAAAGTCACTGGTGGGTATCGTTCATCGTCGATTTGAGAATAGCCACCACCAATTCCGTTATTTTTCACTATCATTTTCGTCTACAGTATATATTTCTCCTTCAAAAAAAGTTAGTTTGGCGTTTGGCCGCTGTACTATTTGTGCGTGAAGAACTTCAGAATTTTGAAACAAGCAACAAAATCCCAAGCTCCAATTATTTCAACATCCTCCCCGTCGGCCATCGTTTGCGTTATGTTGTCACCTGATACGACAGACAACAAATCGGCGGTGAGTTATTTTATTACCACGTTTTTCTGGGCCACTTATTACTGCAGATCTCGAGGAATAACAAACTTCAAAAATCGATATCTGATCACTCTGCATGAGCTTTGATGGGTGAGTTCCTCACTCGAATCAAATAGTTATTACCCCTGAAGCCAAAGAAATAGCCATTTAGGAGCGTCTGGTCGGATTGAGTACCTTTAAATCCGGTACGACATTCTCTAATTAGTACACAAGGAGAATTAATACCTCGTATATACCTGTTTAAAATCTATAAATATATTCAAAACCTCGTAGGAAAAAAAAACACGAATGCGGGGGGGGGGGGGGAGACGCAATCTCGTATCGGAGGGGTCAAGAGGCAAAAAAATGGTTTTATCATTGGCTGAGCGGCACAAGCCACAAGGATAATTACCCAGATGTAATCAGACCCGTAGATTTCGAATCTGCAATATAAAATTTCCAGCCAAAACTGCCGATGTACGAGGTCTTGGAAGCTCACCGACGAAATGTTAAGACAATAAGATACAGCAGACGTTTGTTTCAAACCGGCCAAACTTGATATACCAAGATGGGACACTCACATTTAATTGGCTAATATAGGTATATATACAATACCGTTGAACTTAAAACGATTATGTAGTTATGGGCTATATTAAGGCAGTAAGCTTGTTGCATATTATGATGAACAACAATTTAAAGGTACTCAATCAGATTAGACGCTCCTAAATTACTATTTCTTTGGGGTAAAAAATATTTGATTCGAGACGAGGAACCCACTCATCAAAGCTCGGAGTGATCAGATATCGATGTTTGAAGTTTGTAAATTTTTGGAGATGTGGACCACATCCACGTGCTCAAACAGACAGATTGCGGGTGTAAGATGGATAACTCTAAAATCAAGTGGTTATTATTATGCCCAAACACAAATATAAACAGGATCCAATCTTGCTTATTGATATAATTGAAAAAGATCTGGGACAGCGGCAGTAAAATTGACTTTCAACATCGAGCACCATTCATTCTTGTGTTGTTAATCACTAATCAGCGTGGCTGAGAACTTTCATCTCAATTAAAGGTACTCAATCCGATCAGACGCTCCTAATTTACGATTTCTTTGGCTTGTGGGTTAAAAAATATTTGATTCGAGTCAAGGAACCCACCCATCAAAGCTCAGAGTGATCAGATATCGATGTTTGAAGTTTACGATTTCTATTGTTTGTGGGACAGAACTTGCCGGTCAAACGGATGGTCTTGCAGATAAACATGGATAACTCTAAAATCGTGTGGTAATAACAACCACTTGATTTTAGAGTTATCCATCTTTATCTGCAAGACCGTCCGTTTGACAGGCAAGTTCTATCCCACAAACAATAGAAATCGCAAACTTCAAACATCGATATGTAATCACTCTGAGCTTTGATGGGTGGGTTCCTTGACTCGAATCAAACATTTTTTACCCCCGAAGCCAAAGAAATAGTAAATTAGGAGCGCCTGATCGGATTGATTACCTTTAAGTTAACAAGTGAAACATTTCTTATCATAAAAATTAGACTCAAAAAATGCTTTAGAGTACCAACAAATCGTGGTTATAAAATGGCTTTATGTGACGTGTCGTTAATCAATGTATAACAGGCTTTATGTGACGTGTCGTTAATCAATGTATAACAGGCTTTATGTGACGTGTCGTTAATCAATGTATAACAGGCTTTATGTGACGTGTCGTTAATCAATGTATAACAGGCTTTATGTGACGTGTCGTTAATCAATGTATAACAGGCAACGTGACGTTATGCGGTCTCCGTATGGCCCCGAAACATGGATACAATGACAACAAATTAAACAAATCCCTTATGAAAAATTCATCCTGTTATTCCAGCGTTCTTTTCACACACCTTGTAGTAAAGAATCAATGTAAATCCTCACATTATTCAAGATGCAAGAAAATATTTTACTCAATTAGCCAATTCCTTTCGTATAAGTATTTCGATCTTTCTGATTTTGATATGGCTATAAATAAATATATATCTATGTATTGTATATTAATAACAGATGTAAATTAATGTCTTGCAATTTATGTATTCCCCATCGTCATTGAGAAACTGCCATGTTGGCTATATTGCACTAAACATCCTACATCTATATCGTGCATGCCTGCATGACCGTAGGTGCCTTACCTCTAAGCCGACAGTGGCTGTACACAGGAGAACCTTTCTCTTTGTATAAATGTTCCTCGATTCTCCTCACCATGTAGTCTTGTCCGTAAGAGAGATAACTCTGTGAATACAGGTCATATTGTTTCTCTCCCAGGTCGATCCTGAATGCTCCCTCGTAAATCGGTTCGTCTGGAATGAATGCTATTTGCGTTGATCCTCCGCCCATTTCCAAGATCCCGACGGGGTCGACAGCTTTCCTGGAATTGTACGAATATGCGTTCATAATAAGGAAACACATTAAAGGTACTCAATCCGATCAGACGGTCACAATAACATCAATATACCACAACAACAACAACAACATTTCTCCAAAATACGCTTTAGTTGTCAGAATCGATTAATTGCAACAAAATAATGCTAACCACAGTGACTGTCAACTATGGTCAGGGACGTGGCTAGAGGGTTTCCGTTAGGAGGGTGTCCACCTTAGGAAATTCCAATTGCACCCCCCTTTTAAGTCAGAATCAGACCAAACACAAGTTTTGAATAATTCAATTTGCACCCCACCCCTTGCACCTCTTCATAAACCATATTTCTGAGTCAGAATCAGACCAAACAAAAGTTTGGAATAATTCGATTTGCATCCCCCTTGCACCTCTTCATAAACCATGGTTCTATATTCCCGGTATGAGAACATTCAGATATTATAACCTGAAACATTGCATAAATCCGAACATCTAGTGGTCTATAACTCCATACAAATGCACACGGCTACAGGCAAGAGACCATGATACACCGGGCTGACCATGGTTGTTTGGCCAGGTGTGAGAATTGTTTTTTAATTTGAATAAAAGAATCGCAAATCCTAGCATCTAGACTGGCCTCAACTGAAGCTTTCCTATAGTGTTAGAAATTTCAAACCTCATACTCCCCCTCAGGTTGGAAAATTCTCCAACTGATGACCATTTTAGTCCAAAAGTTTGTCCAAATGTAGTAAAATATTGTTAATCTTATTAGGATTTTTGTATTGGCCACGGGGGAGAGACAATGACACACCGGGCCGACCATGGTTCTGCCCAGTGTGCGAAAATAATGTAATCTGAACAAGAAAAGCGCAAAATCATAGCATCTAGACTAGCCTCAAGCATTGCTAGAGTTGGAAATTCCAAAACCTGACACCCCATGCACTTAAGTTGGAAAATTTACAACTGATGACAATTCCAATGACAATGTTGACCAAATGTATGACAATATTGTTTTCTTAAATTAACCAGCAGTGTTTGACTGGCCACGGGGGAGGGACCAGGACACAAGCTTTCCAAGTGTTGGAAATTTCCAACCTGTCACCCCTCTGAGGTTGGAAAATTTCCAACTGATGACCATTTCAGTCCAAAATTTTGACAAAAAAATAGGAAAATATGCAAATATTGGTCCAAAAACAATTAATTCCCCCCAATAAATTGTTTGAAAATCAAACTACAGGAACATTTTCAACCTATTGTTGGTGTGAAATTTCCAACTAATGTTTTGGCAGGTATGAAATTTCCAACTGTTAAAAATTTTGACCAAAGTTGGGGTAACCCCCCCCCCCCCCCCCCTGTCGTCACGTCTCTGACTATGGTATCAAATTTCCCAAAACCCCCATGTTATTTATCAACACTTTGTTAAACAAAATATGGCCGTATTATCACTAAAGTATCAGGAAATTTGACCGCATTACCACTTGATTTTAGAGTTATCCATTTTCATCCGCAATTTTGTCCGACACCCTCCGATTGACCACGTGTTTCTGGGCCACATATTATTACACATCTCGAGAAATAACAAACTTCAAAAATCGATATCTGAAAACGCTGAGCTTTGATTGGTGGGTTCCTCGACTCGAATCAAATATTTATTACCCCCGAAGCCAAAGAAATAGTTATTTAGGAGCGTTTGATCGGATTGAGTACCTTTAAATGGACGAGTGTTTCTGATAACCCACCCGCACTAAACTCACAACTTAGCGCTCAAAATTTATTTTCGTGATTTTGGCCTTTTTGTCGCTATTTTCTAAGATCATCATCAATACACAAAGCATGAAGTTCTTCTTTTAAATTTACACTCTCCTGTTCTCTGTCCTATCGGTAGGTATTTATTTAAGTTCAGGATCCATTCCTTAAATTTCTTCATTTTAACAAATTTCTCATTTCATGTGGGTCCACATTGCCACTTGGTTAGGTTGAAGGGGTCACTGAGGATAGACATGTTTTGAAAATGTTTTGAAGGGTACACAGCTAGGGTTTTATATCAGTGCTGACGAAGTTATGTCAACTGTATCACTGAAAGTCCGGCACCCATCAGCCCATCAATATTCGGTTCATTATAATTTGTATTGCAACGTAAATAATTTTCTTGCAGAAATCACGACAGAAGCAAAAACTAAACAACGTCATATTTAAACGTACTCTATCCGATCAGACGGTCAACAAATCATCAAGTTACATGAGCACTATTTCTTCAAAAACGCTTTAGTTATCAGAATCGATTAATTACAACAAAATAATGCTAACCACTGTCTATCTAATTTTGGTATTAATTGGGGGTAATGTTTTATCCCGGCATTTTGGTGCCATCCTATATATCCCAATGTAATTCCTGCCCCCAACGACGCCGCATTTAATCCCACACCAGTATGTTTCATGTATAGTTGATGGTTATATAAGTTTGGTGAAAATCGGCAGCACAATATTGTTCATGCACTTTTTGTGCCCCCCCCCCCATCCCCATCCCTGACTCGAATGGGACCACTTTGGGTTCTTAATTATACCACATCAAAAGATTGCTCGTATCATGGAGATGAATATATGCAACTTTGGTGGAAATCGGCGACTAAAACATTCTTATTAATATTAGTGCTAAAATAGTTTTAGGAATTCTGGTGCCCCTCCTCCATTTCCGACTTGAACGGCGCCACTTTTGACATCTTTAAACCACAAAATTAGACTCTCCATATCACGGAGAGACTATAAGTATATACGTTTGGTGGATATCGCCGACTAAACACATTCTTATCAAATTGAGTGCCCCACCCATCTGACCAAAACGGCACCAATTAGTGGTCTTTAAAGGTACTCAATCCGATCAGACGCTCCTAAATTAGTATTTCTTTGGCTTCGTGGGTAAAAAATATTTGATTCGAGTCGAGGAACCCACCCATCAAAGATCAGAGTGATTATATATCGATGTTTGAAGTTTTCGATTCCTGTTGTTTGTGGGACAGAACTTGCCGGTCAAACTCTAAAATCAAATGGATAACTCTAAAATCAAGTGGTAATAATAACCACTTGATTTTAGAGTTATCCATCTTTATCTGCAAGACCGTCCGTTTTACCGGCAAGTTCTGTCCCACAAACATTAGAAATCGCAAACTTCAAACATCGATATCTAATCACTCTGAGCTTTGATGGGTGGTCCTCGACTCGAATCAAATATATTTTACCCCCGAAGCCAAAGAAATAGTAAATTAGGAGCGGCTGTTCGGATTGAATACCTTTAAACCACACGATTAAATTCCGCGTATCATAGAGGATAATATGTATCAACTTGGTGGAAGTCGGCGCCACATTCTACATCTCTAAAACATACCATTAGACTCCTCCTATCATGAAGATGATTATGTATAAGTTGGGTGGAAATCGGCGTCACTTTAGAACATTTTAACATGCACCATTATCATCAGCGTAAAAATTTACCTATATATGTGAGACCCCTTTGGATCAATCTATGTGGTTCCTGGTTAATTTCTATAAAACACAGACAGACATTCGCAAATATAGATATATATATATATAGATTGCAAGAAACTTCAAAAAATAATTCAAGTTCTCTGAAACCATACGATGAAATGTTGATTGATTTATTTGTTTGATACAATTCAGGCGTTGAATCGCCTAGTTTCACCCATGGTGTACCGATATCTTCTGGAGCAAGTATGTTCTTAAAACAAAACAATTTAAATTAATGGCTCGTGCACTTACTTGTTGAAGTTTCCTAGAAGATAGTTGACAGCAACCCACGCGTAAACACCTTCCTCTTCTCCAGCTAGAACTTTGATGTTCTCGGGTTTAAAACTGAACGGGTTGCTTGTTTTATCCCTCAGGAACCCGCGAACAGCATCTAAAAGTGATTCCGTGACGCCCCCGTCAAACGTTCTGAGACCTGAAACAGTCACACTCCAACATATATTGGATCTCAAGTTAACCATCTCAGGTCAACATTGTACTGAATAGACCTTTACACAACTGTCAATCGAATAATTATTAGCAGATATTGTCGACCAATCAACGACTGAGTCGGTCGTTGGCTGCATTGCAAATTATAATGCCGGCATCTTCTTTCACCCCAATTTGGACATCCATGCATGCATTCAGCGTTAATTTGGCTGTATCCAAACAACTTTTTTGTTGTCAAATCATAATGTTATACTGAAATTTCTATTTGCACCATAATGTTGAACAGTTATATATCCATGGTTATAACCCATTTCGTTTTTCATTTTGCATGACACTTGTCATAATTTTCACAAAACGACGAAAATAATGTACAAATAGAGTAGGATATATGTCTGCGACTCCTCGACCGATTTTAACAAAATTTGGTGTGGTGACTCGAGGTATCCTGGCGGATGTTATAACGGTGTTCGCCCCTTAAAGGTAATCAATGCGATCAGACGGTCCCCATATCAGCAAGGTACAACAACAACATTTCTTCAAAATATGCTTTAGTTATCAGAATCGAATTATTTCTACCATGTCAGCAATATATAGACTAACACGCGCGGAACGCTCCTTTCTGTTCCATGCATGCCGTGCAAATAGCTGGTTTTTTTTCTTTGGGACCCAAACATCGTGTTCAAAGTTGTATTTTGTGTTACTTCAATACGTCTTTTTCGGACATACAATGCTCGTATTGCAAGGTAGTTCAAGTATGATTCGACCTATTTCGATACCGGGAAAATTTTAAAAGCGAATATTAATAGGTATATTTTGGAGCGCAAACCGCCATGTGGCTTTAGCATTTCTAATACAGTTATCAGCTAAGGATTGTACGAGCGAGATCACTGTGTCGGTACCATATTGGATCTATCCACCCCAGTTCCGCGCATTCAGTGCTAGCCTCCATTCCATTCTGCGGTTTAAGTGCTACATGTCCAAGTTTAGTATATATAGCATTCCATATATGGATCTTTTGAATATTCATGAAATCCATATATGAATATTCATAAATATTCAAAACTCCATATATGGAATGCTACTCCAGAACTTTGACATGTAGCACTTAAAAAATTAAACCGCGGAATAGGGGTTGGATGGGTCCATATGTATCAATATGATAGCGACTCAGTGATCTCGCTCATTACAGGAGCATGTCTCCGTATTTGAAGCAAGATAGCGATCTACCAAAAATAAGTTGCTTGGCTTGACTCGGAAAGTTTGCCACCTAAAAGTTAATTTCATAGGCGAATTTGGTATGATCCAATTTACATCTCACTATTTGACCATATAGTGGGTAAAATAACATTCCATAGTTCCTTCTCTGAACAGAAAACAAATAGACAAACACAATCTAGAAGTATAGAATTGTCGACACTCGGAACCTTTACAGGGACGTGGCTATTGAGTCTCCGTTCGGGGGGCGTTCGGGGGGTGTCCACGGCACCTTGGAATTTCCAAATGGATCCCGCCCCTTGAACCGGACCAAACTCCCATACACGCGAAATTCCATTTTGACCCGGAACTGTTGGATGTTTCCAACCTGACACCCTCTAAATTTCCAACTGATCGATGGCAAATTTGACCAGTATAAAAAGTCTAAAAGGAAAATATTCCCCTCCAACGACTGGTTGGAAATTCAATAAATGAGAACAATTTCAACCTGTTATGTCAGACGTGAAATTCCAACTGTTGAACATTTTGATCTAAGTTGTGTCATGGAAGTTCATGTCTCTGCAATCTTACTCTAACAAACACTACACTGGGAGTCCCAGTCTGGGACCCCATGCAATTAGTTCCCAGTAAACATTTAGAGCACATTTAGATCATGTCGTGAATATATACTCTGTCTACGCCCGTAGCTAACGTAAGTATTAACAACAGAAATATATTCCCTGCGTTAATTTTTCAATGTTTTACAGTTTCCTGTAAGAAGAAAAAAATATCCCAGGTTATGGACAGGTGGAAAATGAACACCGTGCGGGCAAAGCCAGAGTAGAGATTCGTGGCATGATCTAGAGGATATATGATCCAAAATAAAAACTACAAGGTAGAGTCCAGTCCCATCAGACGTCCCTTCATGCCACACCGGTCTTAACACTGCATGCCATCACCTACACATGATGTGAGAAAAGCACTCCTTTTTATATTTACGACTTTTGTCGATGGCAATTCATTCTGCATTATTATTAGAAACCGAACTGTCCATATTCATTTGGAAATTGGCTGGATAAAGCCATAATGAATTGTAACTGAAAAACTGAAACAAAAAATATTAGATATATTTACAGAAATACAGATGATGGCAGCGGTCAGACCCGCGTAGCGCGGGTATTAAACTCTGTATTAGAGCACAATCCCATTGTTGCAATCGTTCCCTGATGGTTGGTAGAGCACACCAATTTCCAAGGCTGGCGAAGGAATAGTTCAGTGATTATCCCATTGTTAGGCACACGCACCTCATAGCAGACAAAACGCACGGGCGCTTCAACATGTTCAAAGTGGGACAAGTCCGTGTTGTTTCGGATATATCTATTCACATTCAACGGCGATCAGTTCATGTTAATCACGTTGTTGTGCGTGGCTAACCGGTTATTGTGTCCAATCGCGGCTAACGCACGGATTGTGCGTCGTGGTCAAAACACACTCAACGGCACATTTCCAGTTGATTGCATTATATGGGATCATGTGTGCTCTAAGTCGGTCAGAGCACGCGAATAGTTATTTACCAGAATAAATCTCGTCTTGGACTCGATTGATTCTGGTAAAGAACCATTCTTGTGCCCTAACCCTTACTTGTAGCTTGATTATACCATGTGCCTGTGGTTTCATCCGTCTTAGCCCTCTACTCACCCGCTGTTGCCATCAAAGCGATTTCTGTTTCTCCACGAGACGATTCTGGTACAGCTTTCTTGGCTTCGTTGAGAAGCTTTGACAAATATGCTGGGATCTCATCCAGTTTGTCGTTGAAGCTACTGAGGCCTGGCTTGACCTTGTATGACGACAGTTTCTCCAACCGAGGTAGCTTGTCACAGGCTACGGGTAACCAGTTGTAAACATAAATTCTTGTGCCTGAACTCCCGGCGTCCATTATTAGTCCATACTTTTTCGTCACCGGTGCGGCGAGGTGAACGCGGCGACAGCCAGCAGATGCAATAGGAACTTCATTCTTTCTATACTAACCTTTAAAATCGAAAATAAAGCTGTTTATAGATGATACCTGATATATAGCTTCCCGCGAATTTGCTTTACCAGCTAGCTTAAATACTATTAAATTTAGATTTAACGATAGGAAAGTATAGTTCAGTATATATACGGTGCATAATATTATGTAACATTTATTTGTATTACTGTATAGGAGTAGCAGTAAATCAAATATTAAATCAAGTATGTGCTGCATAATGCTTGTCTCATTTTCGAGATATATAATTTGGCGGTATTTACACAAAGGCGCACTGTGTGTTTGATGCAGTGCAGGCGACAAAGAAGTGGCTCTGTGGAAACGTAATCCTATAGTGACAAACCCGCATGTGCTGATAGTTCTATTGAGACTGCGGAGAGGTGAAACACGTACTATCCACACACACCCGCTTAAACCAACAAAATAATGCGCAGAGTGGCAAATTGCACATTTGCGCATGACTATTTTGAATTGAATTGTTTAATGCATAAAGCCACCATTTACGGTGGAACACACACGAACATATATACACTATGTACATAAGATATTTCAATAAGCATTTTGGCATCATATTACATATTTGCCTTATAATTAATTATTGTCCTGCCACTACTGAGATTCAGAACCAGAAACCACCGACTACCGGTGGAAGCTGGTTCTTGGACAAACACCCCATACTCAGAACGAAGATGCACTCTTTGTATGGGGGAACTCGGCGATGAATACCACCTTGTCATGAACTGCCCTCAGCTAATTACAATCAGACCGAAGTATTTGAAAGCCTACTATCACAACCGACCGAACACAATTAAATTGCATGACCTTCGATACAAATAACAGAAAGACCATAGTAAATCTATCAATATATCTAAAAAAAAAAGGCCCAAACACTAATGATCCACTCCTGGGGCTCAACGAAAAATGCCCACCCTCATACAATATTATGTACAGGGAACCGTCCCACTAGTGGAGCGGACGGAACCGATTTCAGAAAGTTTAGTCCATCGGCACCACACACGGGCTTGTGATACATCATTTTGAAGGTTATAACATTCCGCATCGGATAGCTGATTAAGTGCCAAAATTCAGCAAAAATCCCTGTTTCTGTAAAATTCGGCAAAATGAGAAATAAAAGTATAGAAACGCGAACATTTTGCGCTAAAATATTGTAGTCTACATATCTCTAGATATTTACTATGATAGTGGTATGATTTCTCTGATATAACGAAGATTATTTTTAGATTTATTGTAAAAATAGACAAAACACCGCATTTTTTCAATTTTTTTGCCTCACTTAATGGGCGATAGATCAATATTGTTCTGACCGGGGATATCGTATATAGTCTAGAAAAGTGCGACAGTATGCTGAATATGTCATCATATTTAACACGTGATGTGTTATGTAAGATTATTTCAACCCTCACCCCAAAATTCAGCAAAAAGTCACTGTTTTAGGGAATTCGGCACAAAGGAACAGGTATTCGGGATATGTTTGTGCTACGATATAGCAGGTTACACACTTATAAATACAAAGTAATGCAATGCCATGATTGCGGTGATAGATGTAAAATTTTCTTAAATTTACGTGGAAAATAGACAAAAAATCATTCATTTTCAGTTGTTTCGCCTCATAATAGATGCTATGTGGTGGTAAATTGTGTCACACCCACCCCAAAATTCAGAAGAAACAAAATCAGTTTTAGAAATTTCGGTATGGCAGAATACAAAAGCACAACTCCGATTATTTTGTGCTATTATATTGAAGTCTACCCACTTCGAGATATTCATTATGATAACGTCATGGTATAATTTACAGATGGCAACATTTCGGAGTTTTCTGATGAAAGTAGACCGAAAATCGTGAAATATAAACTTGTTTTGCCCCTCTATATACATGGGTGATAATTCAATTCCATTTTGAACAATAATCCAGGACAAACTCTCAAGCGTTGACGAGACACATAATGCATATGAATGTTTTCGGATTGTATCATCTTCTGTCACATTTGTTTGGTTACGGTATTGCACCCATCGCCACAACATTGACAACAATACAATACATTGCAAGATGAGACACACACGGAATATTCCTATACACATTTATGCATTATACACATACCTTATCAAGCTGAGGCTTTTGATAGTTACTTGAGTTGAAGAAATTACATCATTGTATATGTTTACTTCGCATAACATAGCTTCACAGTTGTATAAGATTATACGTATTGGGAGGTTTAGTGATTGTTAATAACCAGATTCAGCCACAGTACAACTAACTTGTAACGTGTGTTGCCATTACCAACGAATCACCTGACTCGCATGACCGTACAACATCAAACAACCGTTTAGACGTTTTGTGTCAAATGTGCAGCATTGCTAAATCTGTATATCAGAGGGGTGTCCAATCTTTATATCAATCGATGAACCTGTGCTTAGTGAACTTTTGTTAAATTCTTCAGCAGCGGTGACCATGCCGTTACTTTTCCCAAATGCGTCGTTGGTACGACTTCCTTTACACCGTAGGTCGTCTGCAACCTGGAACCGATGGAAGCCAAAGTTTGTTTGTATCTTGGTGCAGAAATGTTCTCCAATGCGGTAGCATAGCCTACTATTCTTCGATACACATAGAGGGTTTTTAGAGACCAATGGGCATGAACTACCCACGAAACGGCACAGCCATTAAGGTGAGCTCGCGATCTCACCACATCTATTCGTGGCTCAACCCTGCAAGTTGAGCCAAGTGGTCGTGTTTGGAATGAACCTGCAGCCACCCGGGACTTGATGTCCCCCCATGGCTGCCACTTCCCTTTAATCATATAATAGAATATTTGTTTTACATCAACAGTACTGTACAACCAGTATATATACTGTATTTCTGTGGCTCTCCTATCTGGGAGTCATGCATCGTCCACGACTTTGCCCTATGGGGACCTTCCCACAGTATTTGGGGTTTTAATGCGTCACGATCTTCTTGGTCACAGCCATCAAACCGAGCCTTGTCATCAACCTTGCGATGTTCTTTAATTCTATATATCGTCCTTGAATCCCCCTTGGGGTACCATGGCGCCGTTTTTGGGTTGGGCCATATTTCTTGTAATATCATGACGAACAGATGCCGTAATATCTACAAGGCCTTGGTCATTACATGTCGAATTTATCTGACCATGTATGTCTGCCAATGTGTCAGGAAGAATATATTTCTCCTGTGCATTTGGTTTCACTTCAGGATAGGGTGGTTTTGGTTCAGCTCTTTGAAACCCATCCTCATTGCTTATATGGTAGCAGAAAGTACTGCTGTATTGTCATGTGATCATATAGACCCATAATAGGTTCGTTAAGCTTTCTGAGCATTTGTGAATTTCCAGACCTTCCAGGAGTCACAAATGGCATATTCTGCCAATATCTGTGTTCTCTACCATAGCTGGTGCCTGATCCATGCTGCTTATCGAGGTATAAGTGGGCTCGTGATTATCAGTTTCAATAGTTCCAATTCCTTCTGGGGAATTTATGTTGATGTGCTCTGACAAGTGACGAGAAGATACTATCTCTGTCAGAGTTTCCGATGAGTCAGATTATACAACTCGGTATGCCTTGTTCGTTTCGTTGGACTCAATGATCAGCAGCTCGTGTGCTACATCATTTATGTAACATATGGTATTTATCTTCAGATAAGTAGTCATACAGTTTCTTGAGATCATGGAAACTGTTGCTCCAGTACCAATCAGAAACCTCACTGGCTGCCCATACAGATTGCAATCTAAATACAGCTCCCCTCTTCAGAGGAGCTGTATCTAACAAACTCGTTGGAGTTACGATGTCCACTTGTGTTTTGCTGGTCTCCCTTACCACGATATGCATTATGGCACATGTCGCGTGGATTGTGAGAAGTTCTGCATCTGGTGCGTTCTTTGTATTCGTTCGTGTTATAATCAGTATTATCATTATAACGACAGTCCCTCCAGGACTCATTTGTGTTACCCTTTTTCTCCTTGTTTTGGTTCTCCAAGTTTGTCATTCTTTGTTAATCTCCCCTTTACACCTCTTCACATCAGTCAATATTTGTTTTATGTCCTTCATCTCAGAGATGGGCTGTGATGTGTCGGACGGTTGTGAGCTATTTTGAGCGTTCCCATTAGAACCAGTTTGGGGCTTCAGTTCATCTCTTATCTTTTTTAGTTCTTCAAATTCTATATTTTTGCTTTGTGTTGTGTCTGCTTCATTTACTACCCTAGTGTTTAGCCCTATGTTTTTCAGACTTGGCAAAAGCCTCTAATTCAAATGCATGTCTTATGCTCTCACCAAGAGAGCCCACTCGTGCTTGTTGTACAATGAGCCGTATATATTTATCTGGATCATACAACCCACCAATGAATTGGTCCTTTGCCAAGGTGTCTCTCAATTCATGTGTTGCAGTATGATATCATATATTGGTCAGACGTCGGTAACTCCCCCCTTTGCCCTTTGCCCTTTGCCGTCGTGCACGCAATTGTACCATCTGGTCAGTCTGGTTTTTGGCAGCAAATCGGCCTTTTATCGCACCAACAAGAACGTTGTAGTCTTCTTCTCGTCCTGGGAGTAGGTCACCGAGTGTTCCTTGCGACAATCCTCTCAATGATGCGCATAGATAAAGGCCCATGTCATCAGTTTCCAATCCATTTATATTGGAACAAATTTCAAAGTGTGCTTGGTAATCTAACCATGATCTTGTGACATCATAGCAGTACATCACTAGAATATGTGTTCTTTCTATCAGTTGTCGATTTTTAATAGCTGTAGTTACGATTACGGATTCGAGAAACCCAAGTATATGGGAACGCGAGTTTTGCATGCATTCATCTAGTGTACAACTAACAATATTTATCATGTAAACAACATAATTAAAAACAAACATAACTATATCACAATACTGTGTGTGGCAAGAAGATTGAACGCAATGAACGGCACTATTTTCTCCCAAATAGACTTGCAATCGTCACTTCTGTAAAAATGTGTTTAGACCGTACGAAACGCATACGCCTACTATAAGCTATACTCGTAATTCCTATATGTATAGTACTACTATAATGGTAGTTCGTACCAACAACCCATTTGGGAAAAGTAACGACGTGGTCACCGCTACTGAAGAATTTAACAAAAGTTCACTAAGCACATGTCCGTCGATTGATATAAAGATTGGACAGCCCTCTGATACACATTTCGCAATGCTGCACATTTGACACAAAACGTCTAAACGGTTGTTTGATGGTGTACGTGTAAGCGGAATGGTCATGTGAGTCAGGTGATTTCGTTGGTAATGGCAACACGTGTTACAAGTTACATGCATATACTGTGGCTGGACCTGGTTATTAACAAACACTGAACCTCCAAATATGTATAATCTTATACAACTGTGAAGCTATATTATGCGAAGTAAACATATACAATGATGTAATTTCTTCAACTCAAGTAGCTATCAAACGAGTCAGCTTGATAAGGTATGTGTATAATGCATAAATGTGTATAGGAATATATTGTCTCATCTTGCAATGTATTGTACTGTTGGGGCGATGGGTGCAATAACGTAACCAAACAAATGTGACAGAAGATGATACAATCCGAAAACATTCACATGCATTATGTGTCTCGTCAACTCTTGAGAGTTTGTCCTGGATTATTGTTCAAAATGGAATTGAATTATCACCCATCTATAGATGGGCAAAACAAGTTTATATATCACGATTTTCGGTCTACTTTCATCAGAAAACTCCGAAATGTTACCATCTCTAAATTATACCATGGCGTTATCATAATGTATATCTCGAAGTGGGTAAACTTCAATATAATAGCACAAAATAATCGGAGTTGTGCTTTTGTATTCTGCCATACCGAAATTTCTAAAACTGATTTTGTTTCTTCTGAATTTTGGGGTGGGGGTGACACAATCTACCACCACATAGCATCTATGGCAAAGAATGACATCCCTATCCCACAATCATATGCAGTATATATTTCCACAAGTTTTTATATTATATACGGGATCTCCATTCAATGCAATACTGAATAATCGCCTATTATGAGGGGCGAAACAACTGAAAATGAATGATTTTTTGTCTATTTTCCACGTAAATTTAAGAAATTTTTACATCTATCACCGCAATCATGGCATTGCATTACTTTGTATTTATAAGTGTGTAACCTGCTATATCATAGCACAAACATATCCCGAATACCTGTTCCTTTGTGCCCAATTCCCTAAAACAGTGACTTTTTGCTGAATTTTGGGGTGAGGGTTGAAATAATCTTACATAACACATCACGTGTTAAATATGATGACATATTCAGCATACTGTCGTATGCGGTATATATATACGCACTTTTCTAGACTATATACGATATCCCCGGTCAGAACAATATTGATCTATCGCCCATTAAGTGAGGCAAAAAAAATGAAAAATTGCACTGTTTTGTCTATTTTTACAATAAATCTAAAAAAAATCTTCGTTATATCAGAGAAATCATACCACTATCATAGTAAATATCTAGAGATATGTAGACTACAATATTTTAGCGCAAAATGTTCGCGTTTCTATACTTTTATTTCTCATTTTGCCGAATTTTACAAAAAACAGGGATTTTTGCTGAATTTTGGCACTTAATCAGCTAAAAATCATCCTTTGCATCATTTGTATATTTCACACCGGGTCCTATCCGATGCGGAATGTCATAACCTTCAAAATGATGTATCACAAGCCCGTGTGTGGTGCCGATGGACTAAACTCCTACTTCTAGTGAGCTTTTTGAGTTTGTCCGCTCTACTAATACAAATGTTCCTCACTCAAACACAGGGTCCGCGCTGGATCGAAATTTATTTTTGCCAAATGAAAATATTTTTTGCCATATTCTTTTCGAATTAGCCAAATGCTATCCATGATAGTACCATTTTATGCAACCTCAATTGAGTCTTATGTTTCGACAATCGTGGTTTGAACGACTTTAATTTGATACCGATAGGAAAGCAGTTAGTTAATAAATACACTCGCATCTTTATTGTGGTTTATCATACAACAATAAATTTATCACCGAACAATAAAATGGTCGAATTTAAGGGTTGCTTCATCAGAAGGGCACATCACAAGAGGATTAGCTATGTGAACACAACCACCACATTAAACACGGCTAATCCCTCCACCCATCGTTACTAATAGCTACCAGATCAACTGCATCTTAATGGAGGTGTTAACTTTTCCTACACCACATAAAACACCACTAATATAATTATATTGTAAGAGTTTCCTGAAAAGAATGGTATTGATTGACCAATATTTTTCAACTTTCTTGGTGAATTAATAAGTGACTTGCCAAAACTTTTGCCAATTGAAAATATTTTTTGCCAAATATGAATTTTTTTGCCATTGGCAAATTTGGCAAGTGGCAGCGCGAACCCTGTCAAACATGCAAGCACTCAGGGGAGTCAATATTATCTCAAATCATCAGTCTTATGATATTGATCATACATGCAAAATGTTCCAACAATCAACCTCATGATTATTGAGATACAATAATTCAATATGTCAGGGGGAACTTACTTATGCTGATCATGCCATGAATCTCTACTCTAGCTAACGCTCGTAGAGATCATATTCCACTAGTACAAAACCTTGGAACTTTTTGAAGTTTTGACAGGGAACCTTCTAAAGTCGAAAACATAACGCGGGCAATATATATCTTAGTTGTTATCTTATCCTTAATAATGTACTTTACTGTGGCGAATGTCCCAATTCTTAATTGCATGCTTTTCTCTGACTTGTGTGAGCCGATATCGCCCTAAAAATCAAATTGATTACCCAGGAATAATGCCATAATTGTATGCGACGTGAAGCAAAATGGCTCACAAATTCACTTAAATCATGAAATTTCGAGTTGGGACCTTCACCTTCTGTGAATTACATTATTAAGAAACAAATAATAACTAAGAAATATATTACCGGTGTTATTTTTTCGGCTTTATAAGGTTCCCTGTGAAAACTTCAAAAAGTTCCAAGGTTTTGTACCAGTTGGTGGAATATGATCTCTACGGGCGTTATCCAGAGTAGAGATTCATGACATGATCTAATACTTTTGTTGAGGTGTTTATGAAATTATGATAACGATGTATCCATTGCAGCGAGGATTACCTCAAAAAGCCACCAAAGGTCAGTGAGATGTCACCAGTGTCGTCAGCTACGCGTCGAGTCAAATCGAGCGGGCAGTGAATCTGACGAGGAGATTGACATTTCGCCCCCTCGATGTGTGTACCATCCGGGATTCATAAGTGAGTACCCACACACGCTCTTCATTGAAACTTCATCTGGAGAATATATTATAGGTTATGCAAGGAAATAAATAGATAAAGTTACACTTCTTGAATCCTAGCTCATTAAAACAAAATCTGGCTGCTGATCAGCGGATTATTCTGAGAGAACTGGCCCTGAGCGGGGAAAGAAAATCATACCCTACGTTAAAGGTACTCAATCCGATTAGACGCTCCTAAATTACTATTTCTTTGGCTTTGGGGGTAAAAAATATTTGGTTCGAGTCGAGGAACACACACATCAAAGCTCAGAGTGATCAGATATCGATTTTTGAAGTTTGTTAATTTTTGGAGATGTGGGCCACTACCTCATGCTCAAACAGACAAATTGCGGGTGTAAGATGGATAACACTAAAATCAAGTGGTTATTATTTTTAATAGTAACCACTTGATTTTCGAGTTATCCATCTTACACCTGCAATGTGTCTACCAAACGCTTACCAAGAAGGAAAACTCTATCGTGTTAACAACCTCAATCAAGGCAAATTGAGTTTCAGATAAGAGATATACCACGAATTACGCTCGAAATAAACCACTCTAGTATGCCTTTATACACACCACCTTCAGTTTGCATGTTATTACAAATACATATTTGTGGTCTTGAAATCGCGATTAAGAAAAATTGTTGTTGTTGTAATTGTTGTCCGGGAGAGAAATACCATCTTTAAAACAGGTTTGACAGATTGTCGTCACACCGTCGTTACTATTCCGCTCCACGTGCAGTCGCTGCTCACATGCTAATGGACATGTTGTGGGCGAACATTTGCTTTGATTTGTGATGCATTGATTATTTTCCTTTGATTTATTTTACAGTTGGGTGTTGTTCACAAGGTTTATGGACCTGTTGCGGAAGGACATTTGATTCTATGAGCACTGATGATGCGCCTGCCGTTGATGGGTAAGAACTTACACTACTTCAACAACCATATACACACCATTTCAGATTTTGTTATTGACACATTGCTATATGTGACCCGCCATATCAAATCCAGTCGGAAGTCGGGAGTTTTTTTACCCTGTGCCAATGCATTCTATTATATATGCGAGTCGACCATAGGTCGCCTCGCATATATAAGAGAATGCATTGGCTTAACAATTTTTTATCATGTTTTTTAAATAAATGTTTCTTACAATTTTTAGGACATAAAATAAAAAATCATCCATTAGCCTGCAGGGAGCCCCACACATATATAGAAGCACATAGAAGAGTGTCGTCTGCTCATGTTTGTCTGGGGCTCTGTATGGGTGAAATTATAAAATTGTTAAAGAATACAAGAACAAATTATTAAAATTGTAAAAAATTGTTAGGCCAATGCATTCTCTTATATATGCGAGGCGACCTATGGTCGACTCGCATATATAAGAGAATGCATTGGCACAGGGTAAACAAAATCCCGACTCCCGACTGGATTTGATATGGCGAGTCACATATACGAACTGTTGGTGAATTCTTAAATTAATATCCAACTACTATCAAACTATAAATGAGTGTTTGCGGTTTTTTGGCTCATGTCTCTTTGACATGATGCAACATCTGCATCCAAACCATGCAGTTACAAATTAACTGACAATAAAAACTATTGAATTGCTATCGCAGACTACATTCACAAACTGACAAATTATGGTGACAATATTTCAGACAATTCACAATTGATGCCTATGTAACATATATAAGGATGCCTGACTTCGGAAGTACGCATGCGATTGCATTACTGATACTTGCCATATATTTTAGGGCTCTTATAACTTCAGGCAAATTTAATTTGTACTATAACATATCACTTGTGGGATTACATAATTATATCACTAGTATAGCAAACGGTGGGTCGCATCAATGAATTGTATGAGGGTGTAGAATGGAGATTGCCGCACCTCTTCAATGAACGCGCACCAGATTACCAAATTTCCCAAAATCTCATCCACCGATCATGTGTCCTCTCAGAACTTAAAAACAAATAAGTATTTAAAATATTCCACTTTCAAAGTTTTGATGACAACAGTTACTGTCAATACCATCGACTAATATTAAAGTTTTCGTTAAAGCCACATGGCGGTTTGCGCTCCAAAATACGAATAATATTATTCGCTTTTGAATTTTTCCCGGTATCGAAATAGGTCGATAAATTTATCTTAACTACCTTTCTACGAGCATTCTTTAACCCCAAAAGACACATTGAAGTAATGAAAAATGCAACTATGAACAAGGTGTTTGTGCTCCAAACAAAAAACAGCCATTTTCGCGATATGGAACAAAAAAGATCGTTCCGTGTTATTCTATTCCTGATATGGTAGCAATAAAGAGCGTTTGTTTGACTTCGGGCGAAAAATTGAAAACGGCTGGGAAATCGTTGTCACTCTGGCAAGTGTTTTTCAAAGCATAAGAAGCCGGCATACCAATAGTTCGTGTATTTATCGACCTATCGTACCCGTCCCTCGAAACTAGCTACGTAGACAAAATTTGGAGATTCGAATGAGCCATGTCCGTTTAACCTGACTGAATCAACTTTCAATTTGTTCAATGACAGTAAACTATCATGCTTCTGGTGAGTTTAGAAAATCCTATCATATAAACCTCGTTATGAGATCCTATTATATAAACCTCGTTATGAGATCCTATTATATAAACCTCGTTATGAGATCCTATTATATAAACCTCGTTATGAGATCCTATTATATAAACCTCGTTATGAGATCCTGGCCCGGGTAACATAATCCTAGCTTTTGGAGATATACCTCAAAGCCGAACAACAATGGCACACTTACGCTGCTATATAGTCCAGGAGATATTGGTCGACATCTTCACACCCCCCCCCCCCAGGACTTAACTTCACCCCACTAATTTTCTTCCTTAAGGTCTCCTCTATTTTTTTTCACTTGTTAACAAGAAAAAAAAAGTGGCCGCAGAGACTCCAGACAAGATGGCGTCCATCATGGCGGCCATTTTTTTTAAATGCACCAGGTCTCTTTGATCGCCATTATTGTAAAGATGATAGCACATGCGGTCTTGTTTTCCGCTCGATTCGTTATGCTAATATACAACCCTTACAAATTAGCCAAAAATCCGACCCCAGAATCCAATATGGCGGCAAAGATGGCCTCCGAAATGTTAAAATATGCTATTTTTCTGACATGTTACCACCTTTCGTTTGTCTCTGTGGGAAAATGTTAGAATTTTTGCGTCATGTTATACATTTATCATATAGAGGAGTCATTGGCGAATACATGGGGACCATAATATGCATTCATTGCGGGGATATTTTTGTCCGATATCACGTTTTCCCAAATGCCGGTATCATAGGTCAAAGCCGAATCTCCGTTAATAACGCGATGTTATGTTTCGAATCAATGAATGTTTTTGCTATTATAACAACACCCATGCATATATATTTGCAGGAGATACTCGAGCTAGGATTCCTCTTATACCTGAGTTGAGGAATATTTACCCAAATCCAAGATGGCGGCCAAAATGGCCACCAGAAATAAAAAATCGCCGAAAATCGCTGATTTTAACATCAGTGAGCATTATTGTCATGACAACTCCACACTTGCTTACTATTGTAAGTTGGGAACACTTAGGCGAAGAACTTTCCTTGTACCATATCCAAATAAAAGTCCCCCAAATCCAAAATGGCGCCCACAATGGCGGACAGATTTTGAAAAATCACCGAAATTCCCTCATATTTACATCATTGGGCATTATTGTCGAGACAACTCCATCCATGCGTACAGTTGAGTTGGAAATACTGAGGTGAAGTAATTACCTTACATCTCATGCAAGAAATGGTTTTCCAAATCGAAGATGGCGGCCAAAATGGCGACCGAAATTTGAAAATAAGTCTACATTACTTTACTTTCTTAGGATGGGCGTTATTGTTTCGCGATTTCTACCCACCATTACATGTTGATATGTATGAATTATTCATTAGGGCCAACTGGCGGGGAGAAATTGAAAATGGGCCGATATTATCACATACTAATTTCAACTTTTTGTCATAATATTGATTTGTATAAACGAAACGGTACATAATATAAGCCATATATTAGTTCCAATGTAAGTCGTAGCCTTTTGGAAGGTCGTAGCCTTTTGGAAGGATGAAAACCCACAATCGCAATGTGGCATTTCAAAATCCATTCTCCACTAAGGGCTCATACTGGCCGTAACCGTATATAGGTGCGCCGAATAGTCATATTATGACTTCCAAGAATCAAAACAACAGTACCTGAGCTTATTCTGAATTGCCACATTCAGCATTATCTAGACTCATTTCCGTCTCTTCGTCAGATTAATCTATCTCACTCACAACAACAGTTCAATACTCTTCTTTGTAGGAGTGTGCCACTAATCGGAATGTTTCAAACAATACATATGCCGGTGTCCAGCTCACGTGTTGGTTTCGAAAGCTTGGAATTCTTAGCGAGCTTCATTCGTGGTATAGCTTATGGTGTAATTCAGATGCTACATATGGGGTATATGCGTCATCTTTTGCGATACACTATACAGGTATTCGGTGACCTAATGGGGTCAACAACGTGTACAGCTGGTGATCTTCCAAAAGAGACACTTCTCAATATATGGTTCATCAATTCACATACTCATCTAATGCACTGACGTACCCGGACAACTTCTGTATATGGCTTCGAATGTTGAAAGCCCGATATTTGACGGATGCATTTCTGCTAAGGCGTAGAAGACCATAATGCATAATATATCCAAACTCCTTGAACATGATCATAAGAACAAGCTTGTTGGCGTCCAGCAATCGTCTCACCGAACAGATCCAAGCAGATGATAACAATACACACGGTGCTAGTTTGTGCGTATGTGTCATGATATTGGAAATGCAATTGGACCATGACTGCACCGCCCCTTATTTTGTTATGTTTTAGATTCAGACATGATCTCATGTGTGGCTTTGCTTTCCTTGTTTGCTAAGATTGTATGTCCCCCATCCGTTTGGAAGCCGTTCCTAAACAACTGGACCAGGAGTATGCCATTGGCTACTGCTGTATAAGCCCCACCAAGACTGGGGTGTAGTCTTAAAGGCGATACTTTTGATAGTTGGTTGATATGTCATACTCACGCTGGGTGGTATGGTTCAAGAAAGTACAAATGCCATCAACAAAGGGGTGAAATGTTCAACGCGAAGAACATCCAGAGGAATGTTACGTTGATGAGCTCTTGCATTCAGTTCAACAAACGTTGGTACACCAAGTGATTTCTTGGTAACATCACCAATGCGACCATTTTCCTGCATGAGACATTAACTACTATATTCTAAAGTTATATATATATAAAGCTATATGATCATAAAGGTCGCGTTCCCCAACGGCCACAGCCATTGCCATCGAGACTGTAAATTGTTCTTTAAATACATAGTGAAATAAATGCACCACAGTTCCTGACATTTTCTTGAATAATACCGCCCACATACTGACACTAACCCCGAGAGAGGATAACAAAACACGCATACATTCATGCTATAAAGACATTATCCTTTAGTCCATCCGACTGTTTTGAGGGAGGCTAGCATATTATTATCCAGACAAAAGTGTACGTAGTTGAATCAGAAAGGCTTCGAAACGGATGTGGAAATACAATCTTACCACACCAAATAAAACCGACACGCACGACATTCGATATCTTAAACATGCACCAGGTGTAGGGGTGGTGTATACAGTGGCCCATTTCATTCCCACTATCATGGCGCATGTCCACAAACTAGCACCGCGAGCATTGTTCTTCTCTGATGGGAGATATTCGACGAGACAACTGCGGGGCGTCACACAGTTTGCTTCGGATAATGGTCAAGAAGTGTGGGTAGTCTGTACACTCGAGTCTTCTCCTTAGCAGATAGACATCTGTCCAAGGGAATGAGACAGCTAGCAACCTTCGAAACACTGTCGAAGTTGTCCACATATGCCAATGCGTTCGCTGAGTTTGTGAGTTGACGAACCATCTATTGAGAAGTGACTAGTTAACTGGTTCGCCAGGTGTACATGTCGTTATCCCATGGGGTATGAGACACATACATAGAGATGACCTTCTGTAAGCTAGACACCGGAAAATGAATTGTTTGAAACGTTAAGATTAGAGGGACCCTACTCCCAGGAAGTGGTGAATACTTTGTCGGTGTGCGCGACCTAGATTTTTCAGACAAAGAAATGGAAGCTGGTCCAGATAATGATGGACGTGACATATCAGAATCTGTTATCATGTAATTGTTCTGATATAACTATTCGGCGCACCTACGCTTATGGCCATTATCGGCGCTAAGTGGAGACTGGATTTCGAAATGCCACATCGCGATATTAATTGTGGTGTTTCATATTTCCAGAAGGATACGAGCTATGTTATGCGTTTTGATACCTTTAAGTTAAATAGTAGATGGTTTATGTACAGTTTCGTCCATACATACCGATATTATGACAAAAAGTTGAAATTAATATGTGAAAATATCGATTTCTTTTCAATTTCTAGCCGCCAATTTAGCAGCGATATTGGCTGTGAGTATCAATTACCAAACCCTAATGAATACTTCATGTCACTATTCCATATCAACATGTAATGGTGGATAGAAATCGCGAAACAATAACGCCCATCGTAAGAAAGTAAAGTAATGTAGACTTGTTTTCAAATTTCGGTCGCCATTTTGGCCGCCATCTTCGATTTGGAAAACAATTTCTTGCATGAGATGTAATGTAATTACTTCACCTCAGTATTTACAACTCAATTGTAAGCATCGGTGGATTTGTCTCGACAATAATGCCCAATGATGTGAATATGAGGGAATTTCGGTGATTTTTCAAAATCTGTCCGCCACTGTGGGCGCCATTTTGGATTTGGGGGACTTTTATTTGGATATGGTACAAGGAAAGTTCTTCGCCTAAGTGTTCCCAACTTACAATAGTAAGCAGGTGTGGAGTTGTCATGACAATAATGCTCACTGGTGTTAAAATCAGCGATTTTCGGCGATTTTTTATTTCTGGTGGCCATTTTGGCCGCCATCTTGGATTTGGGTAAATATTCCTCAACTCAGGTATAAGAGGAATCCTGGCTCGAGTATCTCCTGCAAATATATATGCATGGGTGTTGTTATAATAGCAATAACATTCATTGATTCGAAACATAACATCGCGTTATTAACGGAGATTCGGCTTTGGCCTATGATACCGGCATTTGGGAAAACGTGATATCGGACAAAAATATCCCGCAATGAATGCATATTATGGTCCCCATATGTTCGCCAATGACTCCTCTATATGATAAATGTATAACATGACGCACAAATTCTAACATTTTCCCACAGAGACAAACGAAAGGTGGTAACATGTCAGAAAAATAGCATATTTTCACATTTCGGCGGCCATCTTGGCCGCCATATTGGATTCTGGTGTCGGATTTTTGGCTAATTTGTAAGGATTATATATTAGCATAACGAATCGAGCGGAAAACAAGACCGCATGTGCTATCATCTTTACTATAATGGCGATCAAAGAGACCTGGTGCATTTAAAAAAAATGGCCGCCATGATGGACGCCATCTTGTCTGGAGTCTCTGCGGCCACTTTTTTTTCTTGTTAACAAGAGACCTTAAGGAAGAAAATTAGTGGGGTGAAGTTAAGTCCTGGGGGGGGGGGGGTGCAGAGGTCGACCAATATCTCCTGGACTAATAGGGTTATTGTCACAAGGTTCCAATCACATGCATTCGTTGTCAGATTTTCAGACCGGTAACTAATATAGTTAACTTTTCGCCGGCGTTCTTTCATCACGTGATATGCAATGGATGAACATCCAGTGGGATGACCACCAAAAAGTCAACATCGTTTGCGACAAATGAGTAAATTTCGAGAAAGGATCGACCTATATAAGGTTTTTTTTCGCATTTCCGCGTCATATATATCTATGCGACATCGATTCTAAATTCCTGTAGTTATTTGTTTATTTGTTTTTAGGAAATACTATATAGTCTCGTTCTATACGAGAAAATGAAAAGCTGACTATCTTTACGAACGTGATCGCCAGTGAAAAGCTGACTAGTGACAGATATGAAAAGCTATTTACGAATGTGATTGGAATCTAATGACAATGACCCCCTTCAGTCGGAAATTACCATTTGTCAGCAGTATATATATTTTATCGTGAATATTTTATCACACCATCTGTATCCTATGTGGCGTTTTTCCGAAATATTGTATATGATTTACAGGTGTTGTGAAGGTGAACATTATTGGCGGACTCACCTGGATGCAGACCGTAGAAACAAGCGTAAATTCCACTTCAGCAGGAGCAGGTGAACAATTCGGCCATTAAAGATGCTGAGTAATAACATATACCAATCAATAAATCAATCAATCAATCAAGCGCAATACATTTTATAACTGTATGTATAAGACCCCTTCTTCTGGTGCAATTGCAGCAACACATCACCATTATGCACTTAAGGATGTATCCATGGCTCCGGCCGGACCAATTGTGAGGACATCTACCTTAATTACCATGCATTGATGCCTGGAGCATAATGCACGCAACACATTTCACAAATCGCATTTGACCAACCAACTTTTCCCCAGAGAAGAACGCAACATCGCATTAACCTGGATATTACACTTTCTGAAACTGAAGCTCCGGACCCATGAATACATTTTGACTACTTAAGTCTGATATATCCTTTTCAGATCAGCACTACCATCTCTTTACTATATGTTCATGCATGAGAGCAAATTAACACGGGGAGAGGATCATCAATAAGTTGCATAACTTGTACTCCTATCCCCTGTCGCAATTCACATGCATACTTATATCTTATATTGTATCAATCAACAATATATTCATGTCACAATAAATATGTTACTACTACATAACACAAGTTAATTTATTTGTTCAGGGATTTCAGTGGCATGCAGTGAATAAAATGACATTGATCAATTCGATGACACATCTACATTTATTTATTCAAACGTATTAAAATAAAAATTCATAGATTGGATATATCTTCTGGATCCTTCATTTGATTTGCTTTCTTGAAGATACACGTCGTTTCGTTTGATAGAAGAAAGATAACCAGTTCACATGTTGTTCCCATGGTTTCCGCATCGAAACATCCACGGTGATATCTGTCTGGTGTTATGAATGGTGTATTCTATTTTCGCCTGACATTCAGCTCCTGTAAAACAAAGATGGTTAATCAATTTATAGAACAGAGAGTATGTACAGTAGGCCTTGGAAACCGATAACACAAACATATTTACTTCAAAAGTAACTTCTTATATAAATGAAGAGCAAAACATTTCATTTTACCAAATGTAGCTCATAATAAAAAATTTAAATGTACTGTGTACGTGCTCGCGATTGGCGGGAAATGCCACATTATTTTACAGCGCCAAACCTACTAGTTTATAAATATCGACATAATATGTAGCAAAGGCGTGTACACAATAGTCGATTGGCGATGACAAGCTGTCCACACTGCGAGCACCGATACGCTTAATTAACTTCAATCAAAATAAGATATTCCAGATACAGATTTATTCACTCATTTGGTCAAAGTATGACATTGGAGCATTGACATATATGTTCACAAATAGTAATACATAAATTGTAATACATAAATTGTACGCATGCTTTGTAAGTATACAATACTCAATAGTGTTGGGGTTGGGTGCTGTGGGTGGGGGTCTTTTCGTTATTACTAAGTTCATTTTTGATTCTTCGTGGTCGATGCCATGTATTATACATGGGGGGGGGGGGGTCTTCAGTACAGTATAGTTTTGGTGGTGGTGGTGGTGAATAAGGGGTATGTATATATAGTGTCAATCATGAGCCTCAGGGTGTTCCTTGTCTGACAAGGGCATATTGTATGAAGGCAGCTAGGTTTATCAAGATCTTGTTATTCCGTGAGTTGAAAAGAGCATTTAATTTGAGCGCATTCGGTCTTTTGTGGTAGAATTGTTTGATGTATTTCTTTCGGAGATCGTCAAGATTCGTACATTCAAGAATGAGGTGGTATTAATCACCCAGTTTCTCGTTACAGAGATTGCATTTCCGTTCCTCATATGAGGTGCCTATCCATGATCCAGTTTCCACGGGCAGTCTATGGTTGCGTGTACGGAATTTAATCAGGCATGCCACTGTTTTCTGATTTTCAAGTGATATATAATATTCTTTGCCGAAATTTGGCTTGGTAATACGGTAGAATGGGCACTTACTGGATGCGTCAATATAACCACGCCATTTCTGAATGTATTGGTCCATTGAACGGGTCTTGATCAACTTATTAAAGTGTTTCGTTTCCGGTACCCATTGTTTCAACCAAAAAGAGGAAAATCCCAATTCTTCAAGATGTTTTCTGGTATAATCGAGCCAAATATTTTAAATGTTTTTTTCCTCGCATGTAGTTATCACAAAATAGTACAGTTTCAAAGGCAATCTTTCACAATTCATGTTCATGATTCTTCCCCAGTATGAGAGTTGTCTGATTTAAATTTAGTCTCTATTGTGTATATACCAGTTTAACCATATACAAGTGGTGTCATGGTGGAATATTTTAACCCAAGTGCGAATTTAAGAAACCAGAGTTCCAAATTTTCAAAAGATCGCGTATTTTCGAAACACCATACTTCTGATCCGTAAGTCATTATTGGAACTATTGTCTTTTCATAAATGTCCAGAATGGTGTCAATAGTCAACTTATGTTTTCTGGCTTTACTCAGCAAGGTGTACATAGCCTTTTTTGCGTCTTTGCATCGCATGTTGCGCTCTCTTGTGAATTTACCTGACTTGCTGAACCAAGTTCCAAGATATTTGAAATGGTCGACTATTTCTAATTGTATAGAATTTATGTGAAAGCATGGAGGTAGTTTCTTTTCGCAGGCAAATCCCATTGCCACACTGTCTGCATAGTGTTGTTATCTCACTCGGTTATTAGAAGATTGGATTATTCCTCTTTGCTACAAGTTTGACACAAAACTTCTAAACGGAATAATCGTGCACGCTTTATAGGCTAAAAGGTCACGTGAGTCAGGCAACTTTCATTGGCAATGGCCAATACACATTACAAGTTATCGTACGTATGGCTAAAACTGGCTAATGACAACTACTCAGCTAATATGCTGAATGTTACTCACGAGATGAGATCCTCCAGTCTCCTGACAGTCTCTACTCATGTTGTTGAGATCCAACAATGCTCCGATGGTCCACTCTGAAGATGAAAACCGATACCACATGAACTACAGTGTAATAAGCGTAACTGCAGAATTTCCACAAAAGGACATGTTCATACGTTTATTTTTAATGAAATCGACTAAGATACTCTTCGCACTTATACCCTGAGTAAGACCAGGTGCGACTGAGCCTTTAGCGATAACAATGGATACGTCACACTACATCCCGGTAAAACTTGAAACTACCCGGCATTGTAGCAAGACAACATCGATTCTTCAGTTCAGGAATTACCAAAGTAAACCAGTTCTATATGCATTTGGCTAAAACGATTCCAAGTCACAATGACGGTAATCGCGCTATTGTTTGAGATGTTCGAATATGTCAAACAATAGCGCGATTAGCGTCATTGTGACTTTGAATCGCTATTAGCCAAAATGGAAAGAATTGGTTTCCGAAAAAAACCAAACAAGCAGAAAATAATACAGAAATCCGTTTCGCGTCAGGAAGCGTTTTGTGCATAATTTCGCCATGTATATGTATTGAAAAATACGTTCCTGTTTTGCTTCGAAATAAAGGTACTAATTTAATGAAATTACTGATGTCAAAATTCTAACTGTGACACCATGAAGTCCTTGTGGTGGAATATGATGATATGGGGACCGTTGAATCAGTTTGAGTACATTTAATGATTGTTTTCAGAATAAAAACATGATCAGAAGTAAAACATCCTGTTCTGAATCCATACTAGTTCAACTATTGGTCTACAATATTTTACACTAAATAGTATATAGAAAATCAAACAATCAAAACAATTTCAAAATAGTTTGGTGTTCAAAATCCAGTGACCAAGTCCAGCATATCATTTCCAACTGTTGAAAATTTTGACAAAAGTTGGGAGATGACACACCTCCACCCCTGTCACCACGTCCCTGAACTTTATCAGGGCTGCATACAAACTGCAATACAGAGTTCAGTCCCCTGATTCGCTGGCCTGACCACGTACACAGAATGTTAGGAAATCACTCATTTTATACGGCCGATTGAAAAAACGGTCGTATTTTGTAAATGTGTTGCCCGTCCGTCCGTCCGCTTTTGGTTTCCGGATGGTAACTTTAGATTGAATCAAGTGAACTGAACCAAATTTGGTATGTTAGTTTACTGCACTAAAATACAGATCGAGTTTGAATATGGGTTCGTCCGCATGATTTTTACTGAGTTATGTCCCTTTTCGACTTAGATAAAAAATACCACACTTGAAGTTATTGCGTTTTATTTTTGTTATTATTTCGTCTTATGTCAAAGGTTTCAAACAAATGAATTAAACCTTGCCCCACTCTACTCCAGAAACGGGCGTATTATGCCACGCCCCGACGGCGTGCTCTTGTTTATTTAAGACTTTGCTCGGTTATAGATCATTCTGAGAAACTGAACTGTCCATATTCATTTGGAAATTCGCTAGATATAACCAGAATGAATTGCAACCGACAGAACTCTTCAATAAAATATGTTAGATTTAAAGGTCCCCATATACTCAGATTCCAACAACAACATTTTTTTTAGAAATGCCGCTTCAGTTATTAGAATCGATTAATTGCCACACAATAATGCTGACCACTGCAGCTCGACATGTCAACTATAGTATAAAATTACTCGATTGTTATTTATCAAGATATTGCTCGACAAAATTTGGCCTCTTGATTTTAGAGTTGTCCATCTTCGTCCGCAAATTGGCCCGAGACTGATGATGATGATGATGATGATGATGATGAGGATGATGAGGATGGTGATGATGATGAAACTGATGATGAGACAATGTCGAGGACGATGATGACGACGGGGACGTCGATGATGATGATGATGATGATGATGTAAGTGACCCCATTGTATATATGTATATATCCATGTTCTGCATTAATTTGCAGCTTTGACAATTAAAGCATAGCATAGCCACTATTAATTCTCGATGGTGAAAAATAGATTTCACAAATATATATCTAATAACTCTGAGCTTTGATAGGTGGGTTCCTCTACTCGAATCAAATATTTTTTACCCGCGAATCCAAATAAATAGTAATTGAGGAGCGCTTAAAGGTACTCAATCCGATAAAACTCCTCTCAATTACTATTTCAATGGCTTCGGGGGTCAAAAATATTTGATTCGAGTCGAGGAAGTCACCCATCAAAGCTCAGATTTGTTAGATATCGATTTTAGAAATCTATTATTTTTCATTATCGGGAATTCTTTCTGGCCCAGTACGTAGTCAAAATTTCGTTATTATTACCACTTGATTTTAGAGTTGTCCATCCTTGTCTGTTTGAATAGTGTTTTGGTTACTCATCTCGAGCAGGTTTCAAAATTGAAGGCAATTATTAGTACTCATCTCGAGAAATTAACAAATTTCAAAAATCAATATCTAATAACTCTGAGCTTTGTTTGATGGGTTCCTCGACTCGAATCAAATATTTGTTACCCCCAAAGCCAAAGAAATAGTAATATAGGACCCTCTGATCGGATTGTTGTTGTTGGAATCTGTTGAGATGGGGACCCTCTTTACGGATTGAGTACCTTTAATATATATGTGTGTGTGATAGCAGTTGTCCGACCAGCGTAGCGAGTGGACTGCAGTTTGGGCTGCACGAGGACTTCCTAAAGAAGAATGTGATGCTATTTTTTTTAAATCAGGGTTCGGCACACATTTCCAGGGGTTTCCAGGAGTTCAGGGTTTAGTTTAACCCTTTCAGTGCCAGGTCCGATTTTTGTAGCAACCCATATACCCTGTGCCAATGCATTATCTTATATATGCGAGTCGACCATAGGTCGCCTCGCATATATAAGAGAATGCATTGGCCTAACAATTTTTCATCATTTGTTATTATTTTTTACAATTTTTTACAATTTTAATAATTTTTCTTGTATTCTTTAACAGACTTATTTTGTAGAATAATAATGTGGCGAAAAACCATTCTGAGAACAAGACATTCAAAAACATCGTATTTGTGCTATCGAATCGGACAATAAAACGCCGAACCGGACATCAAAAGAGGAACCGGATTGTATCGATTGTACAGTAATGCCCAAAGTAATTGACCACTTAACCACAGCAGAATTATGGGTAATTTTTCAGGATTTAGTCGGAAATATGGCTTGTTGCCATTCATCGGAAAGCTCTCCTGAAAAATTACCCATAATTCTGCTGTGGTTAAGTGGTCAATTACTTTGGGCATTACTGTATTGATTGTATCGATTACAGCCTCACCTGAGCTGACGCCGTTGATTTCGCCTGTAACATGAACTTGGTCGGTGTGAATGTTGAAACCATAAGCCTTGGTGAGAAGAACAGGTGTATATATCCCCATCATGCAGTTTGCTGACAAGAATTTTTTACTGATGTCGAGTTCCTCTGATAGTTCATCAACGTCCTAGAAAAGGTTATACATTGTATATATACACATAATTATGTAGTTAAATCAAAGATAGCTAACACAATAACACTTTTAATATATGAATGTATATTTATATACAAATCAATGCGGGTCCATTTGTTTGAGGTTTTGTAGGTCAAGTGTCAACATTCAAAAGAGGTGCCATATTTTGGTTGGGTGCCCAAACATTCTAAGCATTTAAAGACATAGTGTAGACTTATTTAATTGAATAAAAACAATCAGTTAGTATCAAAACACTATCCCCACTGGTAGAATGTAGCAAAGAACTAAGGCAGTCGAAAATTCCAAACATATAGACTGTACCATTTCAGAGAACACAACGGTTGAAATATGCACATATGTAAATATTTACTACTTTATTCGGGACGCTTTATTGGGCATAAACATAACGACATATGATAGGTCGCCTCGCATATATAAGAGAATGCATTGGCTTAACACATATTAAAAATGATCAAATTGTCAAAGAATGTAGAAAATATTATAAGAAAAAATGGTAAAAAGTGTTAAAAAAAGATTTTTTTAGGCCAATGCATTCTCTTATATATGCGAGGCGACCTATGGTCGACTCGCATATATAAGAGAATGCATTGGCACAGGGAATAACTGTAACCATCACAATGTGGTCAATGAACCGGTTCCAATGATATCCATATTTGTATGGTGTTATTGAGACAGACCGAAGATAGTTTAGGCTGTTGAAGCTTTATTTGGGCGTTTTTGGCCGGTTTGTTGGGTAAAGGGTTAAAAGGAAAAGAAAGCAGCGCGAGAATGTTTTTTTTAATAGTTTCATGTTAAATGTATATACTCAATCCGATCAGACGCTCCTAATTTACTATTTCTTTGACTTCGGGGGTAATATTCGTTGTCAAATATTTTTTACCCCCGAAGCCAAACAAATAGTAATTTAGGAGCGTCTGATCGGATTGAGTACCTTTAAGATAACGCAAAATAGTTTTCTCGGACATGGACATGTCTTTTTGGAACATAATGCTCGTAGAAAGGTAGTTCGGGTATGTATCGACATATTTCGACACCGGGAATCTTTTTTAGAGTTAATGGTATATTACTTCTATTTTTGAGCGCAATACGCAACGTACATGGCTTTAATTAACTTGAATCTCACCTTTGAGGAGCAGAGC